>CM056049.1:700199025-700799025 GCA_029574335.1 Rana kukunoris
AGCACTCGCTCTCTTTTTTGCTCGACCGGCCCGCCTGTGGATGAATGGTGGTGTTGACCATTCCCGATGGGCGGGTCGCCTATTTCGACGGCCCGGCAGAGAGCGCAGAGAAACTCCTCGACGGGCGGAACGATGTGTTCTGCCCGTCGAGGTTCTCTGCCGTTGTGTACGCGGCTTGACTTTAGGCTTCATTTCACTGGCGTTTTTAACAGCCCAGTTTTTTACAGCTTAAAAACGCCTGTCCATGTTTATTTTAGAAAAAAAAATTTTTTTTTTTTTTTTTGGAGCTGGAGCTTTAAAAAAGGCCGCGGTCCGCGTTTTTGAGCGTTTGTGCGCGTTTTTTGCGCGTTTATGCGCGGTTTTTGAGCGTTTTTAATGCCTGGCGTTTTTACAGCTCTATTGCTGGAGCTTCAGAACGCACTGGTCCCGCGTTTTTTTTGCAGCTTAGCCATCTACAGCTCAAAAACGTCATGGTGGGCATGAGGCCATAGACTAACATGGACAGGCGTTTTTAAGCTGCAAAAAACGCTCAGAAAAGTGGCTGTAAAAACGCCAGTGGAAATGCGGCCTATTGCCGCGTACACACGGTCGTTTTTTGCGATGAAAAAAAAACGACGTTTTCTGTGAAGTATAAAAAACGACGTTTTTGAAACGTCCACTTTTCAAAGACAATTTTGCATACACACCATCGTTTTTTCACAAAAAGCGAGGTTACGTTCACCCACTCATTTCCATTGAAGCTCGCTTCATAAATAGCTTCTGGGGCATGCGCGGGTTGAAAAACGTCGTTTTGAACGACGTTTTTGCTACACACGGTGACTTTTTGTGAAACAAAAAA
The DNA here is from genome assembly GCA_029574335.1 of Rana kukunoris. Taxonomy (NCBI): domain Eukaryota; kingdom Metazoa; phylum Chordata; class Amphibia; order Anura; family Ranidae; genus Rana; species Rana kukunoris. The sequence continues at coordinate 700,199,864 of CM056049.1, forward strand.
CAACGTTTTGAAAAACGACACAAAAAATTCAAGCATGTTGGAATTTTTTTTTGGTCGTTTTTTTTAAGAGACAAAAACGACGTTTTGCCCACACACGATCAATTTTAAATGACGTTTTAAAAAATGACGTTTTTTTTTCATCGCAAAAAAATGACCGTTGTGTAACGCGGCATTAGAATAAAAAAAAGGTAAGATGGTAACTGCAGTTTTTTTTGACGATCAACTATTTGCCAATCTTAAAAAAAATAATATATATATATATAAAGAGAGAGAGAGAGAGAAGTGAGAGAGAGAGAGAATTATTTAGCGCACACAAACACATTGTAATCTCAAAGTTTTCTGTAAAAATTTAAAGAGATAAAACTGAGTTGAGTGTAAATACATACCAAGCTACTTGTATTCGGCGTCTTAAAAAATTGGTATCGGAACAACCCTACTAGGAAGATTTATGTAATGGAAGACTTATGCCGCGTACACACGATCACTTTTTGTGATGAAAGAAAACAACGTTTTCAAAAACGTCATTTAAAATGATGTTGTGTGTGGGCAAAACGTCGTTTTATGTCTTCAAAAAAACAAACCAAAAAAATTCAAACATGCTTGAATTTTTAGATGTCGTTTTTCAAAATGTCATTTTTTGTGTCATAAAAAGTGATCGTGTGTGTGGGCAAAACAACGTTTTTAAACCCGTGCATGCTCAGAAGCAAGTTATGAGACGAGCTTCAATGGAACAGAGTGCCGTCGAACGTGGTGTACGTCCACCGCGCTTTGCTAGAGCATTTTGGAAAAAACGATGGTGTGTAGCAACGTCGTTTTGGAAAATGAAGTTTGAAAAACGTTGTTTTGTTCGTCACAAAAAGTGATCGTGTACGCACGGGCATTAGGCCTTGTACACACGATCAGTCCAAACCGATGAAATGGACTGAAGTTTCAGATTCATCGGTCCAAACCGACCGTGTGTGTATGGCCCATCAGTTTGGCCCAACTTGCTTTAAAAATCGGAATGATGACGCCTGACCATGGGTCAAAACCGATGGTTAGTATGCAAAAGCATCGGTTCCAAAACCCGCGCCATGCTCAGAATCAAGTCGACAAATGCTTGGAAGCATTGAACTTCGTTTTTTAGAGAAGCCTATCCTTTCCACACCTAACAACTGTATTTTCATTTTGTCCATCTGATCCCCCCCCCCCCACACATCTTACTACCCTTTGTTACACTTGACCCTTCCTTCTAGACTGTAAGCTATACCAAGCAGGGCCTCTGATCCCTCCTGTATTGAATTGTATTGTAACTGTACTGTCTTCCCTGATGTTGTAAAGCGATGCGCAAACTGTTGGCGTTATATAAATCCTGTATGATAATAATAATAATAGTGTGATGCCAAACATTGCATGTGATTCACACCGCAATGCTGTGCGATGCAAATTCAGCCGTACAAACGGTATGGCTAAATTTGCAACGCATTCGGACAAAACTCGTACAGGACCATTATTTCTTTGTCCGCACCAAATCAGATATGCATGGTTGTCAACACCCTTGCAATCCGATTCTGCAAATCACTTTTTCAAACTGATTGCGGGCTATGGTTAACTTAACATATACTCTGCAATCAGTTTGCATGAACAGGTTTGCGATTTAGATGTGGTGCGGATTTGCAGTGAATTTGGCTGTGAATTTGCACCGCATCTAGTGTGTACAGGGCCTGTATTTTCACCAGATCTCCTTCCAATAAGTATGTTTTTTTTTTTGTTATTTTTCAACTTCCCTTTGAGAGACCAAGCTTTAGGATAAAAGTTTAATTTAGAGGGTTTAGACCAGGGATCCTCAAACTACGGCCCTCAGCTGTTGTGGAACTACACATCCCATGAGGCATTGCAAAACTCTGACATTCACAGACATGGACTAAGCATGATGGGAATTGTAGTTCCTGAACAGCTGGAGGGCCGTAGTTTGAGGACCCCTGTTTAGACAAACCATTTAGCACTAACAAGGTGCTTCAATGGTCAGCTTTTATTCCTTTTTGTAAAATCTTTATCCCAAAAGGAAAAGAAAAAGTTTTTTACTGTAACTGCCAGGACAACTGGCATCTTTAGAGGCATACAAGTCAGCTGCATTGCAGGATCTATCACCACAGGTTGCTCTGGATAGGCACTACAAGTACCAGCAATGCAGAACACCACAGGTTGCTTTGGGTTGTACAGGGACAGCTGGCAGTTCTGGAGACACTAGGAAACAATGGGAAGTATTAGTCTCAGAACGCATAGCCCAGTGTTTGTATTGTCTGTAACGCCATTTCAATTACATTATCTGATTGTTCTGTATTGTCGCAAATCATTTGGAATGCATCACGCATGCATGCGCAGTACGAAATTTCTCTGTGAAACGTCACTTAGCAAGATGAGATGCAAAATAAGAATGATTAGCCGAATTGGTCGAAAAAAAGAAAAAAAAAGTATCGTAATCGGTATCGGCGAGTACTTGGAAAAAAAAAAAGCGGTACTTGTATTTCGGTCTTAAAATATTGGTATCGGAACAACCCTACTAGGAAGTTATGTAATGAATTAAGACTTAGGCCGCGTACACCACGATCAGTCCAAACCGATGAAAACGGACTGAAGTTCAGTTTCATCGGTCCAAACCGACTGGTGCGTATGGCCCAGTCTTTTGTCCTTCAGTTCAAAGTTTTAAAACTTGCTTTAAAATCGGAATGATGGACGCCTGACCGATGGGTCAAAACCGACGATGGTTAGTACGCAAAAGCATCGGTTCAAAACCCGCGCATGCTCAGAATCAAGTCGACTCATGCTTGGAAGCATTGAACTTCGTTTTTTTTCAGCACGTCGTTGTGTTTTACGTCAACGTTTAGTTCTGACACGATCGGTTTTGATGAGTGATGGTGTGTATGCACATCAGACCATCAGTCTTGTGAACTGATGAAAATAAACTTCAGTTCGTTTTCATCAGTTTGGACTGATCATGTGTACAAGGCCTCAGGTGTGAGCTGTGTGTTTAGCTGTCATTTAACATCTTAGATTGGCAACAACACCCAGAAGATTACGATGTCTTTACTAGGGCTGTGCAAATTTAACTTTTTAATTAATCGATTAAATCTTTTATTTTTTTGATCGACATCAAAACGTTTTAATCGATTAAAATTATTTTGATTGGTAACTCCCCTCCCCGCCGGCTTCTGGGTCTTCAGAGGAGTTCCATCGGAGATCCGGTAACGTCACGGACACCGACGGGGCTTCCTGTGTCCCATCTGAAGGGCTCCTTTGCTGTGCCTTCATATCTGCATGCCGTCAGGACCTTATTATCTGCCACATGCAAGGGCTGTTACACTTCCCTCTATCACTTCCTCTATCTATCACTTCCCTATATCAACCTGGGATTCTACAGCCATCCACTGGGAGTTGTGATAGTTCCCTTCATGGGAATCTACATGCCCGACGGACTGATGTTAACCTCTCCTCATCTGGATTCAGCAGTGGTATCGTTGTACACATTTTTATACCAGTATCATACTTAGCTACATGTTTTTTATGACTGCTTTTGGAACCGTTTGGTATTACTCGCACCATTTTAACAGTTTATGTAGCTACATCGATTTTATCTCCAGTACAATATTTATTTGGTTACCTACATGCAGACTATAAAAGTTTTAATGCTATTCCCATCGAGCACTGCCTTTGTGTGTTTTTTGTATCCTGCTATCCATTTTTCCAGTGGTTGGAGCTGCACTGGGAATCAGCCTGTAAGGAGATCAGCTAAAAGTAGTGTGATGGATCTGTATGTGCGTTATAATTAATCGAAATTAGTCGAATAATCGCTAACAGCCATAGTCTTGACATATGGTCCCACCCAGTGTTTCTCCAGAATGGTATTTGGATCTTAAGTCCTCCAATATCATGCTCATAATTTCTATGACTGCATCCATTTATTGCCAGTCATCCTCTTCTTTTTTCCTCCCTTCAATCATTTTCTTTTCCATGAATTGATTCTTCTCATAGTATGGCAATAATAAGACAGCTTCAGTCTAGTCATTGACCTTCTAGTAAATAGCTGGGGTTGATTTGTTGTGGTTCCCCTTGCTCTCCACACAGTACAGTATTCTTAAAATTCTTAGAACCAAAGTTTAAAGACATCAATACTTTCCCAGTTTTGCTTCTTCATTGTCTAACATTCACATCCATAGAGAGTGACAGAAAATAACATAGCTTGGAAAATGTTTGGTCTTTGAAGCATTAGACACAATAATACTATTCGGGAAGATCTGTTCTAGGCCTTTCGTCCATGCTTTTCTAACTGTGCTTTGTAATATGTGTTGGCACTTGTTATAATATGTGGGCATTAAATGGGCAATTATGGTAATAGGCTAGCAAAAAATGTGGACATCACACCAGCAATCTTGACTTTAAATGCTTAACAAACTGGCAACTGACTAGACCTGATTTAATGTAATTGTTTTTATTGCAGTGTCCACCCCAGAATGAGGTGTGGAGTGTCTATATATGTTTTTGTCTTTTATTTCTAAAAATATCCTGTGACCAAGGCTTAGTGTTGAAAAGTGTAATGTTCTTTTTTACTCCACCTATATGTAGCAAAAATAATTATATGTCTTTGGATTCTGGCGCTGCGCCGACTACCTTTTTTCTTTGGCAATTATGGTGTCAGGTTTCTGTGGTAGTGATCCCACAACGGCAGCCCAGTGTTCCCCAGAGTGCGGAGCCTAAGCCCCAGTCTTCTTCTTCATCAGGGCCGGGGATGATGGGGATAGACATGCAGGAAGCTGGAACCAGTCCCCCCTAGTACGCCCAGCTGACGATACAGAGACCACTCCACATATGCAGAGTAAAGATGGCAGGAGACACAAGAGAATCCAGGAAACAAGCTGAAGTCAGGGCAGGGCAGCAGACAAACACAAACAGAAGACAAGGCCAGGGTAGGCACATGGGAAGTCAGGCACTGAATACACAAAACACTAGGCAAACAGGAGCTCAGAGAACTGAGAAGTTACTCAGGCAGCACAGAATGTACTGAGCATGTCTTATATAGGGAAGAAAACTAGGAGACAGGCCAGGAAGTGATGGAAGAGAAAGGAATAAAAAACACACAGAGCAGGCCATAGGTGAGCACAGAAGCCCAACAACAATTTGAGAAAAGAATCAGGGGTCTAAAAAACACTGCTGATGTAAGAATACACAGGCAGGAAAGTACAGGCTAGAGCCCCATACACACTATCAGTTTTCCTGATGGTTTTCTCTTTAGGTTTACCAAAAACATCTAATATGAGGTCAAACCTCAAGAGTTTCAATTCGTATGCAATCAGGCAGGCCCTTGTGCTACATGGTTTTGGTAAACCTGATGAGAAAACCGTCAGAAAAACTGATAGTGTGTATGGGGCTTAAGCCATGACAGATGGCAATATATGGGCAACAAAAGCAGTATATATTTGTGATGGGGGTGATATAATCCCTTGGGCAGCAAATGGGCAACAGTGTCAACACATGGGCAATATACTCCAGGCACTCCATCACCAGCTCAGGCTACTCCTCAGTGACAAGAGAGAATTGTTGGAGGGCAAAGACCATACTCTCTCCACCTCCACATAATTGGGTTTCTTGCTCCAGCTCTCTACTGTATATGACTGTAAGTAGGGTTGTCCCGATACCGATACCAGTATCGGTATCGGGACCGATACCGAATATTTGCGGGAGTACTTGTACTCCCGCAAATACCCCCGATACCTAAATAGAATACTTGTCCCCGCCGCCCGCACGCCGCACACGCCGCCGCAATGAAAGCAGCCGCACACGCCGCATGGTTAAAGCGTGTGGGAACATCACAGCTTTCATTTGAATAGCTGTAGTGTTCCCGAGCGTAGAGACACTCCCCCTTGCTTGGATTTGATGGGTGATCGTGATCTGTCCAATCCCAAGCAAGGGGAGTGTCTATACGCGCTGGAACACTACAGCTATTCAAATGAAAGCTGTGATGTTCTCCGGGCGGCTGCTAGGTATGGGGGAAATGGCTGCGGGGACATGGCTGAAGGGACATGGCTGGAGGGACATGGCTGGAGGGACATGGCTGGAGGGACATGGCTGGAGGGACATGTGGCTGAAGGGACATGGCTGAAGGGACATGGCTTCAATTGTGGGGGACATGGCTGGAGGGACATGGCTGAAGGGACATGGCTGAAGGGACATGGCTGCATATGTGGGGGACATGGCTGCATATGTGACATGGCTGGAGGACATGGCTGCAATGTGGGGGACATGGCTGGAGGGACAATGGCTAAAGGGACATGGCTGGAGGGACATGGCTGGGGACATGTGTCTGGGGGGACATGTGCTGAGGGGGACATGGTGGGGGACTAGGCTAGGGACATGGCTGCATATGTGGGGGACATGGCTGCATTTGTGGGGGATATGGCTGCATTTGTGGGGGACATGGCTGCATATGTGGGGGACTTGGCTGCATTTGGGACACATTTAAAAAAAGTATCGTATTCGTATATCGGCGACTGGCGACTACTTGAAAAAAAGTACCGTTATTTGTACTCGGTCCCTAAAAAAGTGGTATCGGGACAACCCTAACTGTAAGCATTCATGCTGACATAACCAACCTAATTGCCAACAGACTAGCAGTAACGTACGGTAGTCACGTTGCTGTTTCTGGAGTCTTCGTGAGTTTCCTATGTGAATTTCATGGCATAGCTGGTGTTAACAGTAGGTGGTAAAAATGTCGAAACATATCTATGTTATCAGATGCGGATTACTCCATTGTTCACTATGCATACACTATTTAGTCTAATCAGGGATAAAAAATTGTTTAGTGTGGGTCCCGCTGCTCTGCAGCGTAAAAGACGATGGGCTGACGTCTCTTTTAATATTTCTTTTGGTAAGATATGTCCCCTTCTAGGAGTGATCCGTGCTGTGCAAACACAGACTTGTTTGATACATCACAGCATTCCTCATTTCCCAGATTGATCATGTGACCCATCTGATTCAGCAAACACTAGGTTTTTCAGAATAGATAAAAAAGTAATTCTTCATGGCGTATTCATCACTGTGACATGCCTTAGCACCAAGTTTAATAAATGTTTTCATATGTAAGAGCGCTGCAAGAACTCTCGGCCCCTGCTGATCTCAACAAACACAATGTTTGCCTTCTGTTTTCGTAGACTTGTGTGAGTCATCTCTATATTTAATCCCACTTTTACAGCAGAATTATCCTGCAAGTCAGCCAATTGATCTTTAAATGTATTTGTTAAGAGCATCAGTTCTTAACTGCCATCATAGCTAAGTAGAAGGCCATACATTAAGCTCTTAGAAGTGTTTAATTCAGTTGTCCCTTTAAATTAATCTGCAAAAAGTCCAGAGAGCAGAGAGAAAAGAACCTAAGTAGACCTAGGATTGATTTACTAAAGACAAATAGACTGTGCTAGTGATCCCTTGTACATCCCTTATTCTCCAGAGAACTTAGATAGATAGATATAGATAGATAGATAGAATAGATAGATAGATAGATAGATAGATAGAATAGATAGATAGGTAGATAGATACAGAGATAGATAGATAGATAGATAGATAGATAGATAGATAGATAGATAGATAGATAGATAGATAGATAGATAGATAGATAGATAGATAGATAGATAGATAGATACAGAGATAGATAATAGATAGATAGATAGATAGATAGGTAGAGGTAGATAGATAGATAGATAGATAGATAGATAGATAGATAGATAGATATTAGATAGATAGATAGATAGATAGATAGATAGATAGTGATAGATAGATAGATAGATAGATAGATAGATACAGAGATAGATAGATAGATAGATAGATAGATAGATAGATAGATAGATAGATAGATAGATAGATAGATAGATAGATAGATAGATAGAATAGATAGATAGATAGATAGATAGATACAGAGATAGATAGATAGATACAGAGATAGAATAGATAGATACAGAGATAGATAGATAGATAGATAGATAGATAGATAGATAGATAGATAGATAGATAGATAGATAGATAGATAGATAGATGATAAGGCGAGCTGAAGGCAAAGTCTCTGTTGAAATACACACAGTATATTGGTACTTTTTCCTGGCCAAATAATCAGTAATTTTGTGCAGTTATAGTTTTGTAATCTAGGGACCCATTCTACACAGCAGGTCTGGACCTCCACTTAACTCAAAACACGGCAATTGATAGGACATTGAAAGGACAACGTCACCCTGATGAGGTTATCCTTCTATTGATCACTCAACTCTCTTCCTTTCAGTTTGTTCTCTGCCCGGCCTCAGAACCTAACATGAAGCTTAATTGGTAAGCCTTTAGGGCAGCAGTCTCCAACCTCTTTGGCACCGGGCTCAATCTAGCGTAAGACATTTGTTCCGCAATCCAGACGGATTGTGGAATGGTGATGTTTTTTTTTTTGTGGGGTCGGGATCAGGATGTTTCCAGCATTTATGTATTGTATGGTTGATTTTTTTCGCGGGCTCGGGATCAGGTTGATTTCAGCATGTATTGTGCACTTTATTTCTAAACAACCAAGCAGCCAATAAAGTCAGAGCACTCCTCTCTTATGCAAATGGGGGGGGGGGACTCCAAGTATTATGCTGATTACAGTTTGGAGCTCCCCAAATACTGGAATGCTGATGACATCATTAACTCTGTTCCAATGCGTTTCATCACCGATCACAAGGCTTCCTCAAGGGAAAAAGGTTTTCCCCTTGAGGACGTCATGTGATATACGACGAAACACGTTGGGGCAGAGTTAATGATGAGTGCATAACCCGGAAGTGGTGGTTTTGCACAGAGGTGATACCGATGACATACAATTAAGAGAGTGATGTGTATGTCTTAATGTGAACATACCACCGTGCACTGGATTACAGTGTACTTTATTTGTGAGTGGTTTTATCCACTTTTCAATAAAAGTGGTGTTTTATTTCACTGTAGAATGATGGCCTTTCATTGCTTTTAAGAGAAAAAATTATGTTTGATTAAATATTAGCCTGTATCTGGAGCCCAGGATGTAAAGGGGGGGGGTGGTTATTTGTAATCTGAAGATGATCCATGGTCCATGGAGCAATAACCCCAGTTGGAGACAAAGCACATGATGACCTACTGATACCATAGGTCAATTCCTCAGGTGAGCAGATTGTGTGACAGCTGGTGGAGCACAAGTGGTGATTTTAAAAAATAAAAACAGGCACAAACGGAAGATTGTACACTTTATAAATATGCATTTAATTAAAGGACTGCACATATTGGGCCAGATTCACAGCCATCGGCGCATCTTTATGCCGCCGTAGCGTATTTTCTTTACGCTATGCTGGCGCAGCGTTGAGAGGCAAGTATGAAATTAACAAAGAAAATGCGCCCAACGTTGCGCCGGCGTAGCGTATATTCGTCGGCGTAAGCCGACGTAAGTCAAAGTAGGTGGAAGTGGGCTGGAAGTGGGCGTGTGATGCATGGTAATGAAGCCTGACCCCATGCAAATGATGGGCTAAGCGTCATCCAAGTACTTAAAACGAACAACGCATGTGTCGTAACGTGGACGTATCCCCGTGCGCATGCGTACAACCTTGTCGAAATAACTGCCTAAGATACGTTGAATCACTGCCTACGACGTGAACGTAACTTACGCCCAGCCCTATTCACGTAGTACTACGTAAACAACGTAAAATACGACGGCTGTTCCCTGGTCCATACCTTTGCATGAGTTGCGCCTCCTATATGAGGAATAACTTTACCTTATGCAAATCGCTTGAAAACATGCACCAGGCGCAAGTACGTTCGTTAATCGGCGTATCTCCCTTATTTGCATATTTGCATCACAAATCAATGGGAGTACAAATGCGTCCAGCGTAACTATGTGCCCTCTATATGCCGGCATAGGCAAGTTACGTCGGTCGGATGAAGTCAGTTTTTTGGCGTATCTTAGTTCTATGGGTACGGCGCATAGATACGACGGCGCATATTTACACTTACGCAACTGTCGAGATACGTCGGTGTAAGTGCTACGTGAATCCGCCCCTGTTTATAAATTGGATTTGTAAAATCTATTTTATAGTACCCTGTTGGGGCAATTGGTGTGATTATGTATTACGTTGGGTAATATATTATATGATTGACTGGTATATCTAATAATTTGTAATATATTATATGACTAACTGGTTTATCTGATATTGTTTTAATATTTTATAATATAATATATAATAATATTATAATTTACGACACTTGGAGCATTTTCTCTTTTTGTTGTTGTTGTGCTGTTTAACGACTTGTCGACCGCCATATGTACATTTACGTTGACAGAATGGCACGGCTGCGCAAAGGGACGTCCTGTTGAATTTGCCCCGCCGCGTGCTCGGTGAGCGTGCCTGCAGGTCCCACGAACTCGATGTCTAGCGGGTGCCTGCGATCGTCTCACAGAGTGCCAGAATGGGGAGATGCTTATATAAACAAGACATTTCCATGTTCTGCCTAGTGACAGGACAGAGATCTACTACTCCCTGTGATCGGGAGCAGTGATCAATGTCGTGTCACTTGTAGCCTATCCCCCCACAGTTAGAATCACTCCCTAGGACACAATTAACCCCTTGATCGCCGCCTAGTGTTTTACCCCTTCCCTGCCAGTGTTATTTACACAGGAATCAGTGCATTTTTATAGCACAGATCACTGTATGAATGATAATGGCCCCACAATAGTTTCAAAAGTGTCCGCTGTGTCCACATAATGTCACAGTCATGATAAAAATTGTAGATCACCGCCATTACTAATAAAAAAATTTTATAAAAAATATGGCATAAATCTATCCCCTATTTTGTAGACGCTATGGGCCAGATTCACAAAGCCATTACTCCGGTCTATCTCCTGTTAGACCGGATTAATTTCAAATTACCCGCGTTGTATCATTAGTTTGAATCCTCAAACCATGATACGACGGCTTCGGGCTTTGATCCGACAGGCTTACGTCTTCGTACGCTGTCGGATCTACGCTGCAATCTTTTTCCGCCCGCTGGGTGGAGTTTGCGTCATTTTCAGCGTCGGGGTATGCAAATTAGCTTTTTCTGGCGATCCACGAAGTTACGATCGTCTGTTGGATGAAATGAATGAATGAAAAACTTATATAGCGCAGCACATGCAAACTTAATCGTCTCTGGACGCATTCTCTTACGGCATCTGTAGTCATCTTTTTGCTGCGTAAAGTTAGGGAAGCAAAAATCTGGTCTAACGTTAGACAGCTCATGTTAAGTATGGCCGTCGTTCCCGCGTCAATTTTTTATTTTTTTTGCGTAAATCTACCTGAATTTGTCTTAGAGCCAGGTAAAATACGGCGGCGTAGTGTATCTCTGATACTCTGCGCCAGGGCAATTGTACCTGAATCTGGCCCTATAACTTTTGCGCAAACCAATATCAATATATGCGCTTTTTGTGATTTTTCTTACCAAAAATATGTAGAAGAATACATATCGGCCTAAACTGAGAAAGAAATTTGTTTATAGCGCAACAAATATATATCGCAGAGGTGATCAAATACCACCAAAAGAAAGCTCTATTTGTGGGAAATAAAAGGACATGAATTTTGTTTGGGTGCAACATCGCACAACCGCGCAATTGTCAGTTACCGCAAAAAATGGCCGGTCATTGGTCACCCAAATCCTCCGGGCTGAAGTAGTTAATGGGCCAGATCCAAACAATTACGGCGGCGTATCTCCAGATACGCCGCCGTAATTTCAAATCAGCGCCGGCGTATCATCGTTTTGTATCCACAAGATACAGCGGTTTTTTTGCGTAGATATTTAAGTTTAACATTTATGCTGGACGCTAGCGGCGCTTCCGTATATTTTCAACGTCGAATATGCAAATGAGCTATATACGCCGATCCACGAACGTACGTATGGCCGGCGCAGTGTTTTTACGCCGTTTGCGTAAGCGTAAGTCTGGCGTAAAGTTACCCCTGCTGTATAGAGGCGTACGTAATGTTAAGTATGGATGTCGGGCCAGCGTCGATTTTTCCGTCGTTTGCGTAAACCGTTTGCAAATAGGGAATTGCATAAGTTACGTTCACGTCATTTACATGGGGTCAAGCTGATTTAAATTAAATCACGCCCACAGTTTTGTCATTTGAATTGCGTGGCCTTACGCCGCAACAATTACACTACGCCGCCGTAAGTTACAGGGAAAGTGTTTGTGGATAAGGATACGCCGCTGTAATACGCCATGGTAACTTACAGCGGCGTAGTGTAACTTGGATAGGCTACGCCAGCGCCAGTTCTTTGTGGATCTGGCCCAATGTGTTCACTGCAGCACAACTTTTTGGCTTCTTGTGTTGCTTCTCCATATAGGGTATTGCCAAAAGCTGATACCAGGTTATATTTAGATATTTACACTGCTGAAAAAAAAAATGTTTTATGATGTTTTAGTGATTACAGAGCTGCATTCATTTGTTTATTTTGCAGAGAGTTCAGCTTTAAGCAGGAGAATAGTCATTGAAATTCAGCAATAAGCTGCCTGAGCTACAAAAGAATAACTGCCAGTTTCGACTGCTTTCAATCTCTCTAGTTTTAAATTCCGCAAAAACAAACATTACAAGAGCATAACTTCTATTTAATTCATGTACTCATAACAGTAATATTTCCATAAAGCCTGAAGTCTGGGTATTTATTAGGTGTGCGGTGTGCTAAATGCCCATTTTTTTCTGAAAGATAAATATTTTTGAATGCTTTTTGTTGATAACATTTTCGAGTCGAGGCATTTTCCTTTAGAGCAAAGGACAGATTTTGAATAAATGTTGGAGATAAAATGAAACCTGGGTGTCTTTTTCTTCAAATATAATCTTTTTCTGTTAAAGGGCACCTGGCATTAGTTTTGCATGGCACAGTTTACAGCAGCAGTGAAGATTAGATTAAAAAAATAAAAATAATCATGAATCAGGTTTCCAGATCTTAAAGCGGATCTCCCACGCCAGATAAGTTTTTTTTTTAATGGCTATCTGAAACCTAAATTACCGTCATTTCTGCAACTGACGTTTCCTGTCCCTGCCGGCTGCTCCGCTGCTCTATAGTGTGAAATAAGAACTTATATTCCCCCATCCGGTTTAGGCACCATTTTAACTGTGGGCATAAGCCCACAGCCCTGCACTTCCTTTTCCGGTGGATGCTGATGTCCCAGCATCCACCGTTCGATCTGCATCTGTATAATAGATTGTTCAAAACGCCCGCCCCCTTCCTTTGTTTACATCCGCGTCATCACTTCCTGCTACACGAAGTCGCGCGATGTTTAGTTTCACGGGGCCAAATGCAAATTAGGGAGCTACGAGAAAAGCTCCCAGAAGGCACAGCGCGGCGACAGGAAACCAGGAAAAACCCGACGCAAACCCGAGGGGAAGCAGACCGGAAGACATAACAGTTAGAATGGTACAGTAAAAATTTTTTATCTAAAAATATCGGATGTAGCATTGATTTGTCCTGTTAATAATACTGAAAGTATGTTAAATTGAGGGTGGAGCTCCGCTTTAAAGTGATTCTAAAGGTTCATTTAACAAAAAAAAAACATGTCATACTTACCTGCTCTGTGTATTGGGTTTGCCTTGATCCTTCTCTTTTTGTGTCCCCCATTGGTGCTCCTGGCTTCTCCCTCTTCACCAGTGACCCTGATAGCAGTATCATCACAGGGAAGGCTGTCCACATGGTTTAGGAGTGTGTCTATGGGAAAGAAAGGTCCATAAAGACATGGATGAGTTTGGGGTGGAGGAACTTGACCTCAACCCGATAGAACACCTTTGGGATGAATTAAGCCCCGCATACACGGTCCGAAAAATGTTAAATGGTCTCGAAAAATTTCGCTTTTGAAACGATCGTACGATAATCGGATCGTTAGTACAGAGCTTCCGAGAGCCGATCATCTGATTTTTATTCTATCGGACATGCACAGAAAATTTTTCCGTACGATGCCAGATCGTACGTTTTTCGTTTTAATCAGTACAGCTCTTGTTCGAAAATGCAATACAAATGCATTACAACACATGACATTACTTCCGATTTTTTTATTCTGCCATACGGGAATTTTCGTGACTTTAGTAAACTCATCAGATTCGACGTGAGATTAGCATACAAAAAAAAAACGGACGATCATTCGTCCGATAAACGGATCGTGTGTACGGGGCATAAGAGTGAAGCCTGCGAGCCAGGTCTTCTCATCCACACGAGTGCCTGACCTCATAAATGTGGTTGTGGAAGAATGGTCAAATGGAATGTTTTCTATAGACACGCTCCTAAACTTGTGGACAGCCTTCCCAGAAGAGTTGAAGATCTTATAGCTACAAAGGGTGGGCCAACTTAATATTGAACCCTATGGACTAAGTCTGGGATGCCATTAAAGCTCATGTGCTCAAGTTAGAAGTCAAGTTCTAAATGCCAAAATCAGAGTATTTGGATAAGAGGCACTAGATATTCTATTTTAAAACCCAATATTGCAAGTGACCTGTTCAAATATTTAAGCTGACTGACTGACTTGCCCTCATATTGCACAGAAACTCCCCAACTGGTGTCCTAGAAGAAGTCCAAAAATTTAAGAAAAGCAGTTAAAGTGTTACATTAGTGTTTATAGAGTCCAGAAGACATTTTTAACTACTTGCCCACCAGCCGCCGTAGGTCGGCTCCCCTGCACGAGGTCACGTAGATCTACGTCACCTCCCGAATCGGCCACTAGGGGCGCACGCCCCCCGCTCGCCCCTAATTCCGACGAGCGTGCCCGGTGGGTGCGATCACCGCCGGGGCACCCGCAATCTCTCGTTACAGAGCGAGAACCGGGAGCTGTGTGTGTGTGTGTAAACACACAGCTCTCGGTGCTGTCAGGGGGAGAAATGACCTATCGTCTGTTCATACAATGTATGAACAGTGATTTGTCATTTCCCCATGTCAGTCCCACCCCCCCTTCAGTTAGAACACACCCAGGGAACATAATTAACCCCTTCCTCGCCCCCTAGTGTTAACCCCTTTACTGCCAGTTGCATTTTTATAGTAATCAATCCATTTTTATAGCACTGATTGCTATAAAAATGCAAATGGTCCCAAAAATGTGTCAAAAGTGTCCGCCATAATGTCGCAGTACCGATAAAAATCGCTGATCGCCGTCATTTCTAGTAAAAAAAAATATTAATAAAAATGCCATAAAACTATCCCCTATTTTGTAAACACTTTAACTTTTGCGCAAACCAATCAATAAACGCTTATTGCCATTTTTTTTTTTTTTTAAGAAAAATTTGTAGAAGAATACGTATCGGCCTAAACTGAGGAGATTTTTTTTTTTATATATATATATATTTTTGGTGGATATTTATTTTAGCAAAAGTAAAAAAATATTATTATTTTTTTCAAAATTGTAGCTCTATTTTTGTTTATAGCGATCGTGTCAGAACGCGGTGACGTAAAACACAACGACGTGCTGAAAAAAATGAAGTTCAATGCTTCCAATAATGCGTCGACTTGATTCTGAGCATGCGTGGATTTTTAACTAATGGACGTGCCTACAGACGATCGTTTTTTCTATAGGTTTTTTTATCCATCAGATCATTTTAAAACAAGTTCCTAATTTTTTAACTGATGGATAAATAACCGATGGGTCCCACACACGATCGGTTTAGTCTGATGAAAACGGTCCACAGACCGTTTTCATCAGACAAACCGATCGCGTGTACGCGGCATTACACAACAGCTTCACAAGAACTCCAGTCCTCACTGGATAGATTCACCCCTCTATCTGTCCTGATGACTATGGTTAAAAAAATTGTGAGAAGTCCAAAATGTTACTACTGTCATTAAAACAGGAGGTGGGGGAGAATCTCCCACAAGGGACATCTATCTATTCTGGTAAGGATTTCTCCTCATAGAGATTTGATTTAATTTTACTTCCTGTCATGTCTCTTGTATAGGATTTGGGTAAACAATGAGGAAAGACATAGAAAGCTAAAATAAATGGGGGGGGGAAAAGACTCCCTCACTCCCAAACATAGACATATACCTAAAAAACAATTACTGAAGTGTTCCTACCTAGATACAGTCTCCCAAGGTCTGCCTGTATGGATCATCCTGGGAAAGTCATGCCATCATACATTATCCTCCATTATTCACTTTGACACTTTCAATATTGTCCAACAAGCAGTGCTAAATTTATAAGGTGATAATTGCCCCGGGCCTTCCTGCCAAACCCAGTGTAATACTTATAAAATGTGTGTTATTAATAAAAAACTAACAAAGTGTGTGTAGGTGTCAGAATAAGGAACAGTAAAGCCTGATGCCGCGTACACACGGTCGTTTTTTGCGATGAAAAAAAAAACAACGTTTTTTAAAACGTCATTTAAATTGATCGTGTGTGGGCAAAACGTTGTTTTTTGTCTTAAAAAAAACGACCAAAAAAAAAATTCCAACATGGTTGAATTTTTTGTGTCGTTTTTCAAAACGTCGTTTTTTTGTTTCACAAAAAGTCACCGTGTGTAGCAAAAACGTCGTTTTTCAACCCGCGCATGCCCAGAAGCTAGTTATGAAGCGAGCTTCAATGGAAAAGAGTGGTGAACGTAACCTCGCTTTTTGTGAAAAAACGATGGTGTGTAGGCAAAATTGTCTTTGAAAAGTGACGTTTCAAAAACGTCGTTTTTTACTTCACAGAAAACGTTGTTTTTTTTTCATCGCAAAAAAACGACCGTGTGTACGCGGCATTAGTCAAAGAAATGGGTGAGGGCTTCCGCAGATGTTTTACTTTTCAACTTCTTATATTATTTTACTAGTCCAAATGTTTGTTTTAACATGGCTGGGATACGGAATGTATTGCCTTGTCTACATACAATAGACAAGTGAGTGGTACAAGGGGGAAGTTCAAAAAATGTTGCAAAGTGCCAGGCAACAGACCTGACCCAATTATGTGGGAGTGAAGTTTATGACCAGCATTGATTTATCGCAGTGAGAAACACGAGAGAGAAGCTCCACAATCCCCCCCCCCCCCCCCAATTGACCCTGATTGGGCCAAGGGGCGAATCTGACCCTCTGCAATCTCAAAATGTTGTTAACTAATTTTAACCCAAAATCAGATCAAATTCGAGACAGGCATGGCCCTGGATCGGAATTTGGCTAAAATGATATAGCAGAGTGTCGGACAAAATTGGCAGACAGTAGAGGACCTTCCTTCCTTAAAGAGGGAGTTCACCCTTAAAACCACTTTCTCCCATCCCATCCAGCATACTGGCGTCAGCGCCAGTATGCTGTCTTTTTTTTTTTTTATCGATGTACTTACCTCTTAATAGATAATTTAATTTTCGTCCTACCGCGGGGTATGGCGCCGCTATATCGCGTCACGCCTTCCGAAAACAGCCGACTAGCACTCGGCTGTTCTCGGCGCCTGCGCACAGACCCAGGAGCTGACTGCACAGGCGCCGTATACAGCCGAGTCCTATTTCGGCTTTTTTCGGAGGGAGTGACGCGGCTATATACGGCGCCTGCGCAGTCAGCTCCTAGGTCTGTGCTTAGGCACCGTATAGCGCCGAGAACAGCCGAGTGCTAGTCGGCTGTTTTCGGAAGGTGTGACGCTATATAGCGGCGCCATACCCCGCGGTAGGATGAAAATTAAATGATCTATTAAGAGGTAAGTACACCGATAAAAAAAAAAGACAGCATACTGGCGTCAGCCAGTGGGATGGGAGAAAGTGGTTTTAAGGGTGAACCCCCTCTTTAAGTATCTTGGCAAAAACCCAACTCTGAACCTAACTTATATTTCTTTTTAGAACAAATGCGGTTTATTAGTTCATTTAAGTTCACTTTTTTGTTTGTCATGTAATTTAATCTCTAGGTTGAGCAGCCCCCCAACTTTAAGTGCTCCGGGCCACCCAAGGTCTAAATCTGGCTATGGTAATACATATACTAGTACATTTCTTTGGGACTGGAATGATCCTGTCATTCCTGGGCCAGTTTTTTGGTCCTAGAATTGTAGATGTTGATCCTAAATAATGTCTGAACAAACATGACTCCATCGGATTAGTGAAAGAAAGATAAAAGCATTCCCAGGGAAATTGCTCTCATCTCTTTGTAAGTTAATAAATACCTGCAAGTGTTAAACATAACTTGTGTGCACTTACAGTAGGTGACTGGGATATTGTGTCAATCTCGCTCCCTTTCTCGGCGAGATTGACCACCTACGAGCCCCATCGCGGGAGCCAGCGCCGAGCTGGCTTGCCGCGATGGAGACAAAGACGTCATAGAAGCGACGGGGATCCGACGCGGATTCCCGCCAATTCTACACGTGGGCGGAGTTTGTTATGAATCCTGAAAGAGAAATCCCCGCCGGATTTTTTAAAGAAAAATCCGGCATGGGTTCCCCCCTCAGGAGCATAACGGGCCCTTAGGTCTGTTATGGGTTGTAAGGAGACCCCCCTACGCCGAAAAAAAACGGCGTGGGGGTCCCCCCACAATCCATACCAGACCCGTATCCAAAGCACGCCGGCCGGCCGGTCAGGAAGGGAGTGGGGGCGAGCGAGCGCCCCCCCCCTCCTGAGCCGTACCGGGCAGCATGCCCTCAACATGGGGGGGTCAGGTGCTCTGGGGTAGGGGGCGCACTGCGGCCCCCCACCCCAGAGCACCCTGTCCCCATGTTGATGAGGACAGGGCCCCTTCCCGACAACCCTGGCCGTTGGTTGTCGGGGTATGCGGGCGGGAGGCTTATCGGAATCTGGAAGCCCCCTTTAATAAGGGGGCCCCCAGATACCGGCCCCCCACCCTAAGTGAATGAGTATGGGGTACATTGTACCCCTACCCATTCACCTGCAAAACAAAAGTTTAAACACAAATAAACCACACAGTGTATTGAAATATTTTATTAGTTGGCCGCCGGGGGGGGGGGGGTGTGTATGATCGCTTTTATAAAAGCGCCCCCCTCCGGCGGGCTTCTGTGGGGGGGTGGGTGCCGCCGTCTGGTTCTTTTCCGCCGCCGGGGGGGGCGCTTTGATAAAAGCGCCCACCACCCGGCGGGCTTCTTTCGACGTCTTCGGCGGCGGGGGGGGTCTTCTCCCACTCTCCGGGGTCTTCTCCCGCTCTCCGGGGGTCTTCTCCCACTCTCCGGGGGTCTTCTCCGCTCTCCGGGGGTCTTCTTCTTCTTCAGGACTCGCCGCCGCTATCTTCGTGTGTTAGCTCAATTACTAGCGGCGGCGGTCCCCTCTTCTGCGACGTCGGCGTCTTCTTCTTCTTCTTCTTCTGCTGCTGCTGTCCAGATGTTGACGCGACGCTTCCTCCCGCTGTTATGCCCGGCGCGCGGCTCGCAGCGAAATATATAGGCCTGTCTTGTGACGTCGCAGTCCCATCATGCTCCGGTAGGTAGCACGTGGTACCTACCGGAGCATGATGGGACTGCGACGTCACAATACAGGCCTATATATTTCGCTGCGAGCCGCGCGCCGGGCATATCAGCGGGAGGAAGCGTCGCGTCAACATCTGGACAGCAGCAGAAGAAGAAGAAGAAGAAGAAGACGCCGACGTCGCAGAAGAGGGGACCGCCGCCGCTAGTAATTGAGCTAACACACGAAGATAGCGGCGGCGAGTCCTGAAGAAGAAGACCCCCGGAGAGCGGAGAAGACCCCCGGAGAGTGGGAGAAGACCCCCGGAGAGCGGGAGAAGACCCCGGAGAGTGGGAGAAGACCCCCCCCGCCGCCGAAGACGTCGAAAGAAGCCCGCCGGGTGGTGGGCGCTTTTATCAAAGCGCCCCCCCCGGCGGCGGAAAAGAACCAGACGGCGGCACCCACCCCCCCACAGAAGCCCGCCGGAGGGGGGCGCTTTTATAAAAGCGATCATACACACCCCCCCCCCCCGGCGGCCAACTAATAAAATATTTCAATACACTGTGTGGTTTATTTGTGTTTAAACTTTTGTTTTGCAGGTGAATGGGTAGGGGTACAATGTACCCCATACTCATTCACTTAGGGTGGGGGGGCCGGTATCTGGGGGCCCCCTTATTAAAGGGGGCTTCCAGATTCCGATAAGCCTCCCGCCCGCATACCCCGACAACCAACGGCCAGGGTTGTCGGGAAGGGGCCCTGTCCTCATCAACATGGGGACAGGGTGCTCTGGGGTGGGGGGCCGCAGTGCGCCCCCTACCCCAGAGCACCTGACCCCCCCATGTTGAGGGCATGCTGCCCGGTACGGCTCAGGAGGGGGGGGGCGCTCGCTCGCCCCCACTCCCTTCCTGACCGGCCGGCCGGCGTGCTTTGGATACGGGTCTGGTATGGATTGTGGGGGGACCCCCACGCCGTTTTTTTCGGCGTAGGGGGGTCTCCTTACAACCCATAACAGACCTAAGGGCCCGTTATGCTCCTGAGGGGGGAACCCATGCCGGATTTTTCTTTAAAAAATCCGGCGGGGATTTCTCCTTCAGGATTCATAACAAACTCCGCCCACGTGTAGAATTGGCGGGAATCCGCGTCGGATCCCCGTCGCTTCTATGACGCGCTCGCTGGAATGTACTTTTACTATTCCAGCGAGTGCGAGATGTCGGCAGCCTGTCGCCGAGATTCAGCGCGATGCTGGCGTGCTGAAAACACATTCTCGGCGGCAGGCACTGTAGCATGAAAACATGTCTCCGAGGCTAAGTCAATTTTTAAAAGCAAGCTCGCCCAATACATTTCAGAGTTCATTTTTTTTATTTTTTTTAAACATAATTATAGTAACGCAAGATTTTTTTTTCAATGATTTATTTCATTCCATATCTTTCTACTACGAGGTAATTTTCCCACTTCTAAATGAGCCTATGTCTTGTAATCATGAGTTTAATCAGCGTTTTCCATGTCACCTAGTCCAGTAAAAGGTCTTATGAACCGGAAACTTGTGATTTCAGCTCCATTTCTCGTCTATTGCTCTCAGCATTTAAAACTTTAAATTATAACCTAGGCTAGTTACAATCTTGCTAATTTAGCAAAGACTCTTACATTGTATTTATAGGTTTACTTTCAATGGTTTTCTCTATTGAAGCTGCAGCACTTATGGATGAATTTCCTTCACTGGGGGCTTTAGGCAGGCAAGCTTTGGCGCTCAAAGCAACATCTCTCTGTTAATGGATATATTCATCTAAATTGGTATAAAACTTCCCTCTCCTCCACTAGATTACATCTCAGTATTATTATTGTTATATTGGCCCTTTTCCTGTATTAAGGAATGGCTTTTATTATGCCCTGTGGCATCATCACCAGGTTTACAGTAACAGCTGTTGGCAGCTCGGTTCATACTAAAAAAAGGCAGGCCCCAAAACTACAGTACATCTCTTGAGAACCCTTTGCCTACACAGTGTCTGGCTAGACTCTTGGGGGGTCAAGGTAGCAGCACTGAGACAGAGTGAGTAATGCAGGGATGCCCAACCAGTGGGCACGTGGCCCGTGGAGCTCTCTGATGTGGCCTGCAACCTCCTGTTCTGTGATGGAATAAAATAAAATAGAATACTGTTATTAAAGGTAAGTTTATTACTAAAATCACAGTGTATATATGGGCATATCTGTACTGCAGTGGTTACTGGGCTGCTTTCAAACTGATCCACAGGTGTAGAGCAGTGCACCTGCGGTTTACCTGCACTGAGCCAAACAACAGTGAATCAGTGTGAAAGCAGCCTAAGGCCCCTTTCACATGGTCAGTCCGACCCAATCGGGCCCTCAATTCACCTCTAAGAAATGGCAGATGTAAATGGACTTGTGTCCGTTTACAAATGCCTACCTCCAATCCAATTTGCTTTAAAAACAAAAACAGAGTGGGCTCTGTAGAGTAGAGTGGGCTGCCATCCACCTGCTCCGTTCATTGCGGCCCGCGACCGGTTACCAAGTTGCTTAAGTGGTTCTTGCTCTTCAAAATGTTGGAGTAGGGGATAGGTTCAACCATACAACTGATAGGGCTGAAAATGCCGCTCCACTTGAATTGTCTTTTTTGGCATGGTTCCTCAAAATTATATGTCAACAGTCGACAAATGCACCCCCCTTTGTAAGGTGACAAGCGGGTGCACGGCCTTGACCAATCAAATTGATTTACTGCAGGACAACGAACATTGAAGGTGGGCTCCCTGTACATACATTGCCATTACTTAGGGTGGCTTGTGAATGATCTGGCCCTTATGTCTGTGGGACAGGAAGCAATAAAGTGATAATCTCCTGTAAGTGTATGCAGATGGCAATCACAACTGGAAAAAGCTTTTAACCTAAGATAGTCCGCAGAATCCACATATTTGAACTCAGCCGAGATCTCAGTTCCAGTCCATGCCAACTTCCAACTGATCATTTTTTGAGTTTACAGTGAAATTAGTTGCATCATTTATGCTTTACAATGGAGTTAATTGACCATTTAACATAGAGATTTTGCGTATTTTGGCATAAATGAATGTGATACACTTTAGATGTGTCGTTGGGTGTTGCTTAGGCTTCTTTCTCTGAGATAGTGAACATCAAGCTTCATAAGCATTTGTTCATCTTTACTTTTCATGTACGCTTCTAAGACGGAAGGTCACAGTGATTGTATTTCAAAGTGTGCTTTGATGGTTGTAGGCTATACTGCACGATACAAATGTAATAAGGTTCATGTTTAATTCCGTTCTTTGTTTTAAGTAGAGACCTAGCACTTGCCATCTGTTGGATACATTATGAAGACTTTTTTTATTTGCAAATGAAAGTTTAGTGTGCTATGCATACATTACAGACACATTTTAAGATCTTACATTCTTTTCATCTGAAAATTACAGCTTTCCACTTGCACATTTTTGTAATGGTCTGGATGATTATATGACCATGCATTTTATTTCTTTATAGTCTGTGCCTTCCTTTAGACTGTAATCATGAGAAGGAAGTGTCACCGGCACACCAGGATCTCCAAAACTTTAATCACAAGTATCAAAAATTGTCACATGTAAGTTTCGTTATTAAAACAATCATTCAATTTTGAGTGGAATGACACCTCAATTAAATATCTGGGTGTTACATTGACGGCCCGAGTAGAAACTTTATATTTACATGATTATCCCCACTATTTAAGAAGTTAGAAAATTATCTTTCAACTTGGTCCAAACATGAATTATCATGATTAGGCAGGATCAATTTGATTAAAATGACATTACTCCCTAGAATCCTATATTATTTCAGGTCTCTCCCTATCCCTGTCCGTAAATTCCAGTTGAAAAAACTTCAGGGTAAAATAGTCAAATTCACATGGAACACCTCTGGTTATAGAATACCCCATAACACCCTTTTTTGTCATAGAAAAAAGGGGGGTCTAGGTCTTCCTGATCTCTATAAATATTTTCTATCAGCAAGACTAGCACAGATCTCGATGATCTATTTTAAATCCGAACAACCAGATTGGCTTAGTATTGAAAAACAAGCGGCTCCACAATGCTCGCTTGAATACCTATTTTGGTGTCCCCCTAAAAAGAGACCTTCAGTTCTAGTCCCCTCTCTATCTCAATCACTTGCTCTCTGGGATGAACTTAGAAAATATCCGTCTCTTGTCTCAACCGTTCGACCACATGCAAGTCTGTTTGGGAACCTGGACTTTCCCCCTGGGCTAGATCTGGAGGCTTTTAAATGGTGGATGGATAAAGGACTTTATCGTATTGGACAGTTTTTTTATGCTGGTAAACCCATGTCATTAAACCATTGCAAAAAAAACATTAAAACTTCCGGAATCCGAGGAATGTCATTTTCATCAAATTTACAAACTTCTACAAATGATCTGGAAGGAAAAACCTCTCCCCCACAATTTACAAACTATGAGATGTGGTGTAAAAGAGCAAAGGGACAGCGGGGGGGGGGGGGGTATTTCAGTTGCATATTCGTGCATCACTCACCCTACAGGGAAAGCTTCTTATATGGAGACATGGGAAAATGATCTTCACATTAGTTGGGACTTAGACATCTGGCATAGATCATTTACAAAATCCTTCAAGGGGATTCTAAACGTTTCAGTGATGGAGGCCAACATTTAAGTAATAACCAGGTGGTATTTAACTCCCTCTAAGCTGGCTTCTATTTTCCCTACAGTAGATCCAAATTGTTTTAGGGGATGTCAACTCCTGGGAACTATGACTCATATCTGGTGGGAGTGTCCTAGAATTAGATCATTTTGGAACAACATTTTTCTATGATTTTTAAGGTAACAGGTTGCCAGGTCTCGAGATCCCTACCAATAGCTCTCCTGAATGTGTATATATCTCAAATTCCAAAACATTCCCAAAAATTAATTCACTTTATTCTTACAGGAGCTAAGCTTACAATGCCAAAAATTGGAAGAAACCTAACCCCTTTTCTCGGCAGCAAAAAAAAAAATCTCTTGGATAATGACTGAAGAAAAGTTAGCTAGCATTTTGAATGATACTGTTTTGAAATTTGAAACGATCTGGGAACCTTGGGCCAGATATATAGGTATTTCTCTTACTCAGGATGCCTCTTCGATTTCCGCAAACACTGTAAATTAGGTATATAGATTGTCTTATCCCCTTTCCTTCCTCTCTTTGTCCCTTTTTTTTTCTCCCCTTCTTTAGGCGAGCCTAGTGATGTTTTGTAAGGGGATTTATCTAGCAACATAGGCTTTGCTTTAGAGTGTAATTCAGTATGTCGAAAGGATTTCGCTCCTCATGCAGTTTGAACCTGATAGGGGCACCAGGAGATTATAAGTATCCTTATTTCTATTGAGTTATCTTATATAAGGAGTCCTTTCTCTTTCTTACATCAATATATAATTTTTTTTTAATTGTTTAACTTTTAATACTCACATATTTTATTACAATGTATGATCTTTTTTAATTTTAAGTGGGGAAGATTTTCTATCTCTATTAGAGGTCTCTGTAAGTCTTTTTTAGTTCCTGATGACATTTACTAGGTTATGTCCATATTGATATGTATTGTGATTTATTGTAATTTTTATTTTATTTCTGAAAATAAAATAATTTGAAATAAAAACAAAAATAAATACAATTGTCACATGCCTAAAGAAGGGGCCCTGCGTGGCTCCAAAATGTCGCTTTACATTTTTTAACTATGTGATTCAAGTTTTGGACCCAGTTTTGAAGATCCTGGTGTGCTGATAACACTTCCTTCTCATGATTGCAGTCGGTTCCAGCCGTTGGTCATTTCAGCACCCAATTTAAAATACAGCTGTTTGTGCAGGAACGTGTACGTTGGGAGTATTGCATTGGATGAGCCTTTAGACTGTGTCCCTCTCTTGGCTTGCATTATGCATTTTCTTGTTTGTGTTTTATTTTAGCCCTCTAACCCTGTACTTTGGTCTTGCTCCTTTCAAGTACTCATAGTAGGAAATGTTTTATGTCTTTTATCCGCTCCCCAGTCTCCTGTGGTTCCAATATTGTCCATCAGTTCTGCTTATTATCTGCCTTCTGTTGACTTTTCCTTGTCCTGAAGTTCTATGCCTAGTCCTAATGCCGCTTACACACGATCATTTTTTGGCATGAAACAAAAACGTTGTTTTTTCGGCATTTAGAAAAAACAACGTTTTTCCAACTTCATCATTAAAACGACGTTGCCCACACACCATAGTTTAAAAAAAAAATGCTCTATTAAAGCGCGGTGACGTACAACACGTACGACGGCAATATAAAGGGGAAGTTTCATTCGCCTTTGGGCTGCTTTAGCTGATTCCGTGTTAGTAAAAGACGATTCGCGCTTTTCTGTATATTACAGCGTGATGAATGTGCTTACTTCATTATG
The DNA here is from genome assembly GCA_029574335.1 of Rana kukunoris. Taxonomy (NCBI): domain Eukaryota; kingdom Metazoa; phylum Chordata; class Amphibia; order Anura; family Ranidae; genus Rana; species Rana kukunoris. The sequence goes on from CM056049.1 coordinate 700,225,618, forward strand.
AACGGTAGTTTTAGCAGAACGAGCGCTCCCGTCTCATAACTTGCTTCTGAGCATGCACAGGTTTTTAATGTCATTTTAGCCCACACATGATCATTTTTTACAACCCGAAAAATGTAATCGTTTAAAACGACGTTAAAAAATGCAGCATGCTCGAAAAAAAAAAATTGTCGTTTTTTAAGAACCCGAAACATGATGTGTTTTTTTCATGCCGAAAAATATTCGTGTGTACGCGGCATCATCCTTGTTTCTCTGTCAACTTTTTGTCCTAGTTCATGTATAGCCCAGGCATAATGATGGCTTTGTCCTGGGTGAAAGCTGGTAAAGGCAGAGCTGTATCCTGGCCTAGGCCAACAAGGCCCAGGCCTAGGGCAGCACTTTGCAGGGGGGCAGCACAAAAAGAGTACAGTACCTGCCGGCTTGTGCTACACTGTTAGGAAAATTAGTTTGCTTCTAGTATGCGGACGGCCGGCATTCCGCAACTGTGGGGGGCGCTTCCAATTTTGACTGATTTGTCATCCTGGACCACAAACCTTCCTCACTGTGCTATATGTTTCTGCTGCACTATCTACTTAAAGTAGAACTATAGGCAACACTTTTACCATCCCTGTCCCATTGCAAAGATTTCCCTTCACTTTCTGCTCTATGGGCAACCAGGAAGTAAGAGGAATTTAAGTAAATTAAGGGAATCCATTGCCCCCCCCCCCCCCATGCCCTCAGAACTAGTGTCCTCACTTGAAAATTTCAGGGTGGGTCTTAAACAACACAGGGTGTGTCTGTGACAGGAAGGGGTGGGTCATATTTAAATTAGGAGGTGCACAAGTTTAGTCAGGCCTAGGGCAGCACAAAACCTAAATACACCCCTGGGTAAAGGAAATTCTGTACATTAATCACACTCTGAGACTGCAAAACACCTCACCTGTGGTCATGCGCCTGCCCAGTCCTGTCCATTGATATTTATTTTTTGCAAGCCTTGTAATTGTTGGTTTACTTTGTTCCAACTGTTTGACTTATTATACTGTCTGATCTGGTTCTTATTCTTTAGCGTCCATTTCTTGATGCTGGGCTCCATTCATGGTGCAGTATTTTCTTCTTTAGCATTTGTAGTAAAATAGCTCATAGCGTTTTTCTGGTTCAAATATTTTATTGAATTTTATAATTATCAAAAAAATTCCATTAATAGAGCATATACAATAATATAATATAAATAGATATTCCATTAACAGAACATGTACAATAGTATAGTAGAAAAAGGCATACTCCTTCAGAAAAGCAAGTCTTTTAAATGTAAACGAAAATAGATAACCTAGCGAATTGTAAAATAAGATTATGTAACATGATCATAGCTTCATGGCAGCTATTTGACAACAAGTAATTGAGAAACTAAGTTGATTGAAATTGGGGTGTGCACCCCAAATCTAAAACACACATGCACATTATATATATATATATATATATATATATATATATATATATATATATTAGTAGAGCAATGGACAGTGTTGCCAGTAGTTTATTTTTATTACTTTTTTATTATTATTATTATTTTTTAAATTGCAATTTTTTATTATTTACTTTTACAAATTTTTAGGAGCACCATTGGGGGGCTTTGATGATATATCAGGGGCCTAAACAGATCCTAATATCTCACTTTTGAGACAGAGAAAGGGGCTGACGACAGAGATTCCCGAGTCCCTTTCTCTGCAGCCAAGCAGCAGGGGGAATCTGTGCAGCACAGGGTGATTAGGGTGTGCCTGGGCACACATGGCACACCCTGTGTGCACGCCTAAGTGTACCAGCAATAGGAATGCTTTACACTAAGATGCAAAATCTTCTTTTTTTTTTTAATATAGAAGAACTTGTTCCTGCTGGGTATTTTTATATGTAGCACTGACCCCCGCAGGAGCTGCTGATTAAATTTTGGGCCTGCACTCTAACTACAACCCCAATGATAAGGCTCAGTCCCCTTTACACAGCTGTGGTGCAATACAATACAATACTGTACAATGTGATACCAGATACCTGTTTGTAACTTCAGGATCCACGAGCGGCACCTAGAGTGAATAAAGCAATACGCCACAACCCTGGTATGCTTAAACAGTAGTATTCTTTTACTGTTGATAATTGGCAAGTAAAGAAACACCAGTACATAAACTGTGCTATCCTCCTAACATGGGATGAGAGCACAATTAAAATTAAATCTATACAGCAATCAAATGGCAAACAGTATACCTGCAGGTATATGAATAAGAAAATAAAACTAAGCCTAGGAGCTCCCCCTACTTTGTGAGGTAACCGTGAGATCTCACAAAAAAAAACAAAACAGTCAGTTCTTGATCTTCTTTCTTCGCTAGCTAATAATGTTTCCCAAGTAATTTGTAATCCAAACAAAACGAGTAAACTTCCTGAAAAAGAAATGTCTCCGCAATGAGTGGGTTAACTGCCTTGGCCTTCTGGAGAGCGTCCCGAACAACTAGGCCTTCAACCTTCCTAAAGGCAACCCCTCCGCTTCTTCTTGGAAGTATGTAGTGAGGCCTGTGTGTTAGTCTAATGGCGTGTGAGGCATGACAAACTGTGGGCCGTAACCCACTCACCTAATTGGACACAGGCTCCGTACAGTCTCGCGACCTCCTCCCGTGGCTCCGTCTGCTGGATCAAACACCAGGCCAACTCTGCTGGGGGACTCCCGTCCTCCGATGCTCAATGGAAATGTCCGTGGGCCTTGCTGTTCGGTCCCGTCTCCTCACAGATCCTCTCCGGCTGCCCATGCGGTTCCAAAGGGACCTAAGATGGCTGCTCCCACTCCTTATATAGCAAATCCCAGCATGCACTGCGCAAGAAATTGTTCCTGGGTCTTTGATCAACTTCCTATTTACAAAGGTCAACTCTGAGAACCAATAGTCTTTCTTCAATATTTATCAGATAGTGGAATCCTTTTTGCATTAACAACAATTGGCCACTAGATGGCTCCAAACACTCAACAATCTCAATGTCCATGAATGCCATTTAGGGAATGCAATATACACATTTATGTACTATATATATACATCAGCGCTACACACTCCCCCTACTTTGTCTCTTTTGGTCCCCCAAAGAGGTCCAAATTGCTAATCCTATCTTGCATTCTAGTTTCTATACGTTCACACAAAACGGACAGAGGAGCTTCCCACCAATTGTCATACAGTGGGAAGCTATCCTGTGCACCCACAGCTGATACTACCATGTCTGGTACAGATGTGTCAAGGGGTGAGCTGGGGCTGTCCCTTACTAAATCAAGAGTAGAGGGACTAGGCAGTTCAAAGTTTCTTCTGCTCACAAACTGTGAGGCTTCAGAGCATTCGCCCAATGTGTCATAAGTCAGTCTGCGTGGTGGGCGAATGTCTCTCTTTGCTCTGGGCACTTTTGGAGTGTCCATTCCTTCTGGGCCAAGGTCATCATTCCGTTCAATGCTTAAGGGTGGGGAATGAATGGAAGCACTGGGCTCTCCTACAGAGTGAGTGGTCGGCACAAATTCCGGGGCCTCTGCCCTAAGAGTTCCATTATCATCCTCCTCTACCTCCGAAAGGACATCAGCATCTGTTTCTGAATCTTCAGGAAGCCACAGCCAGCTCATCTCCACTCCCTCATCCTCATCTATAGAAGGTGCAGGTTGGGACCTGGTTATTGGTCTACACACATCAGTGGGTGTAGATTCCTTCTCTGTGCTTGTCCTGACTGCCTCAGTGAGAGGTAAGAGGTGATTCCGGTGCCATGTTTTTACCGGCCCAGTTTTTCCTTCTGGCTTGATCTCATACACTGGGAGCCCTGGAAGTTTCCTGCACACAACAAATGGCTGTGATTTCCAGCGATCAGCCAACTTGTGTTTGCCTGGAATGCCTAAGTTCCTCAACAAGACCCGGTCACCTGGCTGAAGATCCTGGACTCTCACTTTCAGGTCAAAGTTCCTCTTGTTCCTCTCCCCCCTGGAATCCGAGGTGGCGTGAGCCTGCTCGTAAGCTGTCTTCAGGCTCCGCCGTAGTCTGTCCACATACCCTTTATGGGAGGCCTCGGAGGTGTGGTCCAAGGAGGAACCAAACGCCAGGTCCACTGGCAATCTTGCTTCACGGCCAAACATCAGTCGGTATGGGGAATATCCAGTGGCATCACTTTTGGTACTATTATAGGCATGGACTAATGCAGCAATGTGTTTACTCCAGTGAGGTTTTTGCTCGGCAGTCAAGGTCCCCAACATGTTCAAGAGAGTCCTGTTGAACCTTTCCGGTTGGGGGTCCCCTTGTGGGTGGTAAGGAGTAGTCCTGGACTTTTGTATGCCTAACAGATCCAACAGCCTTTTGATTAGTCTGCTCTCAAAGTCCCTTCCTTGGTCTGAATGTATGCGTTGAGGCAGGCCATAGTGTACGAAGAACTTTTCCACGAGAGTCTTTGCTACTGTGGTTGCTTGCTGATCCCTAGTAGGGAAAGCTTGAGCATAACGGGTGAAGTGATCTGTCACCACTAAGATGTCACCTTGCCCACTCAGATCGGATTCCAGACAAAGAAAGTCTATGCAAACCAGGTCCATTGGGCCCTGACTCTCTAAATGGCCCATTGGGGCAGCCCTCTGGGGCAATGTCTTCCGTTGGATGCATCTGAGGCAGGAGTGACAGTAGCTCTCCACTTCTTTTCTCATGTGAGGCCAGTAGAACCTATCCCTTACTAGTTGGAGAGTTCTCTCGGCTCCCAAGTGTCCATGGTGATCATGTAAAGCAATCAGTACCGTCTCTCTGTGCTTTTCAGGCAAGAGTAACTGCCACCTTGCTTCTGGATCATCAGAGGGGCCCCTTCGGTAGACCACCCCTTGCTGCAGCTGCAAATGATCCCATTCTCTCAATAACACCTGGGCTTCCCTCTCAGGACTCTTCCGCAGTACATCAGGCTGTCGACATTCCAATGCTTCAAGCACCAGCCCACACAGTGGATCTTCCTGCTGATCTCTCCTGAGATCCTTCCTGGATAACTTGGGTAGGCCCTCCTGTGTGACCTGGGAGACGTTACAGTAGCACCTGGGTACTGCCGCTGAGGATACTCCTACTTCTTCAGCTCTGGCTCCACCTCTCTGGTACTGACTTGTGCCCTCCCATAGGGCCCTCACTCCTTCTGGAGTAAGCTGGGTCCATTCTTCCAAGGGGTCATGGGGTCTTCTTGACAGGGCATCCGCATCTCGGTTACCAACTCCTGGTCTGTACTTCAGGCTGAAGGTAAAGGCTGAGAGAGCAGCTAACCACCTGTGACCGGTGGCATCCAGCTTTGCAGTGGTGAGTAGATATGTGAGGGGGTTGTTGTCCGTCTTGACCACAAATTCAGCCCCGTAAAGGTAGTCCTTCAACTTGTCCACCACTGCCCATTTTAAAGCCAGAAATTCAAGCTTGTGAGTTGGATAGTTTCTTTCAGCAGGGGTCAGACTTCTACTCACATAGGCAACTGGCCGTAAGTGCTCTTCATGCTCCTGGTAAAGCACTCCCCCCAGCCCGTCGCGGCTGGCATCCACATGTAACTCATATGGTTTGGCAGGGTCTGCATAGGCCAACACTGGGGCAGTAGTAAGACTCCACTTCAGCCTCCTGCAGGCCTCTTCACATTCTGGAGTCCACTGATCCTGGATGGACTCTTTCTTCCTTCTAGACCCCTCTTTAGGCTTTTTCGGCTGACCCGCACTTTCACCAGCTTCTTCCTGCTTCTTTAAGAGTTCAGTGAGTGGGTGGGCTATTTTTGCGAATCCCTCTACGAATCTTCGGTAGTATGAGCAGAAACCCAAGAATGACCTGAGCTCAGTTACGTTGGTGGGCCTGGGCCAGGAAGTGACAGCTTCTAGTTTCTTGGGATCAGTTGCCACTCCTTCTTCAGACACAATGTGTCCCAGGTAACTCACCGAGGGTTGGTAGAACTGGCACTTCTCCATAGAGAGTTTCAGGCCTTCATCATGAAGTCTCTTCAAGACCTTCTCAAGGCGTTCTTCATGTTCCTCCAACGTCCTCCCAAAGACTATGACATCATCCAGGTATACCAGAACTTCAAGGAGATTCATGTCACCCACTGTCTTCTCCATCAACCTCTGGAAAGTTGCTGGGGCCCCAGTCAGGCCTTGCGGCATCCGGTTGAACTCAAAGAACCCAACTGGGGTGATGAAAGCGGTTTTTTCCTTGTCTTCAGGGCACATAGGAATCTGGTAATACCCACTCTTCAGGTCCAGTACGCTGAACCACTTTGCTCCTGACAGACTCTGTAAGGCATCCTCAATTCGGGGTGTGGTGTACTGGTCTGGGATGGTCCTCCGATTCAGGGTCCTGTAGTCAATGCACAGGCGTAGGGACCCATTCTTCTTCCTGACCACTACTATAGGGGAGGCGTAGGGACTCCTGGACTCTCGGATAATGCCCGTCCTCTTAAGTTCAGCCAATTGTTCCCTCAAGTCTTCCAGATCTCCTAGGGGGATCCGCCGGACCCTTTCCCGAAATGGCTTGTCTTCCTCCAGACGAATTCGATGGGTGGCACTCTTTGCCAATCCTACGTCAAATTCACTTTTCGAGAAGGCTGCTCTCCATCTCAGCAGTTGGGCTTTGGCCCTTTCCTGCCATGCAGGAGTAAGAGGCGTATTTTTTGGGCTGAACTCTTCTTCAGGGATTTCTGGGGCTGACCCTCCTTTCAAACCTCCTGGTTCGACTGGAACAGCCGGACTGACCTGTCCCAACAGTAGCCTGGCTGGCACTCTCACTGGCACTGTCGCTGTGTTGCGGACACTGACTGGAACTTTGCCGTGAGTTCTCTCCAATACTCTGGTGGGCAACACTTCATTGATGAGTTCTAGTCCGTTTCTCCCCTCTTTGCGGTTTTCCAGGACAATGAAAGGGCCTGGTTTCTTCCAGCTCAATTTGACCGAGGCTTTTAGGCAGATTACTTCACCCGGCTGGACTATTTTCTCTCCTTTGTTCAGCAGCCAGATTTTTCCCACTCCCTCTTCAGGAGCCTTCTCCTCCTGTATAAGGTCTCGGTATGTCTGAGCCAACATGGGATGTATTTCAGTGGGGCGGGTATCCTTCTTAATTACCAGCGGTGCAAGTAGCCTCCTCACTAAGTCAGTGTTTGTCCCAATGATAAGAGAGCTCTTGTCAGCTCCTGGAGGACGAGGACACACTATGGCCAATGTGTCAAAGGTCTCCGTCTCTCCCACTGTACTTGGGTCGAAGGTGAGTCTGACTGGCAGGTAACCATCATATGGAAAGTTCTGAGTGCCCAAACCCCATATCTCCAACTCCTCCAATTTCCGTAGTGGCAGGTGCTTGAGATGCTTGTCATAGAAGTCCCTGTATAATAAGGTTACTTGGGCTCCAGTATCCAGCAGGGCTTTTGTGTAGATCCCTTCCACTTGGATGGGGACAATTGGGGAAGGTCCCACCAGCTTGGGAGGAAATCCACTGGTAGCTGTACCCTTAGCCTGCTTTGTGGCTCGGACTTTGGCCTTTGAGGGCCTCTTTTTCTTCTGCCCCGCCTTGTTGGTGGCTCCAGTGGGCCGTGGCACGTGAGTCGGTGTGGAGTTCGCTACTGCACCCGGGCGCCCAGTTGACTCCTTCACTGGGGCCCTCTGAAGTTTCCCTCCGACTGATGTGGGTTTTCCTCGGGTAGTGGGCTGGGGCACACTCGCCTGAAATGTCCCATCCCTCCGCATTTGAAACAGACTCTTTGTGTTTGTTTCGGAGGGCTGGTAATGGTGGTAGCTTTTGGGACCTTCCTTGGCATAACTCCTTCTGCCTTTAGTTTCACCAGCTCAGTCATCATCATGGCCATCATCTCCAGTATCTCCTTCTGGGTCTGCATAAGCCTCTCCAGCTCCGTCTGACTCGCGGGTGGGTGGTGTACAGATGAAAACCGTGATCCCTGGTCAACGGTTGCCGCCAGCACATTCAACTCCTGGGTGTCTGGGGGGACACCTACCTGCTGTATTTTAGCACTTGTGGTGTTTGAAGCTTGAAGCTTTCTCTGTTTCTGGTCTCTCTCAATCTCCATCTTATCCACTTCGTTCACTTTTTCAAGAAGGACCTCGTCTGGAGTTAAGGGATCTTCCAAGTACTGCTTCAAGTGGAGCTTGACATAGTCGCTCCTCAGCCCCGTGGTCACAGATCTCCGGAATTTCTTCTGTACCAGCTCAGCTCCAAATTGTTCCCCGCTCCCTCTCTCTCCTGAGGTAAACAGCAGGCGGTCCTTGAGTTCAATGGCCCGAAACAGAAAGTTCTGAGGAGTCTCTTTACTGTCCTGTGCAATATTTATCAGTTGGTGGAATAGCTCTGTGGCATCTTCCTCCTCATAGTAACTTTTTAGAATCCTCTTAAGCTGGTTCAAAGTCAAATCACTCTTTCTCTCTAACATGCCCCTAACACTTGAGCCTGGGCTGATGGCGTGGATCACAGCCTCTCTGATTTCCGATTCCAGATATCCTTTTTGTAGCCCCAGCTCTATTTGGTGTAGGAGGCCGGTGTAAGACAGTTTGCCCTTCTGTCCCTTTTCTCCTATCTGGCCATCAATGCGGAAATCCTTCCTAATAGTTACTTCTTGCAGATAGCCCCTGCTGCGTCTTCTTGGCTCCCTCCTTGGGTTTGGTGTCATCTGGCCAGCTCTCTTGTCTTCTGAGCCGACGCGCAGTCCATCCATGCGATCTGCTATGATGCTGGATGTCTCCTGAAACTTTTCCTGTATTTCACGGTATTGTCGCTGTAACTCAGCCAGTTGTTGTTCCGCCTGCCGCTGGGCGGCGGCTCCTGCGTTCCTGTCTAGGGGTTCTAACTGCTTTTTGCAGGGGTGTGTCAGGTGAAACACTGTCTTCTCGGACAATTTTATGGTGGCACCGTGGAAATTTTCAGGAACACCCCGTCCCCACTCTATCAGGGCATAGGTGCAATCAGTCCCAAAGTCTGGTTTCACTGCAACCACGTAGGCCTTTCTGTCTGGAGACAATGTCTGTACCACCTCTTTGATTTGCTTCTTCTCCCAGTAGCTCCCTGGGAGTTCAATGGCCACGCTTGCTTCTGAGCGTGTCCCTTCTGCTTCGCACCAACGGACTACTGTGATGGGGTCCATGGTGACCTCAAGGGGGGGGGGTGGGTTTCTTGTAGAGTGACAGGATCCCGGTCCGAGCCCCCACGTGTAGCACTGACCCCCGCAGGAGCTGCTGATTAAATTTTGGGCCTGCACTCTAACTACAACCCCAATGATAAGGCTCAGTCCCCTTTACACAGCTGTGGTGCAATACAATACAATACTGTACAATGTGATACCAGATACCTGTTTGTAACTTCAGGATCCACGAGCGGCACCTAGAGTGAATAAAGCAATACGCCACAACCCTGGTATGCTTAAACAGTAGTATTCTTTTACTGTTGATAATTGGCAAGTAAAGAAACACCAGTACATAAACTGTGCTATCCTCCTAACATGGGATGAGAGCACAATTAAAATTAAATCTATACAGCAATCAAATGGCAAACAGTATACCTGCAGGTATATGAATAAGAAAATAAAACTAAGCCTAGGAGCTCCCCCTACTTTGTGAGGTAACCGTGAGATCTCACAAAAAAAACAAAACAGTCAGTTCTTGATCTTCTTTCTTCGCTAGCTAATAATGTTTCCCAAGTAATTTGTAATCCAAACAAAACGAGTAAACTTCCTGAAAAAGAAATGTCTCCGCAATGAGTGGGTTAACTGCCTTGGCCTTCTGGAGAGCGTCCCGAACAACTAGGCCTTCAACCTTCCTAAAGGCAACCCCTCCGCTTCTTCTTGGAAGTATGTAGTGAGGCCTGTGTGTTAGTCTAATGGCGTGTGAGGCATGACAAACTGTGGGCCGTAACCCACTCACCTAATTGGACACAGGCTCCGTACAGTCTCGCGACCTCCTCCCGTGGCTCCGTCTGCTGGATCAAACACCAGGCCAACTCTGCTGGGGGACTCCCGTCCTCCGATGCTCAATGGAAATGTCCGTGGGCCTTGCTGTTCGGTCCCGTCTCCTCACAGATCCTCTCCGGCTGCCCATGCGGTTCCAAAGGGACCTAAGATGGCTGCTCCCACTCCTTATATAGCAAATCCCAGCATGCACTGCGCAAGAAATTGTTCCTGGGTCTTTGATCAACTTCCTATTTACAAAGGTCAACTCTGAGAACCAATAGTCTTTCTTCAATATTTATCAGATAGTGGAATCCTTTTTGCATTAACAACAATTGGCCACTAGATGGCTCCAAACACTCAACAATCTCAATGTCCATGAATGCCATTTAGGGAATGCAATATACACATTTATGTACTATATATATACATCAGCGCTACAATATATTTTTAATGCATTCCACCTTAATGCATGGTGATAACTGTACAGTCTTAAAGGGGTGTTCCAGCCAAAATTTATGTTTATTAAAAGTCAGCAGCTACAAAAAGTGTAGCTGCTGGCTTTTAATAAACATATACTTACCTGCTCCAGCAGTCCAGCGACGCGCTGGCCGGGGCTCCGCTCCGCTCCCCCCCTCCCCAGCCGGCAGGGGCGGACTGACCATTGAGGAACTCGGGCACTGCCCGAGGGCCCCATGCCACTAGGGGGCCCCATCGGGGTTGCCAGGCTCATTAAAACCAGGGACAGTATGTAAAAAACTGTGTTTTTTTTACATCTGTCCCTGATATGTCCAAAACCTACATGCTTTTGATGTGAAAATCCCGAGATTTTAGCTGCCCCACCTCTGTACTGCCACCTGGCTTGGTGGCCATCTGTAAGCCCGGGGGCCCCATAATCTTCTATTGCCCGGGGGCCCCATGAGTTGTCAGTCCGCCCCTGCCAGCCGGCATCCTCATTGCTACTGTGGGCACCCGGCCGTGACAGCCTTCGGCTTCACGGCCGGGCACCCACTGCGCATGCGCGAGCGGCACTGCGCATGCGCGAGCGGCACTGCTCGGCGCTGCGCTATTCGATTGGGCAGGCTATCGTCTAGGACCTGTCACGTGCCCTAGACGATAGTCTACAGGGAGGGGCTGCAAAAGGCGATTAAGCTTAATCGCTTTTTCAGCCCCTCGGCGGAAGGAGGAAGTGGGACAGGAAGTCCCACTTCTCTTGAAGCCCCCACCCCCCCCCCCCCAAAAAAATGACATGCCAAATATGGCATGTAAGGGGGTGAGGAGTGGGTTAAGCGGAAGTTCCATTTTTGGGTGGAACTCCGCTTTAATATTAAATGGTCATACTCATTGTTAAAACAGATTTTTTTTTTAATGCTAGCATGTTTCCCTAAATATTGGCTAATCGCCTGGCCGAAATGCTGCCCTCTTGCAGGGTACCACCTTGTTTCCATGCAGCACATCCAATGCTGGAACAAGGTCAACCAGGGCCCAGGGCAAAGATGGCAAACTGCGCTTCCACTTCCCTTCGGTTTAGGGTCAGGGCACCCCTATCCTTGCAATAAGCCATTATGCCCAGGGAAGCCATCCCTCCTGCCCACCCTTTGTTCCGGCCCTGAGCACAAAACTCTTCTTGGGCTTTCCCCTTCATCTTGCTTTCAACGTTTAACCCCTAACCACTAATGGGCCCAGTGGTGTGTTTATTATTAAATTATTATGTTACTTTATTCATTATACAGTATTTCAAGGCAGGTAAATGGTTGCTTAAGTTTGAGCAGGGTTTTGTAAAGGATACAAAGAGAGAATGCAAAGGATATATTTTGTGGCTCATCAGCTTTAGTAATGCTGTCATTTTCCCCCATCATCGGCCTACAGATAAGTGATACAGACACAATGAGGAAATTATCTCAGGCTCGGTTTTCACTTTTATGTTTCCTTTCTATTCATTCCATTAAAAGAATAACTATCTACAAAGAATGGACAGTCCTAATCACAATAGTCGCATTTGCCCAAGTATAAGTACCTTTAATGCGTGTTTTTTTTGACAGGGTCTATGTGAAATTCATATGACTATTAGAAACATAACATTCTCCATGGGCAATCTATGTCTGTCTGGCTATTAAAAAATATGGGGGGAAAGCTGCTGTGCCACTTTTCTGGCGTTAATAATTATTGGTAATTTATTGGGCCAAATTCATGTTTGCGACACTTTTGGTTGTGATAGGGGCTTTTACACATTAAATGCGGCAAATGTAAAGTTGAGATAAATAAAGTGGTTCCAAAGGCTGACGTTTTTTTTACCTTTGTGCATTCTATGCACAAAGGTAAAAACCTTCCATGTGCAGCTTTTCCCGCAGCCCCCAATACTTACTTGAGCACTATATACCTCCTCATTGGTTGAGAGTCTGTAGAGGAAGCCATTGGATCCCACGGCTGTCAATCACAACCAGTGAGGAGGTAGCAGTAGGTAGGGCCAAGCCTTGCTATGAGGGCAAGTGCCAGTGGGTAACTCAGGAAGAGGAGGATTTCACAGAGCAGGTAAGTATAACATGTTTGTTATTTATAAATATTTTAAAAAAATATCACTTTAACCGTTTGCGGCAGAACGGCACGGGTCAGGCAGAAGGACATATATATACGTCCCCTTTAAGGAGCGGCAATGTGGACACGTGCGCGCCGCAAGCTCCGTGAGTCTGACCGCGGCTCACGCGGACTCAATGTCCACGGGAATACCCGTGATCGTCTCACGGTGAGGAAGAACGGGGAAATTCTGATGGAAACAAGCATTTCCCCAGTCTTCCTAGTGACAGGACACTGATCACAGCTTCCTGTAACCGGAAGCGGTGATCAGTGTCATGTCACACACAGCCCACCCCCCTACAGTTTGAAGCACTCCCTAGGACACACTTAACCCCTACATCGCCACCTAGTGGTTAACCCCTTTGCCGCCAGTATCATTTTCACAGTAATCAGTGCATTTTAATAGCACTGTCGCTGTAAAAATGACAATGGTCCCAAAAATGGTGTCAAAAGTGTCCGCCATAAAGTCGTAGTCACAATAAAAATTGCAGATTGCTGCCATTACTAGCAAAAAATAATACTAAATACTAAAAATGCCAAAAAACTACCTATGTTGTAGATGCTATAACTTTTGCGCAAATCAATCTATATACGCTTACTGCGATTTTATTTATTTTTATTTTTTTACCAAAAATATGTAGAATACATATCGGCCTAAATTGTATAACATTTTTATTTTTTTGGGGCATATTTATTATAGCAAAAAATAAAAACCGCAGAGGTGATCGAATGCCAAAGAAAGCTCTATTTGTGGGGAAAAAGGGACGTCAATTTTGTTTAGGAGCCACGTTACCTGACCGCGCAATTGTCAGTTAAAGCAACGCAGAGCCGAAAAGTGCTCTGGTCTTTGGCCAGACAAATGGGCTGAAGTGGTTAAGATCAACTGTCTTTTGAAATATAGTGCTCAGCATAAATGAGTACACCATTTTTCAAAAGTAATGCCGCGTACACACAAGGTTGTAAAAAACAACGTTTTTCAGGCTCTAGAAAAAACAACGTTTTTTTCAACTTGATCATTAAAACGTGTGGAAATGTGGGGGAAACAACTGCGCTAGCTAAACATGTAAAAGCAATATAACAATGTAGCAGCCGGCACACAAACAAACAAAGTCAGTGATAAATGGAAAACAAGAAGTGCAGCGCTAGAAAAAACTGTAGAGGTGCTGTCATAAGCATATGACATGCAAAAGTATAGTCCAGGAGGACAATGTGAGGTGCTGTGAAGGAAAACACAACATCACCTAGCAAACAGGTATTATAATAGAAAGTTCATTGGTATGATTCCAAACAGATGAGTGAAAGCACTAAACAGGTGCAGTGGACAATGAGAGTAGTTCTTAAGTGTGGTTCCCATGAAAAAGATCAAAACACTTCACATAAGATGCCAATTCAGATGAAGGAAAGCAATAAGTGTAGCTTGTCTGTAGTAATCTTCAAAGTATCAAATATAGGAGATAGGTACTCTTACCAGCTGTGGTGGACTTACTTGTTAATACTAACAGCAAGTCAGACAAGGCGTGGTGGTCTCAGCGGATCCTGGGCTCTGTAGAGGTGGATCTGTGATGGTGGTCACTCCGGTTTAGGATGATGGAACCAGTCTGGTCAGATATCTCCCCTCCGAAACAGGACCCCAAGTGGATAAGACCAACGGTGAAAGGCCAGGCTCAAGAGTCAACTCAGCAGGTATGGATGTATGTAGAAAAAAAGGAAATGCTCCCCATGGTGCTGATCAAAAATAAACCCGTGAAGGCTCTAAAGCATCAGAACTGTTTAGACTGCCTCCAGTATATGCTGTTGAGGATGTGTGTAGGTAAAGCGCGGGTCTGAATATCCAACCTGCCGTCAAAAGACGGCCGCCCCTTTGGGAGTTTCCAGGGCACGCTCTAGAGCGCGCTGCGGGGAAGCCCTGTGTTGGCCGTGTCCCTTGGACACAGCCAATCACAGATCGCGGCGAACAGCCAATCAGAGTGGCCGTTTGCGATGCGATCTGCGCGGCGAATGAGAGATGATTTCACAGATCATCTCACATTGCCGTTTTTACACAGAAACAGCGTCCTGTCTCTGGAGAGGAGGAGACCGATCTGTGTTCCTTGTACATAGGGACACAGATCGGTCACCCCCCCAGTCACCCCCCCTCCCCCACAGTTAGAACACACCTAGGATACATTTGACCCCTTCCTCACCCCCTAGTGTTAACCCCTTCAATGCCAGTCACATGTATACAGTAATTAGTGCATATTTATAGCACTGATCACAGTATAAATGTGAATGGCGCCAAAAATGTGTCAAAAGTGTCCGATGTGTCCGCCATAACGTCGCAGTACCAATAAAAATCGCAGATCGCCGCCATTTCTAGTAAAAAAAAATAATAAAAAATAATAATTCTGTCCCCTATTTTGTAAGCGCTATAACTTTTGCGCAAACCAGACGCTTATTGCGATTTTTTTTTTTTTTTTTTTACTAAAAATATGTAGAAGAATACGTATCGCTTTAAACTGAGAAAAAAAAATGTTTTTTTTTTTTTTTTTAAATTGGGATATTTATTATAGCAACAAGTAAAAAATATTGTATTTTTTTTTCAAAATTGTCGCACTTTTTTGTTTATAGCGCAAAAAATAAAAACCGCACAGGTGATCAAATACCACCAAAAGAAAGCTCTACTTGTGGGGAAAAAAGGACGTCAATTATGTTTGGGAGCCACGTCGCACGACCGCGCAATTGTCAGTTAAAGCGACACAGTGCCGGAAGCTGAAATTTCACCTGGGCAGGAGGGGGGTGTATGTGCCCAGTAAGCAAGTGGTTAATGACATTAAAAAAACTACATTTTTTACAATCCCGAAAAACGGTTGTGTGTACGCGGCATTAGAGCTTTGAGGTGCACACCCATCTTCTGATGGCTCCTTCCAGCAGGGTAATGCACCATGTCACAAAGATACAATCATCCAGGGGAGGGCTGGCAGGGGGGGCAGGGTGGAAATCTCCCCCTGGGCTGGTGACCGACCGCCACAAAAAAATGCTGTTTTTGCAGAGCTTGAACATGCCTGCTGGAGCTCTGTTAACATCGGTCATGGCTGCTGCTCACCTCCCACTGTGCAGCCTTGCCTGTGTCAGCTCCGAGGTAGAGAGCTGCAGAGCTGACACTCGTTTCACACATAGCTTAGCCTCAGCGCACACCAGCGCTGACATCCCTTCTCTCTTTGCACAGACATGAGGACTCTGATGTAAGGGGGGCCTCTGTGCGGACTCTGATGTAAGGGGGGCCTCTGTGCGGACTCTGATGTAAGGGGGGCTTCTGTGCGGACTCTGATGTAAGGGGGGCCTCTGTGTGGACTTTTGTGGACATGAAAAATCTATGGTTCACTATGGGCCACTTGACTGGACTTGCCCCCCAGGCCTAAGGCTGCCAGCCCTCCCCTGCAATCATCTCACTACTGGACAATGAGGTCACTGTACTCCAATGGCCTCCACAGTCTCCAGATCTGATGTGGTGGAACGGGAGATTTGCATCATGAATATGCAGCCGACAAATCTCTAGCAACTGCGTGATGCTATCATGTCACTATGGACCAAAATCTCTGAGGAATGTTTCCAACACTTTGTTAAATCCATGCCATGAAGAAGGTAGTTCTGAAGGCAAAAGGGGTCCAACCCAATACTAATAAGGTGTACCTAATAAAGTGGCCGGTGAGGGTACTAGTATCACTCTGCTGCACTGCTATGCAGCAAAAACAGCATTGGCCAGATTCAGGTAGACTTACGACGGTGTATCAGTAGATACGCCGTCGTATCTTTAAGCGTATTCTCAAATGTTGCCTATTCACGAACGTACGCCCGGCCGTCGCAGTAAAGATATGCCGTTTACGTACTGTAAGGCGTTTTCAGGCGTAAAGATAAAGCTGCAACAAGATGGCGCAGCCAATGTTAAGTATGGAGTCGGGACCTCGCCGAATTTTTCAAATTTTACATTGTTTGCGTAACTCGTCCGTGAATGGGGCTGGACGTAATTACGTTCACGTCTAAACCAATTAGTCTTAGCGGCATAATTTGGAGCATGCGCACTGTGATACATCCAAGAACGGCGCAAATGCGCCGTTAGTAAAAAACGTCATTTACGTGGGGTCACACTTAATTTGAATAAAACACGCCCACATCAAACACAATTGAATTTGGCGTGCTTACACTGGCCCATTTACGCTACACCGCCGTAACTTAGCTTGGTGAATACAGCACTTGCCTCTCTAATTTACGGATCTGAGATACGCTACGCCCGCACAAAATTACGCCGCTCTACGTGAATCTAGCCACATGTCTGTAACTGAGAAGTGGAAAATCCCGTAGATGGGATTTAAATAGCACATCTTCACACATTTCCCCTTACAATATATTCTGTCACATTTCATGTACCAAGATAGCCAGGGTGTCTCTTTCCCTCTCTCTCTCTCTCCCACTCTCTCTCTCTCTCTCTCTCTCTCTCTCTTCTTTTCTGTTCCTGATGAATAAAAACGTTTCTTATTCAAACATTAAAACTTAAAAGCAAGAAGAAATAATTTCCCTACTTTGTGACAATGGTATTTAAATCATTATGAATGAAGCTTGCTGGATTTGTACAGTTTGAATATTTCCTATGCAATTTTTTATATTTATCTGATTTAAAAGAGAGAGCACCAATAGCTCTTAAACAAATATGTTTCGGAGTAATACAGAAGAAGAGAAAATAAATGTTTATAAAGGCAGACATTCCCTTTTAATACCCAGTGGGTGATCTATTTACTGGCGGGTGGGCCAATGCGAAAAATGGCATTTAATTTTGCGGAACTATGGAAAAGTGAGAATAGTTTTAGGAAATTGTGAAACTGTCATCATTTATATTTGCTGTAGGAAAATCACAGAAGTATTGTTACTGCCAAAAAAAAAAACCTTCGCCGCACTGCAGTTCTGAATCTATAAATACGTTTTTAACCGCTTCAGCCCCGGAAGATTTTACCCCCTTTCTGACCAGAGCACTTATTACAATTCGGCACTGCGTCGATTTAACTGACAATTGCGCGGTCGTGCGATGTTGTACCCAAACAAAATCTGCATCCTTTTTTCCCCACAATTAGAGCTTTCTTTTGGTGGTATTTGATTACCTCTGCGTTTTTTATTGTTTGCGCTATAAACAAAAGAAGCACGACAATTTTGAAAAACTAAATAATATCTTTTACTGTTTGCTATAATAAATATGCCTATTTTTTTTTCTTTTTTTCCTCAGTTTAGTCCGATACGTATTCTTCTACATATTTTTGGTAAAAAAATGCAATAAGCGTATATTGATTGGTTTGCGCAAAAGTTATAGCGTCTACAAATTAGGGGATAGATTTATGGCATTTTTATTATTATTAATATTTTTTTTTTACTAGTAATGGCGGCGATTAGAGCAGCGGTAGTAAATTAAAATTCAAGGAGCTCCAAATTGCTCTCTAATGTAACATGAAAGTCAGCTAATAACATCTATATTTCAAGTAAAAGAAAAGTCCCCCTTACATCAGATGTCCCTATCATCGTGCCTCCTTACATCAGGTGTCCCCATCAGTGTGCCTCCATACATCAGGTGTCCCCATTTACGTGCCTCCCTACATCAATTGTCCCCATCAGAGTCCCCCTTACATCAGTGTGCCTCCTCACATCAGGTGCCCTATCAATATGCCTCCTTACATCAGGTGCCCTATCAGTTGGCCTCCTTACATCAGGTGTCCCCATGAGTGTCCCCCTTACATCACGTACCCCATCAGTGTGCCTCCATACATCAGGTGTCCCCATTTACGTGCCTTCCTTTTTAAATTGTCCCCATCAGAGTCCCCCTTACATCAGTGTGCCTCCTTACATCAGGTGCCCTATCAGTTTGTCTCCTTACATCAGGTGTCCCCATCAGTGTCCCCCCTTACATCACATACCCCATCAGTGTGCCTCCTTACATCAGGTGTCCCCCATCAGTGTCCCCCTTACATCACGTACCCCATCAGTGTGCCTCCATACATCAGGTGTCCCCATCTACAAGCTTTATTACATCAATTGTCCCCATCAGATTCCCTCTAACATCAGGTGCCCCATCAGTGTGCCTCTATACATCAGGTGCCCCCATCAATCTGAATCCTTACATCAGGTGTCCCCATCAGTGTGCCTCCATACATCAGGTGTCCCCATTACATCAGGTGCCCCCATCAGTCTGAATCCTCACATCAGGTGCCCCATCAGTGTACCTCCATACATCAGGTGTCCCCATTACATCAGGTGCCCCCATCAGTCTGAATCCTTACATCAGGTGTCCCCATCAGAGTCCCTCTTACATCAGATGCCCCCATCAGAGTCCCTCCACACATCACAGTCCCCTGTTACATCAGGTGCCCCTGAGTGTCCCCCCCCCCCCCCATACATCAGAGTTGTCCCACCTTCCCCTTCTACGCACAGATCACAAACCGCAAACAAAGCAATTCCCCCTTTCTCTCTCCAGTCTCCAAATAGACTGTCTTCAGTCCCCTGCAGTACCGCGCTGAGACTGAGCTGTACAGGCTCTCTATCGCCCCCCTGCAGGGCCAATCCTTTCCCCAGCTATCTTAGGTAGCCACAGTCTGGTCTGAATAATGTGTCTGGGTTTCAGGCGGACTGAAAACAGGCACATGATTGAAAACCCAGCCTGTCTGGGTGAATTCCTACCCTACCGGGGCCTTTCCCACGGACCCTGTTGCTGGGTCTTTTATAAGCCCCAGTTTACACTGCTGAGACTTATCATGTGACTTGACTGTGACTTTGGGGGTGGTCCCTTCCTGTTCCAACATGACTGCGCACCAGTGCACAAAGCAAGGTCCATAAAGACATGGATGAGCGGGTTTGGTGTGGGGGAACTTGACTGGCCTGCACAGAGTCCTGACCTCAACCCGATAGAACACCTTTGGGATGAATTAGAGCGGAGACTGCGAGCCTGACCTCACAAATGCGAAGAATGATCAAACATTCCCATAGACACACTCCTAAACCTTGTGGACAGCCTTCCCAGACGAGTTGAAGCTGTTGTAGCGGCAAAGGGTGGGCCAACTCAATATTGAACACTACGGACTAAGACTGTGATACCATTAAAGTTCATGTGTGTGTAAAGGCAGTCGTCCCAATACTTTTGATAATATAGTGTATTTAATTTGTGTATGTATCTATTTGCCTGGAGTTCAGCTCTAAATATATAGTGTCAGCATGCAAGAGAAGGCCTGAACTCCTGGATTATATTACTATGTATGTTGTGCTTTAGTGCCATAAATTTCCATGCTGTGACTGCAAGTGAGAAATTTAATATGTGTAACTGCGGAGGGACCGGCTTAGCTGCACAATAACCTGTCCCCAGAGTAATAGGTTTTAGTGGTTGTTGTGATGTGCATAAATGGTCCATTTGTAACATCTAACCACTACTGTTCATGTTTTTTTCAGGTCACAGAAGCATAGCTTAGACGACAAAGAAAAACAATATAGCTGTAAAAAATATTCTGTTTCAAAAGCCGATTTATGCATTTATATAATTCCTTACACAAAGTCTGTCCACACAGTATGGTCACCTGCTGACTTGGCACCATCCACAGGCAGCTTAACTCTTCAGTGAGACACAGGAGGTAATTACAATACAGTTTTACTTTAGATAGATGCAGCACAAAGAATGTTTTTTTTTTTTCAGTCCTTTAACCACTTCAGCCCCAGATCGTTTGGCTGCAAAATGACCGGGCAACTTTTTGCGATTTGGCACTGAGTCGCTTTAACTGACAATTGAGCGGTCATGCAAAGTGGCTCCCAAACAAAATTGATGTCTTTTTTTTCCCCACAAATAGAGCTTTCTTTTGGTGGTATTTGATCACCTCTGCAGATTTTATTTTTTGCGCTATAAACAAAAATAGAGCCTGGAGGAAAATTGTCAAAAAAACAAACACACTGCACAGGTTTTTAAAATCATTTATTAGTCAGCTCCTGGAGTTTTCTTCCGACTTCTCCGCTCTCTTCTCTGCTCTCTGTGCGCCCCGGTTCTTCTCCTGCTCTTCGGTGCCTTCCTCCGTCGTCTTTTTCTTCCCTCTAATTATTGGGGGATCAAAGTCGTGTCCCTGCTCATTGAAGTCGTACTTCAAGTTGTGGGGCAAAGTCGGATCCACAGTCGTATGACTGTCTTGTCAAAATCGCGTCCGTGAATCACGGCAAAGTCACTGTAAAATCGCGCGACTTTGTAGTCGCACAAGTGTGAAAGGGGCCTAAAAGTAATATTTATGTAAATAAATATTCATGTTTTTAACAGTATATTGTGTATTGGAGTATCTGTATCAGTGGCGGGTGGTGGTATATTTTTTTTGGGGGGGTGGCAAACAATCCACCTGCCAGTCGGTCTGGTCACAGGCACCCCCTAGCTTCCTTATTGGCAGGGAGGAGAATCAGGAAGACAATAGCGAATATTGATGGCTCTAATCACGTGTGCCTAAAAAAAAGAAAACCCATTGGAATCAATGCATTTGGTGGCCTGCATGTAGATTATGAGTCGGGCGCATGGATAATGGTGCCACGTCTGAACGGGACGCCACTGATCTTTATCATTTGATACCTGTAAAGTCCTAATCTGTAAGGGACCAGTTTATGGTTTATGGTTTTTATTTTCTTGTAGGATAATAAGCATAGTACACACTGGCGTTTTTTTATATTTAACATTTTTCTTTTGCTTTGTAAACTATGTTTTGTTATTTTTCTTTGCCACTTTTTGTCTCTTCTACCAGTTGACCATTTTGTTTTTTAACAATCCAGTACTTAATTTTTTTCAGCTTTGCTGGCCATCAAAGCAATTAAAAAGTATTAAAGTTGTCTGACTCTACAAATGATTATAAATGGGCCCTTTTTTTCATTTTTGCTTGTGTTCCTTTTCTAAAGCACTAATAGGCTTGCTAGAGTTCTCCAACAGGACTCCATAATTGAAGAACACTCATTGTCTTGTGTAACCTCATTGTATAAATTGCTAATTTCTCACAACGGCTAATAATCAACTTTTAGCCAGACTCCTGTTCTGACAGGCTGAGACTACGGCTTTGATTTTGTACGCAGTAATTCAGCGCAAGAAGACATAACAGCTCCAGAACTCATTAGAGCGCCATTCTCCTCCTCATAATAAAAAATGCACAAATAAAAAAGAACAATTACATATGTAGTTCACTCTGTGCTGCGAGTGCAAGATGGAACGCCAGAAAAAAATGGTAATAGAAACGTTTAACTCATCTCTACACAATTCATTATTTCTCCTTCCTTTCATCTGGGTGCTGAGCCTTGATTGATATATTGATATAACGATCTCCATACTGATGGGGTCTGCAGTGAAACATGCATTTAGTAGTCTATTTCAACCCATTTACGAGCCAGAGCCAAGTGCATTTTATTCCTGTGTCAGATCCGACTATGTCTGCAAAGAAAGAGAGAGAAGCGTCATTATTTGTTTAAAATGTGGAACAACCCAGTTTGCCAAAATTACACAAAAATTAAAGTCTTTATCAATAAGGATTTATCCTACCTCAATCAGATATGTAAAATTAAGTCTTTCTCAACCAAATTGCACTGGATCAGTGTCATGTGTTGCCATGGTGTGGGGCAGCCAGCTGTTAGCACCATAACAATTAATGGCGCTCTAGGGCCAAGAGGCGCAGCACCATTTGCTGCTATGGTGATGGCCAATGACACCATGGAAATCCATGGCTCTGATCCAGGGCACGTGGCATGTAGGGCCGCTCCCAGCATTTGGTCTCCTCCAGACCTCTTCCACCTCTCAACCTCTGCCGCAAATATCCGCAGCCAAATATAGTGTGAAGAGGGGACTGTGGGATTGGGGGGAGGCTCTGTGATGGGGAACTGTGTGATTAGATGCTCTGTGATGGGGAACTGTTTGATTGGGGACCATGTGATGGGGAATGGTATTGTCTGGGGCAGTTCTGTCCTGATAGGGGATTCAGGTGTGATAGGGAACTCATGTATATGGGCCTCTGATGTATAGGGATGACTGGGATGAGGGATTTAGTTTATAGGGGTCCCTCTGTTGTGATAGGGAGGCTGTATGATTGGGGTGCTCTGTGATGAGGTGGCCTATGTGATTGGGGAGCTTTGTGATGAGGCCCATGTCACTGGTGAGCTCTGTGATGAGGAGGCCTATGTCGCTGGTGAGCTCTGTGATGAGGAGGCCTATGTCGCTGGTGAGCTCTGTGATGAGGAGGCATATGTCGCTGGTGAGCTCTGTGATGAGGAGGCATATGTCGCTGGTGAGCTCTGTGATGAGGAGGCCTATGTGAACCAGGAGCTCTGTGATGAGGAGGCCCATGTCACTGGTGAGCTCTGTGATGAGGAGGCCTATGTCGCTGGTGAGCTCTGTGATGAGGAGGCCTATGTGAACCAGGAGCTCTGTGATGAGGAGGCCTATGTCACTGGTGAGCTCTGTGATGAGGAGGCCTATGTTGCTGGTGAGCTCTGTGATGAGGATGCCTATGTGACTGGGGAGCTCTGTGATGAGGAGGCCTGTGTGACTGGTGAGCTCTGTGATGAGGATGCCTATGTGACTGGGGAGCTCTGTGATGAGGAGGCCTATGTGACTGGGGAGCTCTGTGATGAGGAGGCCTGTGTGACTGGGGAGCTCTGTGATGAGGATGTCTATGTGACTGGGGAGCTCTGTGATGAGGAGGCCTATGTGACTGGGGAGCTCTGTGATAAGGAGGCCTGTGTGACTGGGGAGCTCTGTGATGAGGAGGCCTGTGTGACTGGGGAGCTCTGTGATGAGGAGGCCTGTGTGACTGGGGAGCTCTGTGATGAGGAGGCCTGTGTGACTGGGGAGCTCTGTGATGAGGAGGCCTGTGTGACTGGGGAGCTCTGTAATGAGGAGGCCTATGTGACTGGGGAGCTCTGTGATGAGGAGGCCTGTGTGACTGGGGAGCTCTGTGATGAGGAGGCCTGTGTGACTGGGGAGCTCTGTGATGAGGAGGCCTGTGTGACTGGGGAGCTCTGTGATAAGGGGGCCTGTGTGACTGGGGAGCTCTGTGATAAGGGGGCCTATGTGACTGGGGAGCTCTATGATTAGGAGGCATGTGTGACTGGGGAGCTCTGTGATGAGGAGGCCTATGTGACTGGGGAGCTCTGTGATGAGGAGGCCTATGTGACTGGGGAGCTCTGTGATGAGGAGGCCTGTGTGACTGGGGAGCTCTGTGATAGGGAGGCCTATGTGACCGAGGAGCTCTGTGATGGGGAACTGTGTGATTGGGGGACTCTGTGACGTTGAAGGGTGTGATTTGAGGGGGTTCTGTCGTGAAGGGGGATTCAGATGCGATGAGGGGGACGTATGTATAGGGGTGCTCTGATTGATATAAAGGGTTGACTCTGATGTGATGTGGGAATTTTATTTATAGGGGCCCCTCTGATGTGATGGGGTGGGCTGTGTGATTGTAGTGCTCTGTAATGGGAAGACCTATATGACTGAGGGGCTCTGTTATAGGGAACTGTGTGATTGGGGGACTCTGTAATGCTGAAGGGTACTATTTGAGGGGGTTCTGTCATGATGGGGGATTCAGGTGCGATGGGGGGTGTATGTATAGGGGTCCTTTGATGTAAAGGGTTGACTCTGGTGTGATGGGGGATTTTTTTTATTGGGCCCCTCTGATGTGATGGGGGTGGGCTGTGTGATTGTAGTGCTCTGTAATATGGAGACCTATGTGACTGGGGAGCTCTGTGATGGGGAACTGTGTGATTGAGGGACTCTGTGATGCTGAAGGGTACGATTTGAGGGGGTTCTGTCATGATGTGGGATTCAGGCGCGATGGGGGACGTATGTATAAGGGTCGTCTGATGTAAAGGGGTGACTTTCATGTGATGGGCTAATTTTATTTATATGGTCCCCTCTGATGTGATGGGGGTGGGCTGTGTGATTGTAGTGGTCTGTGATGGGAAGACCTATATGACTAAGGGGCTCTGTGATGGGGAAGGGTGTGATTTGAGGGGGTTCTGTCGTGAAGGGTGATTCAGATGCGATGAGGGGGACGTATGTATAGGGGTGCTCTGATTGATAGAAAGGGTTGACTCTGATGTGATGTGGGAATTTTATTTATAGGGGCCCCTCTGATGTGATGGGGCGGGCTGTGTGATTGTAGTGCTCTGTAATGGGAAGACCTATATGACTGAGGGGCTCTGTTATAGGGAACTGTGTGATTGGGGGACTCTGTAATGCTGCAGGGTACTATTTGAGGGGGTTCTGTCATGATGGGGGATTCAGGTGCGATGGGGGGTGTATGTATAGGGGTCCTTTGATGTAAAGGGTTGACTCTGGTGTGATGGGGGATTTTTTTTATGGGGCCCCTCTGATGTGATGGGGGTGGGCTGTGTGATTGTAGTGCTCTGTAATGGGGAAACCTATGTGACTGGGGAGCTCTGTGATGGGGAACTGTGTGATTGGGGGACTCTGTGATGCTGAAGGGTACGATTTGAGGGGGTTCTTTCATGATGGGGGATTCAGGCGCGATGGGAGACGTATGTATAGGGGTCGTCTGATGTAAAGGGGTGACTCTCATGTGATGGGCTAATTTTTTTTATAGGGTCCCCTCTGATGTGATGGGGGTGGGCTGTGTGATTGTAGTGTTCTGTGATGGGAAGACCTATATGACTAAGAGGCTCTGTGATGGGGAAGTGTGTGATTTGCAAGTGTGGAACTTGACTGCGTAATTAATTATTAATATTCAAGTAAACTCGTCCATCCACCCATGTCTCCATGCTTTATTTTGTTGGGAAAACACTTGGAAAAACACCTTCTTGCATTTATAGTCATGACCATCTTTGTAAGGGCAGATCATTCATGTAACATTTACTTCCTGGAACCCATCTGCCCTTATCTCAGGCACGAGACATGAGGGTGTGCTTAACTGAGTTAGCCCATTCACCCCCTCCTCCAGAGTAAAAGAAAATATGCCAATAAAGGCTCCTGGGATGTATGACATCATTTTGGCCTGGGCTGAGATGCTAAGACTGCCATCAATCAGGGCAGCTGGCAGATCCTGACTTGGAAGTCGTGATGACGCGCTGCCCCAACTCAGCAATGAGCAAAATTCAGACCGCTCTCCGCTGAAAACAGGTCACAGGAGTGCAAAACGAATTGCACTCCTGTGACCCAGAGCAGGGTCGTCTTAATAGCATCATTGGCCCCTGGGCAAACAAATGCTCTGGGGCCCCTACAATGATGACAGTGCAGGTAAACAGACATCAAGTAGGTAGGAGACAGACTGCCTCCCCTGTGTATCTATCACTCTCAGTACCATCATGGCTCCCAGTTTCGGGGCAGCGTGGGCTCAATGACCAGCTGCTTTAGGGAAAGTGCAGGGGCCCCCCATGCAGCTGGGGCCCCTGGGCAGTGCCCAGGTGTGCCCTCTCATTAAGACAGCCCTGGCCCAGAGGAGAAGCCCAGCCTAAACCGCTCAGGCTGGACTTCTCCTTTAAAGTTGACCGAGAGAGTTTAGTTCCACTTTAACAGATGAGTCCCAAACTCTCTATATGTTGGTTCAAAGTATGCCACTTCTAAACATCTATCACCACTTTGATTATTAAGCTTATTTGAAGATTGGCACAAACCTCATCTTTTCAGAATAATTTTCAAACATATATTAAAAACTAAACGATCAAAGACAGCTGTGTCTTAGTTAAATGTTTTATATCCATATGCATTAAAGTTTTTTGTGCCCGTTTTCTCTGGTCTCCGTTTTTTTTTGGATGGGCCCAATCCCTGGTATTAGATCATATATCACCAGAATACCAAAATGTTTCTTAATCAGACTTTAACCGCTTCCATGGCTTGGCTGGGCAAAACAATGTTATGTTATGGCGCTTCACCCTGTGGCACGCAATCACGCAAGCACACCGGCTGCTCGCTCTCAGAGCCGATGCGAGTGCCCGGAGGGCGCGATGACTGCCAGGCACTCACGATCGCTCCTGACAGAGAGAGAACCGAGAACTGGGAGCTGTGTGTGTAAAGGGTTTTTCAGTGGAGAAATGTCTGATCGTGTGTTCATGCAAAGTATGAACAACGATCTGTCATTTCCCCTAGTCCGTCCCATCCCCCTTCAGTTAGAACACTTATAGGGAACACAATTAACCCCTTGATCATTCCCCAGTGTTAACCCCTTCACTGCCAGTGACATTTTTATAGTACGGATCGCTGTAAAATTGTCAATGGTCCCAAAAGTGTCCAATGTGTCCAGCATAATATCGCAGTCCCGATAAAAACGTAGATGATCGGCACCATTGCTAGTAAAAAATAAAATGATAAAAAAAATTACATAATTCTATCTCCTATTTTGTAGACACTATTACTTTTGCGCAAACCAATCAATAAACGCTTATTGCGAAGAATACGCATCGGCCTAAACTGAGGGGAAAAAAACGTTTTTTTATATATTTTTTTGAGATATTTATTATAGCAAAAATGTAAAATATTGAATCTTTTCCATAATTATCGCTCTATTTTTGTTTATAGCGCAAAAAAATAAAAACCGCAGAGGTGATCAAATATCAACAAAAGAAAGCTCTATTTGTGGGGAAAAAAGACATCAGTTTTGTTTGGGAGCCACGTCGCACAACCGCGCAATTGTCAGTTAAAGTGACGCAGTGCCGAATCGCAAAAATTGGCCCGGTCATTTAGCAACAAATCAAGATACGCCTATTAAGACTTTTTATTACCAAAAATATGTAGAAGAATACATATCGGCCTAAACTGAGGAAAAAAAATGTTATTTGAAAAAAAATTGGGATATTTATTAAAGTAAAATATTGTGTTTTATTCAAAATTGTCACTGTTCTTTTGTTTATGGCGAACAAAAAAAAAACATAGAGGTGATCAAATACCACAAAAAGAAAGCTCTATTTGTGGGAAAAAAGGGAGCACATTTTGTTTGGGTACAACGTCGCACAGCCGCGCAATTGTCAGTTAAAGCGACGCAGTGCCGAATCTCAAAAAGTGCTCTGGTCAGGAAGGGGGTAAATTCTTCCGGGGCTGAAGTGGTTAATGAAAAGTCACCCGTAGAAACAAGATTCAGCATTTCAACGGTGATATGTTTTTCAAAGCAGCCCCCTCCGATAAGTGATCATTACAGAGCCCTCATTGTTGAACCTAGGTCAACGGTACCAATTGGTAAGCAGCTGAGACTTTCATTGTCCTCTAATCCCAAGGATAAACATACTTATTAGAACCCAATCACACATGGGCAAGTATGTGGCCAATTTGTGAACAGATGATATCAGCTCTACATGACTACAGCACAGCAAGGGCCTGAGTAAAAATGTCCGAGCTCAGCAGGGGTTAATTGCGTTTTAGGGCTCATCGCACTTCCATTAGTACAGCATCCGTGATAGATTACAATCTCCCAGTAAAAAGATAATATTCTAAATTTGGCACTAACCAGCCTTAAAATATCCTCAGATTGGCAATTAATAGACTGGGTTTCCCTTTTGACTCATATTATACATGCAATGAAGTCACTACGGCTCCCATGCTTAACATCCATTAGTCATGGTTGTTTTCTACACACACGCTATGCAAGCCTTCATCCACATCTTTGTCACGCTCATATGCCTTTCCGTAGTATGTCCTGGCATGTTGTTTAATTAAAGGAGTTGTAAATAAAAACAATTTTTTTGCTGAAATGACTGTTTACAGGGTATAGAGACATAGGGCCAGATTCAGGAAAGGTTACGCTGGCGGATCGAGTGATCCGCCAGCCTAACTGTGGCTTTGAGCCGGCGTTTCTGTTTTCTGTAACCAGAAAACAAGAAACGCCGGGTTGAAGTTCTGATGCGAGCAGCGTAACTGAGTTTCGCCATCGCATCGTTACTTCAACTTAAAAATGGCGCCGGGGGCGTTCCCGCCGATTTACGCTCAAAAAATATGTTAATGAGCGGAAATCGGCAATTCACGATCGAAATCCGGCGCGACGCAATGACGATACGACGTTTCCGGACGGGATACGCGGCGCATAGGATACTCCAACCCCATGTAGGTATATCTATGTTAGGTATAGGCGTCGTCATCGCGTCGGAAAAAAAAAAAAAAACGTCGCTTGCGTAAAACGGTCATGAATGGGAATGTGACGTCATTGACGTTCATTCACAGATTTTGGAGCATGCGCACGGGGATGTTTTGACACTCGACGCATGCGCAGTACGTTGGCGGCAGGATCGCGCGTAGTTAGCATACTACACGCCCCGTACCCGCTACATTTGAATTCCGCCGGCTCATTTGTGATGCGCTGCCGCAACTTTAGGAGCAAGTGCTTCGTGAATGACAGCACTTGCTCCTAAAATTTCGGCAGCGCAACGCAAATCAGAAGCGTTACTCCAGAGCAAAGATGCTCTGGAATACGTGAATCTGGCCCATAATAGTTAACTGTTTCCTTTTTAAAAAATGATTAAAAATAGATAAAAATCAATCATATAATGTGCCTGCAGTTTCTAGTTTCGTTTTTGCATGTTTCCAGCCTCTCTGCCTTACAGAGCCACAGAGCCAATACAGGGCAGTGATGGTTTGGGAAACGAAACTGATTGGTTCTGAGGGGTTTTAGACACACAGTAATCACACCACCTTGATTAGTGACCACAGAGAGAAAGCTCCCAGGGCTGTGGTAATCAGGAAACAGACAACCAGGAGGTGTGGAGATCAGAGAAGAATTATAGCAACTTGAGAGCAAAAAAACGAACAATGAAGACATGAAACCAGCACTGCATTAGGGTAAAGGAAGCTATTAAGATAAAAAAAAAAAACCCTTTACAAACCCTTTAAGCTGAATCCTAAAAAAATGCACATGCCTTCCAAAGTTTGGCCTTCTTTGCCGTTAATCCCATCAGACCTTCTCCAAGTGTGATGTCTGCCATACTTAAAGGGGTTGTAAAGGTTTATTTTTATTTTCTAAATAGGTTCCTTTAACCACTTCCCGACGGCCGTACGAATATATGCGGCCGTCCGGTGCTTCTAAATCTCTGACTGGACGCATATATGCGTCCAGCGCTCTTCCTAGCCACCTGGCGCGCGCGTGCCCGCTGTATTTCTCAGATACCGATGCGCGTGCCTGGCGGCCGCGATGTCCGCAAGGCACTCGCAATCGGCGGTTACAGGGACAAGGACATGGATCTCTGTGTGTAAACACAGAGATCCATGTCCTGTCAGGGGAGAGAGGAGACCGATCCGTGTCCCTTGTACATAGGGACACAGCATCGGTCACCTCCCCCAGTCACCCCCCTCTCCCCACAGTTAGAACACACTCAGGGAATACATTTAACCCCTTCCATGCCCCCCTAGTGTTAACCCCTTCACTGCCAGTCACATTTATACAGTAATCGGTGCATTTTTATAGCACTGATCGCAGTATAAATGTGAATGGCGCCAAAAATGTGTCAAAAGTGTCCGATGTGTCCGCCATAACGTTGCAGTCCCAATAAAAATCACAGATCGCCGCCATTACTAGTAAAAAAATAATAATAATAAAAATTAATAATAATTCTGTCCCCTATTTTGTAAGCACTATGGGGTAGATTCACATACACTTAGTATTCCGCTGCGTAATCGAAATACTCTACGCTGCCGTATTTTACCAGGCTCTACACCGAATCCTGGTAGATTTTTGCCCGTACGCTATGGCGGCGTAGTCTATTTCTCGCCGCGTAATCGAAATACGCTTTTGGGGGGCGTGAAGCATTTAAATTAAGCGCGTCCCCGCGGCGATCGAACTGCGCATGCTCCGTTCAGAAATTTCCCGCCGTGCATTGCGCGAAATCACGTCGTTACGTCATTCGTTGTTTGAGTAGCGGCGTTTACGAACATTCCTATTCCCGGACGACTTACGTTAAAAATAATAAAAGACGTCGTAGAAATTCGACGCGGGAACGACGGCCATACTTAACATGGGCTGTCTAATATTAGAGCAGCAAAAAGCTGGTATAGTGTTACGCAAATAAAAGAGGACTAAAGGTGCCGTAAGAGATTGCGATTGAAGATCGTAATTTCGGGGATCGCCGGCAAAAGCTCATTTGCATACCCCGACGCCGAAAACGACGGGAAGTCCACCCAGTGGCCGCAATTTTATTGCAGCATAGATCCGAAGGCGTACAAACACGTAATCCAGTCGAATTGAAGCCCGCAGCCGTCTATTCATGGTTTGAGGTTTTCGACTAGCTAGAAAACGCGCGTAATTTGAAATCACTCCAGTCTAACACCAGTTAGACAGGCGTAATGGCTCTCTGAATCTGGCCCTATAACTTTTGCTCAAACCAGTCGCTTATTGCGATTTTTTTTTTTCCAAAAATATGTAGAATAATACGTATCGGCCTAAACTGAGAAAAAAAAATGTTTAAAAAAAAAAAATGGGCTATTTATTATAGTAACAAGTAAAAAATATTATTATTTTTTCAAAATTGTCACTCTATTTTTGTTTATAGCGCAAAAAATAAAAACCGCAGAGATGATCAAATACCACCAAAAAAAAACTCTATTTATGGGGAAAAAAGGACACCAATTTTGTTTGGGAGCCACGTCACACGACTGCGCAATTGTCAGTTAAAGCGACGCAGTGCCAGAAGCTGAAATTTCACCTGGTCAGGAAGGGGTATAAGTGCCCAGTAAGGAAGTGGTTAAGCTAGTACATTGTTGGTTCACTTACCTTTTCCTTTGATTTCCCTTCTAAATGTTTTTTCCTTTGTTTTCTTTGTCTGAATTACTCACTTCCTGTTCCTCCTCAGTAAGCTGTTCTAAATGACTTTCCACCGCTCGGAATTTTTTTTTTTCAGCCTCTAAGCCCTGGTTCACACTGATGCTACTTTGAAATCGTGCTACTTTACTTGAAGTAGCTTGATTTCAAAGTAGCAAGGTCAGCGCGATTTGATAGACATTTGTGTGGCTACATACACAGATGTCTATAGAAATCGTACCTGAAATCGGCAAAAGTAGTGCAGGAACTACTTTTGCAAATCGGTGCGGCGGCGCAAAATCGGTGTCGCACCGATTGGAACAGTGCCATTGCCGCCAATAGGCTGCAACTTGTCATGCGATTTGATCTCTCAAATCGCATGACAAATCGCTCCAATGTGAACCTAGGCTAAACGTTGATCTTAAAATATGCCTGTAATCGTTGTAGTGTGCATGGACACATAGAATAATAAGGCAAAAGGAAGCTTTAGGATGGAAGCTGTAATGGGTAACGGGGTTGTGGGCCTTATCTATGGTTTTTGGAGACTCCTGAGCCAAAGGATCTTGATGAGCAGAAATACAGAAAACTAAATAAATGGAACTGTAGGCAAAAATCAGTCACACTAGATAGGCGAACCAAGATAAGGGACAAAAGGAGAGACAATGTCAACCAGTTTTTATATGGCTTGAAGCAGGATGCAGGGTCCAAGATTGTCAGTAGACATGTGCAAATCGTTTCGCTCCAAATAGTTTTTTAATGAATTAAAAAAAAATGGCTTATTCGGAAATATCTGAAATAACGAACACCTGTAAGGCCACGTACACACAAACAAATTTGTCCGCTGAAACTGGTCCGACAGACCGTTTCAGCAGACAAATCCGATCGTGTGTATGGGCTAGCGGACATGTCTGACCGGCGGACAAATTTTAAAGCATGCTTTAAAATTTGTCCGCCGGAGACATGTCCGTCGGATATGTCCGCTGGTTAGTACACTACATATCTGCCCGCACATGCGTCGAATGGATTCAACACATGCGTGGAAGTTTTTTACTTCCTGGTGCGGTGACGTGGCGGCGTCAACGTCACCGCCACGTCACCGCCACGTCACCGCGCTGTCTGCCGGCGGGGATTTTGATCCAATGGTGTGTACACGCCATCGGACCAAAATCCGATGAGACATGTCCGCTCTAAACGGTCCGTCGGACAAGTTTAAGCAGACATGTCCCTCCGTGTGTACGAATATTGAATATTTCAGAATATTCTGAAATTTGAATGTTTGAAAATTCGTAAAATAGAAAATAATACCAAAAAAAAAATACCAGTAAAAAAAAAATCAAAATCTCCAATTTGAAATAACTAACTAACTAACTAACTAACTATTAAATTATAGATATTGGAATTTCCTTTCAAATTTGGCTGTCAGAGAACGTAACGATTATGAATTTATCTGAAGGTACAAATTGTCCTAAATAACGAAATGCCATATGTAAACGAATGGAATGTTATAAATTAATAATAATACATAAAAATATTAATAATAATAAAAATGTTTTATTATTATTATTAATTCATTCTGTTCCATTAATTTAGATGCGACATTCGTTATTTCAGATAATTTGTAACTTTGGAAAAATTTGTATTCGTTATGTTGACTAACAGCCAAATTTGAAAGGAATTTCCAATACCTATATTTTAATAATTAGTTATTATTATTAGTTAGTTAGTTATTATTAACATTTTGGGCTTTTCGTTCTTTCAACATTTTGGATTTTCTTTCTTATTTTCATACTTTCAAATTTTCTAAATTTCTAACTTCCGAATTTCCAAATTTTGGAATTTCTGGATTTTCAGATTTTTTAATTTTCAGATTTTCTAATTTACAAATTTTTAAATTTACAAATTTTTACATTTATGAATTTTCTTAATTGATTGCAACAAAAGACATCCTTTACGACGAAACACGTAGCTAAAATGGTTAATCTTTCAAACACATTTCCAGGGTTTCCTCTCTGTTCATAATTTTGAACTAGATGGATTATTGGTTGAACTAGATTAACTTTTTTTTCAACCCAACTAACTATGTAACAGTCAACACCAGCCTTGGATAGAGAAAGAAAAGCTCCTCCCCCTTCTCATCTAGGCTTTTACGCCTGGGAGCAGGACTGTCTGCATGATCACATGACCACTGTAATTGTCTACCACAGATGTCGCTAGTGAGGCTGCATTGATGGGCGCTGGTGAGGCTGCATTAATGGGCGCTGGTGAGGCTGTATTTCATGGGCGCTGGTAGGCTGCATTTGATGGGCGCTGGTGAGGCTGCATTTGATGGGCTCTGGTTAGGCTGCATTGATGGGTGATGGTGAGGCTGCATTGATGGGTGCTGGTGAGGCTGACGGATGTCATACAGATGTGTGTCATACAGCTGTACACCCTGGGACACTGGCCTGATCTCTGGACAACCATTCAATAGCACATATATTGGTTCAAAGTTTGAAGCCTAACACAGGAACCTGTATAGTGGTTGTCTAGTATATTTGGAGGGCATCCAGTCCGGCCATTGGAAAGAAGTCCTTTGTCCCAGTTGGCTGCAGGGTCATTCATTACTGAGTGGAGGCTGCTAATCTAAACTTGAAAGATATCCCTATTCTGACCTTATTGTCAATAGAAGATTTTCTCAAATTCCTGAGGACTCCTTAAGTAAGTCCTACCCGGCCTGTGATAGTCTGTCTGCTGTGCGTGCCATTGGATGCATTCATTACAAGATCGTCGGCTATATAACCATTTGTTTTCTGTCATACATCTTTCCACAAAATTCTTGTTAATCGTCCTGAAGAAGCCCCACGGCGAAACGTGCGTCGGCGACTTTTAAGGATTTTGCATACAGTGGTCAATCCATGTATATGTATTATATTTGTATTTGTATTTTATTATGTGTTCTTTTTCTGTATTAATTTGGTGATATTAAATTCTGAATTTTTAACCTACTTCCTTGGCCTCAAAGTCCGACCATCAATATCTACCTGTAGTTATTGTCCCCCCCCTTTTTTAAATATTGATGGGCGCTGGTGAGGCTGCATTGATGGGCACTGGTGAGGCTGCATTGATGGGCGCTGGTGAGGCTGTATTGATGGGTGCTTGTAGGCTGCATTTATGGGTGCTGGTGAGGCTGCATTGATGGGCACTGGTGAGGCTGCATTTGATGGGCGCTTCATTAAAAAGGTGGGGTTTACATGGGCAGGGAAAATAGGGGTGGAGTCAGGGGGGCAGCAAAAGTAGGTTTCGTCTAGGGTGTCAAAAATCATTGCACCAGCACTGAACACAAAACAGATGACAAAAAAAAAACCTCACCAGGCATGAGACATTAAAGGGGAACACAAAGCGGATTAATAACTTTCTTTATTGTTATAGGCAGAGTGTTTGGGGGTTTGATGATTTATTGATATTATTGTGCCAATGAGGACCACCTGAGGGCCACCTCCTGGATCGTTTAGGACAACCTGTGGAAGCTGTTTTGTCCGGCTACATTTCCAAATTGTGGGCTTTTCCTACTGAAGGTTGGATTGTTAGCAGCCAAGGGTGGGCCACATGTAGCAGACGTGATACGAGCCACTATTTTTGGTTTGGATATAAATCCCTCAACCCCGTTCCTGTTTACATAGGAACAACATAACAAACCATTGGAACTCATCCAGTCTGATAAATAGGACACACAGTGGTTTGTTTAGCGTGGGCTTACCATTTTCATCCTGATTTGCACTGTTTATGTAGAATGAGAAGCAGAACAAAGACAGTACACTGCATTGTGCGCTTCGCAGAAAACCGCCTGCTCCTAACAAGGGAAACGCACTCTATCACTCCCTCACACATCAACACAAAGAGCATATCTCACAGAAGCTAAAGCCAGCCTGAGTTATGACGCCTGTACGCTGGTGAATGAGCACTTACAATGAATATATGTCTCATTTGTCACTTCTCTGAATATTGTTTATACCAGAGGCATGGAGCCGACAGACTGTTTCTCATTTATATGTTCTTCGTAAAAAAAAAATCCCCAGAGAGAGTTTCCTCAGTGTTGTGGCTTTGGTCATATGGCTATGTTTTTTAGACTGTGAATACAGCATGTGCATCGTGTCTATAAATATATATACTGTATATCACAAAAGTGAATAACTCAACACACAGCCATTAATGTCTAAACAGCAGCAACAAAAGTGAGTACACCCCTAAGTGAAAATGTCCAAATTGGGCCCAAAGTGTCAATATTTTGTGTGGCCACCATTATTTTCCAGCACTGCCTTAACCCTTTTAGGCATGGAGTTCACCATAGCTTCACAGGTTGCCATTGGCGTCCTCTTCCCCTCCTCCATGACGACATCACAGAGCTGGTGGATGTTAGAGACCTTTAGTGTTGAGCAGAATATGCCATATTCGATTTCGCGATATATCTCGAATATATAGTCGAATATTCGAGATATATTCGCTAAATACGAATATTCGTGATATATTTTGGAAATGAAATCATTGCGAATTTTCGCTATCGCGAATGCGAATGCGAATTGCGAATTGCGAATGCGAAATTTCGAGAAATGCGGAATGGAGCACTCTGATTGGCTCAGAATATTCGTGATATATTACAATATAAAATAATTGCGAATATTCGAGAAATGCGGAATGGAGCACTCTGATTGGCTCAGAATATTTGTGATATATTACAATACACAATAATTGCGAATATTCGGCAAATGCGGAAGGAGCAGTCTGATTGGCTCAGAATATTCGTGATATATTACAATACACAATAATTGCGAATATTCGAGAAATGCGGAATGGAGCACTCTGATTGGCTCAGAATATTCGTGATATATTACAATATAAAATAATTGCGAATATTCGAGAAATGCGGAAGGAGCACTCTGATTGGCTCAGAATATTCGTGATATATTACAATATAAAATAATTGCGAAATTTCGAGAAATGCGGAATGGAGCACTCTGATTGGCTCAGAATATTCGTGATATATTACAATACAAAATAATCGCGCGATATCGCTATTGCCGAATAATCGCATTGCGATTTTTCGGGAATATAAAATGAGCGCTGCAGCTACTCGGCCCAAGGTCTCTAATCATACCAGCAATGCTTTTAGACGTCGATGGGGATCTCTAGGATGTGATCTGTTCTAAAAAAAAAAATGAAAAAATACGAATATTCGAAATAGCGAATATTCGCCGCGATATTCGCGTTATTCGCCAATACTCGAATATGCAATATTCGTAGCGAATATTCGCAATGCGAATATTCGTGAGCAACACTAGAGACCTTGCCCTCCTCCACCTTCCGTGTGAGGATGCCCCACAGATGCTCAATAGGGTTTAGGTCTGGAGACATGCTTGGGCAGTCCATCAACTTTAGGCCCCTTTCACATGTCTGCTCCGCTCGTCCGTTCATTACAAGTCCGTTTACGCTGAGCCGACGGACACACGGAGCGGACCAAAAAACTGTCCGCTCCGTTTGAAAGGACCCTTACCCTCAGCAAGGCAGTGGTCCTCTTAGTGGGCCACTGGGAATACTGCCCTGAAGCCCAATCTCTGAAGGGAGGGGATGATGCTCTGCTTCAGTATGTCACAGAACATGTTGGCATTCATGGTTCCCTCAATGAACTGTAGCTATGCAGTGCCGGCAGCACTCATGCAGCCCCAGACCATGACACTCACACCACCATGCTTGATTGTAGGCAAGACACGCTTGTCTTTGTAGTCCTCACCTGGTTGCCGTCACACACGCTTCACACCATCTGAACCAAATACGTTTATCTTGGTATCATCAGACCACAGGACATGGTTCTAGTAAGGCATCTAAGAATTTTTGTTCGTATTTCACACCATTAGTGGGCTGCAGCAACAGCTGATTTTCGTTCGGCCATCGAATTTTAATAATCGGAAATGTTGGAAATTTTTTGAAAAACTAATTATTTTCTAGTCAATGATGGGAGAATAGTGGGAGAAATGGAATTTCAAAAAGAAATGCACATGTGCAAGGAAAGAAAATTTCCAGAAAAAAAGAAGATTCCCAGACACGAAAATTATTTTCTGTAGGAATATGAGGTGAAGCTGAAGGCTTGGTTGGTCGATTTTTGAAATCAATGGTGGCACCATCGGATCACAAAATGCACAAATTTTCAGATTTTCAAGAGAACATTCTTTTGAAATTCGAACATATATGGCCTGCCTTATCCATGTCCTTAATCTGCTTGTCTTCAGCAAACTGTTTGCAGGCTTTCTTATGCATCATATTTAGAAGAGGCTTCCTTCTGGAACAACAGCCATGCAGACCAATTTGATGCAGTGTGCGGCGTATGGTCTAAGCCAGAAGTCTCCAAACTATGGCCCTCCAGGTGTTCAGGAACTACAATTCTCATCATGACTAGTCATGTCTACGAATGTCAGAGTTTTACAATGCCTCATGAGAAGTGTAGTTCCACAGCAGCTGGAGGGCCGTAGTTTGGAGATCCCTGGTCTAAGCACTGACAGGCTGACCCCCCACCCCTTCAACCTCTGCAGCAATGCTGGCAGCACTCATACGTGTATTTCCCAAAGACAACCTCTGGATATGACTGAGCACATGCACTCAACTTCTTTGGTCGACCATGACAAGGCCTGTTCTGAGGGTAACCTGTCCTGTTAAACCTCTGTTTGGTCTTGGCCACCGTGCTACAGCTCAGTTTCAGGGTCTTTGCAATCTTTTTATAGCCTAGGCCATCTTTATGTAGAGCAACAATTATTTTTTTCAGATCCTCAAAAAGTTATTTGCCATGAGGTTCCATGTTGAACTTCCAGTGACCAGTATGAGAGAGTGAGAGTGATTACACTAAATCTGACACAGCTGCTACCCATTCATACCAGAGACCTTGTAAAACTAATGAGTCACATGCCCAAGGGGAGGGAAAATGGCTAATTGGGCCCAATTTGGACATTTTTACTTAGGGGTGTACTCACTTTTGTTGCCAGTGGTTTAGACATTAATGGCTGTGTGTTGAGTTATTTTGAGGGGACAGCAAATTTACACTGTTATACAAGCTGTACACTCACTACACAACATTGTAGCAAAGTGTCCTTTCTTCAGTGTTGTCACATGAAAAGATAGAATAAAACATTTACAAAAATGTGAGGGGTGTACTGTGAGCAATTGTGTGTATGCTAGTAATGAGCGGAATACGCCATATTCGATTTCGCGATATTTCGCGAATATTTCGAAGAATATTTGCGAATATTCGTTAATATCGAATATTCGTGATATTTTATAAAAAAAAAAAAAAAATTGCGAATTTTCGCTAATGCGAAATTTCGCGATTTTTTTTTTTTTATAAAATATCACGAATATTCGATATTTACGAATATTCGCTATATTTTATAAAAAAAATTGCGAAATGTCGCTATTGCGAATGCGAAATTTTGCGAATGCGAAATTGATTGCGAATTTTATTGAGAAATTTATTGCGAAATTTGAAAAATACGAATATTAGAAATGGCGAATATTCGCCGCGATATTCGAGATATTCACGAATACTCGAATATGCAATATTCGTAGCGAATATTCGTGAGCAACACTAGTGTATGCACACACTATATTACCAAAAGTATTGTGACACTTGCCTTTACATGCACATAAACATTAACCACTTAAGACCCGGACCAAAATGCAGGTAAC
The DNA here is from genome assembly GCA_029574335.1 of Rana kukunoris. Lineage (NCBI taxonomy): Eukaryota > Metazoa > Chordata > Amphibia > Anura > Ranidae > Rana > Rana kukunoris. The sequence continues at coordinate 700,264,533 of CM056049.1, forward strand.
CCCTTTTTGCAATTCGGCACTGCGTCGTTTTAACTGACAATTGCGCGGTCGTGCGACGTGGCTTCCAAACAAAATTGGCGTCCTTTTTCCCCCACAAATAGAGCTTTCTTTTGGTGGTATTTGATCACCTCTGCGGTTTTTATTTTTTGCGCTATAAACAAAAATAGAGCGACAATTTTTAAAAAAAATTCAATATTTTTTACTTTTTGCTATAATAAATATCCCCCCAAATATATATAAAAAAATGTTCCTCAGTGTTGGCCGATACGTATTCTTCTACCAATTTTTGGTAAAAAAAAAAAATCACAATAAGCGTTTATCGGTTAGTTTTCGCAAACTTTATAGCGTTTACAAAATAAGGGATAGTTTTATTGCATTTTTATTAATATTTTTTTTTTTACTACTAATAGCGGCGATCAGCGATTTTTTTCGTGACTGCGACATTATGGCGGACACTTCGGACAATTTTGACACATTTTTGGGACAATTGTCATTTTCACAGCAAAAAATGCATTTAAATTGCATTGTTTACTGTGAAAATGGCAGTTGCAGTTTGGGAGTTAACCACAAGGGGGCGCTGTAGGATTTGTGTATTCCCTGCGTGTGTTTACAACTGTAGGGGGGTGTGGCTGTAGGTGTGACGTCATCGATCACGCCCCCCTATAACAGGGATGACGTGATCGATGTTGCGGCCACAGTGAAGCACGGGGAAGCCGTGTTTACACGCGGCTCTCCCCTTTCTTCAGCTCCAGGGACAGATCGCCGCACTGCAGCGGCGATCGGGTCCGCAAGTCACGCGGTCCCGGTCCTGGAGCTTAGGACCGGGTCACGGGAGCGCGCCGTGGGCGCGCGCCCGTGACCCACGGCTGGGTACTAAAACCAACGTATATATACATTGATGTGCCCAGCCGTGCCATTCTGCCGACGTACATGTGCAGTAGGTGGTCCTTAAGTGGTTAATGGCATCCCAGTCTTAGTCTGTAGGGTTCAATATTGAGTTAGCCTACCATTTGCAGCTATAACAGCCTCAACTCTTCCGGGAAGGCTGTCCACAAGGTCCAGGAGTGTCTATGGGAAAGTAAGGATTGTTGTGTTTACAGCACAAAAAATGATGGGAAATCTCCTGATGAGACACAGAAGGCAATCAAATGAGACGCTAACATAGGCATGTGCAGGGAGTGTGCCGGGTATGCCTGGGCTCACCCTACTCCCCTTACGTACCAGGGCCGATGATAAGGCAGTACAGCCTCCTGTACTGGTCCATAAACCAATTAGTTCAAAAGGAGAGCCCAGGCACCTGCCAAGCAGGAGCACTGGCTGTACTACCTTATTGCAAATACTGACCCTTTTGTTCCTCCAACTGCAGTGCTGCCGGCTTCTCCTCCTCTCCTTACCTCTGGCTGAGCTGCAGGGGGATCAGTTCTAGCATTTCTCTTTGTCTTAAAGCGGTTGTAAAGGTAAAGGCATTATGTGTCTTGCTTCCTGGTTCACGGACTCTGTCTCTGTGACTGGCCAGAGCCACGATTCCATCACTCCGTCATTCTCGGCACGGGGCTCTGAAGAAACGGCTCAGGGGGCTGTTCTTTCAAAGTGCATACACAAGTGATGTCACTGGCTGCAGTGCACGTTTAGGAGATATTTACACTACCAATAGGTAAGCCTTACCTACAGGTAAAAGCAAAAGATGGAAGTTTACTTCCACTTTTAGGCCGGATTCACACCTATGCGAATTGGTTGCGGCTTAAACCACATCTAATATGCAGAACATTTCTAAATACATTGTTTTCAATGAGGCTGGTTCACATATGTGCGATGCATTCGCACTGCGCATTGCAGAAAAAACGTGTGCAGATGTTATGCCTTGTGGTGCGGCTCAGGTGCGAATTCAGGCCCATTATCTTCTATGTCTACGCAGCTGATTCGCAGATGTGTTCAGTTCTCTTCAGGAATTTCTCTCGTTCAGCTCAATACACTTCTCCCCCACTCTCCTCTCCCCTGTAACTTCTCCCATGTCTCCAAATTCGCAGCTAAAACTGAGCTAATCTTCTGAACACTTCCCTTATCTATCTGCAGAGATTACAGAGCTGAAATTCGCACCGCACAAGTGTGATTCCGGCCTTAGGCCGGATTCACACCTATGCGAATTGGTTGCGGCTTAAACTGCATCTAATACGCAGAACATTTCTAAATACATTGTTTTCAATAAGGCGGATTCACATATGTGCGATGCATAAGCACTGCGCATTGCAGATAAAACATGTGCGGATTTTATGCCTTGTGGTGCGGCTCAGGTGCGAATTCAGGCCCATTATCTTCTATGGGTACGCAGCTGATTCGCAGATGTGTTCATTTCTCTTCAGGAATTTCTATCATTCAGCTCAATGCACTTCTCCCCCACTCTCCTCTCACCTGTAACTTCTCCCAGGTCTCCAAATTTGCAGCTAAAGAGTTGCTAATCTGCTGAACACTTCTGTTATCTCCCTGCAAAGATAAGAGAGCTGAAATTCGCACCGCACAAGTGTGACTCCGGCCTGAATGTAAAACATCAGAGGTCTGTTTAGAACCCTGATATTTCACCAAAGGTCAGTTAAAAAATGTAAAAATATGATTTTTTAAAAGATAAATACAAATCTAACAAACAAATAAAACAATATTGTAAAAAAAAAAAAAATACAATTTAGAAAAAAAATTATCTAAAAAAAACAATAAAAATATAACAAAATAATTAAAAAAATGTAAACAAATAATTAAAAAATTACATTTATTTAATATAATATTTTTATTATGTTAAAAAAAAAAGGACTTGTTCACATGTGCTTTGCAATCTCTAATTTTTGCCATGGCTGTGAAGCATCGCATCAGGGCCGTGACATGTGTACACCCCTAGTCCCCGTCCCTTTCCAAAATTGCAGAGACACAAAAATGCATTGATGTGAACATGTTCCATAGGAACCCATGTTAAAAAAAATTCCTGGCATTTCTGCAAAATGCACAATGCACCAAAAAACGCATTAGTGTGAATTGAGCCTAAGGGCCAGTTCACACCAGACGCAGTTCCTTTCAGTTCCATTTCCTTATTTTCTATACTAAAAATGCATGCACAGTGTTTTCCATGTATTCAAATGGCTCTAGCTGGCTCTAGTTCACACTATGCAGTCAGTTTCCGGTGCAGAAACTGACTGCATGGTGTAAACTAGAGCCAACGAGAGCCATTTGAATACATGGAAAACAATGTGCATGCATTTTGTGTAGAAAAAAAGCACACGGAACTGAACAGAACTGCGTCTTGTGTGAACTGGCCCTAGGCTCATTCATACTTATGATCAGATGCACACTTTAGCATGCGCTATGGCAATGCATGGCAAGGCGCCTACTCTACATGCAGTGTGTTGTGGTGCCATGCATTGTACAGTAAATGGCATCTCAACTCTTTGTACAGTACATGTCAACACATAATGCACTTCATTATACCACAGTGCGCATTACAGTGCGCTATGATTTAAAAAAATGGGTGATGTACATGTTTTCATGTCTTGTATTGTGTGCCATAGTGTGTGAGTGGTTGTAAACCCAATCTAAAAATAATAATAGCATACTAGCTCATTATGAATTACTTACCTTAGATCGAAGCCCCCACAGCGGTCCTCGTCCCCTCCTCCAGCGGCGACATCTCTCCCGGGGCTTACTTCCGTGTATCGCAGCTCCGGTGCTATGATTGGCAGGAGCCGCGATAACGTCACTTCTGCGCATGCGGCACATGGACTGAAGCAACGGCACATAGGTGCCACTGCTTCAGGGCGTATGTGCCGATGACATTGGCACATGCAGGGGACATCTCCTAAACCGTGCAGGGTTAGGAGATATCCTGGGTAGCTACAGGAGGTACACCTTAACATAGGCTTACCTGTAGCATAAAGTGGTTGTAAAGGGTTTACAACCACTTTATCACACAGCATGTGTGCAGGGGCCCTTAAACTGTACTTGTCCTTTAAGCTCGTTCTACTAGCCCAGAAATTTGCATACTTGGATAATTGGTGTTTTAATTACCGTTCTTGCAGAAACTTGGGTATGGTCCATCAACCAATGATATTCCAGCAAGGTTCTTTATGAGGGTTTCAAACATATGCATTAATAAATGATTAATAAATGATGATGGTTCGGCTGTAAGAAGCTATAACAGATTTATCATTTAATTCTGCCTCGATGGGTCTGAAATGCCATTTTATCTATTTTCATATTCCATCAGTAACTCCCCAAATGTCCATAAAATCTTCTGCTACCTGTCATCCTGTCAGCATTCCTGAAATATTTTATCTACAAAGTGATACCTGATAGCAGGCCAGCACGTCAATCCCAGCAGAGAGGGAAGGAAAGCCTTTCACTTGTCTTGGTAGGCGACGGTACTTGAGATTCTTCTTGTGATATTTCAGGTTGCTACAGCTGTCTCCCTTGTCTGTGCTTGTCCACCGCTACACTCCTCTCTTCCCTCTTTCTTTTTAATTATTTCTCTGAGTTTTTTCCTCTCCCATTCTCTCTGACCTCTCTCATTCCTTTCATTTATTCTATTCCCCTGTTTTTCTCTCTATAAGCGCTAGTTTACACTTGCTTCAAAACATGGCTTTGGACCTGCTGTGTTAAAGCTAACTGAACGCCAGCCAAAGCCAATGTCGCTAAATAAAATGGTTTGCTTACAGTTCTGTTTACATCTTGTTTTTGTTTGGTGCTTCGATGAGGCTTCAGTGGAGCTTTGGTGGTGCTTCGGTGAGGCTTTGATGAGGCTTTGGTGGAGCTTTGTGAGGTTTTGATGAGGCTTTGGTGGGGCTTCGTGAGGCTTTGATGAGGCTTTGGCGGGGCTTCAGTGGGGCTTCAAGCAAGCTTTGCCCTAGACTTCTATGGAGGCTTTGAAGACGCTTTGAAGCACCACTAAAACTATTATTTTTGAAGCAAAGCAAAGCAAAAGTAAGGTGTAAACAGACTGTAAGCTAACCATTTTATTTAATGGCAGGAGCTTTAACTGGCGCTGAGAGAGCTTTAACAAAGCGTGTCCGAAGCCTTGTTTTGAAGCAAGTGTAAACTAGTTGTTAATGTGTGTTGAAGCCGAAGCAAGTGTAAATGAGCCCCAACTTTCCTTCTTTTACTATCCCTTATCTGTCTCTTCGATCCCCCCACTTTCTGTAATTCACCTTCATCTCTTTATTGCTGCCCTTTACTTCTCTTCTCCTATTACTATGCTTCCTAAGCCACCAATTCCCCCTCATCTCTTACTCTTTTCCTCTCCCCTCTAATGCTCCCCTTTTTTCCCCCTGCTCTCCCTGCTTTACTTTCCCTCATACTCCTTCCCCATTTCTCCTCTCATACCAAGTTACCAATGGCGTTATAGATTACCTGGGTAAGGGATGTATAAGCTTGTCTCTGCTATCCAGTTGGCTCTTCTCTCCTGTCCCCCCCACCATTCTCCTCCTCCCTCCAGTCCCCCTCCTCACCACTTTTCTTTTTTATCAGCGGAATCCCTCCCTTCCCCTTGCCCCCTTTTCATTACACTCTGCTGCTCCTTCATCTACTCTATCCTTGCCTCCTTACTCCTAATCTCACCTTCCCTGCCCATTATCCGAGTAGGGGCTGTAGAAGCCCTTGTTTCTTGTTATCTTGCTATCTTGTTATCTTTCCTCTCCTCTCCTCAAACTTTTCCCCTGCCCATTATTGGAGTAGGGGCAATATAAGTCCTTATTTCTTCTCCTCTCACCTTCTTTATCTTCCCCTTCCTCTCCACCTTTATCTCATTTCCAGTGGTGGTGGCTGGTACTGCAATGCCACCCCCCCAGTGGGAAACGCATGAAAAGATGATGATCACCCCTCCCCAGTGGGAGACGGACGGGGATCAGAGACCTGGAGCTAGATGTGGCTGCAGGTATGCTGTTCCTGGAAGAGGGAGCTGAGTCCCAACTGGAGAGAACCGCTGACTGAGCTGCTTCCTGACTCTTACAAGCTCCGGGGGACCTTACTTCTCCTCCCAACCGAACAGAAAGTGGGTCCTAGGACTATCTCGCCAGTCGGATCTCAGGACCCGCTTCCTGATTGGCCAGGAGGCGAATCAGGAAGACAATAGCGAATATTCATTTGATATTGTCACACAGTGTTCTGCACCTTCAGCCCATTATTTTTTTAAAGCCACCGGCTCTAATCGTGTGTAAAAAACAAAAAAAAAAAAAAAACCCAGTGGAATCAAAGTGTCTGGCACCCTGCGTGTAGATTAGGGGCCGGAGGTATGTTAGAGGGACGGGCCGCCACTGCTCATTTCACTCCTCTTTTTTCTCCTTTCCTCTTCTCCCCTCCTATTTCCTCTCATCATCTAATTTATCCCCCCCCCCCACATCTCCCTTCCTCTCCTCTCCTCCTCCTTTCATGCTACTTCTCTCTCCCCCTCTGCTTCCCTCCTAACTCCTATCCTCTCCTCTCCTCTCCTCTCTTTTCATTTCAATTTTCTCCCATCTCCATTCATCTCATTACTCTCCTCCTCTCCTATCTCCCTTCTACTCCTCTTCACTCCTCTCCTCTCCCTTCATTTAATTTCACTTCTATCCTCCCCTCCCATCTCCCTTCATCTCATTTCTCTCCTCCCCTCCTATCTCCCTTCTTCTCCTCTCCTCCCATTCCCTCTTCTCCCATCTACATTCATTTAGTTTCCCTTCTCCCCTCCCCTCCCCTCCCTTCTACCTGAATGTCATCTCTTTCCTCTCCTCTCCTCTCCTCTCTTCCTATCTTCCTTCATCTCATGTCTCTCCTCCCTTCCTATCTTCCTTCATCTTTTCTTCTCTCCTTCCCTCTTCTCCCATCTCCATTCATTTAATTTCCTTTCTCTTCTCCCCTCACGTCTCCCTGAATTTCATCTCTTTCCTCACCTCTCCTTTTCTCTCCTCCCCACCCATCTCTCTTCACTTAATTTTTCTCCTATTTCAATTCCTCGTCTCTCCTCCATTTCTTACCCTTCTCCTACCCTTCTCCTCCTGTGCCATTCTCCTACCTCATTCTCTGCCCCTACCCCCCCCCCCTTTTTTGTGTGTGTAGATTCAAAAATGGGAGCTAACATTTAGTTGAATTCTAGTCAAGGCCTTTTTTTTTTACTTCTGTTAATTTTTGTCGCTAGTCCTGATATAACAATGACATGCAACCTTTTTTTAACTACTACCGAATCACATATTTGACAGCATGAAAACTGCAGCTTCTAGACAGTCTCATTCGTCACCCATGAAAGGCTCACCATTTGTGTATTGCTGCAAGCTCTGTGAAGTTTCTCGGCAGAGAGAGTGATTAGATATTTTCCGCCGAGATACAAAGATAACACGCTACACTTAGCGGAACATTATTGCAGCACTTTAAGGAAACCTCTGTGCTGCACACACACGCAGCCGTTTTTGATAATCTGCTGTCCAGCTGCCTCCAGACTATGCTGAAGGTTTCCTCCCTGCAGCTCTAAGATACAAGTGAGGGAAACAAATCAAAACTCTGAAAGAAATGTGAAAAGAGTAAGTATGGGGGAGTTGTCAGGAATGGTGAGGACAGGACCTGAAAAGGCACACAAATCGGCAGCACTTCCTTAGCCAAAGTAAATGCCCTATAAATATCAAGACACTAAGATCTTTTATGTTTTTTAGTGATCAGCTTAAATCATGGCTGATTGGCTGGGTTTCTGCAGGAATCTTCAAGTCAGTCTTCATAGATACCCTATTGCCAGGCCATCAATTTAATCAAAAATCTTCCTATAAGATTATATGTGCATTCAACATATTGTATTCCTTGTGCAGACACCCAAAGCCCTGAGATGCTGCCATCTTGGATCCGATGCCTGAAGCCCTAGCAGATTTAGAGCTGTCATTTATGTGATACTCTTTAGCAGCCGTTCACAACCAGGGTTCCATGGATACCTAGGGTTCCTTCAAAGGTTTATAGGTAAGTGCAGTGCAGCCTCCCTGAAAGGATGGTGCTATCTCGTGGCCACTGTGCTTAAACGATGAAGAACAAGGGGTAACCAGGTCCCCCCGAGGCCTTTGTAGGTCTCTTTAGAGAAGCAGCTGTCTGATTGCACACTACTGTACTGGTTGACCTGGTGGCAATCTTTAAAGTTAGGCTTAGCTGACTTTTTGACAACAAATCTCAGACGAACCCGTTTTTGCAGACAATTCGACCGCGTGTACGCTCCATTGGACAAACCTTTTCGCTTTTTCATCAGACAAATGTTTGCTGTGTGAACAGACAAACTTTCTGGCAACAAATGTCCTATGTCGGCTAATCCGATTGTGTGTACAAAAGTCCATTGGACTAAAGTCCAAAGTACAAACATGCATGCTCAGAACCAATGCTAAAGTTCAGACAACAATAGCAGAAGTTGCCCAAAGAGTGGCGTAAAGAGCAGAAAAATCACGTAGTGTGTCTATTACATCACTACGTTCATGTTTGTTGGCTGAAAAAGTCCTGCCATATGTATGCATACCAAGTTCACGGACAACGCCCTTCAGAGCAAAATCCACGGAAAAGTCTGTTCGAAGTCCGATTGTGTGTATGAGGCTTTATAAAAAGCACTGTCCCCTTTGGTTTAGTACGCATTCAGCACAGTGGGTAGGACAGGTACAGAGGGATTAGGGACAGTCAGAGTAGCATAGGGCCATGTGGAGGAGGCAACAGCAGGTACTGTTGCTGTGCTTCATCAGTAGTCTTCCTGTGTTGGGCCCGGTTCCCAGTCTGCCTTCCAGCTGCCTCCCCTGACGGATGCTGTCAGGTGTTTTCAATCTGCATTGTACTATCTACCTGGTTTATTGTAAGTGTTCCAGTACAATGTGGCCGTGTCTTTAGAGTTCACTGTTCTCTCTCTGTTAATACACTTCACTGCATCAACCAGTCTTAGTGTGAGTTGCCTTCCCCTGCGGGCAGTGAGCCTAAGCCACTCTTACAGGTTACTAGAGGTTCCTTGGGCTGTAGCCGATTTACTATTCATCTTAAGGTGCCTGCCTAGTTCCAGGTCCAACACTAATTGGCTGAGCCAGCTACATGTCACCATTTACCCTTTTAGCTAATTGTAAGTGGGGCATTTTTACCATTGGCCACCAATGTATGGGGCAATTTTTCTCACTGACTGCCAATGAATTGGTATTAGTGGAGTTCCTGGAGACCTGAAAATTCTTTTAAGGGTTTTTCTGGGGCAAAAAGTTGAAAAAAGGCCACCTCCTTCTCTTTCCACTAACATAAAGTGGTTATGTAGGGAGGTGAGCAGAGGGGTGTAGGAGTTGGCCATCAAAAACAGAGTAATTAGACATTCCCAGAAGAGGAGATGACTATGAGAGGACCTGTGTGCAAGATCGTACATTGGGTCCCCTTCCACAAGACTCTTCATTATGTCATGCAATGATATTGGTGCATACACACTGGGCTCTTAAGCAGCATCCAGTGGTGCTAAGAGACAGTCATCTGGATGCAAAACAACCGAGTTCAGGCTCAGTCAAAGGTGCTGCAATAAGAGCCAGTGCCAGCTATTAATTTGTGCCCATTAAACACCTTTGCCCCTCATGTCTGACTGGATACTGTTACTTGGTTTTAATAAGATTTATAAATACATTTTGTTATTTGGAATAATTTGTAGAGACTGGTGCGGAAAAAGCCATAAGCAGGCATTATGCGCACACTTGATCAAAGTATTGTTGGCATTGCAGCCATCCTGTACCTGACCTGAGTTGCTTTGTGCGCTTGGATTTTTCATCCACTATAAGCCCCCCCCCCCCCCACATACACCTACACACACGCTCTATGCCCTAACTCCCTCATTGTACAAGCCCACACTATTCATCTGCTAATTGTGCTCCTCAACTTCATACATCCCCTTATTGTGCACCCCTAGTCCCTCAACCCCCTTATTGTGCACCCCAACTCCCTATAACCCTCTTCCCAGGTTAATTGGTAGTTGGAGTTACAATGCATAGCATGCCAATTGGAGGTGGTCTCGGGAATGGGAGGAAATAGAAGAGAGCTATCCCCAATTGCACTTAGCAATGCACTGATCCCAAAATTAGAGGGGGCATGCAGCTTGCATCCTTTACCTGTGCCCACTTGGACCCAGACAGAATAAAGAGAACTCACCGCTCCAGGTGTTAACAAGGAGACCAACGAAACATACACATGAGTGCCAGCCCTGGCTCACCTTCGTGATAAAGCATCCAAGTAACAAACTGCTGTACTTCATTTTAGTTCCAAATATTGTTTATTTGGATATCCAAAGTGACACCAAAGGAGACCAGTAGTGGTCTAGGTAGATATGTTTCACGCAATAAAGATGTGCTTACTCATAACACTTCGACCTAGACCTGCCGAGCTAGATCCACTTATCTCTTACTTCTTCACACCATGTACCCTTACTAATTTTGTGCGCTTAAGAATTGCTGAGTTGTCTGGAGAAGCTGCATAGTATTAGGCTCTGGCTGCACGATGGTTCTGATAGTGGGGGGCCTTTCATCTCTCTTTAGAATACTACCTCTGCCTCATCAGATGTGCCCTCTCTGAGCAGCTGCTTGAGAGAAGCAGAGAAAAGTATCTTCCCATGGCATTTCTCAGGAACCCAGAAAGTTGTGTGAAAAGGAATCAAGGGGCCTATGCCTGTATCTGAACATGGTGAGTAAATAAGCACTCCCGTACAGGCTTTAAAATAATAATTTTAGACTGTCAAAACGCTTTTAATGGTCTTAAGTAGTAATGATTAAATTGATTCATGACAATTTGCTAGCAGATCAACAAATATAACTTTGCACAGGTGAGCAGGGATTTACATACTTTACCGAATACGCAAGTGTCGATTTACACAATCCAAGCCAATTTTCGCATTTTATGTTTACCGAGAAAATTGAATTGCAAGAATCAAAGCGGACAATGCAAATTAGCTTCTGCATATTAAATGAAAACTGTGAATAAAAATAAAAGAAAAAGCTTATACAAAGTAAGATTTGCCTCTCTGCCAGAAAATTGGTGATTTAGGAATTTATTGTTTGCAGACACGTGCATGTGGCCAATCTGTATACTCTAGAGAGCACAGAAAAAGGCCCATTGTACAGAAAAGGAGATGAAACTGGCGTGCATTCAAATTTTACATCTCGTCGTAAAAAAGGGGATGTGAGAAATGTTGTTTATTTCCATACATGGTTCTAAAATAAGCAGGTTGGACACTTGTTGCCTCTAGTTAGACTCCACTAAAGCTGACCTTAGACATTCGTTTGGGCATTAGCTAAAATCCAGTTGTCAAAGGGTGTTACAGTATAACATATATGCTTATAGCACATCAGAAAGAATAATAGTATATTGTCTTTATATTGCCAATTGGGGCTATAGATTCTTTCTATAATCAGACCTTACATAGAGACCACAGATGGACCTTTAGATTCCAGACATGACAGGAGGGCCAATACCTCTCCATCCATGACTTCATTTACTGAGTCATCATGGGACAAAATGCACTGATTACTGTGTAAATTTCACTGGCAGGGAAGGGGCTAACACTAGTGGGCGATCAAGGGGTAATTGTGTGTTCCCTCAGTGTGTTCTAACTGTATGGGGTTAGGATTGACTAGGAGAGGAGACATATTGTTTTTCCTACTTAGAAGGAACAAACAATATGACTATTTCCTCTGACAGCACAGGGGTTATAAACTTCCTTAACTTTTTTACCCAATCACTATCTAAAACAATCTTCAACATCTTATTTTAATTTAAAAAGCAATTTTGAAAATCATTTAGAATTTGTAACTCGTTTAAGCACTTCTGATTTTAAGATGACATCACTCTGTCACCCTTTCGCATTTTCTGGTGGTCATGGTCTGCCATTGTCACCATCAGGATGCATGCCCTGAGCAATGACATTCAGCCATTGCTGGAACACATGCATGTAAACAGGAACTAACTGAAAGCAGATAAAAATCAGCAAAAGGTAGAAACAAGTAAAAAATAAAATAAATTGCAGTTTTATATTGAGACAACGTATTTTCACAAACAAAATGTTATCCTGGATATATACTATTTAAAACCTTTTGATTTAGAGCCAATAGTGGATTACATAGTTCTTTAACTTACATGTGTGATGTGCTTTCCCAACCCATATCGGAAATGAACCATCATGAAATGTACTGGTTGTTAGGGGAAGGCTCTACCATAACAATTCAAGTCTACTATCACTGAACAGCCATTGCTTGTAACAGGTTACAGGTTACAAGATCGGCTCTGCTCCTGCTACTTAAGCTTTTGGCGAAGACCACTAGGTCAATTCACTTACCATATTCTTAGATCTCTCAAAACGCTTCAGTAGAGATCTTCACATGGATGTATGTGACTGGACATCTTCCTAGCAACTTCCTCCTGGCACTCTTCAGGAAGCCTCCTCTTGACTAAGCTCACTTTCTGAAAAAAGGTTCTTCAGTAGCGCCCCCCCCCCCCTCCCCAGCTAAGCCTAGCTGGGACATCAATATCTTCACACTGGCTTCTCTAAATTTTCTGCCCCCAGGCAGAGCCACTGCACAGTGGTCCCCTCCTGAAGCACTGGACCCAGAAACACTGCCCTTTACTGTCAGGTCTCAGACTACTTGGGCACACCTACCCAAGGATTGGTTGCAGTGGTGGCTGGTGGTATATTTATAGTCGAGTCACAGGTACCCCCCCCCACACACCCAGTCGGTCGGTCACCAGCCCTGCACTAGCGCCATCTAGGTTGCAGGCAGCGCTTCCTCTGGCTTCACCCTGTGTCTCCTCCTCGGCTTCGACAGCTTCCCCTGAGTCTCCTCCCTCTGTGGCCAATAGAATCGCTTCTCCTCTCAGCCAATCAAGTGACCGGGCTTCGGACTCACTTCCTGATTCTCTTCCCGGCCAATCAGGAAGACAATAGCAATTATTAATTTGCTATTGTCACACAACTTGGTGGGCTCAGGCTGCAGTGCTCTGCGCCCTGAGCCCATTCTTTTTTATGTCAATTTGAGTCTCAGGCTCTAATGACATGCTTCTAAAGTGTAGATTAGGGGCTGGGCACATGGCTTAGCGTGAGCCACCCCTGCGCCCTCTATGGATGGGCCGCCACTAATTGATTGGTGTCCCATAAATATTCAGACTGCCTGTTCTGCTCTCGTCCTACTCTGCTTCCAGAAGCTTCTAGAAGACAGGGAGAGTAGCAGAACAGCAAGCCATGACACACTGACCAGCCCTGACCAATCAACCATTGCTCCACTGTTTAGCTAACCTAAATTTTTCTTGCAGCCTACTCTAAACTACAAGGGTGCTACATATTTATTCATTGTTTCTATTGACTCAGCTTGCTGAACTAGTTATTTGCTGTACCTTTTTAACTTAAAGAGTTAGTAAAGGAAATACATTTTTTTCCTTTAAAATAACAAACATGTCATACTTACCTCCACTGTGCAGTTCGTTTTGCACAGTGTCGCCCCGATCCACGTCTTCTGGGGTCCTTCGGCGGCTGTCTCTGGTCCTCCCCGCAAGTACTGACCACAGTCATGCGAGAGAGCGTAATTGCGGGTACGCTCCCGTGATACATCAGATGTTTTTTCACCTTAATGCATAGATTGCATTAAGGTGAAAAAAAATATTTCTTTACAAATCCTTTAACTGAATAATTATGTATACATGGTATAAATATGTTTTATTTTTTTATTTATTTCCCTTGTCTCCTTTTAAACACGACTTTACGTGTTATTTTTTTTAAATGTTTTTTTAATAATTTTATGACTCTGCAAATGATGTAACTGTTATTAGTTGCCCACAAGGTATACTTTTCTTATGAGGAGGTAATTAAAGATATTACATTATGAATGTAATATCACTATGTCCCTCATACAGAGACTGAGCTGGTTGTGTAACTGCTCACTGGAATAAAGTCTTTTCCCCTGGTCTGTGTCACCTTTGATAAATGCTGGCATTTGAAGTATCATAAATATGATATCCAAAGGCAGTACTTAGTAACAGGAAGCACCGCAATCTCCTTCTCAGTAAATTTCCTTCCAGCAATTTGAGTTAGAGTGAGAAAATGATCGCTGTGTTCCTTTTCAGGGAGGAAAAAGATATTGGAAATATAAGCCGAGCCCTGAAAACTCAGCAGATGTACTGTGTGTCACAGGTTGTGTTAGCAATGTTAAAATTAGACATTAAAGAGAATTTCTATTTTTGTTTTAGATAAATATGTAAATGAGATTGATTTGATATAAATCTTTAATAAATGTCAATGGATTAAAAGCCTTACTCAGTGGAAGTCACATTCAATTGGACTTGCTCTATAACAGCCTTTCTCAACCTTCTTACCCCAATGGAACCCTTGAAATTTTGAGGTCTGAGGGAACCTTTGTAAAACCAATTTATTGAGTGACAATGTTAAACATGCCTCTTACATTGGTAAGAGTAACCACTTTAGGACTAGCGACGTACCTGTAAGCCGCTGGACTTCGGGGGCTATACCGGCATCATCCTGATACCATTTTTAAGCTAGAGTTTAGCTCTCTTGTAAAAGCAATCCTAGCAGCTAACTAGCCACTGGATTGCTTTTACAAGCAGGGTGAGGGGACGTCGCCCCCCCTCCCCCTGCCTTCCACGCTTTGCTCAGGCTCTCCCATCCCACCGGGAGACCAGATGCCACCAGATGTGCTGGCTGGCCAGAAAGCTGAACAAAGCCCAAATTGGCTTTGATCGGCTCTCCACTATGGTAACCTGGAAGCGGTGACCTGACATAACTTCCGGTTTACCCCGATGTCAACAGTACCATTATTAAAAAGTCAGAAGCATTTGAAAACATTGATCTTGGTGTTTTGAATGCTTATAAGGGCAAAGGAGGAAATTGGGGTCTTATAGACCCCAGATCTCTCCATAAAGAGTACCTGTCACATGCCTATTGTTACAAGGATGTTTACATTCCTTGTGATAACAATAAAAGTGATATAAAAAAAACAGCAGTGTAAAAAATAAATAAAATACAACTAATAATTAAAAATAAATAAAAATAAACTGTTACTAAACCCATAACAGTAAAGTCAGTCTGTAAAACATGCTTGTTATACTCACTGTGGAGCCTAAGGGGTTAATCCTCTATATTGTGCAAAAAAGGCTGTTTGATTTTGTCTTCTTTGATTCACCCCTTTTTCCACAGTCCCTAAACCTTCTCCTTATAGAACAATGTATTGGGGGCACTCTGCACATGCTCAGTTTAGTGAGAGATTTTTTTTATAGTTTTGTTTTTTGGGAGAGTGCGTGTGATCAGCACAGGGTCAATCAGCACTGTCCAGACAGAGGGTCAGGTGTCCAGCAGCCTCAGTGGACAATGAAAACTACCCCTACCAGATTTAACCAGACACTGATAGTCACAAAGTCACAAGACTGCTATATACTGCTAATGAGAAAAGGTATTTAACAGTTTATATTTAGAAAAATAATTGCATTTCCATGTTCTGTGTACTGTGGGAGACAAGATATAGTGAATGCAGAATCCTGGGTTTAGTAACACTTTAAAGTGGCCTTGTGCTTGCACGCAAAGGCACACGGGTGCATCAGTCCCGACGCATGCAAACAATGACCGCCCTACACATTTGAGGTATCTCCGAGAACATAGGACCTTTGGCTGTAATTCTAATGTGGTAACCTGTAAAGCCTTATAAAACGCTGCCTATGGATAGTAAAATTTAAGATGTGTGTCGCCGTTGCACGGGCGTGCGTAAATTTAAAGCATGACATGTTTCATATATATTTACTTGCCGTAACATCATCTTTTATATTTTTCAAAAATTTTGGGTTATGTATTGTGTTTTTTTTTTGCATTAAAATGCATTAAATAACCTCTGCGCAAATACCAAAAAAAAAAATGCAAATTCCAACAATTTATTCTCCAGGGTCTCTGCTTTAAAAAATATATAAGGTTTGGGCGTTCTAAGTGTAGCACCCTCTAGGTAAGTAGGTGCTAGAGTAGGAATTTTTTGTCTTAGGGCAGGCAAATTAAGGCAGGCCTGGCTGGCAGCCGGGCCTGTTTGTTCTGATCTGGGCTGGTGTTGGCTCAGGATAGCACCTGGTGACTCACAGACAGCATCAATAAGACCTCCATTTTCTTTCTAGAGCTTTCTGGAAAATACTGTAAAGAGAGGAGGAGAGGAGAGGTGGAACTGCCTGGGGTACTCTAAGGATCCCTGACCAATCCCCAACTTGGATTGCAAGGGGCAGGCCTCTTTAACCACTTGTCTACCAGCCGCCGTCAATTGACGGCGGCAAGGTAGCTCAGTTGTTCTGACAGGACGTCATATGACGTCCTCGTCTTTTAAAGCCGATAGGGGGCGCGTGCACACCGCCACTTTGCTGGGAACTCGGAGCATGCCGTCTGGGATGGGTGCAGAGCACGTGGAATGGACCATGTTGTCAAAGGCAGTGGAGAAGGGCACCTGCAGACAGGAGGGTTGGAAGGGCCTGAGGATGGGTTACTGCTAGCACAGCAGAAACTTTATATCTGGGCTCCGTGGTCCTTGCCTGTAAAAGGTTGTTGCTAAGGCCTGTCAGAGTCAGACCTAACCCCATTGTGGTAGCTGTGCCTGGAGATTAGAGAGGAAGTGATGTGCAGGAGGAGAAATGGAGTGAACCTACTGGACTGTACATAGTTGTCCCAAGCCAATTTCTATTATTTCTACTGGGCATTCCATATTTCCCCTACCCCATCCCTCAATAAAATACAAAAACAAAGCTGATGGACTGTTCATTGTCTTGGAGTGTTTGGGAAGTGAATGCTGGGCCGGCAGGGTGACAGGTGGGCCACATCTCTTAGCAGCCCCTACAAAATGAATACATTGCCCCCTTTTTACATATCCCATACTTTAACTTGATATTTGCTTATTCATTTTTTTTTTCACCAATAATTTTAACATTATTTCCAGTATTTTTTTCTGTTTTTTATTAACCAACCTTTTATTCTGAGCTTTTTGAAAAAAATCTGTAAAACGACAGGTGAATCCAGGTAAATCCAATTTGCTTGAATTCGCCTTCTCTTGAATACAAACCCTTATCTCCCAGTACATTGCTTTATTAACTTTAAACTGCCAATGCTCAGCTCAGACTGTGAACCTTGCCTCGGTTGAGAAAGGAAAGAGGGCTTAGAGAGGTGCGGGCATATTGTTTACCGACTACAGAGCAGAACATCATCGTTATTTAAAGAGCTTAACGGAGATTTCCAATTGAAAAAAAAAGAACATTTCTAAAAGGGAGAAACTAGGGTACCAAGATTGCCTAATAAATGTTGACAAAAAAGAACAACCATGCCTATGGATTAAATTTATCACTGACAATTTACTGTACATAAAGGCAGCGTTACTTTTTAATCTGCTTTCCATGTAATCCAATGATGCGTTCATTCTGAATACTCATGTGCTGCCGATTAGGACTTCAGCTTCTGGTCATATAGCTTTGTGTTTGCTTCTATTACTCTTGAGATGTGCCTACAGAGGTCAAGACTGAAAATACCTGCCATGGACACTCACATGAAAATACCTGGCATTCATATTCACATGGGTCAGCACTTACACCCTCTTCCTGCCCAGGCCATTTTTCAGATTTCAGTGCTGTCACATTCTGAATGACAATTGCGCGGTCATGTTACACTGTAACCATGTGAAATTTTGATCATTTTCTTCACACAATTAGAGCTTTATTTTGTTGGTATTTAATCACTTCTGGGTTTTTTATTTTTTTTGGGATATTTTGAAAAAATAAATAAAGTTTTTCTTAGTTTCTGTCAGTAAATTTTATAAATAAGTAATTTTTCTCCTTCACTGATGGGCGTTGATGAGGGGGCACTTATGGCCACTGATTAGGTGGCAC
The DNA here is from genome assembly GCA_029574335.1 of Rana kukunoris. NCBI lineage: Eukaryota > Metazoa > Chordata > Amphibia > Anura > Ranidae > Rana > Rana kukunoris. Next base: position 700,282,401 of record CM056049.1, read on the forward strand.
TGATGAGGAGGCACAAATATGCCGCACTTATGGGCACTGATAGGTGGCACTGATATGTGACACTGGTGAGCACTAATAGGGTGGCACTGATGGGCACAGATAGGTGGCACTGGTGGGCATAGCTAGGCGGCACGTATAGGTAACACTGATGGGCGGCACTGATGGGTGGCATTGATGGGCAGCAGTGATGGGCATTGATTGTCAGCACTGATAGCTAGCACTGACTGGCATCAGTAATGACCACTGATTGCTGACACTGGTGGGCACTTATTCCTGGCAGTGGTGGGCACTCATTTCTGGCACTGGTGGGCACTTAATTGTAATCAGGACACTGATGATCAGTGCCCTGATTACATACCTAGATGTCCCCCTGTGAGGAGATGCTGCTGATCAGCTCACCTCTCCTCACACTCTGTCAGTGTGAGGCGAGAAGTGCATATTACCGGCATCTCCGTGTTTACATGCGATCGGCTATGATTGGACAGCAATAAAAATTATACAAAAAAGAAAGCAACAGCGTTAAAAATTAAAATAAAATAATAATACAAAAATAATAGAGTGCCTGCGCACACAGGTGAACACAAGCGTAGGTCCTGCACGCATGCAAACAGGGATTGTGCCACACACGTGTGGTATCAATGTGGACGTCAGATTGTGGGCAGCAATCCTAGCACTAGAGCTCCTGTGTAAATCTAAAGTGGTAACCAACCTGTAAAGGCTTTTAAAGCATTGGCTATGGATAGTAAAATGTATAATGTTTGTCACCGTCTTTACTTTCAATTTCCTGTCTAAATGTTTTTTTTTTCTTTGTCTGAATTTCTCACTTCCTGTGTCTCCTCAGTAAGCTTGCCCCCATCATCCGAGCCCTGGAAAGTCAGCCTGAACAGCTTACTGAGGAGGAACAGGAAGTGAGAAATTCAGACAAAGAAAACAAAGAAAAAAAACATTTAGAAGGGAAATGGAAGGAAAGGGTAAGTGAACCAACAAAGCACTAGCTTAAGGGAACCTATTTAGAAAATAAAAAACAAACCTTTACAACCCGTTAAACCACTTCTGGACCACCCGCCTTCATTTTACATCGCTATTTTGAAGAGAAAGATCGTTGTTATGGTAGCAACTAGCTTATGCTTCTTCAGCATAAGATAAAAGTGGTCTCTGCAGCGGATTCATCACAAGATCACTTCTATCGGCAGCGGGAGAGGGCACCCCCTTCCCGCTGCTTTGCGGTGCCCTCCGAAGCTGTCGGTGGAGGCGATTGTGTTCTGTCCCCTGTGTGGTATGGAGACGAGAGAGGGGAAGATGCCCCCCGCCCGTCTCCATATCATTGCAGGGCGGAAGCAGCGTCAAAACGTCACTTCCGCCCATATCTCTTAAAGTATTTTTTTTTTTTAAATGTCACTTTTTTATTTTTTATTGCAATTTAGTGTAAATGTGAGATCTAAGATCTATTTGACCCCGGATATTTAAGTGGTCCTCTCATACTTTTTTTCTATTACAAGGGATGTTTACATTCTTTGTAATAGGAATAAAAGTGTATACACTTTTTAGGAATAAAAGTGTATAAATTAAAACATAAAAGGGAAAATAAATAAATACATTTAAACGTGCCCCGTCCTGCCAAGCTCGCGTACAGAAGCGAACGTATACATGAGTAGCACCTGCATATGAAAACGGTGTTCAAACTTGTGAAGTATCGCCTTGATCATTAGAGTGAGAGCAATAATTCTAGACCTCCTCTGTAAATCAAAACATGCAACGTGTTGAATCTTTTTTAACGTCGCCTCTGGAGATTTTTAAGGGTAAAAGTTTGTCGACATTCCACGAGCGGGTGTAACTTTGAAGCGGGACATGTTGGGTATCAATTTACTCGGCGTAACATTACCTTTCAAAATGTTTTAAAAAATTGGGCTAATTTTACTGTTGTCTTATTTTTTATTTCTGAAAAGTGTTTTGTTTTTTTTCAAAAAAATGTGTGCTTGTAAGACCGCTGTGCAAATATGGTGTGAAAAAAAGTATTGCAACAACCGCCATTTTATTCTCTAGGGTGTTAGGAAAAAATATATATCATGTTTGGGGGATCTAAGTAATTTTCTAGCAAAAAAATAACTGTTTTCAACTTGTAAACACCAAATCTCAGAAAGAGGCTCGGTCCATAGGTGGTTAATGTGGCGGAATCTCATTAATCAGCAAGTTCATATGATAGAATAACAGCCTTCCTGCTAGTGGAGTGATGGCGGGCTCACTGCTGTGATTATTAATTGAATAATTCATTTCATTAAAACGTTTTAATTTGGCCATGGTATAAATAGTGCAATGTGTTTGAGCCTATACCGCGAACATCTTAGAGGGTATTAGAGAAAAACAGCAGCACCAAATCTTTTTATACACTTCAATTATTGTCAGACTTTAGCAGAGTGAGAAAGCCGCAATGCTAACCCAGCCTGGCACCCAGAACATTGAGTTCTGCCGTTTGCTATTTACAGAGAGGTTCAGACCTTGCTGAGGGTACTGCAAGTCCCCAAACATAAGTCTCTTATACTGTATACGTTTTATAGTTTGGAGGGTATTTTTTATGGTCATTTCAGGAGCCCCCATAGTGTAATTAACTGTATCTGAGCAAACTGAAAACACTATTTAATCACTTCAGCCCCGGAAGGATTTGCCCCCTCAATGACCAGGACATTTTTTGTATACGGCACTGCGTCACTTTAATTGACAATTGTGCGGTCGTGCGACGCTGTACCCAAACAAACTTTGTGTCTTTTTTTTCCCGCAAATAGAGCTTTCTTTTGGTGGTATTCTGGGTAACTGCGCTCCTGTGATCCTGCAAGCCTTGGATGTACTTGGAGGCAGTTTGTCATGGATTTGCAGTAATGTCTGGCAGCTTACCTTCCTCTTTATGTGTTCACCTTAGAGGCCAGACACTCTCATCTGGCTGCTTTTATCATCTCTCCTCCCTGTATGGCTCCACCCCAGCCCATTTCAGGAATGCTATATTGACCAGTGCACTGCAGGTCTGCCTTGCTGATCAACGTTGTTTGTTAAGCATTGTGTTCCTTGGCTCGTCCCCGACTATTTTGCATGTAACCCTGACCCTGGGTCTGTCCTTTGTTTATCTTTGTCTGCTTGTCGCCTTGACCTTGGCTTACCCCTCACTATCTCTTGTATCCTGAGTGGCTGCTTCCCCTCTCTCCTCTATGCCCTACGGAGCGTGAGCTGGGGGACTCTTGGGGCCGCGACCTAGATTCAGTTGCAGCTAAGACTATCCTCACCACTAGATGCTCTGGTGAATACCTGCTGAGTCTTATGCCGCGTACACACAATCATTTTTCGGGTTGTAAAAAACAATGTTTTTCAGGCTCTAGAAAAAATGTTTTTTTCAACTTCATCATTAAAACAACGTTTCCCACACGCGATCGTTAAAAAAAAAAAAAAAAATGCTCTAGCAAAGCGCAGTGACGTACAACACGTACAACGGCACTATAAAGGGGAAGTTCCATGTGGATGATGCCACCCTTGGGGCTGCTTTTGCTGAATCGGTGTTAGACGCTTTTCAGTCTGTTACAGCGTGATGAATGTGCTTACTCCATTACGAACGCTAGTTTTACCAGAATGAGCGCTCCCGTCTCATAACTTGCTTCTGAGCATGCGCAGGTTTTTCACGTCGTTTAAGCCCACACACGAGCATTTGTTACAAGCCGAAAAACGACATTAAAAAATGCAGCATGTTTGAATTTTTTTTTTTGTTGTTTTTCAGAACCCGAAAAATTATGTGAAGCTCACGATTTTTAAAAACGTTGTTTTTTAAATGCCGAAAAACGATCGTGTGTACGCGGCATAAGACCTCAACTTGAGCTTAAGGGGTTGTAAAGGTACAATTTTTTTTTCCTAAATAACTTCCTTTATTTCTTCATGACAGCAAATGCCAAAAAACTGCAGACATGCGTTAATTAGGAGTCATGTTTTTTTGCCCAGGTGAAAATAGAATTAAAGTGAACTCCTCAGCCATTTATAAAAGTAAGTCCTCACTAAGAGCAAACCCTACAAGGGGGTTTATTATGCAGAGAAATCTCTACTGTGCTCCTCTGATTCTAGTTTTACTTTGATACTAAAGGGGATGTAAAGGTACAATTTTTTTTGTGCTAAATAGCTTCCTTTACCTTAGTGCAGTCCTCCTTCACTTACCTCATCCTTTGATTTTGCTTTTAAATGTCCTTATTTCTTCTGAGAAATCCACTTTCTGTTCTTCTGTCTGAAACTCCACACAGTAATGCAAGGCTTTCTCCCTGAATGAATGAAAAACTTATATAGCGCGACACATGCAAACTGAATCGCTTCTGGGCGCTCGTTGTTCCTGTCTCTCTTGACATCAAAAGAGCAGAGTTTTAATCTATCTTCTGAAGGTCAGGTGGTGTTCCTCCAACCGAATGCTGGTTGGTAACCCTGGAAAGCAAACCTTCTTTCTCCTTTAGACTTGTATCTGGTTTTTGGTACCTTGACCAAATTTTGGTCGGTGGATCGCAGAACGCGATTGGTTTTGTGAGCTTCTATTTTTTCGCAAAGATATTGCGGGGCATTCCCATGGATGCACTTATGCATCAGACAGAGTGCTTTAAAAGCAATTATGTCTTTTACTGGCAACCACTGAAGGGCTCTCAGTGAAGGTGAGATTGATTCCCAGGGTTTTTTCCCAGTCACCAGTCTGGCGGCCGTATTTTGAACGGTTTGCAGACGAGTGATTTGGTACTTGGGGAGTCCGAGGTAAAGGGCATTTGCATAGTCCAGTCTGGAGTTCACAACTGTTCCCACTACGACTGCTACTTCTTCTTTGGGAATAAATGGAATAAGTCTGCGTAGTAGGCGCAGCAGATGGTGAGATCCGCTGACTACTGACCTTATTTGTGCGTCCATTGTCATGTAGGTGTCAAAGATGACCCCAAGACTTTTGACTTTGGAGCTAGGGGTGATGATCTGGCCAAACATGGGCGGAGGTGTCCAGGTTGTTGCCAGTTGACTCTTGCGACTGGCATGAAACAAAAGAAGTTCTGTTTTGGAATTGTTGAGTTTGAGATAACTCTTATGCCACGTATACATGGCAGAGAAACTCGACGGGCGGAACGATGTGTCGAGGTTCTCTGCCGGCCGTCAGATTCGGCGACCCGCCCGTCGGGAAAGGCATGGATGGGCGGGGCTCGCCGAGAGCGTCTACACGGCCGAGGTTCTTGGCAGAATGCGGCTCCCAGTGAGGTTCTCGCTGGTTTCTGCCGAGAACCTCGGCCGTGTGTACGGGGCTTCAGTCATCCAGTTTTCTATCAAAGAGAGACAATTCTCTAAACTGAGATGATGATCCTTTTTATTGCAAATGCGAAAATATAGTTGCGTGTCGTCTGCATATGAGTGATAAAGTAGTTGTTGACTACTGATGATTTCAAAAAGTTTGCGAAGATAGATGTTGAAGAGCACCGGTGACAGGGGTGATCCTTGAGGGACTCCACATGACACTGTGCGTTTTCCAGAAGTGAACGGTCCCAATTTCACTGTTTGTGATCGGTTTTCCAAAAAAGAGGAAAACCATGGTAAATCACCTTCTGTGACTCTGGCTACCTCAGCCAGCCGAGTCAGTAAAAGTTTGTGGTCTACCGTGTCAAAGGCTGCGCTTAGGTCCAGCAGAACCAGAAGACAAGATTCCCCTTCGTCTGCGGCCTCTAGAGCGTCGTCCCATATTTTGAGCAATGCTGTTTCTGTCCCGTGTCCGGGACGGAAGCCCGATTGGTATGGATCAAGTAGATTATAGGTATCTAGTGTGGAGTGTCATGCTCGCCCCCTCCCTTGGACTACAGGAGAGTCAGGACTGCTGTCTGCTGAAAACGGGCCACAGATAGACATGTGCACTGCCAAAAAATCTGTAAGTTCGAAAATAAGAAAGAAAATCTGAAAATTCGAAATAATAACTAACTTATAATAACTAACTATTAAAAAATAAGTATTGGAATTTCCTTTCAAATCTGTCTGGTGAACATAACGAATACGAATTTATTCGAAGTTATAAATTATTGTAATAACAAATGCCGCATTTAAACAAATGGAACAGAACTAATTAATGATAAATGTTTTTATTATTATTTATTATTCTTATTATTATATAGGATTTATATAGCGCCAACAGTTTGCACAGCACTTTACAACATCAGGAAAGACAGTACAGTTGCAATACAATTCAATACAGGGAGGGATCAGAGGGCCCTGCTCGTTAGAGCTTACAGTCTAGAAGGGAGGGTTACGTGGAACAAAGGGTAGTTAGCTGTGAGGGGTGATCAGATGGACAAAATTAAAATACAGTTGTTAGGTGTGGGTAGGACAGGCTTCTCTGAAGAGGAGGGTTTTCAGGGATCATCTAAAAACTAATAGAGAGGGAGATAGATGGACAGATTGGGGTAAGGAGTTCCACAGGCTTGGAGAGGCTCTGGAAAAGTCCTGGAGACAAGCATGGGAGGAGGTGATGAGAGAGCTAGAGAGCAGGAGGTCTTGAGAAGAACGAAGAGAACGATTAGGTTGGTATTTAGACTAGGTCATTGATGTAGCTGGGGGCAGAGTTGTGGATGGCTTTGAAGGTAGTTGTTAATATTATTATTAATTTGTTCCAATTAATATTTGTTTGGGTAATTTCGGATAAATTCATATTCGATACATTCACTAACAGGAAATTCCAATTCCTATAATTTAATAGTTAGTAATAGTTGAGTTGTTATTAGTTTGTTTTATTAGTTCTAATTTTCTAATTTCCGGGTTTTCATTAATTCAGATTTTTTTGGATTAACAAATTTGTCAAAATTCATTAAAAAAATCGATTTGGACCAAAGCAAATTGCACATGTCTGGTCACAGAAGCACAGAACGAACAAATAAGCTTTGGCTGTACTTCACAGAGCGGCATGTGGTGGATACTTATTGAAGGATAAGACAAATATGCCTTAAAAGAACAGACCCTTTGCCTCAGAATCTCCTCGCATTGGTTTAGGGATGGGATCAGCTCGTGTAAACAATAACAAAGTACACAAACATAGTGTAGTACTGTTTGGAATGTTTAAAACTTTTATTGCTTCCCCCAATAGCCCCTTCTCAATATATACGTACACAGTTAAAATTAATAATGGCAGAAAGGTAGGTGAATAAATGTTTCACAGAAACGTGGTTACCGGTTCCAGCCAGCTGTACAAACAGACCACCTCCGGGGGGAACCTCTGTGCAGTACACACCGTCACTTCCTGTTTGGAGTAGATATAATAACAGCCCTGACGTTTCGTCCTATGTGGGACTTCATCTGAGGGTGACCTCAGATGACCTCAGATGTGTACGTATATATTGAGAAGGGGCTATTGGGGGAAGCAATACAAGTTTTAAACATTCCAAACAGTACTACACTATGTTTATGTACTTTGTTTTTGTTTACATGAGCTGATCCCATCCCTAAACCAATGCGAGTAGATTCAGAGGCAAAGGGGCTCTTCTTTTAAGGCATATTTGTGAGGGGTTTTATCTGCACGTGGTGGTGGACCCTGAAGAAGATTTCTCACGCCTATCAGTTTCAAACTATACTTCTTTGAGCACCCTTCCTGTACATCTCTACCATTTGCCTTTATGTTATATTTCACATAAAGAAGTTTTGTTCACTTCATTGGGAACATATGAGAGCTGCTACAATTATGTTTTTGGACTTTGCGGTTCTGTACTGATTGTTGTTTTTTTTTTTTTTATATTCTGTTTAAATTTAAGTAGCTGCTGTTTGTCTATATGTGTGGTTGAGGAGGTTTTCCATTTTACACATATTACTGTTTTCCTTTTAATTTTTCCTTAAACTCCTAAAGCGCTGAGCAGTGTTGAAAGAAGAGGGCTGGTTCTACACTAATTATCTAGATACTTATTGAAGAGCTACAGACTTTTATGGTCTTTATTTCATACTGGACTTTATTTCCGATTTTGCAAATTTTTATGTTGCACATTGTGATTGCATTTGGAGATGTATTAATTAGGGCTGTGCAAATTAACTTTTAATCGATCGATTAATCTTTAATTTTTTTGATCGATCAAAATCTTTTTGATCGATTAAAAAATTCTTATGACTGGTACTCACCTCTCTGCCGGCTTCTGGGCCTTCAGGGAGTTCTGTCAGAGATCCGGTGACATCATGGACACCGGCGGGGCTTGCCGTGTCCATCTGAAGGGCTCCTTTGCTGTGCCTTCATATCTGCATGCCGGCGGGACCTTACTATCTGCCACACGCAAGCCAGGGCCGTTTTAATAGCATCTTGGGCCCCTGGGCAAAGAAATGCTCTGGGGCCCCTACAATAATGACAGTGCAGGTAAACAGACATCAAGTAGGTAGAAGGCAGACTGCCTCCCCTGTGTATCTATCACTCTCAGTGCCATCATGGGGTCCCCAATTTCGGGGCAGCGTAGGCTCAAGGACCAGCTGCTTTGGGCAAATTGCAGGGGCCCCCATTGCAGCTGGGGCCCCTGGGCAGTGCCCAGGTGTGCCCTCTCATTAAGACAGCCCTGACGCAAGCGCTGTTGCACTTCCCTCTATTACTTCCCTCTGTCAACCTGGGATTCTACAACCATCCACTGGGAGTTGTGATAGTTCCCTTCATGGGACATCTACATGCCGATGGAGTGATGTTAACCCCCTCCTCATCTGGATTCAGCAGTGGCATCGTTGTACACATTTTTATACCAGTATCATACTTAGCTACAGGTTTTTATGACTGCTTTTGGTACCATTTGGTATTACTCGCACCATTTTTACAGTTTATGTAGCTACATCGATTTTATCTCCAGTGCAATATTTATTTTGTTACCTACTTGAAGACTATAAAAGTTTTAATGCTATTCCCATCGAGCACTGCCTTTGTGTTTTTTGTATCCTGCTATCCATTTTTCCAGTGGTTGGTAGCTGCACTGGGAATCGGCCTGCAAGGAGATCAGCTAAAAGTAGTTGGATCTGTATGTGCGTTATAATTAATCGAAATTAGTCGATTAATCGATTAAAAAAAAAAACGATTAATCGAACACAAAAATTTTGATCATTCACAGCCCTAGTATTAATACATTTGCACATACATTTTTTTATATATATATATTTATTTTAGTGGTTTAGTTTATAGATCTATTTTAAAGCGCTGTCTTATTTGACTTCTTTAAAAAATGTATAAATATCAAATAAAATAAAAAATTGGGACAGACCCGATGGACCACCTTTTTTTTTTCTTGCCGTCTCTATTCTATGCTTCCATGTCCACTCAGAATCTAACCCTCCTGTGGGTTCAATTACCGTGGGTAAAGTCTATGGATAAATCCCCTACCCATCTTATGCCTCCTTTATTCTCTAAGCTCCTTGTTTTCTCTTTTCCCTTTCTTCTTCCTATCCTCCTGTCTATGAATGGCCTGTTGCCTACTATTCATCAAGTTGTATGCAGGCCTCCACCTGTGCTTTGTTATAGTCATTTTGCCCTGCTGGATATTAATCTATACCATGGCTCTACAATGATGATGACAAATACCCTACAGCAAAATACTGGGATTCTTGATCATATAAAAGGTTACACAACTTTCAGATGTGACTTATAAGAGCTGCTTTATTTGTATGCCTCAACCACCACAAAGAATCAGTACGGTAACTGTTCATCGAAGGTCATGTTACGTTTCATAATGGCTACTACAATTTAAAGATATCTGTACCTTTTGTATCATTATCCTTGTCTACTGGGGCAATGTGTTCATTTTTCGCGCACATATAAAACCTGTGTATTTTTCTAAAAACTATTTTAGACCCCCAAACAATTATATATTCTCTGAAAGTACATTAAAATGTACTTTAGTGCCAAATCACACAATATTACTGTATATCCAATTTTGTGGTTAAAATATAAAAGATGGGGTTAGGTCAAGTAAATAGACAGTCAACATGTCAACCACGTCTGTGAATTTGCAAAAAAAATGATGGTAACCAAAATCCTCCATAAATGATGCCTTAACAGCATTTACGGGTAATCAGTTTAGAGTTACAGTAAGCATAAATCTGAAATCAAATATCTGTTTTTCCTAAAGTCACATGAGAAGTGACGCAACACACGAGGCAGAGTCAGGTGACATCACTTCCTGTCCGGAACTGAAACCGGAAGTTAGTGATAAACTGCAATTTTATATCCTTTGTTGGAGTCTGAGACTCTTTTATGATATGTGAGTGTTGTTTTTTTTATCATGTACAGCAATTATAAATATAAAGAAATACACTGTTGGCAATCCTTTCCTCCTCTGGGAGTATCCCTACCTTCTGTGAAAAGACCCTCACCTGTTAAAGGTACCAGTACGCTTGGGAACAATAAGCATATGCCTGTGGAGGGGAGCCCATACTGATTTGATAAAGCACATAAAACCTGTATATTTAATGGGTCATCCTGTGAGGTGTAATCTACATGGTGGTGGAGCACTGTCTTATTGAATTCTTATTGATCACGGGCAAGACACCATGTGGGATTAACTATTTAGGCATTAGCTGGACTTTGCAAGGATTGGTACTTTTATGTCATTTATGGCACTGTGTCAAATATTTTTATTACGCATCTTCAGTTTTATCATTGTAGGTAATATACAATACATCGTTTTTTGTATAGCAACTAAACTTGTAGATGGTGTGCAGCATGGTGCAATGACAATAAGTCACACAGAAGCGTGCAATAAAGAACTTTGAATAATGTATTAACTATACACAAAAGAATCCTGGGGATGGGGGGGGGGGGTTTCCCAGTTGGGTACACTCACGGTTTGCAGCATTGAGGATGAGGCGATGCTCTGATGGACTGACAGTGTCTATAAAGAGAGCAGAATGTGTCCGGGCTGTCTCATGCTCAATCACAAAGATGTCCAAAATAATCAAAGACCCTATGCTTTCCCTCCTCCTTAAGAACCTTGCTGTCCCTGACAGGCGGTTTACCTCTCCCTACCCTACCCTCTTGCATAAAAGCACACCAAACCTGGGAGCCAGGGCCTTAAATAAGCTCTGCCTGACTTAAGATAGCTGCTAGAGTCACATGGGTTGTCAGCATCCAATAGGATATCTTCCCCGGTGACCCAAGAAAATTATAGAGGAACCCTGTTCCTCTTGACTTCCTTCTCCAACAACTTTCTTCTCCTTCTTCTCCAACAACTACTTTCTCCATGTTGTGGAGAAAGTAGACTGCACCTGCCTACAAACTACACATTCAAGGTGACTACTCAATAATGCTTTGTAGAGGAGCAAGACAATGTCTCTCTGTCTCTGCAGTCTATGCCATTTTATTACAATGTAGTATTTTATTTGCTCTCTTGCATGGTGTTATTAAAGCTGAAGTTTAGTCTTCTTTAATATATCCCTCCCTTATTGACATTATAATTACTTTTCTTTAAGTCAAACCTTTCAGTTTTCATTATATACCTTATTTTAGACCCAATGATGTCATCACTGGGTCTCTCTGTTTCTCTGTTCAATACAGGCAGATCATGGCTGGTGGGAGGGGGCAGCAGGGTATTGTACATAGCTTCCTGAAAACATTATAGCAACCTGCCTAAGTACTCCTCTCAAGCATCCTTAGCCTTGACATAAACAATGGGCTGGCTCTTGGGAGAAGTTATGCAAATGTCAAAATGCCTTTAATGGGTGGGTGTCAGTCTGGAGACGTGTGTGATGCTGTATTTGCATGCAGACCACCCTAAGTAATGCCCACCTGTGATGCTGAGCCTCCATGATCCAATGAACTAAAGGGGTGGTCAGGGACAGTCAGGTTGGGCAGAAGTGGATAGATGAAGACTCTTCTAATGCACACTGTGAGAAGCTGTGCTGTGATATCAGAGTAATGATTGTCAGTTCCTATACAACTGTCCAAGATGGAAGGGAAGGCCGGTGTTCAGCTTTAAGTCCAACTTTTTTTCCTCCAACTTTTTTCTGTATTGCAGTAATAATGAAACTACCGTCTATGAAACATCAAGTAGATAAATCACCAAAAGGGAGCAGGGACTCGCCCTGACAGAATATAAAGCTTGAACTTGTTACTCCATCCTAAATACACTTCTTTTTGTTTATGAAGCTGTCAGAGGCTGTCGTCTCAGAGGGACGGCTCTAGTGATTTTCCGCGTTGCCGGTATTAGGAGACATTTTGGAGTGGTGGTGCTGTGACTGGCCATTTATTCCCCAGGCTCTTCTCCCACTACTAAAATATAAATGAACTGACCTTTTCCAGCTAAATAACTCGTAATGCCCCATTGCAGCCTCTCGAAAAGTTAGCCAGGGATTCAACCTTAAGGCTCGGCTTTCAGTAGTTCACAGAATATAAAAGCGCGCTTAAATGTCGATTATTTCCTGCAAAGAGCAATGGCTGACGACGGAGCAGTTTGTCTGCTGCAAACAGCTCTGAGTAAAAGAAATGACCCGATTAATGTACCATAGTAAATAATAGACCAGGATGGAGTGCTCCTTATAGAAACGGGCAAGTTGAAATATAAAAAAATATGTTTTAATAAAGTCATGTGTTCATGACTTCAGTTCTAGAGATATTTTTTCTTTATTTATTTTTTGCACACATGTCAAAATGCACATTTTATGCCTGAAAATTTGTAAAAAAAAAAACAAAACCCCAAAATATTAGATATGTCCTGAAAGCAGAGGCCCTGGAGAATAATGGTTTATCAAACCCATATTTTTGGTAAAAAAAAAAATACCAATATTAATTTTTGTGCATACAGATGTAATATATTACCCAATTAAGACAAAAGATGAGGTTGTGCAAAAGGAATAAATACCCAACATGCCAAGCCTTAAAAGTAGGGTTGCACAGATACTCATACAAATGCTCCAAGACCTAAAAATGATACTTTCAGGTTCTTTCAGCTGTCAGTGGGATTTCCCTATTCACAGCTGAAATGTTAATTAATACCGAAATTATTAGCTGATAAGGATCAGGGCCACCAAGTCCTTAAGAACCAATGACTCATTCAACTGTCAGTGGGGTTCCCCTGTTGACAGCTGAAGTGTAAATGAAATCCTGGCAATTGGAGCTGTAAAAAAGAAGAAGCGGCCTGCCAATGTTTATCAACAACATTGATCAGCCGCTGAAACAGAAATATAAAAAAGAAACTGTGTTTATTTTTGTATTTTTCTGTTTATTCATCTAAGAGATGATGTTCGATCTGCAGATGAAGTCAGCTTAAATCAACCTGTCAAGTAAAACAATTGTTTTTTGTTTATTAAATGTTCCTTTCTTTAACCCCTTAATAACCCTTAATTTACTCTAACCAGCCTTAATAAACTCCTTATTCTACTTCTCCATTTAATTATTATTTTCCTGGATACATATAGAAGCAGATTACCCTTGTGAATGAGATGGGCTCACCTGAAGTTCCTGGGTAATAAGCACTAACCAGCATTCACCAGAGCTCCTGATGGTGGAGATGAGTTTTGCTACATGTTAGTGCCATGTTGCGGTCCTCAGGATTTCTCCGCTAGGAATTGAGCAAGCTAGGGTCCAGTAGCGGATATAGCAGGTAGGGATCAAGCATATGCATAGTCAGTAAACAAGTAACAAGTGATTGGAGGTTGGGATTAAGCAGAAGCGTAGTTGAGGACCAAGCCAAAGGTCGGTAACAAGTGGTAGTAGAGATATGCAGCTGCAAAGGAGCAAGCTATCGACTGGAGAAGAGCACAATGTTCTGGCAAGTAGTTTAAAGGCATGGCTTAAAGCAGAGTTCCACTTAAAAGTGGAAGTTCCGCATATCCGTCTTCCTCCCCACCTCTGGTGCCACATTTGGTGCCTTTCAAGGGGGAACAGGGAACAGGTACATGTTTTTCACATGTACTGTTCCCCACAGGTTTTGCCCCGTCCTCCTTCCTCCGCCGCTGGACAAATGAGAAAGTGCAGCGGGCCTTGCTCATGCGTATTAGGGAACTGGAAGGCTTCACTGCCTGGTTTCACTTACTAGGAATGGCGGCAGCTGCACCCATCAGCCGATGTAAAGATCAGCTGGGGTGCCAGCATCGCGGGCTCCCCGGACAGGTAAGTGTCCATATATTAAAAGTCAGCAGCTACAGTATTTGTAGCTGCTCACTTAAAAATGGACCTTCTCTTTAAATAGGATGTTCATGGAAGGAGCAACGCATTCAAGGTTTACCAAAAACAAGGTACAAGGCAAAATGATCTAACTAATTAAAAAGGGAGATGTTTGACATCTCATGTGGCTAATCAGAAAGAGCTACATTTATATCTGTGTAAAGTTCTGCATTAACAAAAAAAATTATTTGATCCCAAAACTGTTAAGGGAACACACTTGTTATCTCAATGCACAGCTACACATGATATATGCTTTGACACACTGCTTTTTTTTCTTCCATTTAACCCCTTGCCGACCTCTGCACGACGATATACTGTACGTCGTCAGAATTGCACGGCTGGGCATATCAATGTAACTGTACGTTGCCTTTAAGATGCAGCATTGTTGGTGTGCGCGCCTGCCGCGAGCTGCTTGAGTGTGACCGCGGGTCCAGAGGACTCGATGTCTTCCAGGAGTCCCACGATCGTCTCACGGAGAGGAAGAACAGGGAACGCTAATGTAAACAAGCATTTCCCCGTTCTGCCTAGTGACATGACACTGATCACAGCTCCCTGTGATCGGGAGCGGTGATCAGTGTCATGTCACCCGTAGCCACGCCCCCACACAGTTAAAACACATCCCTAGGACACACTTAACCCCTTCAGCGCCCCCTACAGGTTAACCCCTTCACTGTCAGTGTCATTTACACGGTAAATGTCACTCTATAAATGTGAATGGTCCCAAAATAGCTCCAAAAGTGTCCGCAGTTACGACAAAAATTGTTGATCGCCGCCATTACTGGTAATAATCAAATTAATAAAAAGTCCATAAAACTATCCCCTATTTTGTTGACGCTATAACTTTTGCGCAAACCAATCAATAAACGCTTATTGCGATTTTGTTTTTAACAAAAATATGTAGAAGAATACGTATCGGCCTAAACCGAGGAAAAAATATTATTTTTTATATATTTATTATAGCATAACATTTTTTATTTTTTTGTTCAAAATTGTCACTCTTTTTTTGTTTATAGCGCATAAAATAAAAACAACAAATGTGATAAAATACAACCAAAAGAAAGCTCCATTTGTGGGGGAAAAAGGACATCAATTTTGTTTGGGAGCCACGTTGTGCAATTGACAGTTAAAGTGACGCAGTGCCGAATCGCAAAACGTGCTCTGGTCTTTGGGCAGCCAAATGGTTTGGGTCTGAAGTGGTTAAACATTGCACTGAGATAACACACATGTGTTGCAAAGATCTACAAGGCACCATGGTGCCTTACATTGCGTTGTGGAAAAACAATTGTGTCCGGTTTTTGGGATGTTTTGGTGCATGGGAAGCCCATTGATTTCAATGCAACACGTTATTGTGTGACATAAAGTGTGCTGATGCGCCACACAAATTTAAATTGGCCACTAAAACAAATACAAATTACAGGCCATCCCTAGTAAAAAGAGAGACTTTGCAATCAAAGTAAGCAAATATAACCAAGGCAATAAATGCGTTCATTACTTTTTAATCATAAGCCATTATTTATTTCATCGTGACATGTTTGTTGCGCTGTTTCTACCACTAGTATCATGAGATGGAATGTGTCTTTCAATAACTCAGTGCTGACGCTTTCCGCCGTATTAATAATTTAGCCTCGCTGAATATTGTTTTTTTCCCTGGCTAGTGGCACGTCCTCGCGTAGCTGAATAATTTGATTTGCTTCCATTTCTAATAATGTTTGTGCTAATAAGTACATTTCTTGTCTCCCTCCATCTCGTTCCTTTCATGTGCAATTAATGTCACCGCGTTTAATTAGATAGGTTTTATATTTTACATTCTCTGCTGCGGAACATGCTCTTAATGCAGGCTGCCGCGGAGGAGCGGTAAAGTGTGGTTCATGTTGGGGAAAACCTAGCAGAAAATACATAGCAGACATTTTCAGAATGGACTGTAAAAAAGTAGCCCTCTAGTGAAACGTTGCACTTTTCTAGATGATGTGCCACTTCCAAAAACATTCCCAGGAAAAAATTTTTTTTCCGGAACGCTATGCATTGTCTTGAAGTCAAGAATATTATCTATGTCCTTTTACGGGCTCTTTCACACGAGCATCAGTGTATGGATGAAAAAGGGACATATTTTGATCCCTATGAGATTGCGGGTCTCATCCGGGTCCGCAATCCTCT
Organism: Rana kukunoris; assembly: GCA_029574335.1. Classification (NCBI taxonomy): domain Eukaryota; kingdom Metazoa; phylum Chordata; class Amphibia; order Anura; family Ranidae; genus Rana; species Rana kukunoris. The sequence continues at coordinate 700,298,689 of CM056049.1, forward strand.
GATTCTGCAGACGGAGGAAAACCCTATTTTTCCATCCGTTTGCGGATCAAATCCGTGTTCATCTGATCCCCCCATAGGGGCGAGTGGAGAAAAGACAGGGCGGTCCCTACATAGTGTGCAGGGACCGCCCTGTCATCTGCCGTCTCAGCAGGGATCAGCGGAGCAATCCCAGCTGAGCTTTCGGGGGTTCACGGGGCGGATCATCATGGATCCATCCCATGTGAAAGAGGCATAATACGTTTTTATTAATTTTGGAAAGAGCCAAAAGTCACAGGATGCTTCGTCAGGGGAATAACGTGGTTGGTTAAGTTTTGGAAAGGATTTCTGAGTCAGGAACTCGCACTAAATGCATCATGTGCAGGAGCATTTGTCGTGATGGAGAATGCGCTTGTCAAGCCGAAGTTCCAATCTTTTCCTCTGAACAGATTTTCATAACCTTTTCAGAGCCTCCAAGTAACAATGTTGGTTGACCATTGTACCATGATTTTCTGTTCATGTTTAATTTTTCTGCCATCATTTGCACCAGTGGCGGCCCGCCCATATGGGCGCATGGGCGCCGCCCCCCCTCCCGCAGTCAAAAAAAAAACGGGCCCTTTAAGAACTTTTATTCGGCTAAAATGTCATTTTGACATTTTAGCCGAAGTTCTGGCGGCCGTCTATAGAGGGCGCTGCAGCGCCACCCTCTCTCGCAAATAACACACGTTCAATGCAATGCATTGAACGTGTGTTATTGTTGCCAGCTGCCTGGTCTATTCATATAACCGGACATGGGTCGCCGGTTACCTGAATAGCGGCAGCTGGTTGGCTGAGGGGAACTGCCTATCAAAGCCAGCGGCTCTGATAGGCTTTTCCAGTACCGCCCTCCGGCTCTGGAAGTCTATGCTCGGAGCGCAGGCAATCTGCGTTCCTTGCATGAGACTGAGGCCGTTTCAGCCAATCAGGTTCCCGGATTCTGGTTATCAGGAACCTGATTGGCTGAAGCTTATCCACGGCGGCAGAAGACATTGAGGGAGGACATGGAAGCGTCAGGTAAGTGATTTTTACAGGGAAAGGGGCATCATGGGGCACAGTGGCATCATGGGGCACAGTGGCATCATGGGGCACAGTGGTGACAAAGGGCACAGAGGCGACAATGAGCACAGTGGCATGGGGCACAGTGGTGACAATTGATGGCACAGTGACTGCATATGATGGCATGGCACAGTGGTGACAATTGATGGCACAGTGTTGGCGTTTGATGGCATGGCACAGTGGTGACAATTGATGGCACAGTGGTGGCGTTTGATGGCATTGCACAGTGGTGACAATTGATGGCACAGTGGTGGCGTTTGATGGCATGGCACAGTGGTGACAATTGATGGCACAGTGGTGGCGTTTGATGGCATTGCACAGTGGTGACAATTGATGGCACAGTGACTGCATTTGATGGCATGGCACAGTGGTGACAATTGATGGGCACAGTAGCTGTGTTTGATGGCATGGCACAGTGGTGGCGTTTGATGGCATGGCACAGTGGTGACAATTGATGGCACAGTGGTGGCGTTTGATGGCATTGCACAGTGGTGACAATTGATGGCACAGTGACTGCATTTGATGGCATGGCACAGTGGTGACAATTGATGGGCACAGTAGCTGTGTTTGATGGCATGGCACAGTGGTGACAATTGATGGCACAGTGGTGGCGTTTGATGGCATGGCACAGTGGTGACAATTGATGGCACAGTGGTGGCGTTTGATGGCATGGCACAGTGGTGACAATTGATGGCACAGTGACTGCATTTGATGGCATGGCACAGTGGTGACAATTGATGGCACAGTTGCTGTGTTGCATGGCACACACAGTGGTGACAATTGATGGCACAGTGGCTGCGTTTGATGGCATGGCACAGTGGTGACAATTGATGGCACAGTGACTGCATTTGATGGCATGGCACATTGGTGACAATTGATGGCACAGTTGCTGTGTTGCATGGCACACAGTGGTGACAATTGATGGCACAGCGGCTGCATTTGATGGCATGGCACAGTGGTGACAATTGATGGCACAGTGGTGGCGTTTGATGGCATGGCACAGTGGTGACAATTGATGGCACAGTGGTGGCGTTTGATGGCATTGCACAGTGGTGACAATTGATGGCACAGTGGTGGTGTTTGATGGCATTGCACAGTGGTGACTATTGATGGCACAGTGACTGCATTTGATGGCATGGTACAGTGGTGACAATTGATGGCACAGTTGCTGTGTTGCATGGCACACACAGTGGTGACAATTGATGGCACAGTGGCTGCGTTTTATGGCATGGCACAGTGGTGACAATTGATGGCACAGTGACTGCATTTGATGGCATGGCACAGTGGTGACAATTGATGGCACCGTGGTGACGTTTGATGGCATTGCACAGTGGTGACAATTGATGGCACAGTGACTGCATTTGTTGGCATGGCACAGTGGTGACAATTGATGGCACAGTTTCTGTGTTTGATGGCATGGCACAGTGGTGACAATTGATGGCGCAGTGGCTGTATTTGGTGGCATGGGGCACAGTGGTGACAATTGATGGCACAGTGGCTGCATTTGATGGCATGGCACAGTGGTGACAATTGATGGCGCAGTGGCTGCATTTGGTGGCATGGGGCACAGTGGTGACAATTGATGGCACAGTGGCTCCATTTGGTGGCATGGCACAGTGGCTGCATGTGATGGGCACAGTGAGGCTGCAATATTTATTTTTTTCGTTTGCGCCCCCCCAAAAATTTTGAGCACCAGCCGCCACTGATTTGCACACTCAATCTTTTATCTGAGTGAACGAGGGTCCCCAGTGCACAAGGAGAGAAATGCGCAAAATCTAAATACAGTAGTACCTTGATATTATTAGCTAGGCAAACCTGAGTGTGGTGGTGGTGGTTATAATTGAATAAATACGTACATACATATATCTTAATTATCCACTTAAGGACCGCCTACTGCACATTTACGTCGGCAGAATGGCACGGCTGGGCACATCAACGTATATATACGTTGGTTTTAGTACCCAGCCGTGGGTCGCGGGCACGCGCCCGCGACCCGGTCCGAAGCTCCGGGACCGGGACCGCGGGATTCGCGGACCCGATCGTCGCTGCAGTGCGGCGATCCGTCCCTGGAGCGGAAGAACGGGGAGAGCCGTGTGTACACACGGCTTCCCCGTGCTTCTCTGTGGCCGGAGCATCGATCGCGTCATCCCTGTAATAGGGGGACGCGATCAATGACGTCACACCTACAGCCACACCCCCCTACAGTTGTAAACACACACATTAGGGCACACATTCCCTACAGCGCCACCTGTGGTTAACTCCCAAACTGCAACTGTCATTTCCACAGTAAACAATGCAATTTAAATGCATTTTTTGCTGTGAAAATGACAATTGTCCCAAAAATGTGTCAAAATTGTCCGAAGTGTCCGCCATATTGTCGCAGTCACGAAAAAAATCGCTGATCGCCACTATTAGTAGTAAAAAAAAAAAAATTAATAAAAATGCAATAAAACTATCCCTTATTTTGTAAACGCTATAAATTTTGCGAAAACCAACCGATAAACGCTTATTGCGATTTTTTTTACCAAAAATATGTAGAAGAATACGTATCGGCCTAAACTGAGGAAAAAAAATTTTTTTTTATATATTTTTGGGGGATATTTATTATAGCAAAAAGTAAAAAATATTGCATTTTTTTTTAAATTGTCGCTCTATTTTTGTCTATAGCGCAAAAAATAAAAACCGCAGAGGTGATCAAATACCACCAAAAGAAAGCTCTATTTGTGGGAAAAAAAGGACGCAAATTTTGTTTGGGAGCCACGTCGCACGACCGCGCAATTGTCTGTTAAAGCGACGCAGTGCCGAATCGCAAAAACCCCTTGGGTCATTTGCCAGCGTATTGGTCCGGGTCTTAAGTGGTTATTAAAATCAAATATATATTGTGTATCAAAAAGATTGAAAAAAATGTGTAAAAATCACATGGCGGGTTCAATGTCCAACACAGAGAGGGAAAAGGGGGGGGGGGAGAAAAACCCAGGGGTAAAGGGTAAAAGTTTATGTGGGGGTCACATCTATATCCTCAGGGCTGCCATCGTTGTAGAACAGAAACCGTGTTCAAGACTGTGGTAAAAGACAAGGAAAGAGGCGCCTCTAAGTGCAGATGTTGTTAAAACAATTTTAATAAATAAAAGAGTACAGGCAACTCACATTTTACGAGTTAAAATCTGGCATTGTACATATTCTTTAAAAGTGGTCATCACTTGTGGTCCTTCGGCTGCTGGGCACTGCGCTGTAGAGCTGTCTTTCACCGATATAAGATGATGAAGCCGGCGGCGGTGGTGAAGATGGCTTGTAAGCCAGGCAGGTGGAGTAGGAGTGTTTCAGCAGCAGGATGGCACTTGTGATGTTGCTAAATTTTAAGATTTAGCAACATCACCAGTGCCATCCTGCTGCTGAAACACTCCTACTCCACCTGCCTGGCTTACAAGCCATCTTCACCACCGCCGCCGGCTTCATCATCTTATAGCGGTGAAAGACAGCTCTACAGCGCAGTGCCCAGCAGCCGAAGGACCACAAGTGATGACCACTTTTAAAGAATATGTACAATGCCAGATTTTAACTCGTAAAATGTGAGTTGCCTGTACTCTTTTACGTATTTATTAAAATTGTTTTAACAACATCTGCACTTAGAGGCGCCTCTTCCCTTGTCTTTTAACGAGGGTCCCCACTCTTTCCACATTTGCATCCATTCTTTATGTTTTTGGTTGCCAACATCTAGCACCATCGTAGACATCAGTGAGGCATCGTACACACAAGGGAATTTTTCCGCTGAAAATGGTCCGACGGACCATTTCAGCCGAAAAATCCGCTCGTCTGTAGGGGCAAAAGGACCGTTTTGGCCGGATTCCTCCGGCGGAAAAAATTCAAAGCACGCTTTGAAATTTTTCCGCCGGATAGCTAGCTGCCTGTCGGATATGTCCGCTGGTTAGTACGGCAAACCAGCAGACACATCTGCCCGCACATGCGTCGTATCCTGTGAATGGATCCGACGCATGCGCGCAGAAGTGTTTACTTCCTGGTGCGGTGACGTGGCGGTGATGTGGCGGCGTCGACGTCACCGCCGCGTCACCGCGCTGTCCGCCGGCGGGGAATTTGATCCGATGGTGTGTACAGCCACCGGATCAAACAGCCCGGCGGACATATCCGATGGAAACGGTCCGTCGGACCGTTTCCATCGGATATATTACATTGTGTGTACAAGGCCTGATAGTATGCAAATGCTATTCAGAGATGATTTGCAGGAGGTTCAGGAGGCAAAAATGTTTTCCCAAAGGGGGGTTATTTTGCATTGAACACCATTAAGTGTTAGGCTCATGGTGGCCTTGCGGTCCGACTGACTTCAGTAAACAAACTTGATGCCCAGTCAGGATAACAGAACCCTTCCCCACCGTCAATCTGCTATAGGCCGGGCGGGCAGTGGTTAATCACTTAAGCCCCGGACTATTATGTTGCTAAATGACCAGGCTAGTTTTTGCGATTCGGCACTGCGTGGCTCCCAAACAAATTTTACGTTGTTTTTCCCACAAATAGAGCTTTCTTTTGTTGGTATTTGATCACCTCTACGGTTTTTATTTTTTGCTCTATAAACAAAAATAGAGCGATAATTATGGAAAAAATTCAATATTTAAAATTTTAGCTATAATAAATTTCCCCAAAAAAGATATAAAAAAATAAATAAAAATGTCCTTAGTTTAGGCCGATGCGTATTCCTTGCAATAAGCGTTTATTGGTTTGCACAAAAGTTATAGGCCCAGATTCACAGAGCGATTACGCCTGTCTAACTGGTGTTAGACAGGAGTAATTTCAAATTTCGCGCGCCGTATCACTAGTTTGAATCTCGGGCTTCGATCCGAGAGGCTTACGTCTTCGTAAGCCTTCGGATCTACGCTGCGATATTTTTGCGGCCGCTGGGAGGAGTCCGCGTCATTTTCAGCGTCGGGATATGCAAATGACTTTTTACGGCGATCCACGAAGATACAAGTGGTCTTCGCAATCGCTTACGTCATTTTTTTGCTACGTACTGTTAGACCAGCTATTTGCTGGTCTAACGGTGCGTAGCCCATGTTAAGTATGGCCGTCGTTCCCGCGTTGAATTTAATTTTTTTTTTTTTTTTTTTTACGTAACTCGTTCGGGAATAGGAATGTCCGTAAACGACGCTACTCAAACAATGAATGACGTAACGACGTGATTTCGCGCAATGCACGGCGGGAAATTTCTGAACGGAGCATGTGCAGTTCGATCGCCGCGGGAACGCGCCTATTTTAAATGCTTCATGCCCCCTCGCGTAGATGGCTTGCGCCGGGAGAAATACACTACGCCGCCGTAGTTTACTGGACAAAATCTACCGGGATTCCACGTAGAGCCAGGTAAAATACGGCGGCGTAGTGTATTTCTGATACTCTACGCGAATCTAATTGTATGTGAATCTGGGCCATAGCGTCTACAAAATAGGGGATGGTTTTATAGCATTTTTATAAAAAAAAAATGTTTTACAAGTAATGGCGGCGATGTGCGATTTTTAGCTTGACTGCGACATTATGGCGGACACATTGGACACTTTTGACACTTTTTTGGGACCATTGTCATTTTTACAGCGATCAGTGCTATAAAAATGCACTGGTTACTGTAAAAATGACACTGGCAGTGAATGGGTTAATCACTAGGTGACGCTAAGGGGTGAAGTGTTCTCTAAGGCGTGATTCTTACTGTAGGGGGCGTGGCTTGCTGTGACACGTCACTGATCATGTTCCCGATGACAGGGAACATGATCAGTGACGGTGTCACTAGCAGAACGGGGAGATGTTGTGTTTAACATAACATCTCCCCGATCTATTTCTCCATGAGATGTTCACAGGTATGCCCGCAGCGATCGAGTCCACTGTGTGGCAGGCGCAGCACTATGAAGTGCCTCATGCGCTGTGGCATTAGAAGAATTGTGATATCTCTGACTTTTCAATCCAACAAGACTGTCTATTACTCTGAAATTCATCTAGCGCCGTTCTATGGAAGCAGTAGGTTTAAAGAGCACACCAAATGATTAAAATAACTTGTTTATTAACTTCACTTTTCTTCATATATAACACTGCTGCTTTTGCAGCAGACAGTCCATGTACAAAAAACACGTGATGAATAAAGTATAACAGAAAATGGTGGTTCAAATATTCAATCTTGTCATTTAACATAAGATGGTGGATATATTTCTTTCTTCAGTATTTACTTTCTCTCTCTGTAAGGTATTAAAGCATTCTCTGATTTCTCTGAAAGGTATAACTGTGGTTTGCAACTTGGTTTGCAGGGTTTGATGAGGTTGATTTAGTTTGTGAATTAGATGAGTTGGCTCTTGAATTAGGTTTATCAATTTGTTTGCTTTGGTGGAACTACAAGTGAACACACAACCAGTTCAGTATACAGTTCTAATCACATTATTTACAATAGGAACATATATATAACTGTATGACATACCTATTTGGCCCCTTTGCTTCCATAAAACTGGACTCTGGTTTGTGTGTCTGCTCTGCTCTCTGTCTGTGCTGGAAAAGACTTTGCAGCCCATGTGCTGGGGAACTTCCCAGACAGAGTGGATGCAAAGCTGGCTGTGACTGGCCAAGACTATTGCTGAATGTGAGATTTGTCGTGATTGGTCAAGGCTTCTGATGAGTCACAAAAGCTTAACTCTATACTTTATGGTATGAATTCTACTGTGTTATTGCTTACCTCTTCTGTCATATAAATAAATGATTCTTAAAGGCATATTTTTTCTTTGCTTCTGTAAACACAACATACAACTGTTATATGACATCCAAGCATAAAATCACAGTAAATACCTCTGTCTTTGTCTCTCACGTGTAAAGATGTGCACTGCATTTAGGTTCCTAGCAGGTTTAGCTGTATATACATGTAGGTTATATTAGCGACCTAGGACAGATTCTAGCTGGCCAGCTACACGTGGAGCCCGTAGCTCGCGCGTGCCCGCAACAACTGTTCCTTAAAGGGGACGTACAGGTATGTCCTTTTGCCTGCCCGTGCCATGCTGCAGACGTATATCTGCGGGCGGCAAGCGGTTAAAGTAGAACTATAGGCAAACTTTTTTTTTTCATTTTTGGATAGTGTAAGGAAGGGTTATTACCTTTGTCAGATTTTTTTTTCACCATCTGTGTCCCATTATTGAGATTTCCCTTCACTTTCTGTCCCATAGCCAAACAGAAAGTGATAAAAAATCCCTGCAAACTAAGGGAATTTCTTGTGGGGCCCCAGTTCATCAGAACTAGTGCCTCCATTAGAAGATTTCCCATCTATTACTTTTTGGGGGACAATTCAGAATTTGTTATTTTCTTTTAATTTAATTTCCAATGAACATTTTAAACAGAACAAATAGAGAGGGGGAATCTTCTGGGACACAGCAATAAAAAATAAAAATAAAAACTGACAAGTGCTCCAATCCCTCTCCACTGTACCCAAAAAAAAAAAGTTTAGTTATACTTTAACTTTGGTCAAAGTTGCATAGGCAGTTTTTCGGTAACTGTGAACTAATCCAGTTGTTAGTTTCCCTTTTAACTGGGGAATGCCTATTTCTATTGTGAGCAGAATCACCAGAACAACCCATCTCTCTGTTTCAAAGTGGGAGGAGCATGTTTTCCTGAGTCCCTCCTCCAAACTATTTTCTGTATTACCACACTGCAGCTGGACGATTTGACAGGGGCCAGTATAAAGTAAAAAAAAAAAAAAACATAGGGCAGACATGTTTTTATTTTTAGAAAGAAACACTAGTCCAGGAGTCTCCAAACTATGGCCCTCCAGGTGTTCAGGAACTACAATTCCCATCATGCCTAGTCATGTCTACGAATGTCAGAGTTTTACAATGCCTCATGGGAAGTGTAGTTCCACAGCAGCTGGAGGGCCGTAGTTTGGAGATCCCTGCACTAGTCTATTGACATTGCATAGAGATCAACATTGTAGAAAACTATTCCCCTATTCAGAACAATTAGGACTGCATTAGTGTTATAATCTCTGTGACAATTAATTAGCTGTGCTACAAATTACAATTATTTTAATTAAGTTGCGGTCTCTTTGGTCATGGTGATGAACAGTCAAACAATTGACATGGTACAAACAAAAAACAAGGGCCTTGTTGTTCCTCGAGACCTCCACCTCAATGCAGCACAAAGCATCGCACATTCATTATGGTGCAGCACAGTGCGCAGATGTGAACTTTCTTCGGGTTGTGGTGCTTCGCATTAAATTGGGTATGGGTTGTATCTGAATGGTGTGTTGACAGCCCATTTTATGAGTATGCATTTTTTACTTTTTTTTTTGTCCCTTTAAATTACATATAAAATTTAAAATAATGCAATACCAAAATACTAAATTCCTTTTGAAGGATGGGGGATACTCCTTTGCCAGCGTCACTAATGACTCTTGGGTCTAGGGTCACCATGTGCCCCTTTGGGCATAGGGTGACTGAGAAATTATATCATAAATTACATGAGATGGGACATTACTAAAAATTCATGTATTGCAGGAGATCTGGACATATTACAGGTGATTTCATGCTGACCCACAACCAGTCAATAAGAGTGTCTCCTTCAATGCTAACCTAGGCTGTTGAGATGCTAATTAAGTCTGTCTAAGATGTGGATTGAGGGGAACTCATTTTGTGATGCTGTTTTGTGTGAATTCTATTGATAATAGATGTGGAATGTGTCTTGTCAGCTGTAGTAATTAACTCCTGTAATTCGGTACCAGGACATCTGACATAAGAATGTGTATTATGCAGGTTAATAGCTATTGTCGGAGACGGGACGTCTGGGGGATAATTAACTCACCCGAACGTCATTATCTAAAAGGATGCGTATGAAGGTCATTGTGTAATGTGGGGGGTGGAGAGTTTCATTGTCCCTGTGACATGTTTGTAACTATATAAGACTGAGAGTTTCCCTTTAAAGCATTCATACATTTGACTCAGAGAACGGAGCTTGTGTCTCGTCTTAATCCTGGGGAATGGAATGGATCGTGTCTACATGGATTGTCAGACTGTCGGATAAGCTGTCTTGGGTTGATGGAAGATCGTAAACGGTGGTGACTGTTACACCTGCCTTTACACGTGCATGAACTTTAATGGTATACTAGTCTTATGCCCCATACACATGATAGGAATTTCCGATGGAAAAAGTCAGATCGGATTTTCCAATCTTGTGTAGCCCCATCAGAGTTTTTTCATCGGAAATTCGGATGAATTCCATCGCAGTTTAGATATAGAACATGTTCTGTTTTTTCCGATGGAATTCTGTTGGAATTCCGATGTGATTTTGCCGGGCAAAATTCCAATCATGTGTACACATGCATAAGTCCTTAGTCCTGTTCTCTGACTCTGTGGTGCCTGTGAAACTTCTGTGTGCCAGACTGCAGGGTGGGGAATCCCAGTTTACTTGCAGCTCTTTAGGGGAGTTTCTGGTCCAATTGGGGGACATTTGTCTGTATGCTCTTCTAAAATTATAGTGGATATTTTCTGCCCAAGTGTACTTGTGGTCATAAATAAACTATCTGGGTTTTTACTGTAGATTGCTAATGTTCTCCATGCTGATGCAAGCTATCCCTGATTTGCTGGGAAAGTCTCATGCAATCAGTGCATGATCAGCATACCATATTCAAAAAACAAACAGGGCATTTATTCATTACCCACAAAAAGCATAGTTTCAAGGCCACTGAGGACCTCTTCCTCAGACAGTAGTGATGGACCTCCTTCTCCCTACTGCCTGAGGAAGAGGTCCTCAGTGGCCTTGATATGGGTGGTGAAAAGAAGACCATTTTGCATTTTTGAACATGGCATGCTGCTGATATTGAATTCTTTGCAGTTCTGCTTTGAAGTCACCATCCATCTGGTGGATAATGCCACCTCTGAGAGTTTTTCGGCCAAGATTTAGGAGGTATGTACATAGCCTCCTATAGCAAAGACATTATTCAACTTTTGTCAAAGCTGCACAGGTTTTTTTTTTTTTCTCTCTTTATGTGTCCCTTACCTGCATAAAAAAATAAATAAAAAAGGTAAACTAACCCTTTAAACCCAGATGTCATTAATGCATACACACAGTAAATGTCCGGTTCCTTCTTGGGATTCCATCTTTCTAGTGTATTGATGTAAAACTCAGTCAAGCCGAAAACATAGGCTGCGTATTTAAAATCTTTTTGCAGCTATTGGAGAACATTGATTAAAATAGAACTTTTACTAGCAGGAGACAAGTGCTATAAAGGCAGATGGCAGGGGCTAAAGACACTACGTCTTCCTGTATATAGGAATAGACTATTATTCTGGGGACACATACTATTGTTTGGTCATGTATTAGGTGCTGGTTATGTCATATGCAATATTAAAACAGTTTTTGTAAACAGGACCGGGCAATCTCATAAAATGGTGCCATTGCATGATGGCACAACAATAGCCATAGCAGCCCATGCGGCTGTTTTGGGAACTGTGGTAGTAGGGTTCCCAATAGGGAGGTTGCTAAGGAAAACTAAACTGATGTTTCCAGTATAGAAGAGCTGAGGCTAGAACTCAGGACTATCGCTAGTTACTAGACATGTGCATACTGAAATATTTTGTTTCAGAATTTCGTTTTGGTCCGATAAATGTATTTAGTTACTCCTGAAATTAGTTTTTATTTATTTTGTTTTGTTAAAAAATGCATTTGTCCGAAAATACGACTTAAGGTCGGATCTGTCAATTGAAAGCTTACGGTGTCTGTCGAATGTTCTAAGAAGATTCGATGAAGCAGCTAAACTGTGAGGCCACGTACACACGAGGAGTCATATCCGATGAAAACGGTCCGACGGACCGTTTTCATCGAACATGTCTCCTGCGAGATTTTGGTGTAATGTGTGTACACACGATCAAACCAAAATCCCCATGGACAGACAGCGCAGTGACAAAATAGAGCGCTACTGTTCCATTTTGGTTACATTTAGAAATTTGTTATCATTATTCTTTAAATAATTTCCCTTATTGTAAATTCCCTTTAAGATACCAATTTAGTGTTTATATATGCAATGTAGCATATCTATTTTTGTCATTTTGAGAATACTTTCAGTATTTAGATTTATTTTGTAATTTCTTTGACCATCTATATGTATGTTTTTTAGAGACTGTGTAGTTGTTTAGAAAAGCTCTTGAAAAAGCTCCTCCCAGAGCGAAACATGTCGAGCAAGATATAACTACATGGAACTTTCCTCACATTGTTGAAGTTCGATATTTTGGAAGACTTAAGATGGTCTCTTTATTTATGTGTATTTATATTTTGTATGAATTAAAAACTTTTCTACTATTTTAATTTTTGTCTCAGTACATTCTATTTGCACCGACTTATAATCCCAGGGTCCATAGGTACCCACCCCTTTCTTTTTTATGTTTATACTTATACGAAATGAGGTGCTACATTTTGAGGTTCTCTTTATCCACTAAATTATTTAATACACGATCGGATATGTCCGCTGGAACTGGTCTGCGGATTCGACCGCAGGTTCGATAGACACAGATCACTATTGTCACCGTCATGTCGAATCTTCTATCTGTAGCGAACTGTTGTCGCAATAAAACAAAAAAAAAGCATTTTCTATGTCGGATCTTTCTGATTTCGGATTTTGCGCAGTTGTTAAAATGAATGCGAAAATCCACGAAATTTGGACAAAAATGCATTTGGATGAAAACTAATGCACATGTCTACTGGTTACAGATCCCCTTCTGTGCAGTAAGAAGCATTTGATTGTGTAGATGTATTGCCCCTGTATGTCTAATACAGTCGAAAATCACAGAAAATCCCCTCTGCTAAAACCTTATAGGACAGCTAAGGTTTGTAGTTCTACAAAAAAAGTTTTAAAAAGTTAGAGTTTAAAGCCCAACTCCACAAACGTGTTTGCCTAGGGAGAAGAGAAACACCTTTACCTACCCTATCCTCTGCTCCCCTGGGTAGATGGTGCTCCCCCATGCTCAGGACTGTCCTTGTGTCTCTAGACTGGTAGAGCATTGTGGAGAAGACACTGCAGGGACAGGTCTAGCAGTAGGGGATCAGGTAAGTAAATCTTTTTTTATTGTTCCCCAGGGCATAAATTAATATTGAACCTTTACAGTGCAGACATAGTCCCATTACAAGGAAAACAATGTGATGCCTGGAGTTGGAGTTGGGCTTTAAAGAAGTTAGTATTGGGAATTTAGAGTAATTGTGTGCACAAGCATTAATATTTTTTAATTATATAAAATGAAATATAATAAAAAAAATGGCTACTACAGCTATAACTTTTGGGACTCCGATGTAAAAGGGTGTATGTTGACACTTTTGTAAACATGATTGTGAATGTACAACCTTGGAATTAGATGAAAAACTAAAAACCTAATTTGTTAAAATTGCTATCCAACAGTTCTATGAAAATTCTCACCTGTGTGACTATTTTTCCTCCCACTCCATTCCATAAGCCATTCCTTTCATTATCTTTACAACTCTCAGTTTAATTTCCACTGCTCTGTAAGTATGTAGTGTGTTTTTTTTTTCTCAGAGATTGTCCTTCCTAACATTTTGCCAAAACTTTATGTATCAGTATTGCTTGAATCGAGAAGAAGGGAACAATCGGAAAGCCATTTTTTGAAAATGTTGCTTCAGAAAACCTACTTGGGTGCACAGTGCACCCTTGTGTTTGTGTGTTTATGATCTGAGTTGTTATGGGACAGATCAGATCACAGGTATGATATACAGCGGCAATCGGATTGGTTCACAGCAATAACTAGGTACAGAGCCAATCACATTCATCACAACCATTATCTAGTATCTAGTAGTGTTTGCCCCCTTGTGAATGGGCTGAATGTTTGTAGATGCAGAAGGAAGAATTATTGCTGCAGATTAAAGACAGGACCCTAAATGGCCACTGGCCGTATGATTACGGGGTCGTTTTTTTTCAAGTGTGTGTGTTGGGGGGGGGGGCTTATAGGGGAGGAAAAGTGGCACTGACCACCAATGATTGGGGTTGTGTTTTTTTAAGGGTGGTGAGCAGTGGAAAGGGTTAAAATGGCCCTGACCATCAATGATAGTGAGTTTATTTTTTTTTATTTTTTTGGGGGGTGGGTGGGGTTTTAAAGGTTGAGGCTTAAAGTGCCACTGATCACCAGTGACTAGGGGTTGTTTTTTTTTAAAGGTGGTGAGTAGTAGAGGTGGTTAAAGTGCCTCTGACCATCAATGATTGTGAGTTTCTTTTTTTTTTTGGGGGGGGGGGGCTAAAGTTGCTGGGGATGCTACAATTATATAACATTTTAAGCATCCTGTCCCTTTAAACTACCTAATTCAAATCTGTTTGCAGTGGTAAATACATCTGGGTTCATTGCTATTATGATCCAGCAAAATCTTTTCCATTTGTATCCACCACAGCTCGCTTCTAGACGTATTGAGGTCAGCAGATTTTCTATGGTATGTGCTGCTGTTGGCTCAGCAAGTCTCTGTGTTCGAAGGATTACTTCATATTGCTCACAGAGCAGCTCATCAGCAAACCATGGATGAATCAATTCTGCTTTAGCCGAGTTTAAAGCTCTGCTTTCCCCTCTCATGGTCAGTGCGATGTTTGTGAGAACTTTTCCAAGCTGAGAGAAGATGTGCTTACAGCCCCGCTGGTATCTGGCGCTGCTTCCTCCAAGTCAAAGCTAAACTGTGGCCTTTCATTGAACTGAACGTAGATCAGGCGGGAGGTAGACGGTGTTCACAGAACACTTAACTAGCTAAGAGTGTTGTTGTTGGTAACAAATCTAGAGGTAAACTGGTTCATTGGGAGGACAAAATAAAGGAAAGCATAACTATAAATATATCATTAATAAGGCAACAGCAGCATGGTAGCTTAGTTGTTTGTGCTACTGCCTCCTAATACTAAAGTCCTTGGCCCAGATTCAGAGAGAATTGGATTCTCGTAGCGTATCAGAAATACACTACGCCGCCGTTTTTTACCTGGCTCTACATGGAATCCAGGTAGATTTTGTCCAGTAAACGACGGCGGCGTAGTGTATTTCTCCCGTCGCAATCCATCTAGACGAGTAGGGGGCGTGAAGGATTTAAAATAGGCGCGTTCCCGCGGCGATCGAACTGCACATGCTCCGTTCGCAAATTTCCCGCCGTGCATTGCGCGAAATCACGTCGTTACGTCATTCGTTGTTTGAGTAGCGTCGTTTACGGACATTTCTATTCCCGAACGAGTTACGCAAAAAAAAAAAAAAAAAATTAAATTCGACGCGGGAACGACGGCCATACTTAACATGGGCTACGCACCGTTAGACCAGCAAAAAGCTGGTCTAACAGTACGTAAAAAAAAACAGACGTAAGCGATTGCGAAGACCGCTCGTATCTTCGTGGATCGCCGTAAAAACACATTTGCATATCCCGACGCATGAAAACGACGCAAACTCCTCCCAGCGGCCGCAAAAATATCGCAGCGTAGATCCGAGGGCTTACGAAGACGTAAGCCTCTCGGATCGAAGCTCGAAGCCGCCGTATCATGGTTTGAGGATTCAAACTAGTGATACGGCGCGCGAAATTTGAAATTACTCCTGTCTAACACCAGTTAGACAGGCGTAATTGCTTTATGAATCTGGGCCCTTATTTTGAATTGCTGGCAGGTACTACCTGTACCTCCTTGTATTTGCATGGGTTAATTTCTGGTACTCCCACACACCAAAGACTTGCTAGTAGGTTATTTGGCTCCAATCTAAATTGACCCTAGTATATATGTGAGATATTATTATAAAGGCTTTGTATAGCATCAACAGTTTGTGTGCAGGCAGGTGCAGTCCACTTTCTCCACTGCAGGTGGTGCTCAACAGAGGAAGAGGAAGTCAAGAAAAATAACGTTCCTCTATGGTTTTCGTGGTCACTGGGGCAGCGATCCAGGTGGATGCTGGCCACCCATGTGACTCTGGCAGCCATCTTGGGTGTAGCAGAGTATATTTCAGAATCTAGCTCTTGGGTATGGTGCGCATTCTAGCATGTGGGTAGTGTAGGGACAGGTCACCCGTCTGTCAGGGTCAGTATTAGCAGTAGGAAAAGTTTCCAGACAAGGAGGGAAAGCATAGCACTCTTCTGAATACCTCCCCACTTGGGCTTTGACCAGTCAGGCCACATTCACCCCTTAAGACAGATGCTGTCAGATTAGCTGAGACCTGCTCAGCTACATGCTGATGTCATCTGTGGGTGTTTCCCAGTTGGGCCGTCTTCCACCTGGCTCGATGTATTAGAAGGGGCATAGTGAGGCAACAAGATTTTGACAGCAATTGGATATGGGGTTGAAAGGAGAGTTTAGAGTCCAGGATTATACCTAGCAACCTGGCATGCAAGGAGGAACTGATAGTTGTACCATTCATCTCGAAGGAGAAGGCATGGTAAGGGGCACTGAGGGAAGAAAATATTATGAGCTTAAAAGGGTTGTAAAGACAAAAATATTTTCCTCTTAAATTAAAGTCCGTCAGTAGCTGATAAAGTAAAATGTAATGTTTTGCATTATAACTAGTGATACCTGTTGAAATCGAGCTGTTTTATTCACCTCCAGCACTCCTGAATCGTTATTCTCACTGACTTCCTGGTTTGCTGTGCGCATTCATTCTTGCTACATCACGGCCTAATGGGAACTACAGTTCCCATTAGGCTTAGCCTCCATGCCTGTGAGGGATAAGAGAGCATCTTCACGCAGGGCTGTAAGAAGGGGGTGAGCACATTCTGCTTTCCACCGTGCAAAACGGCTCAGATGCTGGTGGAAAGCAAGAAGAGGAGAGACAGGAAATGGCATTTTCAAACCTTGATTACTGTATTTTAGAGGTCAAAAGGAAAAACGAGGTAAGTGATATTTAAATGCTGTAGCTTACAGCAATCAATTGACCTAATAAAAAACGAACCTTTAGTGTTCCTTTAATTTTGGAAAGATTGAATTTGAAGAAGTGTTGTGACATCCACACTGATATGCCCATTAGTAAATTAGTAATGCGGAAGCGCTGGGTAAATTAGCAGCGCTATATAAATACCTGTAATAAAAAAACAGATAGAGTAGAGCCCCTATCATGATCTACATTTGATTTTGGTAATAGAGGTACTCATTTAATTCAGGGGTCAAATGAAGGCTGTAATTGTGTTGCATATTTACCAAGTACAGGCGGTCCCCGGGTCACAAACAAGATAGGTAGGTTTGTTCTTAAAAGGTGTGGTATCTCGCGCCAATAAAAAAATTAATGTGACAACAACATATAATTATAGTGAATAAGCAGCTCCCCTAAGATAGAGTCCTCAAAGGTCTGAACTGAACAGTAATGGTATATGGAGGAGGCGCTAATAATGAATAATAAGAGAATAAACAATAAAGTGAAATCTAATAAATGGTCCGTCTGAACGAACAATGGCAGACTTAGTGAGAAGCAACACACTGAAAATGGTAAAAAAGAAATAGATTGTACAAAAAAAAAAAAAAAAAATGAATAAATAAACTCAAGTCCATTCAAAGAATGTTAGATAAAGTCCAATCAAGGCTAATCATTCTCAGATGCAAATTGTAGAAAATTAATTGTAAAAGGTGTCCACCTTCACCAAGAAGATCCCCCAAATGTGCACTAATGGATGGCTCCTTACCGCACGGTGTTGACCTGATTGTTTAGAAAAGGTCAAATACAGCAGTTGGTCACTAAACCAGTTGAATGATTCAGCTGCGCAGCTCTATGTTTCCCGGAATCAAACACTCTCATGAAGGAGGGAGAGGGGAAACCACCATAGTGAAGTACAGTTTATTTAAAATATGTCACAGATAAAACAGCATAGCCAAATGGCCTCTTACTTTAGTAGTGCCTAGGACCCGGCACTGAGGCTAGTCAGCATGGCAGGATGGGCTATGATGAGTGTTCCTCGCTGGGGAACTGGGGTGAAGTCCAAGCCGGATACGAGTTCCTCGCTAGGGAGCTGGCGTGCGTTCCAGGCCAGGGGACCAGCGGGACCGGAAGTGCGTTATTTTTACGTATCCAGGCGCTTCGACGTACGTTTCGTGATTAACACGTCGTCAGGAAGCATGCCTAGATACATAATGGACCCATAGAAATAGGTCTAGCAGTTGGAATGGGTGGGGTTGGCCTATGACGAGCCTCAGTTCCCAGGTGCAAACAGTTAGTTAACCCATGCTAGGTTCCACATAATATAAATATAAAAACATGTGTTCAAACCCACATTTAGAATATCATACACACATATAACCACTGATTGGCTGATAAATGTATAAAATATAAATATATAGAAGAGAAATAAAATAAAATAAAATCATTATTCATTGGTTAAAAAGCAGTTTAAATCCAACTCAATGTTTAACCCTAGTGGCTGCATTGTCCTTAAACGATGTATCCATTCCGTTTCGTTTTGCGATACGGCTTTTTTGAGGTCAGTGCCTCTCCAATGTTTAGTGACCCTGTCTATGCCATAAAAGGTCAGCTTGCGAGGGTCCCTATCATGGCAGTCTGCAAAATGTTTGGAAACACCATGGTTGGGAAACCCTTTGATTATGTTCGCCACATGTTCGTTGATTCGCACTTTAAGTTCACGAGTTGTGCGTCCCACATATTGCAACTTGCACGGGCATTCTAGGACATAAGTCACATGATCTGAATGACAGGTAATAAGTGGTTTTATCGTGAATTCCTGTTGGGTGACAAAAGAAATGAATTTGCTCTTTTTCTTTCCCTGTCTGGTGGTATTTTTACATGATCTGCATCGGGTGCAGTAATGGAATGCAGATCCATCCAGAAAGGTCAGAGGTCTCTCAGGTGGATCTGGAACATTGGCCGCAATTTTATTTCTAAGGCCCAGAGCTCGCCTGTAAATGAAATTGGGCTTGGGGGGTAATATTTTGGCCAAATCTATATCCTGTAATAGGATAGGCCAAAATTTTTTGAAAATATTTTCTACATTCCTGTACTGTCTGTGAAAGCAAGAGAGGAAAGGCACCTGATCCTCCCGTTTGGTGCTTCTCTTAGACTCAAGCAAGGTTAAACGGTCCATACTTAACACCTCATCTTGAGTGGCCTGTAACGTAGGCAAAGGGTATCCTTTTTCAGCAAACCGTTTAGCGAGTATGTTTGCTTGTAGGTTGTAATCAGTAATTGAATCACAGTTGCTTCTTATGCGCATATATTGACCCTTGGGGGTTGCTCCCAACCATTTAGGATGGTGGCAGCTGGAGGTGGGCACAAAACCATTTCTATCCGTAGGCTTGAAATAGGTTTTTGTGCCAACCTGATTCCCCTTTTTATACAGTGTTAAGTCCAGATAGTTGATATAAATACCTGTAATAAAAAAACAGATAGAGTAGAGCCCCTATCATGATCTACATTTTTTTTGGTAATAGAGGTACTCATTTAATTCAGGGGTCAAATGAAGGCTGTAATTGTGTTGCATATTTACCAAGTACAGGCGGTCCCCGGGTCACAAACAAGATAGGTAGGTTTGTTCTTAAAGCGGAGGTAGACACAAAAAGTGAACCTCCACTTTTCGGAACCCTCCCCCCGTCCGGTGTTACATTTGGCACCTTTCAGGGGGAGGCGGTGCAGATACCTGTATAATGCATGTATTTGCACCCTCTTCCGGGAATAGACTCCCACTAGAGTCACTCCCCTTTCCGTCCCCCACCCTGTTTTCTGGGAAACACATTGGTCCCAGGAGACAGCGGGGACCAGTGAGGACGTGCCACGCCGCTCACACATGCGCAGTAGGGAACTGGGCGGTAAAGCCACAATGCTTCACTTCCTGATTCCCTTACTGAGGATGGCGGCAGGGGCAGCCGAGAGACGAATGATTGCTCGGTTTGGCTGCCGACATCGTGGCGTGCTGGACCGGTAAGTGTCCATTTATTAAAAGTCAACAGCTGCTGTATTTGTAGCTGCTGTCTTTTAATATTTTTTTTTTTTGTGGGACCTCCGCTTTAAGTTGAACTTGTTTGTAAGTCGGAACAGGTAAATTTATTAAGTGTAGCTCCAGCCCAAAAAATACATTTTTAAGCTTTTTGGATAGCATAGGGAATGGTTAAAACCCCTGTAACATTTGTTTTGCTATCCATGTCCCTGTTCAAAAGATTTCACCTCACTTTCTTTCCTATTGACAATTGGATTTTGAAAATTTTGGGTTGTTGTGGAGCCAAGTATTGGTGATAAAGCATCAGTGGAGAGGAGACAGCTTTTTCCCCATAATAAGGGCTCATTTCCACTGGCGTTTTTACAGCAACTTTTCTGAGCATTTTTTGCAGCTTAAAAACGCCTGTCCATGTTAGTCTATGGCCTCATGCCCACCATGACGTTTTTGAGCTGTAGATGGCTAAGCTGCAAAAAAAACGCGGGACCAGTGCGTTTTGAAGCTCCAGCAATAGAGCTGTAAAAACGCCAGACATTAAAAAACGCTCAAAAACGTGCATAAACGCTCAAAAACGCTGCCGCAGCGTTTTTAAAGCTCCAGCTCAAAAAATATATATTTTTTTTTTCTAAAATAAACATGGACAGGCATTTTTAACCACTTCCGGTCCGCGCTATTGACATAATACGTCAGCAGCGCGGACCTGAGGCGCCGGGGTCACGTCTTTGGACGTGATTTGCATTTAATTCCCCGCGCGCGCCACAGGGTGGCGCGCGGCGGGGAAAAACAGTCCCGACGCATCACCGAGGATTCGATGCGTGTACCCGGCGGCCGCGATGTCCGTCAGGTACACGCGATCGTCGGTGACAGAGCAGGGACATGGAGCTCTGTGTGTAAACACAGAGCTCCACGTCCTGTCAGGGAGAGGTGACAGATGCTGTTTCCCTTGTACATAGGGAGACAGCATCGATCACCTCCCCCAGTCACCCCCCTCCCCCCACACAGTTAGAACACACCCAGGCAATACATTTAACCCCTTCCTCACCCCCCTAGTGTTAACCCCTTCAATGCCAGTCACATTTATACAGCAATTGGTGCATATTTATAGCACTGGTCGCTGTATAAATGTGAATGACGCCAAAATTGTGTCAAAAGTGTCCGATGTGTCCGCCGCAATATCGCAGTCAAAATAAAAATCGCAGATCGCCGCCATTACAAGTAAAAAAAAAATATTAAAAAAAAAATCATAATTCTGTCCCCTATTTTGTAGGTGCTATAACTTTTGCGCAAAGCAGTCACTTATTGTGATTTTTTTTTTTTTTTTTTTACAAAAATACGTAGAAGAATACGTATCGGCCTTAACTGAGAAAAAAAAATATTTTTTTTTAAAAAAAAATTGGGATATTTATTATAGCAACAAGTAAAAAATATATATATATTTTTAAATTGTCGCTCTTTTTTTGTTTATAACGCAAAAAATAAAAACCGCACGGGCGATCAAATACCACCAAAAGAAAGCTCTATTTGTGGGGAAAAAAAGGACGCCAATTTTGTTTGGGTGCCACGTTGCACGACCGCGCAATTGTCAGTTAAAGCGACGCAGTGCCGCAAGCTGAAATTTCGTCTGGGCACGAAGGGGGTTTATGTGCCCAGTAAGCAAGTGGTTAAGCTGTAAAAAACGCTCAGAAAAGTGGCTTTAAAAACGCCAGTGGAAATGAAGCCAACTCGTAGGCCTCGTACACACGATCAAATCTGTCTGCTGGAAACGGTCTGCTAGATCGTTTCAGCAGACAGATTCGATCGTGTGTACGGGCAAACAGACGGATTTGACCACCCGACAGATTTCAAAGCATGCTTTGAAATCTGTCGGCTGGGAACCCGTCCGCCCGACATGTCTGCTGGTTAGTATGCTAACCAGCAGACATGTCTTCTCGCACACGCGCCAAATGATTTTGACGCATGCGCGGAAGTGTTTTACTTCCTGGTGCGGTGACGTGGCGGCGTCAACGTCACCGCCACGTCAGCGCGCCGTCTGCTGGCGGGGATTTTGGTTTGCTCGTGTGTACACGCGAGCAAACCTAAATCCAAGCAGACAGATTTGTTCAAAACGGTCGGTCCGACCGATTTGAACAAATGGATTGCCTCGTGTGTACAAGGCCTTACAGGTGTGAATTTCCCTTTCTAGGGGTAGATTTCCTCTCACTTCCTGTAGGAGTCATTTGTAAGTCGAATGCTTGTAATTAGGGGACCAACTGTACTGAGAGAAGTAAAGAGACTACTGACCTCTCCTTCTTAGGTGTCCGTTTATGAAGCAGTGAACAGCGGTGATCCCAGGGATCATCACTGATCACAGCCCATAAACAGTTTATGAAACAGTGATAATGGGGGGGGAGAAGTGTTTGAATTTGTTCTCCCGCCAATTATCTCTACACACAGTGAAGTCTCATAGACTGACACAGAAACGGCCAGTTTATGAAGCTGTGATCTGAGCTCTTCACTGGCGATCTGTGTCAGAATTCACATTCCCTGATTCACCATCTCAGAGCTGGTGAAGCGGGGAGTGAAGAGAGAATCCCGGGGGATCTGAGGAGGAAGGAGGAAGATTTTTAACTACCTTCTACCTTGTTCAGACCCCCCAACACTGTAACCATGTCCCCCTGTAATATTTATGTGTATACATATATATACATACATATTTATAATGTGTACATGTTCATATATATAATGTGTGTGTATATACATGTATATATAGTGTATGTGTGTGTATACATATATATATATATTATGTAGGAGGACTCGTTATTTTAAATACATTAACCACGCCGTCTGTCAGTGTACTGAGCGGTGATAATTTATCACTGCTCAATAAACTGACATCTCCGTATTTCTGTGAATTTTTGGTACTGTAATCTCGTGAAGTCTCACGAGATTCCTGTATCAGGGGCCGTTCTCCACTGTTTAAAGTGTTGGTAGATCACTTCACTCCTCCAAGGGTGAAGCGATCTTCTCCGTTTCATAAACCGGCACACAGAGGAGAAAAATCTTCACTGTGAATGCCGGAGAAAGAAGCAGTGAATAGATTTCACTGCTTCATAAACGGACACCTAAAAATGCTAAATGCCTGTTTTTTGGCAGTATAAAAAGTAAGGTAAAGTAAAAGAAAAACAGCTTAGTATAGCAATATCTGGTGATCTTGTCAGTGGATCTATTTTCCTCCTGCATGGTGACAACAATAAATGGCCTACAGTAAATTCACTGCAGCGTTGTCACCCTGTTCAGCGCTGTAGGCATATAGACCACAGTGATACATTTGCGTACTCATCCTTACTGCCGCTCAAACCTGGCCACATCTGGTGTAAATGACGCAGGGTGCCCTATTTGATCACTTAACCCGGCTCCAATGGATTGCAGATCACAGGAGCCCCTATAATGATGTCACTGGGCAGAGAAGTGGATTTCATGCCTAATAGGAGAAGAAAAGTAAAAAAAAAAGTCTAAGGGCCAGATTCTCTAAGAAATTCGCCGGCGTAGCGTAAGCCATTTACACTACGCCGCCGCATCGTACTAGAGCAAGTGCCATATTCTCCATGCACTTGCTCCGTAGTTTGCGGAGGCATAGAGTAAATCGCCCAGCGTAAGCCCACGTAATTCAAATGGGGCGGCTTGTATTTAAATTAAGCGCGCCCCTACGTCGAACGAACTGTGCATGCGCCGGCAGGAGGAAAAAGCCCAGTGCGCATGCTCCAGCTCACGTCGGAAAGCGCCGTTGAAACCGACGTCAAAACGACGTGATCGTCACTACGCAATGCCCTATTCGCGAACGAGTTAGTAAAACGACGTAAGCGACGGAAAAAGCCGACGCTGACCCGACGCCATACTTAACATGGCATCCGACGGCACCTGACGGCATCCGACGGGACTTCGTAAGGTTACTCCTCATAGAAGCAGGGGTAACCTTACGAGTTCGTAAACGACGTACACGACGACGGGGCGGCGTAAAAGCGATCGGGAATCGGTGTAGTAGCTTCATTTGCATAGGCAACCTTACGAGTTCGTAAACGACGTACGCGACGACGGGGCGGCGTAAAAGCGATCGGGAATCGGTGTAGTAGCCTCATTTGCATAGGCAACCTAGTGGCCGGAGTTGTCATTACAACTACGATCCGCAAGTGTAATTGTATTACACTTGTCGGATGTTCAATCGTATCTATGCCAAAGTGATGCTTTATTTGTATACAATTATACTTGAAATGGCCCCCTCTCCACCTCCTACAAGGTACTTATTATTATACCGACTATTTTTGAGCTTTTTTTTTTTTTTTACTTTTGTTCGTTTTCTCATGTTGCCTTGGAAACTTCCATGTTTTAAATAGCTCCTTGACATCTTTATTTTTATATTCTGGCAAATCATACCAACGGATAATCAAACTAACTGGACCTTTGCAACCTTGATTTGTAACTGTGATTTATGACCTCATTCTCACCGGCATACCTACTGTATCCATATACCCACACAAAGGGACCGTCTAGGCCTAATTCATAGAACTGTACTGTACCTACTGTATCATACACCCACATGATGGGGCCGTCTAGGCCTAATTCATAGGATCATACCTATCCATACACCCACGCGAAGGGGCCGTCTAGGCCTAATTCATAGAACCGTACCTACTGTATCCATACACCCACATGAAGGGGCCATCTAGGCCTAATTCATAGGAGCATACCTATTCATACACCCACACAAAGGGGCCGTCTAGGCTTAATTCATAGGAGCTTACCTATCCATACACCTACACGAAGGGGCCGTCTAGGCCTAATTCATAGAACCGTACCTACTGTATTCATACACCCACATGAAGGGGCCATCTAGGCCTAATTCATAGGAGCATACCTATTCATACACCCACACAAAGGGGCCGTCAAGGCTTAATTCATAGGAGCTTACCTATCCATACACCTACACAAAGGGACCATCTAGGCCTAATTCATAGGAGCATACCTATCCATACACCAGTGCAAAGGGCCATCGTTGCCAGCATGGAATGCACTGTTGTTCTGTGCACCTACGGATCTAAACACAGACAGTGTGCTCTTGAGGATGCACACCTATACGGCTGTCAAACTGAGACCAGTGGCTGCGTTCATGCAGCCACTGCCTCCAAATAAGAACTCTAGGTATTAAAGATGCCCAAACTGCATTGTTATTGAGCGGAAGTATTTGGTACCAAAAACCTGGTGTTCCACATTTCACCATTAGACCCTAAACCCTGCCTTTTGGGCATCCTTGATGACCTTCAGTTGCAGGTTCACATGACAGATGCTGTGGCTAGAGCTCTTTTTCAAGCCCGTAGCGTTCTGCTTAGGCACTGGAAGCCCACTAACCCCCCTTCCCATTAAGAATGGCTACAATGTATGGGAGAGACTCTCAGATTTGAGAAGTATATCTACCAGCACAGGGGCATACCCCATAAATTTGATAACTTGTGGGGCCCATGGATGGACACACCAGGTTTAAGCCCATTGGAGTTGGTGTTGAATATATTACTAATAGGCCATGGCTAATTGACCTATCTAATGCTTTTGGATGTGGAAGACAGTGTTACTGCTTAAGCAGGACTATGGTGACAGAAGAGACACCTCTCCTCTTAGTTTTTTATACATGCATTATTGACTTTATGTACATGACCTGTATGATGTCATTTTTGATATTCATGACAAATTATGGTTGCATCTTGGAAATTTTATGCATTGATATTTTTTTGCATTGATACATGTCCCCTGGGGCAGGACCCGGGTCCCTTTTTATGACAAGACCATGCATATAAGCCATTAAAATTAGCACTTTTGATTTCTCCCATAGACTTTTAAAGGGTGTTCCGCGGCTTTTGAATTTGCCGCAAACACCCTAAATTGTTCACTAGTCGGCGAACAGTCGAACTTACGGTCGACTCGAACATTAGGCTCATCCCTAGTAACAATGTATAAAATATCCATAACCGGAGTTATTATTGAAAGTTCAGTTGAGATTTAACACTGCAAGTGTCAGGGTAGGCAATACAGATTCTGCATGTTCACAAAGCTCATACGATTGTGTTCCTAGGACACCAATTTACCAGCAATTAGGACATATTATCAGAACTGTATTCTGGTGTGCAGTGTGTTCTGATCACCAATTCTCAGTTTTTAGTGTCATGTCCCTTTAAGCAGCCAACACTTTTCTTTTTTTTACCATATTATATACACATAGCTGGCGTAATTTAAATGCCCATATTAATTTCCTCCCGCTATTTTCTAGCAGCATAACATAACTACTCAGTATCATCCAGAAAATGATAATCATTAAATCTCCTCTTTGTTTTAAGAAGTGGGAAGGCAGGATGTTATGAGATTGAACAATTTAACCAGTTAGAAGTCAGTGACCCGTGCTCAATTGTGCCCACAATGTGTAATTAAGACTGCAAAACGTGAACTTTAATGGCCAATGCAGTAATGAAAAAAGTCGGGAAGGTTTTCTGCTTCGTGATACGGCGGAGGAGGATGAACATTTTGGATGAGACCTATTTGTAAGTCTTCATGCATCAGCAATTTCCGGACGGGGGAAGTCAGTCACCTTGTCTGGTTTATCAGTTGTGTTCGGGTATGGATAGGCATGGAGGCCGCTTCACGTAAATTACATAATTTTTCATAAGTTGCTTTATTTAAAAGAAGATGAAATAAGACTTCTGAATAAATGTGTCAAAGTTTCATGGAAGTTTCATGGAATTATCAGAACAGAAGTTATACAAAAGACAGGTAGGCATTTCATTGTCTCATCAATAGGGATGAGCCGAACACCCCCCTCGTTTGGTTCGCACCAGAACCGGCGGGCGAACAGACAAAAATGTTGTGTGAACTTTAGAATCCCTTTAAAGTCTATGGGACTTGAATGTTTGAAATCTAAAGTGCTAATTTTAAAGGCTAATATGCAAGTTATTTTCCTAAAAAAGTGTTTGGGGACCCGGGTCCTGCCCCGGGGGACATGTATCAATGCAAAAAAAAGTTTTAGAAACAGCAGTTTTTTCAGGAGCAGTGATTTTAAATGATTTTTTTATCCTTCAGAAATGACACTTTGTGCAGGGACATTTCTAAGCACGGGAAACAAGCGCTGCTTTACAGACATACTTTACACACCCCCTAGGCACGAAATTTTAAGGAATATTTCACTTTTATTGTTTAAATTTAAGCGTTATTAAAATCACTGCTCCCGAAAAAACTGCAGTTTTTTTAAACTTTTTTTTGCATTGATACATGTCCCCTGGGGCAGGACCGGGTCCCCAAACACTTTTTATGACAATAACTTGCATATACAGTAAGCCATTAAAATTTGCACTTTAGACTTCCCCCATAGACTTATCCAGGGTGTTCTGCAGCTTTTCGAATTTTCCGCAAACACCCCAAATAGTTCGCTGTTCGGCAAACAGGTAATGTTCGAGTCAAACATGTTCGACTCAAACTCAAAGCTCATCCCTACTCATCAATTGTTATTTAAAGTAAACCCTTGTAGCGGGTGACTACCATATGACCATTAGTGAAAGGAAACAGGGAATAAAATATCTCCTTTAAGCACTTCAGGTCTAGACTGTTAAATTCCCTTCCAGTACTGACCATTTTTAAGATGTATTGCTTGTCACACTTTGATTGACAATTTCTCAGCCAAACTGGACTGTACCCTAACGAATGTTATATAATTTTCTTGAGGTAGTATGTAATCACCACTGGGTTTTTTTTCTCCCTTTATTTTTATTTTTTGCTACATCTGATATAGACTGATTTAAAAAACAAAAAACACTTTCTTAGTTTTAGCTATAAAATATTTCAAATAAATAATATTTTTTCATAAATGTAAGCCAAAATGTATTCTGCTACATTTCTTTGATGGAAAAAATATATAGGTGTAAATTATTTATTCTGTGAAAAAGTTAGTCTGCAAACTATGGCGTATATATATTTAAAAATTGATCAATCCTTATATTCTGCCTGCCTGTTACGTACCTGGGATGTGAGCCTGACGTGCAGAGGAAGGCCTCTCATACAACTCCGGCTCGCGGACTACTGGCAGTGAAACAGTAGCCATAGGAGCACGTTGGGGTATGAGTGCCTGTAAACAGTTCAGTAGTCCCTGTAGTAGCAGTGATCAGCAGGTAGATGAGCTAACATGATGCTTGACTGGTGGCAGGCTGGGATGAACCACGGAGCAGTACCAGATGCAGGCTTGCAGGGCTGGGAGCTGTAGCAGGCTGGATGAGCGAGATGCAGGGTCAGGCAGGCCGGGTCGGTAATAATCAGGCAGATCAGGCAAAGACGTTAGGCAGAAGAGAGGTCAGGTCACAAGCCAAGTAGTACTGGAAGATCATCAGACAGAATCAGCAGGCAGGATCAGAGTCTAAGGGAAACCGGGATCAGAACATGCAGCAGGTATTCACAGGTAACAATAAGCTGGATCAGAGTCAGAGGTCACACAGAAAACAGGAAATGACACGGAAGCTGCAGACCAAACAGCAAGGAACCTCTGTAGGAGCCTTGCTTAAATAGCCTGCCTGACTCCATTATTAGTGACAGGTGTGTGTCTTAAAGTGCTAGTACGCATGCGTGCATGCCGGGCGCTTGCATGGAAAGCCTGTCTTCCCTGACACTGCCTATCTCAATTCTTGAGGCCCTAAAATACAAGGGGAGTACAAATATTCTATAAATTAATCCTTTTTGGAAAATAGACAGTCTAAAGTATTTAGTATTTAGATTTTTTTTGCCAAAATTATTTAGAAAATAATGAATGAATGAAAGAAAATAATGAATGAAAGTAAATATGTTAGCAACAGAATAATGAAAACATCCACAAAACCACTTCATTTTGGAAAGGAAATACTCCAATGTATTTTCAAAGAGGCATAACCAGTCTTTTGGAAATGTATTTTTTTGAAAATGTGAAAAACAAAATAAGTGAAGTTTTTTTTTTTTTTTACACAGTGGTTAAGACGAACACATGGCTTAGGCATACTTAAGATTATACCTCAAAACAAATTCTGCTACTTCTTTTGAATACAGTATGGCAATACCACATCAGCCTGGCCCCAACATCCAAGGAGTACATTAAGGGGTTCTAGCGGCAAAAATTCACATCTAATTTCCTGATCATCTATGACATTTTTTGAATTACTGGAGCACCAGGATAGGGGAAACATCCACATTTTAAAAAGAAAACATTCCAAGGTATTTTCTACGATGTCTAAGGAGTCTTTTGCATTGTGGAAAGAAATTTTTGTATGTTTGTTTGTTTGTTTACACAAAGCTGTCAATTTTTAAGAGATGTTAAATACACGGCATGGGCATTACACCCCAAAATACATTCTGCTACTCCTCTGGAATATATGGATTCCACATGTGTGAGACTTTTTCAAATTTTAGCCACACATAGAGACCCAAAATCCAAGAAGCACCTTAAAGGGGTTGTAAACCTTCCTGTTTTTTTTACCTTAATGCACCCTATGCATTAAGGTGAAGAAAACATCCAATAAATGCCGACCCCCCAGCCCCCCTGATCAACTTACCTGAACCCTCGAAAGTCCTGCATCGAGAATGCGATGGATCTCGGCCCGGTCTTCTCGGCTCTTCATTGCATAGATTGATAGCAGCATAGCCATTGGCTCGTGCTGCTGTCAATCAAATCCAATGAAGCGGATGCAGAGGGGCGGGGCTGAGTTCAGCATTTTTGTCTATGGATGCAAGTTCTGGACTCGTGAGCACGCCTGCAAGGTAACTCCCTTGTGAAAGCTCTTCCCAGAGAGGGTTACCTGATGCAGGGAGGAGCCGAGGGAGACGCAGAGGGATCCCAGAAGACATGGTTCGGGGCCACTCTGTGCAAAACGAGCTGCACAGCGGAGGTAAGTATGACATTATTTTAAAAAAAAATGAACCTTTAGTATTACTTTAATGCTTTCTAAGGGAATAAATTATGCATCTAATTTCCTGACTACCTGCCACAATTGTGTGGTCCTGGAGCACCAGGACAATGGAAACAATTGGCAACTAGTATGGTAGTGATCAGGACATTAGTGTGGTGGTGATCAGGACAATGGTATGGCAGTAATCAGGATGCTGGTATAGGGAGGGGATCAGGATGCTGGTATGGTGTTAATCAGTCTGCGGATATGGCATTTATTAGGACAATGGTATGGTGGTGAGCAGGACACTGTTATGATGGTGATCAGGACACTGTTATGACAGTGATCAGGACACTGGTATGGCAGCGATTAGGACACTATCATGGCAGTGATTAGCATGCTGGTATGGCAGTGAACAGGATGCTGGTATAGGGTGGTGATCAGAATACTGGTATGGGGTGTTGATCAGGACACTGGTATGGCAGTGATCAGGATGCTGGTATGGGGTGGTGATCAGGATGCTGGTATAGTGTTCATCAGGACTTTATTATGGTGTTGGAAAAGATGCTGATATGGTGTTGATTAAGACGCTAGTATGGCGTTGATCAGGACGTTGGCATGATGTTGATCAGTACGCTGGTATGTCGTGATCAAGATGCAGTTAAGATGGTGATCAGGATGCTGGTATGACATTGATCAAGAAGCTTCTGGCATGGTGGTGACTAGGACACTGGTATGGTGTTGATCAGAATGCTGGCATGGCAGTGATCAGGACGCTGGTATGTTGGTGATCAAGATGCTGGTAAGGTGGTGATCAGGATGCTGGTATGGCGGTGATCAAGATGCTGGTAAGCTGGTGATCAGGATGCAGGCATGGCGCTGATCAGGGCACTGGTATGGTGTTGATCAGGATGCTGACATTGTGTTGATCAGGACACTGGTATGGCATACAGTACAGTAGTGTTGCTCACGAATATTCGTATTGCGAATATTCGGCTCGAATATGGCATATTCGAGTATTCGTGATATATTCCGAATTTCGCGGTGAATATTCGCTATTTCGAATATTCGTATTTTTTCAATTTTTTTTTTAGAACAGATCACATCCTAGAGATCCCCATCGACGTCTAAAAGCATTGCTGGTATGATTAGAGACCTTGGGCCGAGTAGCTGCAGCGATCATTTTATATTGCCGAAAAATCGCAATGCGACTATTCGGCAATAGCGATATCGCGCGATTATTTTCTCCGCCCTATCTTCCGCCTCAGAGCGATTATTTCAGTTTCATTTTTAAAACAGATCACATCCTAGTGATCTCCTTCGACGTCTAAAAGCATTGCTGTTATGATTAGAGACCTTGGTCCGAGTAGCTGAAGCGATCGTTTTATATTGCCGAATATTCGCAATTATTTTGTATTGTAATATATCACGAATATTCTGAGCCAATCAGAGTGCTCCATTCCGCATTTCTCGAAATTTCGCAATTATTTTGTATTGTGAAATATCACGAATATTCTGAGCCAATCAGAGTGCT
Organism: Rana kukunoris; assembly: GCA_029574335.1. Taxonomy (NCBI): domain Eukaryota; kingdom Metazoa; phylum Chordata; class Amphibia; order Anura; family Ranidae; genus Rana; species Rana kukunoris. The sequence goes on from CM056049.1 coordinate 700,330,096, forward strand.
CCATTCCGCATTTCTCGAAATTTCGCAATTATTTTGTATTATAAAATATCACGAATATTCTGAGCCAATCAGAATGCTCCTTCCGCATTTGCCGAATATTCGCAATTATTTTGTATTGTAATATATCACGAATATTCTGAGCCAATCAGAGTGCTCCATTCCGCATTTCTCGAAATTTCGCAATTATTTTGTATTATAAAATATCACGAATATTCTGAGCCAATCAGAGTGCTCCTTCCGCATTTCTCGAAATTTCGCATTCGCATTCGCAATAGCGAAATTTCGCAATCATTTCATTTCCAAAAAATATCGCGAATATTCGCATTTAGCGAATATATCTCGAATATTCGACTATATATTCGAGATATATCGCGAAATCAAATATGGCATATTCTGCTCAACACTACAGTACAGCCTTCTGGCATCAGGAATCAGGGACACTGGCTGGTGTAGCTAGTAATAAGGTACAGTTTTACTGGCAACACTGGTGACACTGGGACAGGTGTGACGGGTGACAGGTGTCTGGTTGCAGTTTGTGAAGAAGATGAAATGGGGAGGTTTCTCTAGTTGTCAGTGAGCGTTGTCCACCTAATATAGGATGTGTGTTGTTTGCAGAATTACCAGGTGAAAATAAGGGAAAGTAAGCTTGAAAAAAATAAATGTATTGCAACCACCACTCTAGACTGGAAAGCCGCTATATAATATATTCGTTTTTCGTTTTTCTCAGTACACATTATCACGTTCCTTTCCTTCTGTACCTTTCATACATACATAGATTAGGGATGATAGATTATTTTTGTTTACGGTTAAGAAAGTAGCATTGGGAGAGAAAATGTTTCCAACTGTTGTTAAACTTCTACTTGTGGCTTTTAGATATTTTTATGACGGCAGAAGAAAATATTAACACTGGCTTTGTTTGTTCATACATTATTTGCGAGTCAGCGTTCAACACTGAGTTTCATAACGTCTCAGTATTCTCGATGAACTTTTCCCTCTTCGCTCGGATACATTTCTTATATATAAATAAAAATGTTATTGTCTCCATGAAGTCGCTGAAGGAATATCGCTGAATTGTGCCTTTATAGACACACAACGGTGTTTAGGTTAATGCCTTATTAAATGTTTCCATAAACTGGTTTTGAGACACGGGATGCATCCTGATGAATAATGAAATTGTTCCAAGAATGGACGAGTCTATTTGGGGACGAGGAAAGAAGAAATAAATAAAGATTCTGCTGATAACAATGATAGCTACACATTAGTTGCTAGGTTTCCGTTCAATTTCTGATTTGCATAAGAACAAAAATAATGAGAAAATTCACTTGTTGTGGATTACATTATTTGTATATAAAATTATAACTTTTTATGTCATTTAAGGGCAGGAATGAATGCATGCTGTGCGGTAGGAAGATAGGGACAAAAAAAACAAAAAACTTTCTTTAGTTCTAGTGAAATTTCAAATTATCATATTTAAAGCCCAATTTTACCTAGGGTTAAAGTTAACCTAAAGCAGTAATAAAGCTGAAAACAAAAGGTATTTTTTTGCAGTTTATCAATCATCAAATGTGATTGGTTGCATTTGTTTTCAGTTTTTTAGGCTTTTTTTTTTCTTTACATTTACCTACTCGTCTAAGGTCGCGTACACACGTCCGAGAACCGGCTAAACTCATCATTCCGCCCGACGAGGTTCCCGATGAGCGGTCAAAAAGGTCGTCGAGCCAAATTTCCTCATTGAACAACGAGGAAAAGGAGAGCATGCTCTCTATTTTGGCTCGACGAGCTTCCCGACGGGACGCTCGTTGAAAGTGTACACATGACCGAGAACCTCGGCAGAATATGTCTCCCAGCGAGCTTCTCGCTGGATTCTGCCGAAAAGCTTGGTCGTGTGTACGGTGCCTAAGAAGTAACACACTTCCTGGCTTCGTCCACTCTGGATTAAGAAATAGACACCTTGGGGCAGCAGCACTGCAATCTGGGGGGAAGGTAGTGTTTGATGGACTAGCAAATTATGATGGGCTTTACATAAATAAATAAATCTGATCATTGTAAGCACCCCTGTCAATGTTAAATGGTTTGTTGCAACCTTCTAACTGCCCCTTTTGCTGGACAGTTTGGTCTGTTATTGGAAGATGAAAAATTCTTGAGGTTGGCCTCATCTTTGTACTGCTGTTGTCTCAGCCCATGTGGACGGGAATCCTAGGCAGCTGAGAAACTCCTGCAATATCGCTGGATCTAGATGGGGCTCAGGTAAGTATTAGGGAGGCTGATGCACACTTTAAGGGGTCTCGACCTCTAGTAAAAGGCATGCTATCAATGTTGGTGGAAGAGATTGTCAATTGGCTTCACCATACAGGGTTGGGGAATCGGTGATTAACACTTTAAGGACTTTGTTTACTACTTTTGTAATTGTTTGTATTCAACAAATCATTGGACTGGTCACTTTTATTGTACTAGTTTGTACATTTAATATCTGTACTGAATCAGAGTTGAGATTTATGAATTTAAAGTGACAGTGCAGCCATTTTCTTTACAAAACATTATGAAATATTGCATACCTACTTTATATTATATTGACTTCTATCCAGGCAGGAGGTGCCTGGATGCCTGTTTTTTTTTTACAGAAATTTAAAGCGACAGTTTTAGCGATAGTAAACTTTGTACAAAAATAAAAACCCTGAAAGGCAATGGCATAATGTGCACTTCATACTAGCACATTATGACAGACTTACCTCAAAACGAAGCCCTTCAACGGTGCGCTGTGACCGCTGACAAGACTTCCATCTTCATCTGGTCTTCCTTCCGGGTTCATGAACTCCGGCAATCTGACTAGCCAAGCCATGATGATGTCACTCCCACACATGTGCACAAGAGTTACCGTTTACGGCACAGACTTCTGAAGTAACAGCACCATTTGTTGTTCCTTCAAAGTGCATGCACCAGTGACGTCAACAACTTCTGCTCCTTGTAAATAATCTTTACAAGATACTACCTATAGGTAAGCTTTATTTTATGCATACTTGTAGGTAAAGAAGGCTCAGAAGACTTCACTTCCACTTTAATACCGAGATTTCAATCAGACAAATTGAGCTTTAAACTATTGTTTTAGTTTTAACTACTTCCCACCCGGCCACTGCACATATACAGTCGGGTGGGCGCTCTCTCCTTCTGAGTGGACGTTCAGGAACGTCCCTCAGAAGGAGGGGGATTACGCGCATGTTCCCACGCAGCAGCGCGATCCCGATGCACTCGTGTCACCCGGACACAGCACATCATAGATTGGCAGGAGTGCTCTGTGAGTGGCCCTCCTGATCACGTGACGGTAGTGTCCAATCACAGCCGTCATGTGATGTAAACAAAGAGCCGGTTGCTAGGTGATCGGCTTTCCTCACACAGAAGTTGTCTGTGAGGAGAGAAGAGTGGATCGCTGCAGCTGGCTGGTGATCAGTGAGTATGAGCTGTTTTTTTCAGCTTTTTACTCACTGATCACCAGTCTAGTGTCCCACACAAAAAAACACAGAAAATAAACAAACATGTCCCCAAACCACATGTCACCACACATGTCCCCACATAGTAAAAACACCTGCCCCCCACATATGTATCACATGTCCCAATGATCATTTGCACACATATGTTTGTGATCACCTGCGCACATCTGTACATGATCATTTGCGTACATATGTCCGTAATCACACAAACCAATTATTATACACGTTTTTCTTTTACCAAAAACATGTAGTAGAATACATCTTTGCTTACATTTATGACACAATTAGATTTTATTGGATTTTTTTTTTAAATAGAAAAACATTTTTTTTTTCCAAATTTCCGCTCTTTTTTCGCTTATATCGTAAAAAATAAAAACGGAGTCGTGAATAAATACTACCAAAAGAAAGCTCTATGTGTGTGAACAAAATGATAAAAATTTCATTTGGGTACAGTGTAGCATGACCGCGCAATTGTCATTAAAAATGCGAGAGCGCTGAAAGCTGTAATTGGTCTGGGAAGGAAGGGGGCAAAAGTGCCCGGTATTGATGTCGTTAAACATGTAAGAACATTTGCAGTGAAAACATACCCCAGTGGGTTTAATTAATTAAGCATTCTAATGCTATATTTCATCATGGTCTATGTGATTTAAAGGACAAGACAGGGGTGCCCATTGCTTACAGCCCAAATCTGGGTTCCATGGTCCACACAAATGTGACGCCACCTCTCCTAGTGTGTATGATATGCAGTAGACCTTTTTTTAAATGTCTTTGAGCTTGTCAGGTGACTTGTACTCTTCCTCTCCCAGGAATAATCTGATTAGGTTTTAAAGGTACAGGCTTGGGCTAGATTTGTGTCCTCTTCTCCAGAGGTGCGCGGTCCTTAAATATGCAAAGTGCTAACACGATAAAGCCAATGCCACTCTTTACATCGGTACATCAGAATAAAAGGAATCGTGGTAACACTCCAGCAGAAGTGGAACCATCAAATCCCACATTTATAGTATTTTCAGATTCCAGATTGAATGACACTAGGCAACATCTTGTGGCAAGAAATAAGTATTGCATGGAACAGCTTGGGTTAAAAAGTGGGTATTGCAGCCTAAAACTAGGTATACACTACTACAATTTCAAACAAACAAACATTTGAAATTTCATAGAAAAATTCTTAAAACATTTGAATGTCCTCCGAAAGTAAATCCAGCTTTTAATGTTTGATTTGGAATGAACGAAAACCAAATACGCCTATCCTGCCCCTACCTAAAAACTGTGGGCCAGATTCAGATACAATTACATTGGCGCAGAGTATCAGAGATACACTACGCCACCGTATTTTACCAGGCTCTACGCCGAATTCTGGTAGATTTTGTCCCTTACGGTACGGCGGCGTAGTGTATTTCTCGCCGCGTAATCGAAATACGCGATTAGGGGGCGTGAAGCATTTAAATTAGGCGCGTCCCCGTGGCGATCGAACTGCGCATGCTCCGTTCAGAAAATTCCTGCGGTGCATTTGCGCGAAATAACGTTGTTACGTCATTTTTTGTTTGAGTAGCGGCGTTTACGGACATTCCTATTCCCGGACGACTTGCGTAAAAAATAAAAAAAGACGTCGGAAAACGTTGGAATTCGACGCGGGAACGACAGCCATACTTAACATGGGCTGTCTAATATTAGACCAGCAAAAAGCTGGTATAACTTTACGTGCCAAAAAGATGACTAAAGATGCCGTAAGAGATTGCGATTGACGTTCGTAACTTCGTGGATCGTCGGCAAAAGCTCATTTGCATACCCCGAAGCGGAACTCCACCCAGCGGCCGCAAATTTATTGCAGCTTAGATCCGAAGGTGTACGAACACGTAAGCCAGTTGGATTGAAGCCGGCAGCCGTATTTTCATGGTTTGGGGTTTAAGAGTAGTGAAAAAACGCGTGTAATTCGAAAGTACTCCAGTCTAACGCGAGATAGACAGGAGTAAGGGCTCTGTGAATCTGGCCCTGTACTTTTATTTTCTCCATCATCTCATCCCCCTCAGTTATTACCTTTTGTTTCACTTTACCCTCCCTCCTAGATTGTAAGCTCTCCTGTATTGAATTGTATTGTTGGCCCTATATAAATTCTGTATAAATAATAATAATAATAGTAATTAGGGCTGTTACTGATTAATTTTTCTGTTTGATTAATCAATTTTTTTTTAAATCGATTAATCGAGTAATTTTGATTAATTATAACGCACATACAGATCCAACTAATTTCTACAGCCCTAATAATAATGCTTTATTGTTTTGTTTTTTTGCATTCCTCTGGACCAACTGTGGGTTTGAGATAGTGTATTTGGAGGTTTTCTATTTGCGTGTATTTTTTTATTTTTTTTTATTGGTTGAACAGGATGAACTAGTGTCTTTTTTTTTTTATCCTGACTCACTATATAACTCTAAGGCCTCGTACACACGATCAAATCTGTCCGCTGGAAACGGTCCGCTGGACCGTTTCAGCAGACAGATTCGATCGTGTGTACGGCCGAGCCGACGGATTTGGCCACCCGACAGATTTCAAAGCATGCTTTGAAATCTATCGGGTGGGAATCCGCCCGCCCGACATGTCTGCTGGTTAGTACACTTACCAGCAGACATGTCGTCCCGCACCGCCGCCGAATGGATTTGGCGCATGCGCGGAAGTGTTTTACTTCCTGGTGCGGTGACGTGGCGGCGTCAACGTCACCGCCACGTCACCGACACGTCAGTGCGCTCTCTGCTGGCGGGGATTTTGGTTTGCTCGTGTGTACACGCGAGCAAATCAAAATCCCAGCAGACAGATTTGTTCAAATCTGTCGGACGGACAGATTTGAACAAATCTATTGCCTCGTGTGTACGAGGCCTAACAGTATTCACTTTAACATTACTCTGTAAAGCACAGAGATATTTTGGGACTCAAGAATACAATAGCTTTTAGAGCCCTTTCCTCACAATATAAGTAGATATTGTCTTTGTAGAGATGAGCCCTTTCTAGTTGTATTCTATGGCTAGGTTATAGACAGGGTTAGTTCACTATTGAGAGCTTTTTATGTTCTTGGCCCTTCTGACAAGTGCACCACTAATGTACATTTCAGCGGGTGCCTTGCAATCTGTGCTTATGTTTGCTTCAGCATTTCCAGAACAATACACTCATGGGTACTTCCAGCGGCGCTCAGTAGGTGAATGAGTGTTGTGCTCTGTAATACAAGAGCTGCTGTGCCCCTTTCAGGCCTGATTGCCAGAAATTGGTGCTCTTCAGTCATACATGAACATTTGCAATTAACATCGATGCAAGGTGCACAGTCTACTGCAAGGTGCCTCTAATTTACTCCCTTGTTAGTTTTTTTTAGAAAGGCAAATCACACAGCACAACATGACTGGCAAAAGGCAAACGAAGATGAATTAAGAGAAACCTCTATGGGAAGAAATGTGAACTTTCACAACCTCCCTAATCGTATCAGTTGTCTGACCATCATGCTGATCCACTAACTTCAATACTTTCCAAACCATTGACTCAAAACAAGTTTGTAAGAGGGGCTTTGTGGTTGGCTGAATTTGGTGCCAAAAAACAAGAGCTTACCCCTGCTACAGCCCTGATAGATTACTGTCTCTCCTGTTAAGGCCAAACCCTGTGCCATCGTGTGCCCTGTTCCTTACCATAGACCTCCATACAACAACCCTCCATAATCTTGTTCTCTGCACCTTGGCATAGACCTCCACACGACAACTCTCCACCATCTTGTGCCTTGCTCCTTGCAATAGACCTCCACATGACAACCTTCCACCATCTTGTGTCCTGCTCCTTGCCATACACCTCCACACAACAACCCTCCATCATCTTGTTCTATGCACCTTGCCATAGACCTCCACACAACAACCCTCCATCATCTTGTTCTCTGCACCTTGCCATAGACCTCCACACAACAACCCTCCACCATATTGTGCCTTGCTGAAGAGATGTATACCGCTCTGAAAACTACTAATCCCCTTTGCTTTCGTCCCAGTGAACCGAAAGGGTGCTGGCTGTGCACAAATGCATAGGATGAAAGGAATCCTGGACTGCCGCACACCTTAACCTTGAAAACAGTGGGCCAGATTCATAGAGCCATTACGCCTGTCTAACTGGTGTTAGACTGGAGTAATTTCAAATTACGCGTGTTTTTTAGCTAGTCGGAAACCTCAAACCATGAATAGACGGCTGCGGGCTTCAATTCGACTGGATTACGTGTTCGTACGCCTTCGGATCTACGCTGCAATAAAATTGCGGCCACTGGGTGGACTTCCCGTCGTTTTCCGTGTTGGGGTATGCAAATGAGCTTTTGCCGGCGATCCCCGAAATTACGATCTTCATTCGCAATCTCTTACGGCACCTTTAGTCATCTTTTTTTTGCGTAACACTATACCAGCTTTTTGCTGCTCTAATATTAGACAGCCCATGTTAAGTATGGCCGTCGTTCCCACGTTGAATTTCTACGTTTTCCGACGTCTTTTATTATTTTTGACATAAGTCGTCCGGGAATAGGAATATTCGTAAACGACGCTACTCAAACAACGAATGACGTAGTGACGTGATTTCTCGCAATGCACGGCGGGAAATTTCTGAACGGAGCATGCGCAGTTCGATCGCCGCGGGGACACGCTTAATTTAAATGCTTCACGCCCCCTAATCGCGTATTTCGATTACGCGGCGAGAAATTGACTACGCCGCCGTAGTGTACGGGCAAAAATCTACCAGAATTCGGTGTAGAGCCTGGTAAAATACGGCAGCCTAGAGTATTTCGATTACGCAGCGCTATATTAAGTGTATCTAAATCTGGCCCAATGTCTTTATTCAAAAGATGAAAATCCAAAAAACAACCAAAATTTGCTGCAGTCAATAAGAAGGAGTGGACCAAAGAACAAAATCTGACATGTTTCACATTGTGCGATGCTTATTCGTAGCTATATTGTGCCTTGCTCCTTGCCATAGACCTCCACATGACAACCTTCCACCATCTTGTGTCCTGCTCCTCGTCATGGACCTCCTCCAACAACCCCCCAGCATTTTGTGCCCTGCTCATTGCCATACACCTTTACACGATAACCCTCCCCCATCTTGTGCCCTGCTCCTTGCAATGAACCTCCACATGACAACCCTCCACAATCTTGTGACCTGCTCCTTGCCATGGACCTTCACATGACAACTCTCCACAATCTTGTGCCCTGCCCGGCAGAAGCCACCTGGAAAAGAAACTCATCAGATGAGAATCTTTCCATCTACAAGGCAATAACAAGGACATATCATAAAGAAATCTTCAAAGCCAAGAAAATTTTTTTTTCTGAGGCTATCAATAGCGCCCTGAATCGCCCCCGCGAACTCTTCAAGCTGGTCACTCAGACCATGAACCCAGGATGTCTTGAAGCCCCCAATTCCGACACACAAGAATTTTGCAATGAATTGTCGGATTACTTCATCAATAAAATCGAGGGAATCCGGCAAAGCATTCAGCAAATCCATTCCCCCTGTAGCCCCCCCCCCGTAATTATTTACACAACACCTGTAGTAATTCACCTCAACCAGGTAAATTCACGCTGGAACCCATCTCTACCCAAGCCACTAAAAATATCATCGGCACTCTGCGTAACAGCACTGCGCCAAACGATATCATCCCCACTAAGCTGCTGAAGGAATGCGCCGACATCCTGGCACCTCCTATCACGCAGCTTATTAACCAATCTTTCGTGGAGGGCATAGTGCCCTCCCAGTTGAAGGAGGGCGTAATTAACCCCTTCCTGAAGAAACCTACCCTGGACCCTAAGGATCCACTCCACCGCCGCCCCATAACAGCCCTAAACGCTCTCTCTAAGGTAATGGAGAAAGTAGTGGTACAACAGCTGCAACAGCATCTAGATACCCACAACCTACTTGATCCATTTCAATCAGGATTCCGCCCCGGACACGGGACGGAAACAGCATTGCTCAAGATATGGGACGACGCTCTCGAGGCCGCAAACGAAGGAGAATCTTGTCTTCTGGTTCTGTTGGACCTAAGCGCAGCTTTCGACACAGTTGACCATAAGCTTTTATTGACCCGGCTAGCTGAAGTAGCCAGAGTCGCAGAAGGCGATTTATCTTGGTTCTCCTCTTTTTTTGAAAACCGTTCGCAAATAGTGAAGTTAGGACCTTTCACTTCTGAAAAACGCACAGTCTCATGCGGAGACCCTCAAGGATCCCCTTTGTCGCCGGTGTTGTTCAACATTTATCTTCGTCCTCTTTTTGAAATCATTAGCAGTCAAAAATTGCTATATCACTCATATGCAGACGATACGCAACTGTATTTCCGCATTTGCAATAAAAAGGATCACCACCTAAATCTAGAGACATGCCTCTCTTTGATAGAGGACTGGATGAGAAAGAGTTATCCTAAACTCAACGGAGCGAAAACAGAACTTCTCCTGTTTCACGCCAAGCGTACGAATCTACCTGTAACAACTTGGAGTCCCCCAACCATCCTAGGGAAAATCATCACCCCTAGTGCCAAAGTCAAAAGTCTTGGGGTCATCTTCGACTCCTACATGACAATGGACGCACAAATAGGGTCAGTTGTCAGCGGATCTCACCATCTGCTGCGCTTACTACGCAGACTTACTCCTTTTATTCCCAAAGAAGACATAGCGGTCGTGGTGGGAGCAATTGTAAACTCCAGATTGGACTATGCAAATGCCCTTTACCTCGGACTCCCCAAGTACCAAATCGCTCGTCTGCAGGTCGTTCAGAATACGGCCGCTAGACTTGTGACTGGGAAAAAACCCTGGGAATCAATCTCACCTTCACTGAGATCCCTTCACTGGTTACCAGTAAAAGACAGAATTACTTTTAAAGCTCTCTGTCTAACGCATAGATGTATTCATGGGAATGCTCCCCATTATCTATGTGAAAAAATAAAGGCTTATAATCCCAATCGCGTTCTGCGATCCACCAATCAAAATCTACTCCAGATACCGAAAGCCAACTACAGGTCCAAAGGAGATAGAAGATTTGCTGTCCAGGGTCCCAGACTATGGAACGCTTTGCCAGCCAGCATTCGGTTGGAAGAGAACCACTTAGCATTCAGGAGAAAGATCAAGACTCATCTCTTTTGATACCAAAGGAGACAGGAACAACAAGCGCCCAGAGGCGATTTAGTTCGCATGTGCTGCGCTATATACGTTTTTCATTCATTCATGCTCCTTGCCAGGGACCACCACACAACAACCTTCCACCATCTTGTGCCCTGCTCCTTGCCATAGACCTCAACACGACAACTCTCCACAATATTGTGCCCTCCTCCTTGTCATGGACCTCCACACCACAACCCTCCACTATTTTGTGCCAGGCTCTTTGCCATGGACCTTCACATGATGACCTTCCACCATCTTGTGCTCTGCTCCTTGCCATAGACCTCAACACGACAACCCTCCACAATCTTGTGCCCTGCTCCTTGCCATGGACCTTCACATGACAACCCTCCACAATCTTGTGCCCTGCTCCTTGCCAGGGACCACCACACAACAACCTTCCACCATCTTGTGCCCTGCTCCTTGCCATAGACTTCAATACGACAACCCTCCAAAATATTGTGCCCTCCTTGTCATGGACTTCCACACCACAACCCTCCACTACTTTGTGCCAGGCTCTTTGCCATGGACCTTCACATGATGACCTTCCACCATCTTGTGCTCTGCTCCTTGCCATAGACCGCAACACTACAACCCTCCACAATATTGTGCCCTGCTCCTTGTCATTGACTTCCACACAACAACCCTCCACCATTGTGTGCCCTGCTCCTGGAGGTATACATGGAAAAGGGTGATGAGGAAGCTAAAGAGTGTGAAGTCCTGGAAGGAGTGGATGGTTTGGGGGATATTTAAAGATGGGATTGGTGATGTACCTGGGGCCAGCTAATGTTTCTATTAGTATTTTGGATTTTATACATTGTGCTAGATTTTGTCAGACTACTGCCAGTGGGATGAATGTTACACCTGTGCCCCCTATGTTCCAGAAAACACTGGGATTTTACTTCAACAGGCCAAAATAAATAAATAACTTGGCAAATAAACTCCCTACCCAACAACCCCCCATGCAGTTGGAACAGATCTACAGACATGTTGATGTGTTCCAATCCCACCACAAATAGACATTTTCTAACGTCTGTAAGTACCAAAACCCTAATGTAGGACATGGTGGAAAATTAGAGTAGACAGGCCAGAATAGTGGAGTTATGGCTTTTCTGTGTCTTCATTTATTTAATAGTCCATTCAAGTAGTCTATCAATGACTCAGTAAACAGACCCTGTCACCAGACCAATTATTTTAACAACAATCTTCCCGTAATATTATATGTACATTTCGGGTATTTTCTTCATATTATTTACCTGTCTTTCTTGCATATACATCTAAATGGCCTGATACTTCTGATGGGTTCTGCCATATTGATTGTAATATAAGCAGCCCCAGCAGTCGTAAAGCTGTCACTCAAGAGTCAGACATTCTATAATGTTCATCTTTGCTTCTTCCTCGGAAGCTACATAAGATTATGTAGGGAGGTGAGAGGAGGCGTAAAAGAGAGTCAGCACATACAGTACAGTAATTAGACACTCTCAGAAGAGGTGAGGGCTATGATATGCAAAGAGAGGGGGAATTGACTGGAGTAGCCACATTTTCTCACTTGTTGAAGTAGCCATCTGAAGATGTTTAAATGATGCTCAGTTGGTATTAAGAAACCCAAAGTGTGCCAAAAAAATATCCTCCACACTATTACACCACCACTAACAACCAACTGTTGATACAAGGCAGGATGGATCCATGCTTTCATGTTGTTTACTCCAAATTCTAACCATACCATTTAAATGTCACAGCCGAAATTGAGACTCATCAGACCAAGCAACGTTTTTCCAATCTTCTATTGTCCGATTTGAGACTGTGCAAAGTGTAGCTTAATTTTCCTGTTCTTAGGTGACAGTAGTGGCACACAGTGTGGTCTTCTGCTGCTGTAGTCCATCTGCTTCAAGGTTCAATGTGTTGTGCATTCACAGATGGTATTCTGCATACCCTGGTTGTAACCAGTGGTTGCCTTTCTATAATCGTGAACCAGTCTGCCCATTCCCCTAGAGATGGTTGTGCGTGAAAATCCCAGTAGATCAACAATTTTTGAAAAACTCAGACCAGCCTATCTGGCACAAATTACCATGCCACATTCAAAGTCACTTAAATCCCCTTCCTTCCCAATTCTGATGCTCAGTTTGAATTTCAGCAAGTTGTCTTCACATGTCTAAATGCATTGAGTTTCGGCCATGTGATTGGCTGATTAGCAATTTGTGTTACCAAAAATCTGAACAGGTGTATTTAATAAAGTGGCCGGTGAGTGTATTTTTGGGTAAATCTCACTTTACCGCCTATCCTAGAGACACAATAAGAACATTGAAGAAATCTTCCATGATTAGTGAAGTTCCTTCTTAGACAGTTGTCCCTGGAACAGGTGTCCCCACTAAAACATATACCCTTATACCCAACTCCAAATTTTGCATTCAACTTTGTGTCTCACTGTCAATGAATGAAAGAATAAGTAACTTGTATAGCGCTACATATGTGTACTAAATCCCCTCAAGGCACTTTTGTAGCCAGTGTCCGTCTGTGTCTTTAGAAGAGATGTGTCTTCCTGAAGGCCAGCTGGTTTTCTTCCAAGCAGATGTCCGCAGGTAGAGCGTTCCATAGCCAAGGTCCTTGGATTTCGAATCTTCGTTCACCTTTTGATTTGTAGCGGGTCTTGGGAATGTGGAGGAGGTTCTGGTTAGTTGACCGGAGGGGGCGACTTGGGGTGTAGTGCTTTATTTTTTCCCAGAGGTATTGCAGGCTTTTCCTTGTGTACCTTTGTAAGTGAGACAAAGGGTCTAAAATGTAACTCGATCCTTCATGGCTAGCCAATGAAGGGTCCTTAGGGACGGGGCGATTGATTCCCAGGGTTTCTTTCCAGTTACCAATAATCACAGAGTAGAGGGGTAACTCTCCCTAGTGGAGACACCGACAGCAATAAAAACTTGACAGACGGTCCCCTACTCAAACTAGAGTTACCTTTTAAGTTGGTGTTCTTTTTCAGGAATAAGCCAGATAATGGCGCCTTCACTGCCCTGCAACTAGTACAAGACCCAGGAGATACGAAATGACAGCTTATGCCTGAGGCATATAACACACGAGTTTTGCTCACTGACAAAGACAGGGTTTAATTTTATAACATTTTGTGTCTGAGCAGGAGAAGAGTAGAAGAGTCGAGTTTGCAGAGGCTTCTATAATGGCTGTTTGTGTTTTATGCAATTCTCCTGCGCTGAAGAGCTCACATCAGGCTGTGTCAACTTGCCTTTGTTATAAAGTAACACGCTGACCTCACCCAGACAGCAAAATTCTTCGCATCAAGCCCTTGCCTTCTCAGGAGAGCTTCCTAACTCCTGCTAGGTCAAAACAATCAGTCACCTCATTCTTACCATTTAAAATTCTGCAGTTTTGTATACGAGGAAACAGAGCAGCCCCAGAAGATCATAATGGTGCATCAAGTGACATGAGACAGCATTTCCGTTCTTTTGTTAGGCTACAAACCTACACATAGCCTACCGAGCTTCTAACGGAGTCGGCAAATTATTTTTTTCAACTTGACTGTGCAGGTCTGAAAGTTTGCGGTGTAGCAATTAAAAGGTTATGCCTAATAAACAAAAAGGAAAATTCATGATTCCAATTAAAGAAAAAAAAAATTGGCATCAAAATGAACATTATCATATGTTTTGTTATTTTTTTGTTGTTGCTTGTAGTCTCTTTGCCCTTAGGATGCCTTAATAGCAGATACATACAGTATTTACTCAACATAAAAGCTGAAGCATAATCTGTTTTGACTGCTGAGAATCTTAGGCTTAACTTAAAGGATCACTAAAGGAAAACATTTTTTTTGCTGAAATGACTGTTTACAGGGTATAGAGACATAAAAGTTAACTGATTCCTTTTAAAAATGTTTAAAAATAGATAAAAAACAATCATATAATATGCCTCTAGTTTCACTTTTGTTTTTAAACTGGTTTTGTGTTTATGTGTAGAGAGAGAGACAAAACAAAAACAAACAAATCCAGGGCAGTGTTTTGTTTGTAAATTGAATCCCAGGGCAGTGTTTTGTTTTTAAAATGAATCTGATTGGTTCTGAGGAGTTTTAGACACACAGCTTGGACCACAGTGAAAAGCTGCCATGCGATTTTTCATAAGGAGCCAGACAAGCAGGAAGTGTGGAGATCAGAGCAGAATTACAGTAACTTCAAAGCAAAAAATGAACAATGAGAACATGAAAACAGCACTGCATTAAGGTAAAGGAAGATATTCAGCTAAAAAAAAAATTCCTTTAGTGATCCTTTAACTTCCAATTATTTAAACCATAACAAACCCCCCCCCCCCAAAAAAAAAAAAAAAAAATACACATAGACCATTTAAAGTTGGAAGTAGGGCAAGGCCACAGCTTTATTGAACATATCGGTATAACAACTTTCAAAGTCTGCATCACCAAAAACACAACGGGCAGGTGGGTTGGCAACTCTTGTGACGTCAAATTCTTCAGAAGTAGTGGGATGTGCCTATGCATAGCTTTTTCTAGAGTTCTGGCTCCACTCCATCACCTTGTGCCTTTGTAGCCAATTCCAGCGGAGCCACTCCGACTTCCTGATTAGGTTGATGACCTACTTGGTTGCCAAGCATCCAGTAGTCAAGGCTCCCTTTCCTTAGTGCGGGGAGGGTCAAGGGGCCTTCAATATGTTGCCTTCCCTGGTTCCCTTCTGTAGTGTTTAACCCTGAAAAAGCCACTAATATTTGGGTTCCCCTTTTCATGTTATTAGTGACCCTCTAGGCAGGACCACACCTTTTGGTACACCAAGGCTGAAAGAAGAGTTGCTTATTTGAGCAACACCCCTAGCAGAGTAGAACAACATTACTCTGCTGGGGGTGGCAAAATAGTAGCAAAAAACAGATACACCAATAACCCAGTTGACAAATGAGATACTAACAGAATAATGGATAATAGGTATCCATCAACCTGGTTCAAAGTTTAGAACTCTTTGACGCTGACATAAGTGGTTACCCTAGCTTTGAGAAATACACAAAGGGGCTATAAAAAAACAGTCGCTTCTAATCCTCTACTTAAACCTGCTGTTTTCCAGCGTTAGGGCCGAAAAGTCTAGGTTGGAGTGCTCTAAACAGTGTTTTGTAATTCCAACAAGAAAGGGGACAAAGGACAAATCCCTGGGGGTGGGGGGTCTCGGAAAAGGTGTAGTGCTGCAATTTTAAACAGGAATGTAACCAAAATGGTGGCCAAATGCCTCTCACCACTCTGGAGTTTATCTCAACAATTCCTCACCCTCCTGGGGAAACTGCAAGTGTGCCTCTGGATACAAGGGGCAGGTGGTGTCTTATGGTCTTTGGGGATGTTGGAAGAAGTCTTGAACATAGCAACAGTGACACCAGATGTAACAATAGAGGTCCCAAATCTAGATGCCTTCTCTCCTAGCATGCTGAGCCTTGCAGTCCCACAGCAAATTGCCTTTTGTACGCTACAGCATCAGCAGGACCTTACTCAGGCCAGGAAACAGGGACACATTCTCTCACAGATCATGGGACACGATCCTCCTCCCGCAGCCTCATTGGTTTCCTCCACTCTAGGGCACATTTCCCACATTGTGCACACACAGCAGTCTCTCTAGCTGCAGCAGTTCACACTCCCTGCAGCAACACATGGGGACTAGTATCTCTCTGCAGCACCAGAATATTTGGATAGCACAACTCCTTCCTTTGACTATTTTCATCTGAGACTGCCCCCTGTAAACCAGGCTTTTCCCCTTAAACATGCAATTCTCCTGGGACTCTTAGTCTCACACAGTCCTTCCTGATCAGGGCTGCCTGTTTGGGACTAAACTCCCCACAAGTCCCTGCAGTTCCAAGCATACATGGGCAAGCCTCTTCCAGCCCCTCCTGCTACCAGTCATAGCCCTTTTGTTGTCAGGCTGTGGGTGGGGCTTGTACTCTGGTGGCCATTTTCAGTGCTTCCTCCCTCTCTTCCCTCTCCCTTGACCCAGCTGCTCTGTACACTCTCAGCCGAGGAGAGAGAATGATAACAACCTCAGCAGCATGGAGGATTGTTAGTGCCTAGGGTCAGGACCCAGATGATTGTACAACTTAGAGAATACTTACATGAGTCTAGTGTGCTGGCATCAATGGACACGGCTAAATATTTTGACTAAGTTATCAACAACAGATGTTCTAAAGGTTAACTTGGACCCTCTATTTCAGTGGTTCTTAACCCTCCAGTGCTGTGACCCCTTGATAAAATTTTCCAAGTTGTGGGGACCCCTAACCGTAAAATTATTTTCGTAGCGTGAGTTGTCAGCACCCAAGGCAAAACAAGTAATTTGTGCCTCTAACCCACGGACATTTAGCGCTCCCTGAGTCCTTTTAATGGCAACAATAATCGCAGGTAGCGTTACTCACTGTGTCTCCGACTTTGTGGTGTCTTGTAGCCGTGACACCTATGCCGAAATCAGGAGATAGGGTCTCCTCCAGCCCCTCCCACTTCACATTTCTCACCAGTCAGCTGACCAGTCTTTGCCCCCAGCCATGCCTTGAATTGAATGGGCACCTATGAAGAGGCTGAGTGGCGGCTGAGGGCTCCAGAAACAGCCCAGCTGGGCGGCCACAGGCTCCAGTGATAGCCCTGCTGGGTGGCTGCAAAAAGGTTGGGAGAGTGGTGCAGGTTTCAGGGACAGCCCAGGATTCGGTGACCCCTGAAAAATCAACATTTGACCCCCAAGGGGGTCCTGACCCCAGGTTGAGAACCACTGCTCTATTTAAAGTGATTAGACCTAAACTTAACGTCGTTGGCAGGCAGAATCAATCTGATAAAGATGATTTTTCTCTCCAAATGCTTAATTGTAACCTCTCATGTACAGATGGTGGTGCCTAAGTCATTTTTTAAAACTCTAGATACAATGGGCCAGATTCAGGAACACTTGCGCTGGAGTATTTCGATATGCGCCGCGTAACTGTGATGATGCGCCGTCGTTTCTATGTGCCCGTACCCACCAAACTAGATGCGCCCAGTAATGGGTCATTTGCGACCGGCGGAACGTTCCGACGCCAGAGTATCGTCAGCGCTTAATTTCGCTGGGCGCATCAGTCGCGCCTATTGATTTCCCCTGCAAATATGCAAATGAGGGATTTTTCCCAATTCACGAACGGATTAGCACCATACGCTGGCTACATGCGCCGCGCGTATCTGATCCGTCCGGCGCAAAGTTATTTCTACAAAAGGCTGCTTTATCTTTACTCCAGACGGTCACAGGTCAGCAGGAGAGCAGCTACAGCAGCGTTACCGACGATAGGAGCTAGCTGAGCACCCCCACTTGCAAGGACAACACCTCTGTGTGCCAACATGCCAGGGGCACTCGTGGTCCTAGAACTACTGATGGGTCCCCTGGAACCAAGAAGGCGGCCACGTGAGAGGATATACCGCACACGTATGAACCTCTTTGGCATGGGGGATGAGGAGGTGTATCGCCTCTTCAGATTCAGCCCTGTTGCAATACTTGAACTAACCACAACCCTGCAGGATGACATCACCAGCCCAACACACCGATCACAAGCAGTGCAGCCACTGGTGAAGGTCCTGGCAACACTCCATTTCCTTGCAAGTGGATCATTCCAGCGTACAAGTGGAGTGGTGGCTGGGATGTCACAGTCCTCCATGAGCAGATGTGTGCACCAGGTTGTCCCTGCAATCCTCAGACGCATGTCCAACCAGTTCATCAGACCCACCACTGAGGAGCTGCGGCTGAAGGCAATGACAGATTTCTACAACATTGCCAGATTCCCACGCACTGTGGGGGCCATTGATTGCACACATGTGGCCCTACAGCCCCCCAGTGCCACAGAGCACATATACCGCAATCGGAAGCATTGGCATTCCATCAACGTACAGGTGATAGCCGATGCCCAACGCCTCATATGGCACGTCCGTGCCAAACACCCCGGGTCCAGCCATGACAGTTTCATATACCGTCAGAGTCCCATCCCAGCAGAATTTAACCAGAACATGTATGGGGACAGCTGGCTGGTTGGTGAGTGACATGGGAGTCAGGCATGACTATCCCCTCCCGTCATGCACAACAGAAATCGCACATGCATGACTAACATTCTCCTGTCTTTTCCCTTACAGGTGACTCTGCATATGCACTGGGACCCCATCTAATGACTCCTTTCCGGAACCCCCAAACCAGAGGAGAGAGAAAATACAATGAAGCACACATCAAAACCCGTGCAGTGGTGGAGCAAACATTTGGGCTCCTGAAGTCCCGTTTCCGCTGCCTGGATAAGTCTGGGGGGGCCCTATTGTATTCCCCTACCTTTGTGTGTCAGATCATCGGTGCATGTTGCATACTACATAACTTTGCTATGAAAAAAGGCCTGCATATTGACATACGTGATGACCTGACCCCCGACCCACACAGTCCCCCCCTGCCAGAGGACACCCAGTCTGCTGATGGAAGAGCAGTCAGGAGGGTCCTCGCCGTAGGCATCTTTGGACACTAAACCAAAACATTAATTACACAGACAATGCACGCGTGTACACCACTGATGTCCCTAGATCACACACACCACATGCACATCGCATTGGATTAGCCCAAGTCCAGCATGTAGGAGTTGGGAGCAGTAACGCCAGCGTCAAGGCCCCAATGATGTCACTGTCCATTCACACACCTTTCACACATCATTCATTCAGCCGTGGGGTTCACTTCACCACCACGGCCGAGGGTGACACCCCTTACTTTCAGGAGTGCCACCCTCTCACATTCACACACCATTCACACTGTCCCCTGCACTCCTGAACGTGTGCAGTACAAAAATAAATTAGAAAGATCATATCCTGATCAATAAAAGAAAAATAATCTCATAACCTGAGAAAAATAAAAAATAAACTCATGACCTGAGTATGTGAAAAATAATAATATAAAACCAGCCACAAAAAAAAGGCCTCATCGGGGATGCCGGGGGCTTCTTCTGGGGGCCCCTCTCTGGCTCCGCAGCTGCCTGGATGGAGTGGGTGGGGGTGGGGGGGCATCTGGAGGTGGCTGATCCCCAGGTGGGCCACTCCTGGCAGGTGTGGCCTGCGTGCCCTCCAAGGCCCTGGCTATCCGTCCAAGATAACTGTTGGTCTGGGCCTGCATCCGGAGCTGACGGGTCATCTGGTAATGCTGGGCCCGCCGACTCAGCCTCCCCTGCTCCCGGATGGCAGCACTGTTCCCATGGATGGCAGCAGTGTTGGCCTGGACGGCTGCAGTGAGGTGCTGGATATCCCCCTGCACCTCCCCCAAAGTGGTGACCACTGCAGCGCAATTAGAGCTGACATCCTGCACTGCGTTGCTGAGGTTGGCAACGGAGCCCAGGCTGTCCGACACTTTCTGCAAGTGGTCCGCTATGGCCCCCATTTGTTCTGTCTGTCTGGCGTGATCCCTTGCCAACTGGTCCTGGACACCATCAGACACCCCCCTGGTCTTCTGGGTCGCCTTCCTGGGGCCAGAAGATGTATGTCCTCGGGTGGAAGGAGTCGCCCTTGAGGGGCTTCCAAGGATGGGGGAGGGGACGACAGACGGGCCAGGAGAAGGGGAGGAGACAGACAAAACCAAAGAAAAGTCCTGCTCTGCCACAGCAGGATCTTCCACAACCACCTCGGCAGGTGTGGTGTGGCCACTCTCCTCCTCCACAACCTCTTCACCACCCAGTGGCTCGGGCACACGATGGCGTGGGGGGGATGGGGTGGAATGCACGCTGACAGATGATGGCCCAGCTCCGTCATCTGTGGATGACACAAAGCAGACACATGTTGGTGGTCCCACACACTTGGCACATGTCCCCCCCCCCCCAAATGCAAAACAACAAATAGGGGATTATAAAACACTTACCTGTCCTTGTGCCTTCCTCCACGGAGTCATAGCCTGCGACCCCCTCCACCTGCTCCCTCTCCAGGCACCGAGCGACCACCTCCTCCTCTGCGGTCAGGGTGACAGGACATGGGGGACCACCACCTGTGCCCCTCTCATACCTCCTGATGGAGGCCACCTTGTCCCTCACCTTGCGCCGCAGGTCATTTATTTTCTTTTGTATGTCCCCAGCAGTCCGGGTGGAGTAGCCCAGGACATTGACCCTGGCAGCAATCGACTCCAGGATGCCCTGCTTCCTCTCCCGGCTGGTCTTCCGGCTTTTTTTGCCATGGAGAAATTCATTCTCCGTCTCCATAGCCGAGATAATGACAGAGACCTCCTGGGTATTAAAGTTGAGGTTCCTCCTCTCTCTGGGGGTAGCGGGAGCAGCCATCACAGAGCAAAAGTATCTTCCCTGGGGTGGGGGGAAACGGAACTACTTTTGCGCCGGAATGGCGTTTCCGCCAGCGCTTTTAAGCGCCCAGCGGAACGCATTGCGCTGACGTTTCCCAGGAAGTGGTGCCGACGGAAGTTGTGAGCATGCGCACAAGGGGGCGAGTGGAGCCGCACTCACTGCGCATGCTCCGTGGATGATGCGCTGAACGTAAGCCTCTGCGCCGGGCTCCGCCCATCATTTACATATGATCACACCCACTTCCACTTGCGTCGGGTTACGCCAGCGCATTATCGTTACTCTGGCGCAAGTTTACGCGCAACTGCTATGTGAATTACAGGACTTGCGCTGAAAGGGTCTTCAGAGTAACGTAAATGAGAAGCGTTACTCCAGAGGAAAGATACTCTCATCTACCTGAATCTGGCCCAATGTTCACTTCTTTTAAATGGGTGAACAATAGATGAAAACTAAAACTTTCTGTTATGCAGCTGCCCAAGGCTGAAGCTGGTATAGCACTCCCTAATTTGCATTAGTACTGCCTAGCAGGGCAATTGCTCCATTTGATTTATTGGTTGGTGCCCGTCACTCCAGCAATAATGGAGTCGCATTTGGCTGCTGTGATGCGCTTAAAACACTTGTTAATGGCTTTGGAGGCTCCCCTGAATGTATTGGGAGGGGTTTGATTACCGATATTGACTTTGGCCCAAACAGTTTGGAAGGAGGTTAAACATCTGGATGGGTTTGATCATATTAATCTAGATCTGACTCTGTGGCATAACCCCATGTTCTCTCATATGTTAAAGTTCACGGATCACTCTTTCTGGGAAGATAGGGGTCTTGTCAAATTATATTGCGTTTATGCTGGAAACGTGCTGACCTCCTTTACTGAACTACAAAGAAAGCATGCACTCCCTCAGACAGCATTTTATAGGCATCTCCAGCTTCCCTATGTTTTAAAACCCAATTTGGTGTTACTGGTACTATGTTTTCAGATTACCCATTGATAGGTCTATTGTGGACCTAAGGGTTTGATCTCTACTGTCTTCTCTCATCGTTTAGCTACCTCAATCAATAAAACTCCTTTGACAGTGTGTGCTAAGTGGCAAAAACGTATACCTGAACTGCCAGATAAAGATTGGGGGAGGCGTGCTCCTCTCATTTAACTGTCTCATCGGCTATTAATAACAAATGTTTTCAAACATATTCAATTATATGCAGTTGTGCTCATATGTTTACCCTGGCAGAATTTATGATTTTTTTCAGAGAATATGAATGATAACACAAAAACTTTTCTTTCACTCATGGTTACTGTTTGGCTGAAGCCATGTATTATAAATTAACTGTGTTTACTCTTTTTAACTCATAATGAGAGCAGAAACTACCCAAATGACCCTGATCAAAAGTTAACATAACCTGGTGATTTTGGCCTGATGACATACACACAAGTTGACACAAGGGGGTGCGAATTGGACGTACTTGGACATTGCAACATGTTGACCTGTCATTGGCTACAGAAGGAGTGACCATCTCAGTCTCCTGACCTCAATATCATTGAGACACTATGGGGAAATCTCAAACATGCAGTTCATGAAAGACAGCCCAAGAATTTAGAGTAACTGGAGGCTTTTTTCCAAGAGGAATAGACAGCTTTACCATCTGAGAAGATAAAGAGCCTCATCCACAAATACCACAAAATACTTCAAGCTGTCATTGCTGTTAAAGGGGGCGATACACAGTATTAAGAACTGGGGTATGTAAACTCTTGATCAGGGTCATTTGGGTAGTTTCTGCTGTCATTATGATTTTAAAACGCTGTTTATTGATAATAAATGGCTTCAGCCAAACAATAACCATAAGTGAAGGAAACGTTTTTGTGTTATCATTCATACTCTCTGAAAAATGTCCATAAATTCTGCCAGGGTATATAAACTTCTGAGCACAAATGTATGTTGCATCAGTCATATTTAACCCAGTAAGTACACTAGATACACCTACAATATGAAAGTGCAGATTTTATTCATGTAATATGATTGTACCCTGTTATAGTTGGCTATTGGAAAAGAGTGATTGCCATATGTTCCCAAATCCTTTCTATTTCAGTGCCATGTACTTCACAGATATGTTTGCTGAGCATATTAGACGAGGAACAATGGCCAAAATATGCTAGAGTATTGCTGAGGGAAACACTGTTTATGTACCGTAAGGTTATTGTGCTTAAATGGAATCAGTCTGCTCCTCCATCTACCCATCAATGGATTCAGATGGTGAACCAGAGCACAGAGGTTGACCTAACAAATATAAAAAGATGTGGGCATCTTGGTGTTTGTGTACTCTCACCACTACCTCTATATGAAGTGTTCATATTATATACTTAACCTATATGTTAAAGGATCACTAAAGGAATTTTTTTTTTAGCTAAATAGCTTTCTTTACCTTACTGCAGTACTGGTTTCATGTCCTTATTGTTCGTTTTTGCTTTGAAGTTGCTGTAATCCTGCTCTGTTCTCCACACTTCCTGCTTGTCTGTTTCCTTATAACCACAGTGCTGGGAGCTTTCTCACGGTGGTCTAAGCTGTCATTACTGTGTGTCTAAAACTTCCCAGAACCAATCAGATTCATTTTAAAAACAAAACACTGCCCTGGATTTGTTTGTTTTTGTTCTGTGTGTCTATTTCTACTTTGCAGAAACATGAAGCAAGTTCAAAAGTGAAACTAACCTGCAGGCACATTATATGATTGATTCTATTTTTAATCATTTTGGAAAGGAATCTCTGTAAACAGTCATTTCAGCAAAAAAAAATGTTTTCCTTTAGTGACCCTTTAAGGTGTGACTGTACCTGTGTACTTTATATAGAATTACTATTTACCCAATCTCTCTTTACTTGGGTATTGAGTAATTAGCCACTATTTCTTTCTATGAGGACTCTGGACTTTATATATGGATATGTTCTGTATTTGTGTACTGAATTGTGTATGTAGTATGCTCATGTTGAGCATATTGATTTTTGTACCAAACTGTCTTTTTTGCATCTTTGTCAATAAAAAGTGTTAAAAAAAAGGTAGTTTCTCAAAGCGCATTACAAAGAAAACAAAAACACAAGAAATACACAGCATAAAATAAAGGGACAATTACATGAAATCTTGTCCAAAGAAAAATGTTTTATAGATTTGATTTGAATGAGTTTAGAAAAGACTGTCTGATGTTCTTTGGAAGTGAATTGCAGAGTTTTGGGGCATAGCAACACTCCATTTGAGTGTAGGTGAATAGGGGGGATAAGAATTTGAGGAGCGGAGATTTAGGAAGGGGGGGGGGTGAGTTGATTTTATATCTAATCAGACAGATAATTGAGTGCCAAGCTATGAAGAGCCAGCAAGGGGATCTTAAGGTCTATACGAAACGGGTAACCAGTACAATGACTCCTGGATAGGGGTAATATAATCACTTGTACAAGACCTAGTTAGAATCCTGGCTGTAGAATTTTGTACATACAGTATTGTAGTGGAATATTAGTGGATTTGGGTACACCAGCGAGTAGACCATTGCAGTAGTTGAGAGAACACAAATATATGGATCAGCTTTGTGGACCATTTACATTTTTATATGATGCTGGATGTCCTTCAGACCATTTTGACTTTTTACTGACTATCCTGGTTTTCGTGCATGTTCGGGGTTAGTGACAGAATGAGCACTAAAGCCTGATATTGCTATCCAGCTGGTATTTTCAGAAGGAAGTATATAGTACATTTCGTCGGAATGCATTTTTGCCTGAATTTCAGGGATTTTCGCATTCGTTTTTTTTTTTGTTTGTTTAAATATAATTCTTTATTCAATATTTTTCAGTTATAATAACAAAACATATAAATAATATAATACAATAGCAAGAAAAGGAATCAGCCTATATTAAAGTAGAGAACAAATCTAGCCATCAGAAGAAAAAAATAAAAATAATATATATATATATATATGCCAACGGCATCTCAAATTAAATTTAAAAATTAGACATTTAAATCCATAAAATATGGCTACTAATACATATAAATATGATTATTAACCTGGAATACATTCCTTCCATATCGCTACTTACCGTATATATTCTTCCTTATTTAAACCTTCGCTTTTTTACTTTCAAAGAAAAAGAAAAAAAGACCTCACCCCAGACCCCTTCCGCTGGGGACCACTGGAGAGGAAAAAAAAAATAGAGAAAAAAAAAAACACCATACAAAAAGAAAGGAAAAAAAAAAAGGAGCACTATCCTAAGAGCATTTCTCAGAATCGGATCCCCTCACCCGCCCTCCTGGCCACCCCTTCCCTCCATACCCACCCATATAAATCTTAATAGTTGGTAATCAACATACTGAGGTGTACAAGTAAAAGTCATCCATGGCCGCCAGGTTTCCCTACATTCCTCCTCTCTACCATAAAAAAAAAAGCTGTCATGTTTTCCCTTGTCCTAATTTCATCTATTTTAGAAAACCACTGTTTCACCGGAAGGCACTGGTCCACATGTCTAGTAAGCAGCGGTAGTATCTGGTCTGGAATACATGCCTGGACAGCATTCAGCATGTGTGCTACCAATGACTTTTTTATATTTATGGAGGGGTATCGCATTTAAATGCAGGAGATATCCCAGAGGGTCCATACCAAGGTCAACTGATGTCAATTGTTTAATCCAGTTCCCCACTTCCTTCCAAAATGGTATAATTAAAGGGTATAATTTAACAAAAAAATAACGAATGTGCAGGATTCCAAAATCAAAAAGATCCAACATAAAAAATGCTTTATTTCCGTTCCATTGCGACAACAGTTCGATATAGGTGGAAGACTTAACAATAGCAATCTGTGTCTATCAAACCTGCAGTTGAATGTGCCTAACCTAATTCTATTAGTCCAAGATTATTCAACATTTATAGAGACATGAAGATTCAACAAAGTAGCTAAAAACATATGATCGCCATGAGTGGACATTTATGGTCAAATGCTCCGCCCATTGGCTATAGAAGAATTCTAATGTTAGTTGACTAGTAATAATAATTAATAGATATTACTAGTCATACAACATTATAATTCTACTATAGCTTGTGGGCGGAGCATTCTACCGGAAATGTACGCTGTACAGTTTAGCTGCTTCGTTGAATCTTCTTAGAACATTCGACAGACACTATAAGCCTTCAATTGACAGATTCGACCTTAATTAATTGGGATTTTCGGACGAATGCATTTTTTAACAAAACAAAAAAACGAATTTCGGGAGTAACTAAATCAATTGTATTTTTAGGCAAAAACTAAATTCTGAAACTAAATATTTCAATGTGCACATGTCTAGTAAGCAGCGGTAGTATCTATGTATCTCTAATGACAGATTTTCAGCAAGTTTATATTTTTTCTGTAGTATCTATAAACATATATATTGCTGCTTATGGCTAAATAAATCTACTTCTCTGTTCCCTGGAACTACCTTCTGGTCTCTAAACATCCAGTGGGGTACAAACCAATGTTCTGTATGAAGCCATTTTTTGATATTATGTAATTGAGCTCTAGCTCATTTACTAGATGTTTATTGTGCTTATAATATGCATAGTATGGATTTTTACAAATTTTATTTTTTATGTTTTCAGAAAAAATGACATCAGCAACATCACCAATCATTCTGAAATGGGACCCTAAAAGTTTGGAAATCCGAACTCTCACTGTGGAGGGGCTTCTGGAACCCCTGGTGACCCAGGTAAGACAAGGAAAAGTCAATGTTTGGTTGACTGACAATGTTTGGTTAAAGTTAAAGCCCAAGTCAGGCCATGTTTTTTTTTTTTGTTTTGGATTAGGAACAAACTAGAACCTTTATCAAGTTTTAAATGCTGTCTTTGATGACATTTGGGATGTCTGTCTCCATTTCCATTCTGCCTGACATCCCTCAACTGGATACCAGTAAAAAGAAGTTTGCCAAAAGGGGAATAAAAGAGCGGCAGAATATAAAGTACTAGTGATCCTTATGATGCTTACTTCCTGGTGTGTCTGACATTCATGAGTTAGAAAATATTTTTTTCCACACAAGGATTTAAAAAAAAATGGCAGAAGATTGGCTTTCACATTGTGACTTTTGTGACTTGATAAATGGATTTCTTTGGATAATTCTGTTATTGTTGGAGGATGTATTGATCAGATATCAGGGCAGAAATTGGGTTTTCCAGCCGACAGACTCTTATCTCTGAAGCCCAGCTTAAGTAGTAATCATTCTCTATGTTCCCAGTGCACTATATCAAACGCTTTAGGTATGTCAGATCATAACAGCAAGACCCATAATTTTGATATTTGTGAGTGTAAATGATATTGATCACCTGTCTGGTAGTGATGGGATTTTCCCTCCTGAGTATAAAGCTGTGCTGATCTAGATGGATGAAGTGGAAAATGAAGTCAGTGAGTTTGTAGTCAATATGTAGAACTGAGATAGGTCTTAACCACTGGAGCAGAAATTCAGGGCCAGATTCAGGTACAAATACATTGGTGCAGAGTATCAGAGATACACTACGCCGCCGTATTTTACCTGGCTCTACGACGAATTCATGTAGATTACGGCCCGTAAGGTACGGCGGCGTAGTGTATTTCTCGCGGCGGAATCGAAATACGCGATTAGGGGGCGTGAAGCATTTAAATTAAAAACGTCCCCGCGGCGATTCGAACTGCGCATGCTCCGTTCAGAAATTTCCCGCCGTGCATTGTGCGAAATAACGTTGTTACGTCATTTTTTGTTTGAGTAGCGTCGTTTACGTACATTCCTATTCCCGGACGACTTACGTAAAAAATAAAAAAAGATGTTGAAATTCGACGCGGGAATGACGGCCATACTTAACATGGGCTGTCTAATACTAGACCAGATAAAAGCTGGAATAACTTTACGCGGCAAAAAGATGACTACAGATGCCGTAAGAGATTGCTCGTAACTTCGTGGATCGTCGGAAAATGCTCATTTGCATACCCCGACGCGAAAAACGACGGGAACTCCACCCAGCGGCCGCAAAATTATTGCGGCATAGATCCGAAGGCGTACGAACATGTAAGCCAGTCGGATTGAAGCCCGAAGCCGTCGTTTCATGGTTTGAGGATTCAGACTAATGAAACGACGCGCGTAATTTGAAAGTACTCCGGTCTAACGCGAGATAGACCGGAGTAAGGGCTCTGTGAATCTGGCCCTCAGTTTTCTTACTAGGCTGATGTGTTTAGTCCCGATCATAGCAGTTCGGTTATTAGGAAAGTCTTGCATTAAATTCTCCATTCCTTTAAACTAAGTTGGATTGTCAGGAAATCTTAGATTTGTTGTCAAGAAAGACTTGGATTCAAGTCTCTGTTCCTTCAGACTAAGTTTGACTGCCAGGAAAATCATGCATTAGAATCTCCATTGCTTCAATATATGCTTGATTATTAGGTAAGTCTAGGATTAGAGATTCTGGGCCAGATTCACAGAGCCATTACTCCGGTCTATCTCCTGTTAGACCGGAGTACTTTCAAATTATGCGCGTCGTATCATTAGTTTTGAATCCTTAAACCATGTTTCGATGGCTTCGGGCTTTGATCCGACAGGCTTACGTCTTCGTACGCCTTCGGATCTACGCTGCAATCTTTTCGCGGCCGCTGGGTGGATTTCGGGTCGTTTTCTGCATCGGGGTATGCAAATTAGCTTTTTCCGGCGATCCACGAAGTTACGATCGTCCTTCACAATCTCTTACGGCATCTGTAGTCATCTTTTTGCTGCATAAAGTTATACCAGCTATTAGCTGTTCTATAGTTAGACGGCCCATGTTAAGTATGGCCGTCGTTCCCGCGTCGAATTTCAATTATTTTTTTTTGATTTGCGTAAGTCGATCCGGGCAAATAGGAATGTACGTAAACGACGCTACTCAAAAAAAATGACGTAACAACGTTATTTCGCGCAATTCACGGCAGTTCGATCGCCACGTAGACGCGCCTAATTTAAATGCTTCACGCCCCTAATCACGTATTTCGATTCTGCCGTGAGAAATACACTATGCCGCCGTACCTTACGGGCCGAAATCTACCTGAATTCGTCTTAGAGCCAGGTAAAATACGGCGGCGTAGTGTATCTCTGATACTCTGCGCCAGGGCAATTGTACCTGAATCTGGCCCACTGTTCCTTCAAAGTGTGTTTAGTAATCAAGAAAGACTTGGATTCAAATCTCTGTTCCTTCAGACTAAGTTTCGTTATCAGGAAAGTCATGGATTGGAGTTTCTGTTCCTGCAAACTTTGGTTATCAGAAAGTCTTGGATTAGAGCCTCTGTAACTACAAACTATGTTTGGTTATCAAGAAAGTCTTGAATTCGAGTCTCTGGTCCTTTGAAATAAATGTTTTTTTTTTGGAAAGTCTTAGGCCTCGTACACACGATCAAATCTGTCCGCTGGAAACGGTCCGCTGGACCGTTTCAGCAGACAGATTTGATCGTGTGTACGGCTGAGCCGACGGATTTGGCCACATGACAGATTTCAAAGCATGCTTTGAAATCTATCGGGTGGGAATCCGTCCGCCCGACATGTCTGCTGGTTAGTACACTTACCAGCAGACATGTCGTCCCGCACCGCTGCCGAATGGATTCGGCGCATGCGCGGAAGTGTTTTACTTCCTGGTGCGGTGACTTGGCGGCGTCAACGTCACCGCCACGTCACCGACACGTCAGCGCGCTCTCTGCTGGCAGGGATTTTGGTTTGCTCGTGTGTACACACGAGCAAACCAAAATCCCAGCAGACAGATTTGTTAAAATCTGTCGGACGGACAGATTTGAACAAATCTGTCTGCTCGTGTGTACGAGGCCTTAGGAGTATTCCTTTCGCTCTTTGTTTGGTTGTTTATAAAGTCTTTGTTACAAATCCAACTTTTTTCAATAAGGAATTTTTACTCTTAAATGCTATTTAATTTTTAGCACAAGTACAACCAACCACTGTCTATCTTCTACTAGTCTGACTTCAACTATGTGAATTCTGTCTGGTTGCTATCTATTATAGCACTTAAAATTTTAGAGAGATCGGAGGTGGTTATCCTTAAATAGGACCCTAGAGTTCAGGGTCAAGATGGTATCCTCTTACCCTCTTACACCCTTGAGTGTGCTTGCAATAAGAAGAGTATGTACCTTTGATGTATGGATTTTGTATGGATTTTGTATTGAACTAGGTTTGTAGGTTTGTTCTATTATGTACTTGACTTCCGACATTTCTAAGTGTCTTTTGTACTTTGCTCTTTTTTATTGTACTGTCTCTAAATTCAATAAAAAACATGGATGATTAAAAATAAGAAGTGAGTTAAATAAGTCCATCTGTTCCCTTAACTAAAAGACAGTTGAGGCGGTTAACCTCATTTTGGATAGAGCAAGGAAGGGTAATACCCCTGCCAAAATTTGTTTGCCATTTGTGTCTTATTGCTGAGATTTCCCTTACTTTATGCCCCATAGCCAAACAGGACATAAGAGAAAATCCCTGCAAATCAAGGGATTTACTCGAGGACCCCCTGGTCACCAGAACTAGTTTTCCCATTGGAGGAGTTGTGTTTTCTTATAACTTCACCTTCAAAGATAATGGTAAACAGGACAAATAGAAAGTGCGAATCTCCTTAACGGGGACACAGACATCAATAAAAAATGACAGTGTTTAAATCCCTCTGCACTTTATCCAAAACTAAAAAGGAAATTGCCTATAGTGCCTAACGCTCATCCAAGCTGGCGAAAGCACCAGGACCATATCTGCAAGCTTACCTGCTGGACATACTAAATTTGCCAAGCTAAGCTTGAGTCTGTGGGTGCCCAAAAGGGAAATCTGCGAAGGACTTTGTTGGCTGCTCCTGACATCCTACTCAACTCAAATGATAACAATGGTCATTAATACAGATCCTAATATTAATTGAATAATTTTAAATTTAAAACAAAATTGCATTTATCTGTAAAGTGTTCCTGTTACTAACACTCAGAGTAGGTAATTGTATTGTGTGCTGATGTAAGAGAACATAGCCTCTTGGTTCCTAATCTAATAAATGTTTAAAGTGTATCTTTGCATTAGTAATGACCAGAATTATATGAAGGAGAATATGAGAGGAAGATTGTGTGCTTGCAATGATGAATTGTTTTATTTTGTTATGCTAAATGTAAGGCCTACTCTACGTGCCCTCATACTGTTTTCCTGTTAACCTGGCAACACTACAAGTCTTGTCACAAGGCACTTTGAAACATCATTGCGCCACCAAATTCTTCCAAATCCTAACCTTTTTACATACATAATGGGTGGAACTTTCTTAGTACATGCCAGGATTTACAGACTTTCTTCATAATAAACATTATAAAAGTCAGCAATTGCTACCCACTTTATGTAAAACGTATCTTCTATTTATAAAAAAGTTTCTATGACAAACTGGTAAAATCCATTTATCAACTGTATAACATTTGAAGAACAGATCAATACATTCTCTATGCCAGTGTTTCTTAACTCCAGTCCTCAAGGTGCCTCAAAAGGAGATGCTTTCAGGCTTTCCATTAGTTTGCACAGGGGATTTGATCAGTTTCACTGTCTTAGTAATTACCACAGCTGTTACATCTAAAGGGAAATCCTGAAAACATGAGCTACTGGGGCTCCTTATGGACTGGAGTTGAGAAACACTGCTGTATGTTTTAGTATAATTAGGAATAATAATGGAGGAGATAAATTATAGCTGCCAAGGGACAACCATCTTTTAAGTTATATGACTAGAAGTAAGTGAAATATGGTTGGTTATGAGATTGCACTTTGCACAATGTTATTGCATGTCTCATGTCTCCCAACTTTCTGAGATAGGAAAGACGGACACATTATAGCAACAAGTGTGTAGGCTAAGGACAGTCCCAAATGATATGGACCAGGATAAATCTATACACAAACATCCTTAATTATTAACATTTTTCCGCCACTACTTTTCCTTTATACTGTCTTTCAAAACAACAATTTGATTACTTTGGAGAAGCCTTTCTAAACCCATGAAATTATTTTCAGGTCTCGGAGAACACATTCTAAAATCAATTTATTGGGGATCAAGGTGAACAATGCCCTTTCCATTTGTGGCCAGTGTAAAGAAAGCCCCTTGTGGTGGTCAAAATGTCACTCTTTGGGCTCATTTACACTTGCTTCAGCTTCAACACCTATTAATGGCTAGTTTACACTTGCTTTAAAACAAGGCTACGGACATGCTTTGTTAAAGCTCTCTGAACGGTCAGTCAAAGCCTCTGTCACTAAATAAAATGGTAAGCTTTCAGTCCTGTTGTCACATACCTGGTTGAGATCAAGCTGGAAAGGGGGCTTCTTTTGCACCTCTTGTCTGACAACTCTGGTAGTGATGACAGGGAGTGATGGATACAGAGTGGCACAAGGGCTGATGTAATGGATGGCTGAGTCTTGGCAGGAACCAGGTGGCTGGAGAGCATTGAGCAGACTCTGAGAACGGGAGCTCCGTAACGCTGGGTAAGCAGATGGAGGCGTAGCCGGGACGTAGGCCAGGAGGTCATCAACAGTCAGACAGAGCAGGTACCGAGACGAGAGGCAGAGACAGAAATGGGACACAGGCGGGGTTCGGTACACAGTCGGGCAGCAAGGTGCAGGAACATCAGGCAGAAGCAGAGTCAGACACAAGCCAGGATCAGGTAGGCAGGCGGAGATCAAAGAGTAGGTTCAGGTGAAGCCGGGTCAAGACACAGGAAACTTGGATCAGAATGGGTAAACAGACACTATCTGAAAGACCACTCAGCAATGTTCATGTGTCAGTGTTCAGTTTAAATAAGGTTACTTGCCGCCCATACGTGCGCCAATACAAGTCCTTCTTTGTGTACACATTGGTGTGCCAGTGCTTGAGCGCAGGTGCACGTCTGTTGGCCGGACTTCTCTTACACCTGTTTACACCTTCAAGAATTATATGCCATGTCCCTTTAGTTGTGCTTCAAAGCATCTTCAAAGCCCCCATAGAAGTCTATGGCCAAGCTCGCTTGAAGCCCCACCGAAGCCTCATCGAAGCCTCACAAAGCCTCACCAAAGCCTCATCGAAGACCCACCAAAGGCTCATCAAAGCCCCATCGAAGCTCCACCAAAGCTTCACCGAAGTCCCACTGAAGACTCACCGAAGCCTCATCAAAGCACCAAGCAAAAGCAAGGTGTAAACAGGACTGTAAACTAACAATTATATTTAGTGACAGGAGATTTTACTGGCATTCAGAGAGGTTTAACAAAGCATGTCCAAAGCCATGTTTTGAAGCAAGTGCAAATTAGCCCTTAGAGACAGTTAAAATGATCATTGCTGTCAGACTCTGTCATATGATATTGGGCCTAGACCTATGCAGGCGCCATCAAAGGGGACGTCAATTAGCCACAATTCAAGGAGCCCTTAATAATCTGGAGGATCTTAGGGTTTCATGGATCATCGGTTGAGCATGGGTGCTTTAGAGGTTAGATAAAAGGTTTAGATCTGTATTCTATGGGCCAGATTCAGATACACTTAATATTGCGCTGCGTAATTGAAATACTCTACGCTGCCGTATTTTACCAGGCTCTACACCGAATTCTGGTCGATTTTTGCCCGTACGCTACGGCGGCGTAGTCTATTTCTCGCCGCGTAATCGAAATACGCGATTAGGGGGCGTGAAGCATTTAAATTAAGCGCGTCCCCGCGGCGATCGAACTGCGCATGCTCCGTTCAGAAATTTCCCGCCGTGCATTGAGCGAAATCACGTTGTTACGTCATTCGTTGTTTGAGTAGCGTCGTTTACGAACATTCCTATTCCTGGACGACTTACGTAAAAAATAATA
The DNA here is from genome assembly GCA_029574335.1 of Rana kukunoris. Lineage (NCBI taxonomy): Eukaryota > Metazoa > Chordata > Amphibia > Anura > Ranidae > Rana > Rana kukunoris. The sequence goes on from CM056049.1 coordinate 700,363,805, forward strand.
AAAGACGTCGGAAAACGTAGAAATTTGATGCGGGAACGATGGCCATACGTAACATGGGCTGTCTAATATTAGACCAGCAAAAAGCTGGTATAGTGTTACGCAAAAAAAAGATGACTAAAGGTGCCGTAAGAGATTGCGAATGAAGATCGTAATTTCGGGGATCGCCGGCAAAGGCTCATTTGCATACCCAGACGCGGAAAACGACAGGGACTCCACCCAGTGGCCGCAATTTTATTGCAGCGTAGATCCGAAGGCGTACGAACACGTAATCCAGTCGAATTGAAGCCCGCAGCCGTCTATTCATGGTTTGAGGTTTCCGACTAGCTAAAAAACGTGCGTAAATTGAAATTACTCCAGTCTAACACCAGTTAGACAGGAGTTACGGCTCTCTGAATCTGGCCCTATGTTTTTAATTAAATAGCACATTACTGTATCTTTTGGAGGTCTAATTACCAGACCAAAAAGAAAAATACGATTTTGACAAGTGACAGAGAGTTTGAAAAGACAATCCCTCCAGATCAGCTCAGAGCTTTGCCGAATACATTTCAGAATTATCATTTGCCTGTACCATATGTGTTTATCAGGAAATCATAAGGCAAAGCACATTTTAGGCCTCCCTTTCAATTGTTTCGATACAATCTAGTTACTGTAAGTGGGAAGTGCATTGGCTTAAGCAGCCTAATTGTGAAATATTCTGCTTGTAACTGCAGAGATGAATATCACTGAGGTTTCTATGAATTGTGATCGGATTCATCTGTTTTAGAATGAATCGCTATTTATCTGTGTTGGCTGCTTTTATGGTAACATCTGCTTCCCATCTTTTATAGCTTGTATTTTGCCAATATGATAAATGCTGGGCACACTCTCTGTGTCAAACCATATAGGGCTTAAAGAGCTTTTCTATCGTCAGACTGAAAGAGGAAAACCTGCCTGTGTGCCCCCTCGCTGATCAGCTGCCTCCCTGCTCACAAACCCTGCCAATCATCTGTTCTAACAGCACCACGGAGAAGCTCCGAAGCCAACAAAGCTTGAAGCTGCTCAGTTTTCTTCAGCTTTGTACAGCCCAGCCATGTAAGCCTTTTGCTCTTCAATAGATTTGTAAGGCCAGGGTGCACTTCCCTGTCAAAGAACCCGCCATCCGTCTGAAGAAGGGCTTTGTGCTGTTTAAATGAAAGCTCAAGCAAAAAATATATTTTTCTTTGTAATTTTGCTCGTTGAGAAAATCAAATTTTGTAGTGATTAGCTCCATTTGCTTGTATTCTTACAATAAGTCCAAAGAAACGGATTTGGAGAATATTGAAATACTTTTGCTAATACAGTTACAGAAAAAATAATACAATACTGAGCTATATACAGTAAATAGGCATATGCACATGCCATCTGTACCATATGCAATTCCAATAGGAATACAGAGATCACAGGCAAAATGTACAGAGCCAATCAGTGTGGCCCTGTGCCATGTGATCACGGAGAACCCATCACGACAGTCACAAATGAAAACACAAATTGTAAACAAACCCTCCCTTTCTACCTCTGCCGCTGATCTTCAGCACCACACTATCCACAGTGCCCACAGGCATAAAGGGGAAAACCAGAGCTCTGATGTTGGAAAAAGGGAGAGACAAGCAGGCATGGGTTTATGACAGGGCAGGTTGCTGTGCTGGTGAAGACACTTCACTTGTTTTCATCATGTTTTTTTGTTTTTTTGTCTATCTCGTAGCATGGAGGTTAGGGATTTTGGTTGATTTAGTATTCCTATGTATATACATTTTTGATCATTTAGGCTTTATAAGATATTATTTGGCTGAGTGTGTATTTTGCATACTAATTTATTGTGATTGACTAGGCGTATACCTGTGACTGGAGGGGGGGGGGGGGGTATGTGATTGGTTGTTCAGGTTTATAAGGGTACTGTATATGCTTTCCAAAAAGTGATGATTTTTCGGGATGTTTGTAGTCTCCTGGCATTTTATGGTCTTAAGAAATTTGGTAGGCTCAAAATATCAAGTCTTTTTTAAACATTTTCAGCTTTTCTTCCTTTTGTGAAAAATAAAAAAAACACCAAATGAAAGTTCTATCTGTCTCAAAAAAAGTATGTCAAATTCATTCTAGTACAGTGTTACGTGAGTTGTCAGTCAAACTATCACAGCTCTGAAAAAAGAGCCTGGTAATGACAGGGTATATAAAGGATAGTACTCAAGTGGTTAATGTGTTTTAATTACTGCTGCAGTACTTACCTAACAGTGTCTATGTGCTTGCTGTGCCTCCTATCCATGTATTACAACTTACCTACAGAAAGAAACAATGTGGCATCTTTGGAAGGAATGCTAATAATTGGGTACCTTCAGCTAAGAAGTCAATCAGTAACACGTCCTGCATACAAATGCCTCTCTACTCTGCAGTTGAGCTCATGGACCAAAGCTGGAGAATGCCTCTGGACATTGTCTGATAGGTATTGCAGTGGTGACATAGATGCATTAGGCTATAGAGGAGAACAAGGGTTGAATACATATTAGTGTACTTTATACTTAGTGTTTTTTTCCTCTTAAAGGCCAAATAACCTCAAACATGCCCCGATCCCACTAAATAAGGTGCCTTTGATAGTAAAAATTACCCAGACATAGATCTGAAGTAGGATGCCTGAAAATGATGGCGATACCATGTAAAGGTCAATGTAATTTATATATACTCAAGGTATGTATTAGTGGTGTGAGACACCATTCCATTAGCTTGTTATCTTGGATTCGTCACAGGCGGTGCAGTTTAACACAATAAACTATATTGACAGGGAAGAATGGTTTGGGTGAGCAGATATTGAGGAAATGCTATACACATGGCTGATTTCTAGCAGTGGAAAACACAATTATCTTTTTAATGACCGTGCAGTAATTAACCACTTCTTAACTAGAAGCAAACCGTATAACACAGGGCTCAGATAAAAGGATGCTAGCCTCTTTTTCTATCTTGATTATACAGTTGATATGATACATAAGTCCTGTGTGTAGACCTTATTAGCAAATATAGGTGTTGCATCTACCTTTTCTTTTTCTACTCTTTTTATGTTGACTAGTGTTGCCTGTTAGAAGGTCTTTAGGGACTCTGATTCATATGCGGGAGACCGTAAGCCCTGTACACACGATCGGATATCTGATGGAATCTAATTCGATGAAACTGACTTTCATCAGTCTTGCCTACACACCATTGGTCAAAAATCCGACCGCGTCCAAAGTGGTGACGTAAAACACTACGACGTGCTGAGAAAAAAGAAAGACAAACAAGGCGCCTCTAAGTGCAGAAGTATAAAACTTTTAATATCGCCTAAAGGGGTTAAAAACACTTACAAGATGGTGGATGAAACGGGCATGTAGCAGGTAAGTGTGTCCAGGAGATGTTCCAGTGGCAGGGCATTCCCAGTCTGATCATAAAGCTTCCAGATTGGGACTATCCTGCCACTGGAACATCTCCTGGACACACTTACCTGCTACATGCCCGTTTCATCCACCATCTTGTAAGTGTTTTTAACCTCTTTAGGGGATATTTAAAAGATTTATACTTCTGCACTTAGAGGCGCCTTGTTTGTCTTTCTGTTTCCATTAGAGATTGCTTGTCTCCCTGAGTGCTGCCTAAAGTGTGTGAAGATCTGCTACCCTCTTTAACTCAGACTTTATCTGTCAGGATTCAAATGTTTGAAGCGCCCTGGATATACACATTTTTGTGCTGAGAAAAATGAAGTTCAATGCTTCTAAACATGCGTCGTCTTGATTCTGAGTATGCGTTGATTTTCGACAGATGGACTTCCACACAGACGATAATTTTTTTTCTATCTGTTTTTTATCAATAGGAAAAATTTAAAAAAGGTTCTATTTTTTTTCACCGATGAAAAAAATACGATGGGGCCCACACACAATCGGTTTATCCGATGAAAACAGTCCATCGGTCTGTTTACATCCCAACAAACCAATCGTGTGTACAGGGCTTTAGAGTTGGTCGATTAGATGAATATTTCTCCAGTCATGGAGAGTAGAGACCAGATCATTCCAAGAGTAAACCAACCAATTAATTATAGATGGCCAAAGTTTAAAACGTACTATATTTTAAAGATTCCCGGCACTTGAGGGCCACCCAGGGGGTTGTATGCATGTTGGTGCTTGGATGCTGAGGTATGACTCATTTAAAGAGTGCACTGACATATTATGCGCCCATGTTTTTCATGTATTCTGTTAAAATGTTACTGTTTTTCTTTAGATAATTGCTGTAAATGTTTTCATGTATCCTGATGAAGCAACATTGGTGAAATGCGTTGACACATGAGGATCTATAACCAGAACTGTAATCTGTGAAGCATATTAACAATATTTTTATTGTATGAATATATGTGGTTTACTCCATCCAAAAAGTACTACTATATTTGGTTTTAATGACTTATGGACTGCCCGTCATCATTATATGGCGGAACTTTAGTTTAGTGGAATACCAGGGTTATGGCAGCTAGTAACCTCGGTATCCACTACTTAAGCAGGTGGTCCGCATTCAGATAACAGTGGTCTCAGCAGCAGGTTCACCGGAAAATCACTTTTATCGGGGGAAGGAGCCCACCCCCCTCCCGCCGCTTCCCGGATTCCTCTTCCCTGCTTGGCATGGAGTTGAGTGAGGGGAAGATGGCCCCCACTCGGCTTCATACAATTGCATGGCAGAAGTGATGGCAAAATGTCACTTCATCCCATAGCTCTTAAAGGGGCACATATTTTTTGTGCAGATGCAAGATCTTATATTTAAGAGGTCCTGTCATGCTTCTTTTCTATCACAAGGGATGTTTACATTCCCTAAATTAGGAATACAAGTGACACAAATTATTTATTTTTTAAAGAATAGTGTCAAATTAAAAAGTTAAATAAAAAAGGAAAACAAAATATTTTAACGTGCCCAGTCCCGCCGAGCTCGCGTTCAGACGGGAACGCTTATGTGAGTAGCGCCCGCATGTAAAATTCTCTAGGATGTTAGAACCCCCAAACATTATATATTTTATTTCTAAGTAATTTTATAGCAAAAAAATTATCTTAACTTGTAAACAACAAGTATAAAAAATAGTCCCGGTCTTAAAGTGGTAAACTATAAGCATGTGTACATTCTGTATGTTCTTCTTTTTTATAAAATATGTATAATACAATTTCATGAGTTTTTATAAATGGTCTCTACTCTCCATGTCTGGCCTATATAGCCTGGTTTTATTTATTTTTTTTGTTTTCTAACTTATACATTACGGATATTGGCCAATGGCAATGAGTGTCATGTTCATCTTTTTTTCCAGGTGTGTATGATGACCTGCAAGGAACCAAGTAGGAGTGCTAGCCCCGGCCTGCCTCAGTAAAATACTTGGAAAAAGAAGAATGGCTGCACATCCAAAGGTTGCAAACAAAGTGCCTTTATTAAAATGTAATAAAGGCACGTTGTTTGGAACCTTCAGATGTGCAATCACTCTTCTTTTTCCGAGAGTGATTGTTGACCATCACTGCAGAGGAAAAAGATTGTGATTGTCAAACAGAACTACAGAGGAAATTATTTGGGGGTACTTATTTCAGGTGGTTGCAAAATGAGCAAACAGTGTGACCAAGGAGTGGGAAAAGCAAATACGATTTTAGGATGCATCACTAAAGGGATCACCAGCAGGAAGAAGGAGGTCCTGATCCCCCTATATAGATCTTCAGCGAGACCATATTTAAAATACTGTGTCCAGTTCTGGAGACCTCACTTACAAAAAGATAATGATAAGATAGAACGAGTCCTAAAATGGGTAATAAAAATGGTGAAAGGTCTTGGGGGATAAAACATATCAAGAGCGATTTCAAGAACTTCATTTGGACAGTCTGGTAGAAAGAAGGGGAAGAGGAGACATGATTGAAACCTTTAAATACATCAAGCCGTATTTTCAACATGAAACCAAAATCAAGAACAAGGGGACATGACCTCAAACTAACTAGAGAAAAGTTTAAAAACTAATCTTAGAAAGTAATATTTTACTGAAAGGGTAGTTGATGCTTGTGATAAACTTCCTGCAGAGGTAGCAAGACAGTCAACAGTAAGTGGTTTTAGACATGCTTGGGACAAACATAGATCTATACTCAGACGTGATGCTGCTGTCACTTTTCTATGTCTCTATTGTTGATATAAGTTACAGAATCTAAAGGGTTGGGAGCTGATGGTTGGTCAAAAGTCTCCCGACTATACAGGGTAAAAAAGGGATGCTGTGGTTGGGTAGAAAAAGAACTGGCACCTACTTCAGACTGTCCCGGTATTTCTCATGCAGGAGGATTCTAGTGCTCACCTGTGGAAAAAGGATAACACTGCACAGTGGACTTTGAAGGGAAGATACAGTATATAGGAACACCACATTACTTTCAGAGAGAGAGAGAGAGTCTTGACGGGCTTTATTTAATAAGGGTGATGGAAAATAATTTGTAAAAGTTTACTATTCTTCTTACTTAGACTTCTGGTCATTGTCTACTTTAGAGTGCCATTGAAAGATCCTGTGGATGTACTGATAACGAGGAAAAGGATAACTGAAGGACGAAAGGAGCATGGCATGGTTAAGACTGTCTGGGTATATTTTGAGTGAAAAGATGGAGTAGTAATAGTGTCCATCTGTGATTAACAGAAACTCAGATGATTTAGAAGCTGCTTAGGGCTCTCCTCTGAGAACAGTGATTAAGGAGAAGCCAAGGGCTGTCCTCAGAGAGCAGCAATTGAGGAGCAGCTAAGGGCTGTCCTCTGACAAAGTATAGATATATGTAGTATGAAGGACTAGAGATTTTGTAGTAAAAAGTTGACTTATAATTTTGAGCTTTTTAAGGCAAGTAAAGGATTGTCCTAATTGTTATACAAATACATGGGTAACCAACCCATTGAAGAAATGTGTAGAGTTTCTTGCATAAAGAAGTGAAAAACTCATAAATATATAGTACATCTGAGTGAAGGGTATCTTGACACATCAATAAGAGAAGTAGTTAGGAATATACTACCACTGTATGTTCTCTAACAATTCTAATGACATTACACATCTTTCTTGCCTTCAGGCCACTTGTCAAGCTTTTATACAGTTTCAGAAGGTTATTATCCTGTAAAACATCAAGGGTTACTATGAAATTTACATGATTTTCACCCAATTAGGAACATTTTGACATGATCAACAAATAATCTCATGGTTGCAGGCAACTACAGATACTACTGGTTAAGTGTTCCTGGATAAAAACTGAACTCTAGCCTTACCTTCAGTCTTGCACAGTAGTTCATTTCCTCCACTGTACTGAAATTACGTATGTAAGTTTCGCTCTGGTCTGCATGTGAATCAAAGCATTTTGATATCTGTATAACTCCTCCCAAAAGCCAGCTTCATGCATCAAGGTTGATGGCTTTTGAGAAGAGTAATGAGGCAGGGAGCTGTAAAGTTTTAAAATAGCTTTGTAAAACATTGTTTTATCAGTGGCGGCCTGTGCACCTGATTAGAGCCAGAGGCTCTAATAGGCTTTGAAATAGGTTGGGCTTGGGGCGCAGAGAGTGTGCCCTGATCCCACCCAGTTGTGTGACACTAGCGCATGAATATTCGCTATTCTGCCACATTCTCCTTCGGCCAATCAGGAAGCCCCCTATTGGCCAGGGAGTCTTATGACTCTCTGGTCAATTGTGTCTCAGGACACACTTCTGGGTTCCAATCGGGCAGAAGGAGAATGTCTGTGTCCTCCATGGAGTGGGGCGGCCCTTCCTTCTCCCTGCCTCTGTGTCTCCTCCATGCCTCTACTAGGTAAGGTGATTGCCACTGCGTGGGGGGATGGTGGTGCTGTGGGGTGATCACCACTGCCGCGGGAAACACAGGCATCGACGATCACCCCGCAGCACCAACAACTCCCCGATCGCCGATGCCTGTGTTTCCCCCGGGGGGAGGGGGTAGCGTTGGTTGTGCAGCCCCAATTCCTACCTGAGCCTCCTCTCGAACCCTCGATGTCCATGAGAACCTTGGCTCTCTGGGGTCTCGCACTCCTGATTGGCTTTTGGCAGCAGCGTCAGCCATTGGCACCCGGCAGGAAGAAGGAGCCAGGAACACTGGCGTGGGACCTGAGAAGAGGAGGATCTGGGCTGCTTACTGCTAAACCACTGCACAGAGCAGGTAAGTATAACATGTTTGTTATTTTAATGTAAAACGACAAGTTAGTAACACTCTAATGTGTTTTGATTGTGATACCCCAGTGGGGATACAGACTGCAGAAAACCTCTTTTTAATAGAATAGGGAAGACTTATAATTTACAATCTTTGGTAGGTTTAGATTATTGTCAATCTCCTCCAGTGACAGCTGCTACTCTCAGTTCTTGTCCTGCTTACAGGGACAGAAGGTCGGGTGAAATCATGCCAACTGGGTTACAGACAGCTATACAAACCTGACAGACAAATGTAAAGTATAACTAAAGTCAAAACTTTTTTCTAGTTTTGGATAGAGTGGAGTAAGATTAGAACGCTTGTCTGTGTTCCCGTTAAGGAGATTTACTGTTTCTATTCATTCTATTAAAGGGAAAGTAAAAGAAAATCACACATTTTTGGTTGTCCCCAGAAAAGTAATAGAAGGGAAATCTTACACTAGTTCTAGTGACCTGGGAGTCGCCAAAAGATTTCTTTAATTTTCAGGAATTTCCTCTCGTATTCTGTTTTGCTATGGGACAGGAAGTGAAGGAAAATCTCTGCAATGGGACAAAGATGTTGAAAAATAAAAACATCTCACAGGGATTATTATCCTCCCTTACTCTATCCAACATGGGGAAAAAAAAGTTTTGCTTATAGTTCTAATTTAATCTAAACTTTGTGTATTACAAGGCTCTATATAAACCTGTTTTAGGTCATAGGTGGCAAGTTAGTTGCCGACCGGGCCATAGACAAATGACGTCCTGGTCAGAAAGTGGAATGCCGGGGTTATGGCTGCAGCAATATGCCATAATTCCGGTATTGTTGTTTTCAGTCGGCAATTCTGTACAAGATAAAGTGGCAAATTTTCCACTTTTGTCTTTTTGACACCCCACTCCCTCCGTTTCCCGATGGTTCCCAGGCTTACCTGACAATCGGTGAAGCCTGAAACTCACCTGACAGTGCCGGTGGGTTGCAATAGAGATGAGTGAAGGCAAGATGGCCTCCACACATCTGTATGGCCTTGGAAAACCAGAGCGATGTAATGGTTTTAGGCTCCATTCACACCTAGGCGTTTTGTCGAGTGAAGCGCGACGCTACAATAGGCTGGAGGGTCGAAATAACATTATTGTCTATGGAGATGGTTCACATCTCCTAATGCAGAATGCCGTACATCGAAAGAACGACAAACGCCGAATTTCAAACAAGTCCCGGACCCTTTTTCGAGGTGCGTATCGGGCCGCTTCGGCGTTCAGCATAGCCGACAATGACCTTTACCTAAACTGGGGTTAAAAACGACACGTTTTGTCACCGCAAATCGCGGTACAAAACGCCTTAATTTGTTGCCGCAAATCGCGGTACTAAACGCCCAAAATCACCTACGCTAAGGTGTGAATGCAGCCTTACTTCCGGTTCCTTCAGCATATAAACAAGGTTGGTTTTTGTTAAAACAAAAAGATTAAACACATTTTTTTTTGATCTTTTGCTTTTAAAGGTAGAGGAGAGATTTTGGGTCTTATACACCCCAGATCTCTCCATAAAGAGGACCTGTCATGCTGTATTGCTATCGCAAGGGATGTTAAAATTTCTTGCGATAGTAATAAAAGTGATTAAAAAAAAAGAAGATAAGTGACAGTGTAAAAATAAAGACTGGAATAAATAATAAAAAAAATATATAAACAAAGCACCCCAACCCCCCCCCCTGTACTTGCATGAAGTGGTAAATGCTTACATTCCCACATATGTAAACGGTGTTCAAACCACACATGTAAGGGAGGTATCACCGCAAACGTCAGAGCAAGAACAATAATTACAGTATAGCAATAGACCTCCTCTGTAACTCGCTACTCATAACATGTAGAAATTGAAAGTAACGTCTATGGAGATTTTTAAGTACCATAGTTTGGTGACATTCCACAATCACGCGCAATTTTAAAGCATGACATGCTGGCTATCTATTTACTTAGAGTAACATCGTCTCATTTTAGAAACAAATGGGTTTTATTTTGTGTTTAATTTTTTGTTTTTTAACTCATTAAAGTGTATTTTATTTCTCAAAAATGTATATTGACATAAAAAAAATGCAAAAACCTCTCTTTTATTCTCGAAATCCTCTGCTAAAAAATAAATAAAAATAATAATGTTTGTTGGTTTGTTGGTTCTAAGTAATTTTCTAGCAAAAAAAAACACAGATAGCAAGTACTTCTCCAGACTGATCTAATCTATTAGGGGACAGCTGTCTGCTGCAGCAGTGTGGGCTGTTTACCCCCCTTTCTCCCTTCACACAGACACTCAGAACTGCTTGTTTGAAAACTCCCTTCTGGAGGTTGTCTGTAAACTTCCTATTGGAAGAGCCTGAGCCAATCATGAGACAGCAGCAAAGTACTGTTGGGGGAGGAGATAAAAATCCAGAGGAACTAGGCCAGAGCCTCTTTTTGCCTGCATCAGGAGAGTATCTCTATATATGTGTGTGGAATCTCAGCCTACCAAGGGGCACACAGCCTGCAACTCCAGCCCAGAGGAACAGATTGTTCATGCAGCTCCAGCCCAGAGGAACAGACTGTCCAAGGACACCCTGCAACAGCTCAAGGTCTGAATGCCACTGCGACACACCTGCATCTAAGATCGATCGATCACTCAAGGGAGGACGGCTGACTGTGTACAGGATTTGGTGAGGGGGCTTTGCCCATGAACCTTTAATGCCTTTCATAGAGCTCCTACATTGCTAAATAATAAGATAATAAAATGCAAAGCGTTGCCTCCAGGACATTAACGCGGTTGCCATGCCATGACTAAGCACTAACATAGTGTGAAACGCGTCAGTTGCCCTTTTCTGTGGCTGTGTTGATTTTTGTATGCCCATCTTTTATCGATAAAGACAACTTTTTTGGAAGTTTTCCTGGAGTGCGGCAGTCTATCCTTCTTCCTATTTTCTGACATTAACGCGGTTGCTCTTAAAGGGGACAAACCACGGGTATTGATATAATTTAACTAGGTGTGTACTAGAGGTATCGTAGGCCGGCCTGGGGTTCCCCATTTAGCCACAGCATCCCCCACACACCAAAAGTTATTGGGGAGTCTATTTAATTTGTACCTATTGTTACCTATTACTTTTGTTGTTTGCATAGTGTTCCTGACTGTTTTCTTTAAACTGTTTCAACCAAGTCCTGGGTACTTACACAGGTCCTGACTCCTGGCCAGTGGCGGCCCGTCCATAGAGGGCACCCGGGCGCCGCCCCCCTCCTCCGAGTTCGACCGCGCCACTTGCTTCCGGCGCGATGTATTGTTATGGCTGGGCGGGTGCATACACTTTCTGTGTGCACCCGCCCGTCTCTATGCCAATTCCCGACGTCACTGGAAGAACAGGAAGTGACGTCGGGACTCTCAGCTCAATGCGACCGGAACAGTGAAAAAGGTAAGCTGAGTATTGCTGCTCAACATGCCTTACATTCCACTCTCTGTATGCCTTACATTCCCCTCTCTGCAGTGCATCGCATACGGCGGCAGCGGCGGGACAACAACGGACCCCCCCTTATTGAAAGTTTATTTATTGTAAATGTTTGGCGAAAATAGCGGACCGGCCCCCCCTCCCCCCACTTGTTGTTAGTATATGTAATTATCGGCGGAAATGGCAGCCGGAACGGACCCCCCCCTTATTCAAATGTTTTTTTTATATATTTAAATATCAGCGAAAATAGGGGCCAACACCCCCCCCCCGCTTAGGGGCCAAGTAGGGGCCATGAGCGCTTATTCAAATGTTTTTTTTTTATTTAATCGGCGGGAAAAGGTGCCAACCACCCCCCCCCGCGCTAATTCCTTATTCAAACTTTTCTACTTGACATTGACCTTAAAGTTTTAATATTTGGCGGAAATAGCAGCGATAACAAACCCCCCCGCTTATTATGAAATGTCTTTACTGCACAAATAGCGGGCATCAACTCCCCCTTTTTTTTATACCTCATTAGCGGCCGTCAAGAACCCCAACCCCCCCCCGCTTACCCACTTATTAACATTTCCTTTAAAAGTTAAAAATTAATTACAGCACAAATAGTGGGCATCAACACTACCCCACCAGACGATCCCCCCACCCCCCCGGATATTATAAAAAAATAAACGTTGAGAACCGTTCATATCTGTGCAAATTCAAGTCACAGCAACTTTGAAGTAGTCCCTGCATTACTTTTGTCCCACTTTGATGTGACTTGAGGTCCATAGACCTCCAGAATACACAGGCATTGCTTCAAGTCGCTGCAACATCGCAGCAAAAAATTGTGGCAGAATCTTGCGACTTTCAGGCTAACACAGTCTGAAAGTTGCACAATTCTGCCGCAATTTTGATGCGACTTAAAGCAATGCCTGTGTATTCTGGAGGTCTATGGACCTCAAGTTGCATCAAAGTGGAACCAAAGTAGTGCAGGGACTACTTTGAAGTCGCTGTGACTTGGAGTCGCACAGATATGAACGGTACTCATTGGAAATCGTGGGGTCTCTGGTAATCTCGTGCAGAATGTCTGCAGTCTCTGGTCATCTTGTGCAGTATGTCTGCAGTCTCTGGTAATCTTGTGCAGTATGTCTGCAGTCTCTGGTAATCTTGTGCAGTATGTCAGCAGTCTCAGGTAATCTTGTGCAGTATGTCTGCAGTCTCAGGTAATCTTGTGCAGTATGTCCGCAGTCTCTGGTAATCTTGTGCAGTATGTCCGCAGTCTCTGGTAATCTTGTGCAGAATGTCTGTAGTCTCTGGTAATCTTGTGCAGTATGTCCGCAGTCTCTGGCAATCTCGTGCAGAATGTCTGCAGTCTCTGGTCATCTTGTGCAGTATGTCTGCAGTCTCTGGTCATCTTGTGCAGTATGTCCGCACTCTCTGGTAATCTTGTGCAGTATGTCCGCAGTCTCAGGTAATCTTGTGCAGTATGTCCGCAGTCTCAGGTAATCTTGTGCAGTATGTCCGCAGTATCTGGTAATCTCGTGTCCCCATTTAGAGTCCTTCATTACTAACAGTGTAATTTTTAGTTTGTTTGCGCCAATCTGTAAGGCTGCGCTATATACCATGATTTGTGATGCTGGGTCTGTATACTCTGTCCTGTGATGCTGAGCTGTATACTCCTGACACTATGAGTGGAAGCAAGTGGAATACAGGGGACGGAGTGGGTGGATTCTATAAGAGGTGTGGCTTATGAAAAGTGGGAGGGACCACATGTGGAGGGGCGTGGTCTTTTGTCCCCCATCCTAAAACTTCACCAGCCGCCACTGCTCCTGGCTGACTAATGTTGACCTGAATTTGACTTTTCTTCAAGTAAACTACAAGAAGAACTGTGTTGTGTATTCCTGCTGAGTTATTCCATTAATCACATTGCTAGGTGTGCCAGTTCATTGGGGTTGAAAGGCAGTAACGGACTGAACAAACAAAGCAGCTCCCTCGGGGGTTTGCTACACTTATATGAGAGAAGTGTCAGAATTGGCCCTGTAGGCAAGTGGTTAAAGGGTTTCCATTTTTTTTTAAACCAGCAAAAGTGTACAATGGGCACAGGATGGAAAGTCAATGACTATACAGTGCTGCAATATGCTCATTTGTCAATAAAGAAGAAAAGTACCCCACCATGACCTTCATCACCATCACTTCTTTCCGTTGGTCAGATTGTAAATAAAATAATAGAAGCATCCTATTTAGTAATATGAATGGAGCACCCTGTGCAATATAATCACGATTTCAAGATTACAGTAATAAATAAACCAGCAGAGTGATGGGAGAAAATGCGATCTATGAGTAAGGATGGGAAAAGCTTTGTTCAGGAGAATCATCAACAATGCCTTGAACAGAATAGCCAGCAGCAGGCTGATGGGAATCCTGCTTTTATTAAATATGGGATAACCTCATATATTGACATATAAACATAGGAGATGCCCCCCAAAAAAATGAAAATCTGGTATTGGTGGCTAGTTTCCAAACTGTCTGAGCAGTCAATTGAGCATATTAATGATGATTAGGAAAGTTAAGAATGAGAGAGAATATTTGTTAAGGATAGCTATATGTATATAAACACCAGTAAAACTTAATAATGTGCATGGAATGTTTAGGTCAGGCCTATAATACTGCTAATTATGTCAAGGGGAATTAAAGACTCTGACATGATGGAGTATTTTGACTGATGATTCAATTATCTGGTAAGCATAAATATAATTAATTTATTTTTATTTATGTTTTTGTTTTGTTTTGTTAAAAATTTCGTATTTGTTGGAAATGTTTTATGTTGTGATGTGTTTTTGTTGTACATCAGAAAAAAAACTAATAAAAATTATGTGATGTAAAATATGGGCTAACCTCACACACTGCCTGTATCACACTAGCGTGTTAACACAAGCACGTGATGGGGAATCATAATATATACAGTGCCTTTAATATGCAAATGTATAACAAACCAACATTTTCACTCCTAAAGGTAAGAATGTAAATAAAATAATAAAGACACACTATTCAATAATTATGAATGGAGTTCCCTGTGTGATATAATCTCCTGAATTGCATGGATCTATGTTCCCTAAGCCCTAAAGATTACAGTAATGAAATAATCATATCTATTGACTAGTCTCGGAAGGCGAAAGAAGGCAAGCTTTAGATATCTATGCGGTGACAGCAGAGGGATTGGGGAAGATGCTATCTATGAGTAAAGATAGGGAAAGCGTTGTTCAAAAGAAGCATTTACATTCCCTGCAGCAGTATAGACAGCAGCAGACTTGTGGGAAACCTGTTATTTTTTTTTTTGAGTCGGCCATACATGGATCAAAAATGGTCCGGTTCAGCAGGGACCAGATGAATTTTGATTCATATATGGGCAGACTAATTGTACCCAAGTTGATTGATCGATCAATATCAACTTGGGTACAATCAGCATGTACATTTTTTTTGTATACAGTTAGTGCCAGCAGCTATAGCCCCCCACTGGCAGAATACATTAGTACAACGGGAGGCATTCAAGCTATTTTCTTTTTTCCACCCCTGCTGGAGGGAAATAGTCATAAAATCTATGGCAAGTCTTAGGATACCCTCATCCACTGCCTATACCACATTAACATATTTACATCATCGCAGGATGGAAAATCAATATTTATACAGTGCTGAAATGTGCTCCTTTAGCAACAACGAACAGTGGCCCCACCAACACCACCAATGTCTTCACTCTCTAGGTCAGATTTTGAATCTTACTATGTTCCCTGGCTTCAAGATTACAGTAATGAATTAGTCACATATATTGACTGGTCTCGGAAGGAGCAGAAGGCATACTTTAGATGTCTATGTAGAGACAGCAGATGAAAAAGAGAAGATGGTATCTACGAGTAGAGATAGGGGAATCATCAACAATCTCTAGAGCAGTATAGCTAGCAACCTGCTGATGAGAAACCTGTTTTTTTTTTGTAATATAGTATAGCACTCTCCTGCTAGGCTGCTAGGTTTTATTTTGTAGAGGCAAATTTTGTTTTTGTCCCTCCTGTAACCAGCAGAGCCAAATGGGTTGCTTTGTGCTGCTCTGGGTTCTGAATGCTGCAGATCTGGCGGCTTCCCCCTGTTTTCTGGAGCTTTCCAGAATATAGTGGAAAAGTCATAGGCAGCCTAAATATTTAAGCAGGCCAAGCCAATCCCATTGGCCTGGGTTCTTGTCCAGGAGGAGAAGTTCCCTGTCAGGGAGGGCTGTCTGCCTTCCTGGCTGCCCTGCTAAAGGCCTAGCCTGCTCACGAGGATCCCAGCCATGTTGAGAGGGTCTGCTTGGCCACAAACCCTTTCAGGGACTAATGAGGGGTGCCACTAAAGACCTATCTTGGGAGATCACAGGGGGAGCCTGTCTGCAGTAATCATCCCAAGATGAAAGAACACTCTGAGTACTGACCCAAAGGTTGAATAATTGCAGTGACTGTTTGCTTTATCACCCCCTTCTGCACAAAGTACAAGGCATGCCTGGCCTGGGTCAATGCTGTCTGTGCCCCAGTCCTATTCACGTAATGTCCATCTGCTTAAGAAACTGTTCTGCAGAACTGCTACAAGGAATAGTGTCTTCGTTGTCCCTATTATGTCCCTATGTGGAGTATCCCACAGCTCCCTATCCAAGATATTAAACTTTAAAAAGGCAACACTTATGGACTGTACTTTTCTGAATTTCTGGAGTACAAGGGTACTGTTTGCTTGGCTGCTGCACTAGCAGGAATGGAACCTGGGACTTTAAATCAGCGGCCTTGGCATTGGGTAGTGCTACAATAGAATAGCCTCACACAATGCCTCTAACAAACTAGCGAGGTCACACCCGTGACTGGATTGCTAAATAGATACAAAAACACTCATCTGTTTCTACAGCATAAATTTCTGCCTGGCAAGAGAGATACTTTATTACAATATAAATGCAGCACTTTCGCATATAAAAGTCCTTAAAAAGTCTTTCATATTCACAACATAGCAGGTCTCCACACGTTGACAGCCACACCTCCACAAGTGGACTTATGAACAGAAAAGGGTGATTGAAGTGTTCCTCCACCAATATACAACACTCCAAGCCTCTTACCGTCTAATGTGGATCACCCACAAACAGTGATCAATAGTGTTCAAATACAGATCGGCCCCAGACTGTATGATAAAAATAGTCTCCTGGTGCCTTCAAATCCTATGGACTGGAGCACTCCACCAAAAGTAGTGATGAGCGGAATACGCCATATTCGATTTCGCGATATTTCGCGAATATTTCGAAGAATATTCGCGAATATTCGTTAATATCGAATATTCGTGATATTTTATGAAAAAAAAAAAATTGCAAATTTTCGCCAATGCGAATTTTCGCTAATGCGAAATTTCGCGTTTTTTTTATTTTTTATAAAATATCACGAATATTCGATATTTATAAAAAAAAAAAAATTGTGAAATTTCGCTATTGCGAAAATACTCGAATATGCAATATTCGTAGCGAATATTCGCAATGCGAATATTCGTGAGCAACACTAACCAAAAGCAGCATCCCCTCATTATCCATCTTCTGTCTCTAGAAGCCGAGAGAGAGAGATACTTTAGCTTTTCATCCAGCGAGTGAGCAACCCTACTGGTTTGGAGATGCTGTAGAAACAGGTGAGTGAGTTTTTTGTTAGTCTACAAGTTGACAGCTAGTCTGGCATAAGCCTAAGGCCAAAAATAGCTGCTGAGGGCACATTCTTTAAGGCCGTAAAGCAGGGGTGGGGAACCTTTTTTCTGCCAAGGGCCATTTGGATTTTTGTAACATCATTCGGGGGCCGTACAAAATGATCAACTTAAAAATTAGCCTGTTATATTTGGTCAAACATTTGGTCAAAAAAAGCATGCCAGACGTATAAGTTTTTGTGTCATGGTAGATACAAAAACACAATCCCCACAATGCGATTCCCCCAATCCCCAAAACACAATCTGCAGTCCCTCACCCCCAAAAAGCACAATGCAATCCCTCACCTCAATCCCTGGTTCCGGTGGTGCTGGGCTCTGTGGTGCTGGGCTCTGTGGTGCTGGGCTCTGTGGTGCTGGGCCCTGTGGTGCTGGCTCTGTGGTGCTGGCTCTGTGGTGCTGAGCTCTGTGGTCAGCTGGCTCTGTGGTGCTGGGCTCTGTGGTGCTGGCTCTGTGGTGCTGGGCTCTGTGGTACTGGCTCTGTGGTGCCGGCGGTGCTGAGCTCTGTGGTGCTGGGCTCTGTGGCACTGGGCTCTGTGGTGCCGGTGGTGCTGAGCTCTATGGTGCTGGCTCTGTGGTGCTGGGCTCTGTGGTACTGGGCTCTGTGGTACTGGCTCTGTGGTGCTGCTGGGCTCTGTGGGGCTGCTGAGCTCTGTGGTGCTGCTGGGCTCTGTGGTGCTGCTGGGCTCTGTGGTGGTGCTGGGCTCTGTGGTGCTGCTGGGCTCTGTGGGGCTGCTGAGCTCTGTGGTGCTTATGGGCTTTGTGGGGCTGCTGGGCTCTGTGGTGCTTCTGGGGCCTGGGCTGCGGCCTGCGGCGTCACTGTGGAAATTTATTGATCCCAGCGCGCACAGGCGGAGTGATATCAAATGCACTCCACCTGTGAGAGAAGGCACCGTACAGAGAAAGCAGAGAATGGACTCAGTAGCATATAACAGCAGCTGTCATACATTCAAGTCCATCAAAAGTAAGCAAATGTCCATCAATGGATAGCTCAATGAATATCAATCTTGGCAAAGATTTTCAAGTTTTTTGATTTTAGTTTATAAATAAAGTCTCAACACAGGTTCTGATAATCATAAAACAAAAACACTTTATTAATCAATACATCTTAACATCAAAAACCATTAAAATATTTTCCAAGACAAATATTAATTGAGCTATCCATTGATGGCCATTTGCTTACTTTTGATGGACTTGAATGTATGGCAGCTGCTGTTATATGCTAGTCAATTTGATATGAAACACATTGATTGGACATTTATGTATTCCAGCGCTCTTTGTTTTGGACTCACCTATATATATATATATATATATATATATATATTTGACATCCTAAAGGGGTTCATTGTGTCTGCATTATGTTTTTGATTTTAAGATCTATTGATTAATAAAGTATTGTTTTTATATGATTATCCAAACCTGTTCTGGGATGTTGTATGGAGGTTTTTTTTTGTTTTATAACCTACAGTAGTTGTAGTCAGAACTAAGATTTGAATCGGAGGTTTATTGTATGTATTGCTCTGGTGACTCCCCCTTGTTATAATGTGCTTGCTTTAATTTTTTGGAACCTGGAGGATAATTTGTTGTTAGGAATTGGTTCTCTAACTTTTGACTGAAAGGGAAACAATCCTTTAAGCCAGGCCTTCGATCTTCACTTCACTTTTTTTTCTAAACCTATCACACAGAAACCAGAAAAAAGGGGTCTCTGCAAGGATTGTCTTTTTCGTGACCGATGAGGAGTTTTCCTGAGACATGCATTTACATCACATCCAGAGTCTTTTAAGAATCACAAGGTCATCTAGGGCTAATGCATCTTTCACTATAAACTAAGACAAATAATTGTACCATCTTGAAAGTTGTCTTTGTGTCAGCTTGGTGATGTGACGAAGCTAGAGTAATTTATTCCATTTAATTGCTGCTGGCTTTTTAAGCTTTTAAAAGAAGACATTAATTTGCTTGTTCAGTGTTTTCCTTATGCCAAAGTGACAGTCGTTTTTAAGGCAAAACAAGTTTTTTTTTTTTGTTTTTTTTTGTGAGCCAAAAACTTTTAAATTACAAAAAAAATAACTTAAAGAGTTTGATACATCCTCAACCAGACCTTATGAAAGGATGGTAACTCTTTCCTAACTAGGAAAATGACTTTATATGCTGACCTCCCACCAAAAAATGTTTGTTGCCTACTTGTGTCTGGTGTCAGAACTTTTTTCTGTTGCATGCCTGGGAGGGTCAGAAGTGTCCAGAGTGGCAAAATAGCAGAAAAGTGTCAACATTTCATAGACAGGCAACTATTTTTTTAAATTTGTTAAGCTGAACCTGTTCTTTGCCTATGCAAGGCCAAGCAACAAGTTTACTACACTGGCACCCTCATCAGAACCTTATAAAAAAAAAAAATAGCCTTTAATTTTTTTCCATTTCGCCCCAAGGAGGGAAATAACTTGGCCCTGTACAAGCTTTAATCAAGATTTTAACGAATATGTAAAGCCAAAATTTCATATTACTGATATGTGGCTGCTGTACCATGTACCTGTATAAAAAAAAGGATATTTTTCCCTTTGTATTGCTTCCTTTGTGTTCCTGCCAGTCCCTCTGCTTTCCTAATAAAAACTGAACACACTAGGCATGAGAGCACAGCATGGTCAATTCTATAACTGTGCTTTGAACTAAGCCTTGTTTTGATGCTCCTCTACCTGCACAGTCATTCATGGGAAGGCCAGTGCACTGCTGTTTCTCCTCCCCTAGCTCTTATGTAGCTGAGAACAGAGATTATGATCACATAAAAATAAAAACAAAGAGTATTTATAATGTTTTGGTTTGCCTTCTGTTTCTATTCTAAAGTGAATGGATGGTTTTACAAGGTGATTGTTTACATATATTCTAAATTTGCACAGGTCTGAGGATTCTTGCCCTGGTCCTATGTCTATGTGTGCCTAAAATGTTACTAAACCCAGGACCCTGTATTCACTATATCTGGTCTCCTACAGTACACAGAACATGGAAATGCAATTATTTGAGTAAATACAGTATAAACTACTAAATACCTTGTCTCATTAGCAGTATATAGCAGTCTTGTGACTTCTGTCGGTGCATGGCCAACCACTGGGTAAAACTTGTAGGAGGAGGTTTCCTTCTCCTCTGACTGCCCTTTGAGGCTGCATAACTCCTGACTCTCTGGACAGTGCTGATTAGCCCTGTGCTGATTACATGCACCCTCACAAAAAAATAAATCTCTAGCAGACTGATTTTACTGTTGTGGGTTTAGATGATGTACAGTGATGTGCAAAAAACAGATTGCAACCTTGATCTTACATGATGCTGTTTAGTTCCAGGTTCCATTTAGATCCATTTGCCTTATGCAGTTGTTTGCTTGTCCTAAAGTAAACTATGGCCTACCAATAAGAACATTAAATATATGTTCTCCAGCATTAAAGGTGCATCTGCACTTAAAACATTCTCTTTCTCCCGCAAAGTCTCATGAATACTTGTTGATCCTGTCAGTGAAGCTCATCTAAGGTAGCTTCCTGTTGGTAACAATGCTGCACTGCTCTTCATTTAGAACAGCATTGACACCCTCATGTAGGCTATGCTTGTACTTAAAAAGTGGCTTCAGCCAGGTGTCCGAAAATTAAAAGTCAGCAGCTACAAAATCTGTAGCTACTGACTTTTAATAAACAGACACTCACCTTTCCAGTGCCATCCTCACCCGGGCTGGTTCTTGAACGGTCTTCGGGTTGGAATCTTTGGCATGTTAACTGTGGAAAGCCAGCTGTCACTTCTTGCAGGTTCACAGCAGATTTCCCACTATGCATGCGTGAGCCTCACTGTACCCTATGAATGGTCCCACAGCCTCCTGAGACCTGCAATGTGTACCAGAACCTAGCAAGTGGGAAGGGGGGGGGGAGCTTAAGGGATCGGAGTGGGAGTAGGTACCTGCAAAAAATTAGGTGATCGCTTCACCCCAAAAAAAAATACATATATATTCAAAATATGGTGGAGGAGGAGCAGAACTTTCCCTTTTGGGTAAAGTTACACTTTAAGTGAGAAGATGTTGCAGTGAGCATGGCCACCATTGTCACTGATGATTGACAAGTCTATAGTTTGGCAATCAGCACCTGGTCACACCTAGTCTTGCCCACTGCTTTCTGAAATGACAGCACTGCCTATTTTGCTGAACCCCCCTCCCCCCACACTGTGTGCTACAGTGTCTGCGGATGGGACGGGGGAGAGACCCAAACAAAGGAGGATTTGGGGATTTTGCTCAGTTAGGGAAGGCAAAGGGAAGCGTTCTGATTACTTTACGAAGCTTGTGTATATCATAGTAACTGGTTATAGGAGTTGTTTAGATTATCATGCAGAAGCCTTTAGATGTTCTTTAAAGTTGTTGCAAAGGCAGAAGTTTTTTTTAACTGCATTTTGTGTAAAATAAAAAACCTTCTGCATGCAGAAACCCCCACAGACCCTCGCAAATACATACCTGAGAATGATCTCGATCCAAATCTCTTGCTTCTCGTTGGCTCTTCCTGAAGATGACAATCATGGTGAAACATGTGTCGGAGTGGAGGATCCGCTACATCTGGGTCCTAATTTGACACCCCCACACTAGTCTTTGCCCTCCGGAGAGAGAAGCAGAACTCATGCCATCCTCATAGGACTAGCTGATTACACCTAGTGCCAGGCCAAGCACTTCAACGTTAATTTTTCACTAGTCCCATCTTGAGCTGCCAGTAGAGTGCAATTGTGCTGTCAGGGGAATCAATCTGGTATTCCAAAAGCGCTTTTTGACCATCCTGTAAAAAGGGGTCAAACATCTCTGGTGAGTGGACACCTTTCGATTGAACACTCATGGTGGAACAACTAGAAGTTTTATCTCAGAGCACTCCATTTTGGTGTTGGGACTTATCACATAAAGACATTTAGCTTGCTACATGTGTAATTTATTTACTGAATTTATTGGCGTATAACACTCACTTTTTTACCCTGAAAATAACGGGTAAACTGTGCCTGCGTGTTATATGCAGGGGGCTGTGGAAAGTTTTTTTCTGAAGGGTGCGTGTTATACGCCTGTGCGTGTTATACGCCGATAAATACGGTAATCTGTGTCACATTTTTATGTTGGATGTTATTATTGTGTATATTTTTTCCACAGCCATTCGTGGTTTCACTGAACATTTATAGCGCCTCATCCTTTAATTACATATCCACAATTTTGGTGATTTGTTAACTTTTAAAGGGGCAGCTGATTGTTATTTGGGCCTACCCCCATAGGGCACCACTATTGGTTTACATTTTTCATTCATTGGCTCAGATACAGATAGAGGGAGGGTGGGGCGCAGATGGAGCAGTGATCTCTGCCCCTCCCATCCCTCTATTCCCCCTATGATTCTAATGTCTCGCTAACTCTCTGTCCCCTCCTCCCCATTTTCTTTTTTCTCCCTTTTTTGGTCCTCTCTTCTTTCTTAACCCCCTCATACAGGGGGCAAGAAAGACCACTTTCTATTTTCATTACATTAAGTAAGTTTAACTTTGGATACAATTTTTTTTTATGAAGTTCATGTTTATTGTGAGGTTCTAGGGGGTACAACAACATCCATCAATTTGTGATACTTTGATCCAGATGATCCGGGTTGTTATTTCTACTCTTTACTATTGGGCTTGTACATGCTGGTCTGCCAGTTGTGTTCTGTTAGATGTTGCTCAGAAATCCATTACTTACGCTTTGACTGTCAGGTCTTAGGCCACATTACACACGATCGGTCCAACCGGATGAGAAAGGTCCGACGGACCGTTTTCATCGGGTCACCGCTGAAGTGGCCTGATGGTCTGATGTGCGTACACACCATCAGTTCAAAATTCGATCAGACCAGAACGCGGTGACGTAAAACACAACGACGTGCTGAAAAAACAAAGTTCAATGCTTCCAAGCATGCGTCGACTTGATTCTGAGCATGTGCGGGTTTTTGAACCGATGCTTTTGCGTACTAACGATCGGTTTGAACCGATGGTCAGGCGTCCATCAGTCCGATTTTAAAGCAAGTTTTAAAACTTTGGCCTGAAGGACGACAGACCGATGGGCCGTACACACGGTCGGTTTGGAACGATGAAACTGGACTTCAGTCCATTTTCATCGGGTTGGACAGATCGTGTGTACACGGCCTTACATAACCATTTGCCGTCCAGCCACCGCAGTTTCACTGTAGCCGTGTGGCACAGCAGGGTGAAACTATATTATGTTACATCACTTCGCCCTGTGGCCAATAGGGGTGTGCCACCGGAGGCACCCGTGACCACTCGTGACACAGCGAGAACTAGGATCTGTGTGTGTAAACTCATGGGAGAGGAGACTGATCGTGTGTTCATACAAAGTATGAACCGTGATCTGTCATCTCCCCTAGTAAGTCCCACACCCCCTTCAATTGGAACACAGAGAGGGAACACAGTTAACACCTTGATCACCCCCTGGTTAACCCCTTCCGCAGTGTAATTTTTACAGTAATCAGTGCATTTTTATAGCACTAATTGCTGTAAAATTGTCAATGGTCCCAAAAATGTGTCAAAAGTGTCCGATCTGTGCGCCACAATATCGCAGTCCCTATGAAAATCACAGATTGCTGCCATTACTAGTACATAAAAACATAATAATAAAAATGCCATAATTCTATCTGCTATTTTGTATATGCTATAACCTTTGAGCAAACCATCAATATCCACTAATTGTGATATTTTTTTTTACCAAAAATATGTAGAAAAATGCATATGGGCCTAAACTGAGGAAAAATATATGTATATATGTTTTAAATGTGGGATATTTATTATAGCAAAAAGTAAAAGATATTGGTTTTTTTTCCACAATGGACGTTGTTCTTTTGTTTACTGTATAGTGCAAAAAATAAAAACCAAATACCACCAAAAGAAAGCTCTATTTGTAGGAAAAAGATGCAAATTTTGTTTGAGTACAGCATTGCACGTCTGCTCAATTGTCAGTTAAAGCAAAACAGTGACAAATTGTAAAAAGTGCTCTGGTCAGGAAGGGGGGTAAAATATTTTGGGGCTGAAGTGGATAATTATTGTATTGTAACACCGAAAATGTATGTCTGGAGTAACATTGTTGGCATCTGTATTGTAATTGCACAGTGTACTATATAAGAATTAGAAAATGGCACATCGTTGTATCAGATTTTCCACATTCAATTATTTTTCCTTTGCTTACTACTTACTGGTGTTTTAATTATTATATTTATACAGGATTTATATAGCGCCAACAGTTTGTTCAGCGCTTTACAAAATGAGGGCAGACAGTACAGTTGCAATACAATTCAATACAGGAGGGATCAGAGGGCTCTGCTTGTTAGAGCTTTCCAGGGCTTTTTTTCTCAAACAATAGGTGCTGGAACTCAAACACAACCCACCAGCTGCTGGCTTTTAATATTTTTTTTTCTACGCCAGAGATCCGCTTTAAAGGGACATTAAATACCAAGATTGCATACAGAGTTCAGGGGGGTTACACACAGAGTGCAGAGCTGTCACTTGTAAACACAGAAACCAGACTTCTGTGTTTACAAGTGATTGTGGTGAGCAGGAGTCAAGTCCCGGGGGAAAAAAGTGTGGGAACTACCACCCAAGATCCACTCCCCCACCAAAAAAATAAAAATGATACGCTCATATGCATAATTACTAAACCGCATGTTTTTTTTTCGATCCACTGTACCTTAGTAATCCTTCACTAAGTGGCGATGCCCAGCTTGTGTCACTGTCAGGGGCAGGGGAACCTTAGTAATCCTTTATGTCACTGGCCGCTTCCTGTATTTGGATTTTTCGGGGGTATTCTGTCACTTCCTCGATGCCGCAATGTCTCCTGGGAGCTTTTGTCATTGTTCCCAGGAGACATTGCGGAGGTCTGCCGTGAGTTATTGCGGGATTTAGAAAGAAGTAAGTTCTTTCTAAATCCCGCGATAACTCGTGGCAGACCTCCGGATTACTAAGGTTCGCCTGCCCCTGACAGTGACTCGAGCTGGGCATCGCTGCTTAGTGAAGGATTGGCTCGGGTGGCTCGGCTGCTCTCGGCTGCTCTAGTCCTGCAAAGGGAACTGAGTTCCCGCAGGACTTGATTCGAATTTCCCGCCGGCGTATCATTGTTTTCTATTCAGAAAACATGATACGCCGGATTTACGCTAAGATCCGACTGGCGTAAGTCACTTACACCGTCGGATCTTAAATGTAATGTTCCACCGGCCGCTAGGTGGCGTTTATGTCGATTTCTCATTTGACTATGCAAATTAGACAGATATGCCGATTCACAAACGTTTTTGCGCCTCCTCGTCGTCGTTTCCGTAAGCGTAAACTTACCCCTGCTATATGAGGGGTAAGTTTACGAAGATCCGTCGTATGCCATGTTAAGTATGGCGTCGGGACAGCGTCGTCTTTTTCCGTCGTTTACGTCATTTTACTAAGTCGTTCGCGAATAGGTATTTGCGTAAATGACGCTCACGTCGGATTCAACTACGTTTTCCGACGTGAGTTGGAGCATGCGTACTGGGCTATTTTTACGGCCGGCGCATGCGCAGTTAGATTGGCGCGGGGGCACGCTTAATTTAAATACAAGCCGCCCCCTAAGAATTACGCGGCCTTACGTCGGGCCATTTACACTACGCTCCAGTAAATTGCGGCGGCGTAGTGTAAATAGCATACGCTACTTTCTAAATCTGGCCCCTGAAGTTTACAATCTAGAAGGGAGGGTCAAGTGGAACAAAAGGTAATAGCTGTGGGGGATGATCAGAAGGAGAAAATGAAAATACAGGGCCAGATTCTCAGCTGAGATACGACGGTGTATCTCAGATACACCGTCGTATCGCAGTTTTTTTCAATGGATATCTATGCGAGTGATTCTTAGAATCACTTACGCATAGATACACTAAAGATCTGACAGGTGTAAAGCAATTACACCGTCGGATCTTAGATGTAATGACAACGCCGGCCGCTAGGTGGCCTTTACGTTGTTTTCTCATTTGCCTATGCAAATTAGCCTAATACGCCAATTCCCGAACGCTTTTGCGACGCGGCGACGTAGTTTACGTAGGTTGCGTACACGTAAGGTTACCCCTGCTATATGAGGGGTATATTTCCGAAGTGCCGTCGTTGCCATGTTAAGTATGGCGTCGGGTCAGCGTCGTCTTTTTTCGTCGTTTACGTTGTTTACTAATTTGTTTGCGAATAGGGCATTGCGTAAGTGACGATCACGTCGTTTTGACGTAGGTTTCAACGACGATGCTTTCCGACGTGAGCTGGAGCATGCACACTGGGCTTTTTTCCCGGCCGGCGCATGCGCACTTCGTTTGACGCGGGTTCACGCTTAATTTAAATACAGCACGCCCCCTCCTTCACTATTTGAATTACGCGGCCTTACGACGCTGCATTTACGCTACGCCGCCGAAAATTACGGAGCAAGTGCTTTGAGAATACAGCACTTGCTCCAGTAATTTGCGTAGACGTAGTGTAAATGCGATACGATACGCTACGCCGCCAGATACGCAATTTTTTGAGAATCTGGCCCACAGTTGTTAGGTGTGGGTAGGATAGGCTGGTTTAAAAGCTAATAGGTTAGGAGGTAATCGGACAGATTGGGGTAAGGAGTTCCAAAGGATTGGAGAGGCTCTGGTGTCCATTAATTACAACACTTGTTGCCTCATTTTCACCAGTTTACAAAGGCTTGAAATGTTTGTTGCTGGCAAATATCAGTGAATATGCGGTATATTTGGAAAGATCTAGAAAGGCGATCGTTCCTGGATTATATATAGGTTCCTTAGAATTACAGAATATGAATAATTTACCAAATATACCTTACTGCTTCTTATTGAGTTGTTCTGTTTTTTCGTAAAATTTTATTTTTTTGAATGATGGCTTTCACAAACCTATTAGTTGCCCAGCTAGAGACTGTCTGTACATGGCATTTCCCATGAGACATCTTGTTCCCTTGCCTGTCCTAGTAACAAATGTCATCTGAAACAGAACTACTGTTGGGCCATCAGAATGGGGGGAGGCAAATGGAGAGGTCTATAGAACAGCTAAGAGTATAAAGAACAGAAAGTTTTTGAACTTCACCTAATGCAAGTGTCCCAGGAGACATCTTATCTGAAAAGGAATGAAGGGCTGCCAGGGAGAACATAAGGTTGCTTACTCATATAGGGTCAGACTGTAGAAGGAAGAGAAACTTGAAATAACACTTTAACTTTTCACACATTCGTTTGACGGCTGCCTTTAATTAAAGCAACTATTTCTCTTTGATACTTAGCTCATCAGTGCTTCCTGATTATCAGTCTTGCAGACTCTGTTAATTATCACGGTTGTGTATGTAAAATAATCTGGTTCGAAATCACATTTGCTACTGTATGTCCTCACTGCACAAAACATCAGTGGAAAACTTAGAGACTTCAAAGCGTCACTTATCAAAAGGTACATAATCTCATATTAAATATGGGAGACAAATCGGGCATGATAATTTATGAGCCTATAAAGAGATATAAAGGAAATTACGTGCTAACAGTTTGTGCAGCGCCGCTGCAGTGGCTTAACTGCCGCCATTAATTATTATTAGTTGAGGACCATCAAATCGTCAGCCATTTACTAGGTAGAGCTGTGTGGAGGTTTTTATTCTGGTATTAATTTATTTACTCCTGGTTCACACTGGGTACGATTTGAGATGCGATTTGACATGTCAAATCGCATCTCAAATCGGCAGAATTTGCTGGCAATTGTCGGAGATGGTACCGTCCTAATCTAATCTGTGGTGCTGCACCGGTGCAGCGCTGCACCGATTTACATTGACATCTGTGCAGAAACCTGCACAGATGTCTCTGAAATCACGGCCGAAATCAGGACTGCCGTGGGGGAGTGAAGCCCTGCGAGTTCAGCTGAACTCGCACGGCTTCACTCCCGCAGCCCAGTGTGAACCTGGGCTTACAGGGCTTTTTTCACAGAGAAAAGGAGCAGGAACTCCGCCCCCCCAATATCACCGCCCAAGTCCACCTTTTAGAAAATATATAACCAAGTATTATTTTGCGGTGCTAAATAATTTGTTTGGAATTTGCAAGAATTATATTCCCTTTTATACACCCTTTTTCTCCACCCCCTACCCACCTTTGAGCACCATCCCTTGGTTCCACCCCCTACCCACCTCCAAGCACCATTACTTGGTCAAACCCCTACCCACCTCCGAGCACCATCCCTTGGTTCCACCCCCTACCCACCTCCGAGCAGCATCCCTTGGTTCCACCCCCTACCCACCTCCAAGCACCATGTCTTGGTCCAATCCCCTACCCACCTTCGAGCACCATTCCTTTGTTCCATTCGCTACAAAATCTCCCAGTACTGCCCCTTTAGAGAATACAGAACCAGATATCATTTTGTGGTGCTTACTAAGGAATTTAGTAATGATAACGATAAAAGCAGTAAAATACATCCCCTGCAGCGAGTAACAGTAGATCCCTTCAAGAACAGTGAACAGTGAACCATCTGCAACACAAAAATCTCCTCACAGCTAGCATCAACAACAATACACCCCTCCCTCAAGTAGATCTTTCCCAGTAAAAACTGACCCCCCAGCAATATAAGACCCACCCCCAGCAACAATAGGTCTGCCACCAGAAACAATAGACCTCCCCAGCAACAATGAACCTCTCTGCAGAAATAAATCTCCTCCAGCAGTCAGCATCAATAGACTCTGAAGCACACCCAGCACCCCTTGCTATTGCATACAGTCAGCGCTGGAGGTGGCAGAACTGTGTTCCCCCACGTTCCAGCTGAAAAAAGTCCTGCTCCTTTATAGTCTAGAGCTGTTTGCACTCTTATGGCAGTTGTGTTTACAGTGTTGTGCAAATGTTTTCTGCAAGTGTGAAGAATTCTTTAAAAAATATATATATATTACTTGTTTGTTATCAATTTACACAATGCTAAGTGAGTGAACAGGAAAAAAATCTGAATAAAATCAATATTTGGTGTGACAACCCTTTGGCTTCAAACCAGCATCCGTTCTTTTAGGTACACTTGCACACAACTGTGTTGAAAGAACTCGGCAGGTAGGTTGTTTCAAACATCTTGGAGAACTAACCATAGATCTTCTGTGGATGTACTGTAAGCTGCCTCAAATCCTTCTATTTCTTCAGACAGACTTGATGATGTTGAGATCAGGACTCCTTGGGGTCCAAACCATCACTTCCAAGACTCTTTGTTTTTCTTTACACTGAAGATAGTTTTTAACAACATTGGCTGTATGTTTGGGGTAGGTACATATCCATCATGCCATACCATCAGGGAGGCGTGTGATTGGCGCCCACATTTATTCTGCAGCAGGACAACAACCCCAAACATACAGCCAAAGTCATTAAGAACTATCTCCAGTATAAAGAAGAACAATGAGTCCTGGAAGCAGGGCCGGATTCCAGACAAGGCCAACAAGGCCAGACCTCGGGGCGGCAGTGGGTGCAGGGGCGGCACTGTGGCTGAGAGGAGAGGACACTTTCACCACTTTCACTTTCATTTTGTTTTGGGAGTTTCTTCCTGTCATGTCAATGCAATTTTCAGCAGCAGCACCCCCCCCCCCGCTTCTCAGTGTCCTGCCGAAAAAGTCCCCCGGCAGATAATTTCCCCCCTGTACTGCACAGGCGGGGGCGGCATTGAAGGACCCGGCCTTGGGGCGGCAAAGGGAGTAAATCCGGGCCTGCCTGGAAGTGATGGTTTGACACCAACAGAGCCCTGATCTTAACATCATAGAGTCTATCTGGGATTACATGAAGAGGCAGAAGGATTTAAGGCAGATTATATCCACAGAAGATCTGTGGTTAGTTATCCAATATCTTTGGAACAACCTACCTGCCAAGTTCCTTCAAAAACTGTGTGCAAGTGAACCAGGAAGAATTGATGCTGGTTTGAAGCCAAAGGATAGTCACAGCAAATATTGATTTGATTTAGATGTTTCTTCTGTTCGCTCACTTTGCATTTTGTAAATTGACAACAATAAAAACAGTTAAAATATACATTTTTGAAAGCATTCTTCACACCTGCATAAAACATAAAAAAAGGATTGGCAAGGAAGTGGAAATGGAAGGTGAGTATGACTAGTGAGAAGAATGGGCTTTTAAAGTGATACTAAATGGTACATTTTTATTTATATTTAAATACCAAATATGTCATACTTGCCTCTACTGTGCAGTTCGTTTTGCACAGTGTGGCCTTGATCCACCTCCTCTGGGGTCCCTCTGTGGCTCTTGCGGCTCCTCCCCACATCAGAAAACCCCCTAGGAGAAGCTCTCTCCCAAGGGGGTTACCTTGCGGGCACGTTCCCAAGTCCATCATTCGGTGTCCATAGCTGCCGAATGCAGGACTCTGCCCCGGCGGCCGTGTCATTGGATTTGATTGACAGCAGTGGAAGCCAATGGCTGCGATGCTATCAATCAGATGAAGAGCCGAGAACCCCAGGCAGAGAGACTGCATGTCCTCGGTGTGGGACATTCCAGGGCTCAGGTGAGTAAAATGGGGGGGGGGGGGGCTGGGGGGCCGGGCACTGACTGACAGAAGTTTTTTCACCTTAATGCATAGGAAATTAAGGTGAGAAAACAGGAGGGTTTACAACCCATTTAAGCTTATGTATTTTTTCATCATATGTTTGTTTTGAATTGTCCCGAGAAATTTACTTTAAATGATATGTTCCAAAGAGAGATTTGCCCTCAATTGTTGTCCTACTCCCCAGCTCTGAGTAGCAGTAAAAACTTGGAAGTGATTCTTATCTTTTTCCACTCTATCCAAAACTTTAAAAAAAAAGTTTTTACAGGACATATACTTTATTATCTGCACTTCCGTAGCTCTGCCTCTGACTCAGCTTGAATTTCTATGCAACATTATACTGAAAAAGCTTATTGTTAGGCAGTAGAGTTGCCTAGTGTTCATCACGTTGGCATTGCAGTTGTGAATACAGTTTCTGGGGAATTTTCTGCACATGTATAATTCTCCCCAAGCTCTGATTCCCAGGTCATAGCTGGATTAAGGCTAAACAAGGCCTTAGGCAGGTTAACAGCTTTGACCATCCCCCTCTGAAAACCACCCTGCCTACCACGTACCCTGTTTCCATAATGCAGTTACTGTATATAAGAAAATAACATACAATATTCACCATCACTTAAAGCTGAACTCTCTGAAGATGAAAAATATACAAAATAATGCTTCTCTGTATTCAATAATAAATCATTAACCCCTTCAGCCCCGGAAGATTTGGCTGCCCAATGACCAGGCCATTTTTTGCGATACGGCACTGCGTCGTTTTAACTGACAATCGCACAGTCGTGCCATGTTGTACCCAAACAAAATTTACGTCTTTTTTCCCCCCAACAAATAGAGCTTTGTTTTGATGGTATTTAATTCACCCCTGTGGTTTTTATTTTTTGCGCTATAAACAAAGGTTTTTGTTTTGAAATTTTGAAAAAAAAAACCACAATGGCCCGGATTCACGTACCGCGCCGTATCTAGGGGCGGGTGTAGCGTATCTTATTTACGCTATGCCGCCGCGACTTATAGAGGCAAGTGCCGTATTCACAAAGCACTTGCGTCCTAAGTTTCGGCGGCGTAGCATAAATGGGCTGGCGTAAGTCCGCGTAATTCAAAGTAGGCTGGTAGTGGGCGTGTTGTATGTAAATGAATCGTGACACCACGTAAATGGCGCGCCGACCGAACGGCGCATGCGCCACCCGAGGATGTATCTCATTGCGCATGCTCTGAATCATGTCGCAAATACTCAATGCTTTCGATGTGAACGTAACTTACACACAGCCCTATTCGCGTACGACTTACGTTAACGATGTACAATTCAACGCTGTTCCGACGTCCATACTTAACATTGCCTGCACCTCATATAGCAGGGGTAACTTTACGCCGGTCATACGCCTTATGTAAACGACGTATATCAATGGGCCGGGCGCACGTACGTTCGTGAATCGGCGTATCTTGCTCATTTGCATATTTTTAATGGGAACGTCTAATGCGTCCAGCGTAACTATGCGCCCAGGATACGCCGGCGTAGGCAAGTTACGGCGGACGACTTAAGCCATGTTTTCCGGCGTATCTGGCTTTGAGAATCGGCGCATATTTGAAGTTACGGCGGCGTATCTGGAGATACGTCAGCGTAATTCCTTTGTGGATCCGGCCCAATATCTTTAACTTTATGCAATAAAAAAATATCCCAATTTAAAAAAAAAAAAAAAAAAATTTCCCTCAGTTTAGGCTGATATGTATTCTTCTACATATTTTTGGCAAAAGAAATCGCAATAAGCGTATATTGATTGGTTTGTGCAAAAGTTATATTGTCTACATAATAGGGGATCGTTTTATGGCATTTTTATTATTGTTTTTTTTTTTTTACTAGTAATGGTGATTTTTATCGGGACTGCGACATTATGGCGGACACATCAGACACTTTTGACACATTTTTGGGACCATTGGCATTTATACAGTGATCAGTGCTAAAAAATGCACTGATTAATGTAAAAATTTCACTGCCAGGGAGGGGTTAACACTAGGGGGCGATCAAGGGGTTAAGTGTGTTCCCTATGTGTGTTCCCTAACTGAAGGGGGGATGGGACTGAGTAGGGGAAGAGATTGATCGGTGTTCATACATTGTATGAACACACGATCAGTTTCCTCACCCCTGAGAGACCTGGGATGTGTGTGTTTAAACACACGCATTCCTGTTCTCGTTTTGTACCGAGCAATCGCTGGTGCCCGGCAGTCCACGTGACCGCCGGGCTCTTGCTTTGGCTCAGAGGACATGCTTCAGACGTGCTGACGTACAGCTACGACGGTTCACGCAGGGGGGCCAGCCTGCCACAGTATAACTGCGGCGGCTGGTCCGGAAGCGGTTAAAGCTAAACTCAAAGTACAACTATAAGCTTTTTTTTTTTTTTTTTGGATAGAGCAAGGGAGAGTTATAACTCTTGTCAGATTTCTTTTTCTTCACCATTTGTGTCCCATTTCAGCGATTTCCCTTCACTTCTTATAGCCAATGTAAGGAAAGTTCTTCCCACAGCCTACAAATGTAAAGTTCTTCTCATTGAATTCTGTTCCAAGCCTACAACTATTTATGCTCCCTCTTAGACACCATCTGGGCACCCTTCCCCAGGGATTGGCTGGGACTGCATGAATATTCAGCTGCTGATATGACTCTCCCAACCCACTACTTTCCAGAACCCTCCAAAGGGCAGGGGGGGAAACAGTCAATCCTACAACCAATGAGAAACAGAACAGCCCAAAATAATCATAAGCAGCTCAACTGATTACAGTAGAGCTAATAACTAAACTTACCTAACTTAGCACCCATCTAGAAGGGTACTACACCTAGATTTCACCTAGATTGCATCAGCAGATCCTATCAAAGCGGCTTTGCTTCCCCTAAACCAGAGGTCTCCAAACAGTGGCCCGAGGGCCGGATGCGGCCCTTTGCTTTCCTTTATCTGGCCCTCGGGGCACTATCCCTTCTACTGATACCAGACACTATTCTGCCAACTGATACCAACAATGGAGCACCATTTCTCCCACTGACACCACTAATGGAGCACTATTCCTCCCTATGATACCAATGATGGGGCACTATTCTTCCCATTAATGCTAGATGTTTACTCCAACTGATTCCAGGAAAAGTTCTACTCCTACTGGCCAAAGTCTGGCCCTCCTAGAGTATGAAGAACAATAAACTGGCCCTTTGTTTAGAATTTTTAGAGACCCTTGCCCTAAACAATAAAAGTAGAGGAAAATTGCTTGGATGGATCCTCACAACTTTTTCTTTTTTCTTTTGACGTAACCTCTTCGGCCTGTCAGAGCAAGTTAGTGACTTTTGTAATCTTTTCAGCTTTTCAAACTCTGTAAAAAGTGACGAGTGATATATCACTGCACTGCTAGTCTCCAGATTTGAGGTTCTCTGGGACAAGAACCACTTACCCGCCAATGAGCTACAACCTAGTTCCTCCTATTTCTTCAGCCCAGCCTTGGCTGTATGAGAACTAAATGTTCAGACACCCACTGGGCCCCTGGCACCCACATCGTTTACATTGCTTGTGAAGAATCATAAAACCTACTTGCTGTATGCATATATGACTATGGGAAAATAATTAATGGTAAACGCCATCTAGGGCAGGGACTAATGTGAATGTTTTTACGTCCTCCATGGAGAGCTGTGGAACATGTCAGCAAAAGTAAATACTGTATATGAAATACATAAATTATTTGTTGGCAATATGTTCTTTTAAATAACTTAACTAAAATGTCACAACCTTAAAAAAATAAAAGAACGTAGACAGTACTGATAAGTCAGATTATTTTTTGCCTTGAAACATTGTACAGTAGTTGGCAGAAGATTCACATTGTGATGTATCTTCTAGACCCCTGCTGTGAAAGCATGCAGAGCAAGGAGAAGCATTATGTTAGCATTGCTCAAATTTGCATTTAAATTATACAAGCTATTAAACATGAGTAACAATTTTTTTTTTTTAAACCAATGTGAGAAAAAAAATTATACCTGCATAATAAACCTAGAATTATTTAAAACATGCAACATTCAGAGAAAAAGTTTTAAGACCTTTTTGTTTAAATTTCATTTAATTACTTCTTAAAGGACTTCTGCATCTTAGTTTTAAAAACATCAATATTGTAATGAGCCAAGCACACTCATTACATTGGCAATAAAAATGCTAAATGAGCTAAATAAGAATTTGCCATGGTCTGCCTAATTTAACCTTGCTGGTAAAATCAACCAAAATGGTGGTTGCTTACATCATGCTCAACTAACCATCCCAGCATCTGTGGAGAGCCAAGTTTATCCTGTCCCAGCATTCAATGCACTGGAGTATACTAGTCTCCCTAATATAATAATTAGCATAATTTATATATATATATATATATATATATATATATATATATATATATATATACATGGGCATCCGCTGAAATTTTTTCAGAGGGGGGCGCTTCGGCAGTGGCGATACACAGTCGCATTTTACCCTTTCTTCGATCGCTAGCGGGGGTTAAAAGCGCCCCCCCACGTTAAAATGTAAAAACACCCCACTGTGCCCCCTGCATCTTTTAATATGTCTTTGTCACTACTGTGTACCCCCTCTCGACAACTGCATCTCTGGCCCCCTTTACATTACACAGCACCTCTTTCCCTTGACTGAAACACTACACTATATTGACAGTATATTTATTTCAGGTCTAAAAGAGGAACCTTTTGGAATGAGGGACAAATGGATTTGATTCCAGAAGAGGGGACAGGCACTCTAAATAAGTGACAACTAGAGGGGAACGCTGCAGTCACCGCTTAAATCAGCCCCAGGGCCAGTTCGGCCATGCTCCTGGCTCTCCCTGGCAATTCCAGGGGAGGACAAACGACCCCCCTTGCCCTATGGAGCGGACGCCCATGTAAATATATATATATATATATATATATATATATATATATATGTATGTATATGTGTGTGTATATATATATATATATATATATATTGTTAACACAAGCGGTTTTATATATTTTTTTTGTTATCAAAAGTGTGCAGGTAGTCAAAAAATAAATAAAAAAATAACCTTGTACCCATGTTAATCATTCTCAATTAATTGCCAGAATTTACCAGAATTTATGGTTACTAACTCCTGTATTTGACTAGTGTTCAGCAAACATCCAAATTTGAAATGAAGGGCCTGGTATGGATTGGAGGGAGGGGGTGGGGGACACGCCATTTATTTTCCATTGGCAGTAATAGTATTGTATTGCTGGAAATTTTAATTTCATTTCTCTTTTTTAGAAATATCAGTTTTGCTGCAGTAGTTTCTTTACATGTTGCTTATATAGCAGACTAATGCCGTGTACACGCGAACAGTCCATCTGATGTTAAATAACGCTGAACGCGGTGACGTAAAACACAATGATGTGCTGAAAAAAAAGTTCAATGCTTCCAAGCATGCGTCGACTTAATTCTGAGCATGCGTGGATTTTTAACCGATGGTCGTGCCTACAAACAATATTTTTTTTGCTATCGGTTAGGTATCTATCGGTTAAATTTAAAACAAGTTTTTTTTTTTTTTAACTGGTGGTTAAATAACCGATGGCGCCCATACACGATCGGTTTGGACCGATAAAAACGGTCCATCAGACCGTTCTCATCGGTTTAACCGATCATGTGTACGCGGCATAAGGGGACTCCCCAGGCACTATATTTTAAGGATTTATTTTATTTTATTGTTTTACTTTAAGCATCATTAATTGCTGCTCCAGTAAAAACAATTTTTTTTTTAAGTTTTGTTTTGCATTGATACATTGCCATCAGGGCAGGCCCTTATACCCTTTTTATGGACAATAACTTGTATATAAGCCTTCAAAATGGGGGGATTTTTCAAGTTTGGGTCCCATAGACTTCAATGGGGTTTGACGTTTGGGTCCGAACTTTTGCTATGTTTGGGATCACTGGTGTGAACCAAACTGAGGGGTGTTTGACCCATCTATATATTTGACTTAATACCCCTCTTGGAAGTTTGAACTTGAGATGAAATTACAGTCATCCTCTGAAATGTCGTGTTTTTCCTCTGGAAGTTTCAGCTTTTGTGAGCTACTCAAGAGGGTGATGCAGGGGTCTCCAAACCAAATGCAGTCCCTTGCTTGTCCTTAACTGGTCCTTGGGACATTTTTCCTCCCACTGATACCAATGATGGGGCACTGTTCCTCACACTGACACCAATAATGGGGTACTATTTCTCTCACGGACACTGATGATGGGGCACTATTCCTCCCACTGACAGCAATAATGGGGCACTATTCTTCTCATTGACACCAATGATGGGACCTCTATGACTAAGCCCCCGGTGGATGGGGCAAAACACTTTTCTTATTGGCATTTCTAAAACTGTGGAATTGCTGTGGTACAGCATTAAGTGCCTTGGGCTTCGAGTGGTGATACATGCTTTCTAAAGGGTCGCAATGGTGGGGCATTGTTCACTTCCACTTCTACTGATGCCAAGACATTTTCCACTCCCACTGGCCACAGTCCCATCCCTCAAAAGTCTGAAGGATAGTAAACTGGCCCTTTGTTTAGAAAGTTTGGAGACCCCTGCTCTAGAGGAATGCAATGCCCTTTACTGGAACTGATTAAAGCAAGGCATTTTTAGTTATTAAAGTGGTATTAAAAGCATGCATTAAAGCGGAGCTCCAACCCACCCCTTCAAAAATTAAAAGTCAGCAGCTACAAATACTGCGTCTTTACAGCCGGTATCCTACTGCGCTTTTTGAATGACCCAGCGGTGCTGTTAGGAGAAGGGGGCAGAAATTCTGGATGATCTTGCTGCAGCGAGGTCTCCTGGAAGCAGGGATGGGTATCTGTCAAAAACAGGTCCCCGCTCCCCCCCTCCCCCAAAAGGTGGCAAAAATTACAGGAAAGGAAGCAAACAAGCGGACCTTCAAATTGTTGGGCGAAGGGAGAAGGAAGGAGCAGAGGCATTGCTTGCTGGGTGCTGGGTGTGTCTATGGATGCACACAGCACCCGCTGTGAGCATGCATTTTTTTGTGTCTCCTTAGCAGATGACAAGCCAGATGGCAAGCCATGGAGGGACCCACAAATGGGTAGGGGCAGCAGCTTGGGGGCCAGCCAGAGGAGAACATAGGAGTCAATTTAAAGAAGAAACACCATACAATTTAAGTGTGGACCTCCTCTATAAAAAATAAAAATAGGGGTTTAATATCACCAGAAATCTGCAATGTGTTGTGTTTGTGGTGCGCAATAACTTTCATCTCTACAGAATGTATAGGTGTATATTTAGGAGATACCCTCTGATCTATCATTAATATAAAAACGTTTTGGGTAAGTGCCCTGGCATAATCTGTCTCAATATCCATATAACAGAAATAGGTAGGTTGACAAAGTATTTCCAAAACTGCGGGTCATTCTTTCCTTTTTTTTTTTTTTATGGAGTTTCACTATAAAATAAAATAAAAATAGAAATTCCTTTCATGGAAAATCTCAGGAATAATAGTAATTGAAGTAAAGTGTGTAATTCTTTTATTTCAATTTTATTTTAAGTACAGTTTTCAAGCAAACCTAAAAGGATGACAGTTCTTTAAATGTTGCAGTTGAATTTAACAATGTCAAATTGTCCTGTTAATTAAGAGTTAGAGCTCAGAGAGCACAGGAATCAAGGAATGAAGGATTCCTATTAGAGTTATATATGTAGATTTTTATATGACTTAACGGAAGAAACTATGAGTAATGGTTTCTGATAGACCTATCATCATTAAGGATTCCCTGGTGAATAATAGGTCTATATTACGAGTCACAAAGGTATTTTGTTATATGGTGGCTGTGATTAGCACTCTCGCCTTACAGCGTTGGCTTCCTAAGTTTGA
The DNA here is from genome assembly GCA_029574335.1 of Rana kukunoris. Classification (NCBI taxonomy): domain Eukaryota; kingdom Metazoa; phylum Chordata; class Amphibia; order Anura; family Ranidae; genus Rana; species Rana kukunoris. Next base: position 700,402,547 of record CM056049.1, read on the forward strand.
TTCATGCCAAGGACACATTTTTTACCTGCAGTCAGACTGGCAAATTACTTACTTGGCTTCTTCCCAAAAAAGATCCTTCCATCTATGTTCATGTGTATGGCTGAAGTAAGGATGTTGGAGTAAGCTACTTTAAGGACAGAATTTGGTATGAATCATTAAAGTGTATGTCTGGGGAAAATGAATTGATATGCAAGAGAACTGGATTTGCTATAATTTCCTGCCAAGCCGGCCAAGAGTACCTGCCTACTTAAACTCCTTGCAGGCTGGGAGGCATGGCCTGAAGCCGCATGGAGTAAGACGCAGATCACCAGAGCTCCGTCTGTGCCATAACTTTCCGTTTATCTTGAGTCCAGGGATGAGCTGAACACCCCCTGTTCGGTTTGCATCAGAACTTGCGAACACACCAAATGTTCGTGTGAACTTTAGAACCCTGTTAAAGTTTATGGGACTCTAACATTTGAAATCTAAAGTGCTAATTTTAAAGGCTAATATGCAAGTTATTGTCCTAAAAAGTGTTTGGGGACCTGGGTCCTGTCCCAGGGGACATGTATCAATGCAAAAAAAAGTTTTAAAAACTGCCGTTTTTTCGGGAGCAGTGAATTTAATAATGCTAAAAGTGAAACAATAGAAGTGTAATATTACTTACAATTTTGTACCTTGGGGGGGGGTGTAAAGTCAGCATGTGAAAAAGCGCATGTTTCCCGTACATAGAACTGTCCCTGCACAAAGTGTCATTTCTAAAAGAAAAAAAGTCATTTAAAACCGGCTTTGCGGCTATAATGAATTGTCGGCTCTGGCAATTCAGAGATGATTCATTCATAAAAAATAAAAAAAAAGCGTGGGGGTCCCCCCAAATTCCATTAACAGGCCCTTTAGGTCTGATATGGATATTAAGGGGAACCCCGTCGTCAATTTAAAAAAAAAAATGACGTGGGGTTCCCCCCAAATATCCATACCAGACCCTTCAGGTCTGGTGTGGATTTTAAGGGGAACTCCACCCCAAATGCAAAAAAAATTGCCTGGAGCTCCCCCAAAAATCCACACCAAACCCTTATCCGAGCACGTTACCTGGCCGGTCGCAGAAAAGAGGGGGGACAGAGTGTGGTCCCTTTCTCCTGAACCGCACCAGGCCACATGCCCTCAACATGGGGAGGATGTCCCCATGTTGATGGGGACAAGGGCCTCATCCCCACAACCCTGGCCGGTGGTTGTGGGGGTCTACGGGCGGGGGGCTTATCAGAATCTGGAAGACCCCTTTAACAAAGGGGACTCCCAGATCCTGGCCTCCCCCTATGTGAATTGGTAATGTTTGAGTCGAACATGAGTCCGACTCGAACTCGAAGCTCATCCCTACCTGAGACATATCCTGCCACTCAACAACTACTGCCAGCATTGCCCTTGCTGTCAGAGACATGTCCCCTCCTCGCAAGGTCATGGAGGCTGCTGCAAAGCTGGACAAATTCTGCCACCAATACAAAGACTGGCAGGGAGAAGATGACAGTTCCTCTTCTCTCGGGACTGAGACCTCAGCCTCGGAGGCCAGGGTCCTGGAAGCGATATCCACCTGCTAGGCAACACTGACCACTAAGATTGAGGAGGTTAAGATGGACATCTCCCTGATCAGTAAAGATCTGCAAAACTCTGGGACCGATTGTTGGAGGCAAAGCAACGCCTGAGCCAAGTGGAGGGCGCCATAACTTCCCCTCCTTCATTGTGGAATGGGCACACCGCATGTCAGCTAAACCACCATCAGGTGCACCCTTAAGTGTCTTTATTGTCTGTCTTTTGGGGTTTTTACTTTTTGACACTTTTTTGGGTGAATGGGTAGGGGTACAATGTACCCCTGGGGGGGACATAGGGGGGGACATAGGAGGGGGGCATCGAACATCAGGACCATCGCTACTTGTGAACTATTGGGTAGACTGCAACTTTAGACAAGAGTGTTAGATCACTTCTGTTATGAGAAGGCTAAACGTGAATTATTTTTCACTAAGTAAAAGATTTTTGAATATGGTGAGTGCCTTGGTAGGCTGTTAGCCTACCTGGCACACTTGGAGGTTCGTCCTCCTGTGGTCAGCACACTTAGGTCACCCATGGAGGGAGTGGTTACGGATCCAGAGCAGGTCACTTCAATGTCTGCCAAATTCTTTGCACAAGTATACACTTTCTAAAGCTGATTATCCCCCCCAAGCCTTTTGCGACTTGTTAGATAGTCTTGCTTTCCCCACCCTCACAGAATCACAAGTTGCTATGCTAAAGGCTCCTATTTTAGCCGAGAATGTCAAATTAGCTATAGCTCTTGAATTTTATACCCAATTTGCAATACTACCTGAGAGCTGCTTTACATTTATGGTTTCTTTCCCCCTTACCCCAAGTTTCAGTTAGAACTATTACGCGAACCCCAGTTATTGGGGTTCCCGTAAGGTATTTACCATTCCTATATCGCGTGCAAACCTTTAGGTACATTGCTCTGTTTTTGAGACTTCTGATTGTATTAAGGGGCCACACTTACATTTATCTACTCTCTGTATGTCTGTACCCAAATGTTTTAATAAAGTATTAAAAAAGACAAACAGCTTTGCAGATGTTCCCGAGGCACTATACTCCCAATCTTTACACCTATTAGAGTCTGCAAAAGATTTGAGACTGGCTCTCCGATCGGTTCATTCCCCATCAGTGGCCTGGAGATGAGTGAGGGAAAGATGGCCCCCATCCGTCTCCATATCACTGCAGGGCAGAAGTGGTGTCATAATGTCACATACCTCTTAAAGCAAAATTTTTTGTTGTAATTTTTTCAAAAGACAATTTATTTTTTATTTTTTTGCATTTAAGTCCAAATATGAGATCTGAGGTCTTTTTGACCCCAGAACTCATATTTAAGAGGACCTGTCATGCTTTTTTCTATTACAAGGGATGTTCTCCTATGGTGATTTTTAAGGGTAAAAGTTTGACACTATTCCACGAGCGGGCGCAATTTTGAAGCGTGACATGTTGGGTATCAATTTACTTGGCGTAACATTATCTTTCACAATATAAAAAAAAAAAAAAATAGGCTGACTTTACTGCTGTCTTATTTTTTAATTAAAAGAAGTGATTTTTTTCCAAAAAAAGTGCGCTTGTAAGACCGCTGTGCAAATATGGTGTAACAAAAAGTATTGCAATGACCGCCATTTTATTCTCTAGGGTAAAAAGGGGGGGGGTTCAGCCACAGACCCATGAAGGAGGCCCCAATGGTTGTGCCCCCCTTTAACAGGTCCAGTCTAAGCGTACCAATCTCACCAGTAAAGACCCTAAAATATATGAATAATAGTAAACTGAGCTGTCAGGTACACCGCTAAAAAAAGCAACCATCTGACCTTGTCCTCAGTTTTTATTTTCTAAAATCAACAACTCGCTATAGCTAATTGCAGCAAAACAAACATTGCGGCAATAACATTACAAGCAATTTGCCTTCTCTAAGTTCTTTTCTGCCTTTTTTTTATCCACATTGTTTTCTGATCATAAACAAAGAATGCCCAAGGAAAAAGCCTGCAAATCAGTGAAAACTGGCACCGGAGCCTGCAATCCAATCTAATGACAAAAGTTTTAATAGCCGCCACACTGAGCGTCGCCTGCTGTCCCGCTGCGCTCACTAAACTAATTAAGAGCAGCCATTTCCACCTGTTTCATGCACAATGAGACTGATCTCGGGCTCTGAGTAGATTTTAAATGCCTTTTTCCATATTTATTGCCCGCATGCGGCCCCTGATGTTTTACAATTGCGAAATATGTAGAATTCAAATTGCTTTAACATCCTCTGAAGATTGGAGCTCTGAAAACTGATTAGCCATTCAAATCAGCTCTGTGTGTGTTGATGGAAACAGCAAAGCTGGCCATAGACAGATTGATCCTGATAACAATGAAGGATCTGGACGTTTCTTGAATGGCTGCCAAATGCACACGGAAGACCTGAGATGTTCTGCTGACTCACCTTATCTTATGCACAGAGTCCGTTGCCTTTGAATGTCATAGGTATCTAACAATCAACCGATTTACTAAACCTTGAGAGTACAAAATCTGGTACAGCACTGCAAAGGCGCTTTTAGTTGAAGCCTAAAGCGGAGTTGAAATAGATACCCCCTGGCACAACTCCAGGGCATAACCTATTCTGCCTCTGATTCAAATTCGTGACAAAAGTAAGCCTGTAGCCTATAGACAAAATTTCAGACCACACCTCCATGCCTTCCAGCCCACAAAGAAGAGGCTTAACTTTTATTGGTACCACAGCTTTATAGACAGAGTGACATAAGCAATCATCAATTCATATGGGTGCATCTGATTGGCTGATTCATATAGTCTCCTGTTGTTACATCTTCTCCTTGCCACGATGCTTCACTCATGGGGGCTATCTTTCTTTGGTTGATGGGATGAGCAGAAAGGAGGGAGTCCACTTTTCAATTCCAGGCTGAGATTTAACTCTATAATGACTCTCTCAAGGAAAATAATGCTAGCGTAATACACACACACACACACACATACATATATATATATATATATATATATATATATATATATATATATATATAAAGAAAGGAAAGCAATATTTGAGTGGTTAGGAGAAAAATAACAAACACAAAATAATCATTTTATCAATCCATCAGAGTTCTGCCTAAAAAAATAAAAACAAGAGTCAGCAGCTACAAATACTGCAGCTGCTGACTTTTAATATAAGGACACTTACCTGTCCAGGGCACCCCGCGATGTCGCCTCCCGAAGCTGTTCTGACCCTCGGCTCTAGGGTGCTGCCACCACCATCTTTGGTAAGGTAATAAGGAATTAAAGTCTTGCGGCTTCACTTCCTGGTTCCCTGCTGCGCTTGCACGAGTCGTGCTGCACGATCCCACTGGTCCCTGCTGTCTTCTGTTACCTGTGTGTCTCCCAGAAGACCGCGGGGGGGGGGAAACGGAATAGGCGTTGGACGTGGCGTAGATCACCGCGGTGATCTATGCCCAGAAGTGGGAGCAAAAACCTGGATTACACAGGTATTCGTTCCCTCTTCCCCCATGAAAGGTGCCAAATGTGACACCGGCAGGGGGGAGGATTCCAAAAAGCAGATGTTCCGGAACTCCGCTTTAATTAAACAAGCTGAAGTTAAAAGCTGATTGGCTACCTGAGGTGCACCAGATTTTTTGCACTTTCTCTCCAGTTTTAGTAAATCAACCCTTATGTTACCAGTAAAAGGTGTGGTATTGCCAAAGGTACTAAGGGGTTGATTTACTAAAGGCAGATTTCTCCAGAGCTTAGTAAATGAGTTAAAGTTTCACTTTGCAAGGAATACCCAACCACATGCAAGGAAAAAAAACTCAATTTTTGCTTGCACATGATCAGATAGTGGAAGTCAGCAAAGCTTATGCTCATTTATGAAGCTCTGGGGCAAACTGCACTTTAGAAATTGCATAGTCTATTTGCCTTTAGTAAATCAACCCCTCAGTTCACAGAGGGGTTGATTTACTAAAGACAAATACACTGTGCACTTTGCAAGTGCAGTTGCTTCGGAGCTTAGTAAATGAGCAGGAGCACCAATCATATGCATGCACCAATGCCCTTTTTTTCATTAACTTGCATGTGATTGGGTATTCTTTGCAAAGTGAAGATTCACCTCATTCACTAAGCTTTGACGCAACTGCACTTACAAAATGCACAATCTATTTGCCTTTAGTAAAGATCATTCAGTATATTTTTTTAGATAGAAAGCAACAGTGCAGCGCTATCAGTGTTTTATTTAAATGATAAACATATACATAGTACACAAAATTGTGAAAATAAAAACATATACGTGCATAGAGGTAATGAACCAAAAGTCCCAATGAAGAGCTAGAAAATAGGATGAGCAATCTTCTATGTATGTGACAAGAGGAAACAGATGTGAATCCCAACAGCCCGAAAGCTTCTCAGCAATAGCACCGTAAAGCACCTCAGTGAATAAAAAGGTGGGAGCTTGCCAGAATCAGATGGCCCCCAATGGTGGTCAAACAACACTTGTTTTATGCTCCACAGGACCTCAACTTCTTTCAAGCACCTTGCCAGACAGTTGCACCTCTATGTATTCCACAGGTCAATGCGCAATAAAGCTCAGTGTAGGAATGGTGTCATAGAAGAAAAGAGAAATGCTCTCCATAGTGTAAACCAGTAGGGTAGACAATACTTAATGAGGTAAATGCACTTACAATGTGTAGGTTTTATACAAACAATTTGCATTACATGGATGGTCCATTTACCAAAAACCAGTATGTCGTGTATGCCCAGTGGTGTGTGTACTGGCTCCGCCCATTGTGTTCCGTCATTGGTGACATCATCAGGGGCAGCATAGATAACAGCTTTGAGTCAGCTGAAAAATCAATACCAAACTCACAGCCATGGTCCCTCAAAATTATACTACGCTGTAGATGTAGCTCACTAGACATAGGTGTCTTTAAAGTGGGAGTAAACTACAATGCATAATTTGTACCTATAGGTAAGCTTATACTAAGGCTTACCTATAGGTATTGTAAATATCTCCTAAACATGCAGCGTTTAGGAGATATTTACTGTACATGCTGCCGGTTACATCAGGAATACCTAGGCCATTCCTTCAGAGACCTGTAGCGTATACAGCAACTTCTGTGTGCATGCACAGGAGTGATGTCATCACGGCTCCGCCCACTCACACAGCCGGAGTCAGTGAACCCGGAAGGAAGACAGGTGAAGTTGGAAGCCTTGTGAGTGGTGGCAGTTCACTGCTGGAATGGCTTCATTCTAAGGTAAGTTTCACATAATGTGCTAGTATACAATGCATACTAGAACATTTTGACTTTACCTTGTAGGTTCTAGTGGGAAAAAAAACACAGCGGTTTACTACCGCTTTAAAAGCCTGAAAAAAAAAGCAAGTACAGAAAAATACCTGTTGATCCTGCCAGAAATCCATTGAGCTCCCAACTTTGTAGCGAGTTGGCAGCACTACTGCTGTACTGGAATCCCAAGCAGTATTGTGAGCCTCGTCTGAGTTTTTTCCTGCTGGACTACAGAACACCGCCCCACTCCTAATCTCCATAGCCCAAAGGGAAAATCTTAAAGAAAGCTGGGTAAAGTGCAGTAGATCATGCTCTAAATGTAGATGTGGTGTGTTAAAGCGGAACTTCACCCATTAAAATAACTTTATTTTTTGTTAAAACTAGTAAATGGTTTTAGCATTTTAGGAGAACGTTAAATACCCGTTGGTTGTCGTGCAGCCTTCCACTTCCCGATACCTCATCTAGGCAAAGGTGATGCAGGTATCCCCTCTTCTGCTTCTTGAGATGTCTATGTCACAAATCCCAGGAGGCAGTTGTACTGAAGGAGTGCATGCATGCACCATACACACTATCTTATTTTTAAGCTCCTACAGTATGAGCATTATTCTTCTGCCCCTAGAAACAAAAAGTGTTATCCTATGTGTCCATACACACTATTAGGCTCCATGTACACAGGAGGTTTTTAACTACTGCTCCTGAAAGATTTAACTTGACAGATACAGTAGAAACCCACGTTTAATCTTAATTTAATAGTCGCATGTACATGCTGCATTTAGCTGCGTTTAGCCGCGTTTGTGTCTAGAAGCATTTGGAAATATATATTAATATTTTAAATGAAAAAATGCTGCTAAAAGCATGTAGCCACGTTTAGCCGCATTTTGGTGCTTCAACTGCCTCTAAACACAGCTTCTGAACGCATTTTTTTGGGTCCAAGAAAAAGCCTCTAAACTTAACTGCCTAGAAACGACAATAAACAAAACAGTGTACATGGACAGATAAGATAACATAGAGGAAAGTTCAGGAGCAGTTGAAAAAAATGCCCAACTGCTCCTTACTACCCGTTTAGCAGCAGCAGCAGTGTACATAAGGCCTTATAGGCTAGAAGTGTTTTTCAAGCTTCAGCTTCTAGGACCAGAAACAAAAGCTTTCTTCTGCGTTTTTTGTAATTTTTAGAAACAATTTACCAGTGTTTTTTTCTTAGCCAGCAAGCTGCTGGCATAGTTAACTACCACTGTATAGCTGCTGTGTCCTTAACAGATGACTCAGAATGTACCCCATAGTCATTCACAGAGGGGGGAGCTCTAGAGGCCTCCTTTGTTAAAGCGGACTTCTAGATTCCGAAACGTCACCCCCCCACCCCTCACAGCCATTGGGCCAGGGTTGTGGAGAAGAGGCCTTTGTCTTCGTCAATATGAGGACAATGTGCTTTGGGGGAGGGAGGCGGACTGATGTTGTGGCCTGGTATGGTTCGGGGGGGCACTTGCTCGTCCCCCCCTTTCCTTGCCTGCCGGGCTACATGCTCAGATAAGGGTCTGGTAGGGATTTAGGGGGGATCCCCGCGCCATTTCTTTCTAAATTTTGGCATGGGGTTCCCCACAAAATCTATTCCAGACCTAAGAGCAGTATGGAACCCCAGAACAGCTGAGTTTACGATTAACTGTTGTCTTGCGTTGCCAAGGGCACGTTCATGTAGCTGAGGGGCAGATGTTTACATGAAGGGGGCGGATATTTAAATGATTGGCAGTGCTGGGGCGGGAATTTTTATCGATTGCCAAACAAAGCTGCAAAGGAAACCTTTGTACTATTCTTTCTGTACTCTTGCAGCCCGTATTTAGTCATTTCAAGGGCAGCTTTTTCTATTTTAGATTTATTTTCCAGATTTGTTTGCCCATCGATAAAAATTCCGCCCCAGCACAGCCCATCATTTAAATATCCGCCCCTCTCCTACATCTACGTGCCATAGCAGGAAACAGATCGTCAACTCGGCACTCGGGCACTATTCGATAGCCGGATACTTCTCGACAGAACACCGGCAATCATTTTGTTTACATTCACCTGTCAGTGGGGAAGCCTGCTGACGGCTGATGAGTCATCTGTTGTTAAGGACATGGCCGCCGTTTTGCCAGACTGCTCCTTAACAACCAGCTTATTCACTGTTTTTAAGGACACTGGAAGCTGCTCACTCTTTCACACAAACGCTACTGCTCCTAAACACTGTTGAAAGTTCTCCTAACCACTGCAAAAATGCTGATGTTTTTTTTCCCAGTAAATTTGTAAGCGTTTTTTAAGCATCTAGTGTGCATGGAGCCTTAAGGTACCTCTTTATTGCACTTTTTATGAGTAGCAGCCAAAGATAGGAGGCGGCTGATTGGAACACACTTGATAATTCCAGCCGCTGGGAAAGCTCCAGCTCATCTTCAGCCTTCCATTCCAAGAGGCGCATTAATTCAATTGGGGCCCAGCGTGTTAAAATGATCAAATATTCTCCGGCATACTTACTTCACCAATTAATCACCAAAACGACGCGGCTAAAACTCTATACCAATCAGCTTGTGACTAATTGATGGAGTGCTTATTAACGATGAAGGATTTAAGAAGGCCGACTTAATTTCACTGACAATGAATTTAGCAGTGCCGTATTCTTTGAAAATGTTAACTAAAAAGCTATATGCATTTATCAGGAAATGTCACGGAAAATTCAGATGGATTGAGCAGGCTTTAATCATTCAAGTCTGCAAGATGGTAACATGATTTTTAGTGTTGCATTACGGCTTTTGTTTAATTGTAAGACGTAATACTGCGCCACACTTAATTTCCATTATAGACCCATAATTCTCTTGATCGGGAAAATATTGCATACGGTCAGAACTAATTTTGAAATGTTTTTTTGAAACATTTTAAAGTTTAGACAAAAGCCCTTTGACCAAATAGTTTTATGTTTTGGCTAGTTCCTGTGTTGTGCATCATTTGGGAACCCAACCATGACCCTCTTTATCCCTTGCTGGACAACACTTAGGGCTCTTTCACACAGACATTGAAAATGGGTGGTTAGGTTTTTAAAGCTGCCTGAATGCCTATCAATTGATCACAGAGTGGTCAATTTTCTGGCTGTGCTGGGAACTCAGCCTGCCCTCCTCCAATGATCAGACTTACACGTCCCCCATGCACAGGCATTTACTGGAAACACCAGTATGCTGCTATTTCTTCTCCTCCAGCTCTTGAAGCTCTTTATGTGGCTGAGAACAGAGGGTATGTGATCACTTATAAAAAAGGGAAAATGTTATTTTTATAATGATGTACAGCAGGTAAAATAAGTATTATACATACCACCATGTTTCTAGGTAAATATATTTCTAAAGATGTTATTGACATGAAATTCTCACCACATGTTGGTAACAACCCATGCAATTCATTCTTACAAATAAACAAAATAAATAAGTTCAGAAATTAAGTTATGTGTAATAAAATGGAATGACACAGGGAAAAATTATTGAACACATGATGAAAGAGAAGTGCAACAAGGCATTGAAAGCCAAGACACCAGCTGAAATCTATCAGTAAATAGAAAGCAATCCTGCCCCTTGTCAATGCAAATTATTACCAGCTGGTTCAGTGTCAACTGATGGCCCGTAAAAAGGCATCTCATTACACACGAAACATTGCATTATGGGTAAAAGATTTCTAAACTTCTGAATGTTCCAGTGAGCACTGATGTGGCCATAATCAGACAGAGGAGTGAAAATAATTATCAGAAGAGTTGTCCAAGGGCCAAGGGCCACTTGTGGAGAGCTTCAAAAAGACCTGGAAAACAATAAGTAATGCACTCAACCGCCATGGCCTGTATGCACACTCACCACGCAAGGCTCCATTGCTGAAGAAAAAGCATGTTGACGCTCGTTTAAAGTTTGCTGCACAACATTTAGACAAGCCTTGGAAATACTGGGAGAATATAGTCTGGTCAGATGAGACCAAAATTTAACTTGTTGGATGCCAAAATACACAACATGTTTGGAGGTCAAATGGCAATCACCCCAAAAACACCCCCATACCAACAGTGAAGTTTGGAGGTGGGAACATCATGGCGTGGGGCTATTTTTAAGCATATGGTACTGGCAAACTCCATACTATTAAAGGAAGGATAAATGGAAACATGTACCAGGACATCCATGATAAAAATCTGCTGCCATCTACCAGGATGATGAAGATGAAACAAGGGTGGACATTTATTCAAGACAATGATCCCAAACACAAATCCAAGGAAACTCTCAATTGGTTTTTAAAGAGAGAATATAAAGCTGCTGGAATGGCCCAGACAGAAAATCTATGGAAATAACGAAATATCAAGCCCTGTACACACGGGCAGGAATCTCATCAGGAAAAAAATGCAGTTTTCCCTGACGAGATTCTTGGCAAGAATCTCTTGCCACCCGAGAGTACAGACTCTCCTTTCAAAAGGACCACGGTTCTCTTGAAAGTCAAGAACGCTGTGATGTCATCGGGTACGACGAGCATGCGCTCGTCAAATTCAATGCAGTCGCCGCCATCTTGCTGCACCCTACCTATGCCTAGGAAGCTACCGCGCATGCGTCAAAGTCATTTTGAGCATGCACGGGTTTCCGTGGCGACAGGTAAGTATGCACACTCTCGGGTTTTTGTGCAGGAAAACTGCAGAGAATCTCACAACGAGAAAAATAAAGAACATGTTCTCTATTTTTCTAGTCTAGATTCTGGGCAGTTTTCTTGTCGAGAAACCTGAAAGCCTCGTATACTTGGCAAAAAAGCTCTGCCAGCAGTTTTCTTGCTGGTTCGTGCCAAGTAAACCGAGCGTGTGTACAAGGCTTCAGATTTCATAGAACCTTCAAGATTTGAAGACTGTGTGGAAGAATGGGCCAAAATCACAACCGAGCAATGCATGTGACTAGTTTCTCCATACAGGAGGTGTCTTGAAGCTGTCATTACCAGTAAATACTGTTTTACAAAGTATTAAATACATTTTAGTTAGCGTGTTTAATACATTTTCACGGTGTAATTCCATTTTATTACACTTAACTTAATTTCTGAACTTATTTGTTTTAATGTCTTTGTATGTATGGATTGCATGGGTTGTTACCGGCACCTTTAGAAATATATTTAACTAGAAAAATTGTGATGTGTTCAATACTTATTTTACTTGCTGTATATAAATGATTTGCCTTTCATTTCTATTTTAAACGTAATAAGTTGTTTAACAAAACGAGGGTGTACATATACTTTAACCACTTGCCGCCCGGCCTATAGCAGACGGACGGCTGGGCGGTGGTTTCGTTATCCTGACTGGGCGTCATATGACCAGGAGGATAACTGCTAGAGCGTGTCCTTTGGGGGCACGCATCGTGGCAATCGGTGGTGCGGCGTGTCAGTCCACTACACCAAGGCTCTTTACCACGTGATCAGTCGTGTCCAATCACAGCTGATAACGATGTAAACAAGAAGAACAGTTTATCTGCTTTTTCTCACTTGCGTCTGACAGATGTGAGTAGAGGAGAGCCAATCAGCAGCTCTCCTGACAAGGTCATGGATGCCCACCCAGGACAACCAGGGATGCCACTAGGACCTCAGGGAAGCCCCCAACATGTGGCTGACCAGGTATGTCCCCCATGGCCACCAGGGAAGCCACAGTGTGTCCAATATATGCCAATCAGTGCCCACAAATGGTGCCGGTCAGTGTCCGTTATGAATGCCTACCAGATCAGTGTTGCCCAGCAGTGCCATCTATCAGTATCAATCAGTGACATCCATTAGGTGTCCATCAGTGTCACGTATCAGTTCCCATCTGTTCCACCTATCAGTGCCACCCATAAGTACCCATCAGTGCCACCCATCAGTGCCCATCAGTGCTGCCTATGAGTGCTCATCAGTGCCACCTATGAGTGCTCATCAGTGCTGCATACCAGTGCCACCTACCAATGCCCATCAGTCCCTTTTATCAGTGCTTATCATCAGTGCCCATCAGTGCTACCTCATCAGTGCAACCTCATTGGTGCCACCTCATCAGTGACCATCAGTGCCGCCTTATCAGTGCCATCAGTGCAGCCTCATTAGTGCCTCATTGAAGGAGAAAACATACTTATTTATAAAATGTAAATACATTACAGAAACAGAAACAAACTTATTTTTTCTACATTTTCTGTCTTTTTTTATTTGTTGCGCAAAAAATAAAAACCCCAGCAGTGATCAAATACCACCAAAAGAAAGCTCTATTTGTGAGAACAAAATGATAAAAAATGTGTTTGGGTACAGTGTAGCATGAAAGCTAAACATTGGTTTGGGCAGGAAGGGGGTGTAAGTGTCTTGTATTGAAGTGGTTAAAGACAACTAATCATATCTATTCATAGTATTACGTTCTTCAATTTTGCTTAGTGGTAGATGTTTTTGTAACAACCTGAACAGTTTAAACATTTGTTTGTATTTTCCCCCGACTGGCAGAAGGACAGGAACATCATGTATATATTTCTGAAAGGCTCCTGTGTGGGGGAACACGGCACAGTAAGTAGGGCAGGATATAATTGGGATTTCAGTCTGACACCATGACAGTACGCGACGTGTCAAACTGTGCGATCTCGCTTGTCAGGCAAAGGTAATGGACTTCAAGCAGCACTTAACAGCAAGACGTGAGATGCAGGCTGGCTTCCTATTAAAATGTTCACCAACTAAATGTTTTATCATGCAGCACATTAGAAGTGAGGCCTTGGTGAGGACTTCTTCTGTCAGGGAAGCGTTTGAATTTAATGCAAAGTTCTAAATAATCTACCTAATTGGTTACATATCACAGGGTTATCATGAAGAGCCAGGAGAGAATCCTAGTCAAGATAAACCTACATTATATATATATATATATATATATATATATATATATATATATATATGATGCTTTTTTGTCTTTACTGTAGGCTTCAATAAAGAAAATGAAAAAAGAACTTTGAGAAGTCAAAGTTCTCAGATAACATTTTAGAGCTCAGAGATAATACTTCTGAATTGTGGAATTTTGAGTCTGTTCCATAATTCGACTTTAAAGGTTAGTTCACCTTTACAAAAAAAACCTGCCTATGCAGATAAGGGATGTCTCTAGATAAAAACAAACTGCAGCTTTGACCAAAGTTGAATAATCTCCTTGCTTTAGGCATAGGTCATTAACATACCTCATGAAGCCTGACTGGAATACTTCTAGGGCATTGCTAAGAACTAGGCCTAAGTGAGGCCTAGTCATTACTGCTCATCTCCACCATCACAGGAATTAACTCTTTCTCCAATCCAAACCCCCTCACACGCTTTCTCTCCCTTGATGCTGTAGCTCTGAGCAGAGGGTTTGTTAGTGAGCAACGTCCTGGGAGTATTACAGTCAGACGTTGGGAGACATTTAAAAGGCCTACACCTGTAGCAAGGGCATTATCAAACTTAAAGGGTCACTAAAGGAAAAAATTGTTTTAGCTAAATAGCTTCCTTTACCTTAATGCAGTGCTGTTTTTATGTTCTCATTGTTCGTTTTGCTTTTAAGTAGCTGTAATACTTCTCTGATCTCCACAGTTCTTGCTTGTCTGGCTCCTTATGAAAAATCTCATGGCAGCTTTTCACTGTGGTCAAAGCTGTGTCTCTAAAACTCATCAGACCCAATCAGATTCAATTTAAAAACAAAACACTGCCCTGGATTTGTTTGTTTTTGTTCTGTCTCTCTCTCTACTAAACATAAACACAAAACCTTTTTTAAAACGAAAGTGAAACTAGAGGCATATTATATGATTGATTTTTATCTATTTTTAATCATTTTTAAAAGGAATCTGTTAACTTTTATGTCTCTATACCCTGTAAACAGTAATTTCAGCAAAAAAGGTGAACTAACCCGTGGACGTGCTCCAAGGTTTGTCACTTTTGGATGAGTGTTCACGATGGGTAATATCACCAAACATGCCACTATTGCCCTACTGAATGAGCCAGTTGAAAATGTTCCACAACGGAAAAACTGAAAAACTGAAAAAAGTTTTTCTGTTCTCTTTTTTTTGGGGGGGTCTGGGTTTAGAAGGGGGAGGGAAAAGGGGGAAAAGGTTAAGGAAATGAAATAGGGAATAGTCGGATATCTAATGTGATTGATAAGAAACAGAAAATAAATAGAAGTTATAATAAGGAAAATTAAGAGTCAGTGAAGGAATTGGGCAAAATGGGTGAGTTGTTCCTCCCTTAATACCTTTTCTTTTCTTTTTTATATCTTTGTTTCTTGTCTCTTTTGATGTTCCCCGCCTAAACAGGGGAAGGTTATATAGTCTTTAACCCACAAGGGGATAATTAAATAAGTTACGGGTTTTGAAAGTAAGACCGGATTTATGTTGGTTTAAACTAGATTAGATGGTTTGATGTGTTCTAGACGTATTGTAAGTTGTGTTATTATTCCCTAAGATATTGTACATGTATTATTTTCAGGGGCGGACTGACCATTGAGTCACTCGGGCACTGCACGAGGGCCCCATGCCACTAGGGGGCCCCATCAGGGTTGCCAGGACTTAGTAAAACCAAGGACAGTATGTAAAAATCTGTGTTTTTTTTTACATCTGTCCCTGATATGTCTGAAACTGACATGCTTTTGATGTGAAAATCCTGAGATTTTAGCTGCCCTGCCTCCTGGCGTGGTGGCCATCAGTAAGCCCAGGGGCCCCATAATCTTCTATTGCCCGGGGGCCCCATGAGTTGTCAGTCCACCCCTGATTATAATTTTGGAAAACCTATGAATAAAAGGTAAATAATAAAAAAGAAAATGTTCCACAACATACCCAAACCTTAATATACTTTATGTTCCTAGCGGCTAAAATCACTATTGCAACCACTTGGAAAAGCCCTGTTATAGACATAGCATTAAAGGGGTTGTAAAGGTTCGTATTTTCTAAATAAGTTCCTTTAAGCTAGTGCATTGTTGGTTCACTTACCTTTTCCTTTGATTTCCCTCCTAAATGTTTTTAGAGCTTTCTTTTGATGATATTTGTTCACCTCTGCGGTTTTTATGAGTGACAATTTTTAAACAAATTCAATATTTTTTACACTTTTACTTTTTTTTTACTTTTTGCTATAATAAATATCCCCCAAAAATATTTAAAAAAAAACAATTTGTTGCCTCAGTTTAAGCCGATACATATTCTTCTAAGCTTCGGACCGGGTCGTGGGCGCGCGCCGCGGGGGCGTGCCCGCGACCCATGGCTGGGCACTTAAAGAGGACGTACCTGTACGTGCTTGTGCCATTCTGCCGACTTATATGTGCAGGAGGTGGTCCTTAAGTGGTTAAAGGAACCTGTTTAGAAAATAAAAAACAAACCTTTACAACCCCTTAAATGTTAACGTGGATCATGCTGAGTAAGCTTATTTATTTACAGGTCCCTGATGTACGGAGTTGACTCCACGGATGTCCGACGGAGGATCCCCGGATAGTTTCACCCATTCTTCTTCTCCTTTCTTTAACTATCCTCTGGTTCTTTTGTTTCTTGACAATCTTGGCATCATATCCCTACAGTCTTCTGGTTTTCTTTCCTACCTAGATACTCCTGCACATATTTGTGGGAATGAGGTCCCCCATATGGGACAGTTATGGTGTCTGGTAGTGTGAAGTGCCTTAGAAATCATACAAGACAGGACAGAGGCTCTATCAGCACATAGACCAATTTACAGTGGTTATGCTTTAGTGATGTTTTGATCTCATGGTCTTTATGTTTTGCATAAATATAATTCGCTAGATGGTCAGTTAGATGGCTGCCTCTTGGAGTTCATGGTGTCTTAGCACTTTATATGCAGTTAATAGCTAGTCGTTCCTTTCCATACGAGATTATGTGTCTCCATGGGGATCCAGGGAAGACTTATCCTGATTCTTACAGTCTTCTTCTGTTTCTTCTCCCCCTCATACAGTACTTGTGTGACACTTTTGTTACATGTACTGAGCACGCGAGGATTGCTCGCTGCTCTGCCAAGTGATCTTTTCTCTTTGTTCTTTTCAAAACAATTAATAATGATGATTGAAACAGAAAGGTGTAATAACCCTTTAACCAGCCAGAAACCCAGGCAGTTCAAAGATATGATAAAAATGCAAAGGTGAAGGTCTCCCTTGCAGTAATCATGTGGGCATGACGTAACGCGTAGGGTACCTCGGAGGCAGTGGTGGATTGGTAGTGATGTAAATGGGTGTTCTTCCTGGTTCTCCTGAGATATTCTGTGGTGAATTTTAACTAAATAAATAATTGAGTTTTGAACTATTACATCATGCAACATGTTGGCGAGCACTTAAAGCATTCGAAGCCTTAAAGGGACCAGTACCCCACTATAGTAGAGATACCTATGATGGCATCTGGAGGGTCCTTAGTGTAATAGAGACCTGGATATCATCTTATAATTACTATTTGGTGTATACATTTATATATGAAGGGGAGAGTTCTGTGAGCAGTGAAGTGACACGTGTGGATCTGTTGATGAGCACTTTGGTTACAACAGGAGATGTGGGAGTTTATTACCACTTAAGAATTATGTTTTTAATTGGGAATTGTTTAGTTATGTATTGCATATACTACTATATTAAAAGAGAAGTATGGGATTTTTTTTTTCACAATCAATGTAAACAGCTGAGACCAAAGTCTCCACAGACACAGTCGGAAACCCTTTGTTGGTAATAAAACCAAATGAG
The DNA here is from genome assembly GCA_029574335.1 of Rana kukunoris. Taxonomy (NCBI): domain Eukaryota; kingdom Metazoa; phylum Chordata; class Amphibia; order Anura; family Ranidae; genus Rana; species Rana kukunoris. Next base: position 700,420,043 of record CM056049.1, read on the forward strand.
ACCAAAACATGAACGATTGGCTTTAACTTTTCCTAAAATCAAAAATGGAAAGTAAAAACATGTAATGAACAAAATATATTCATAAACAATTATAAGTGTAAGGCTTCATGTACACTGCTGCTGGTAAACGGACGTTTAGGAGCAGTTGGGCGTTTTTTTTTTCAGCAGTCCCTGATCTCTCCTCTGTTATCTTATCACTACACGTACACAGGGTCGCTTATAGTCGTTTCTAGGCAGTTGAGTTTAGAAGTATTTTTTGAAAAGCAAAAAAATGTGTTCAGGGCAGATGTTCAGAGGCACATGCCTGTAATAGCTTGTAAATGTGTGTAAATGCTTGCAAACGCGGCTAAACGCGTCATGTAAATGCGGCGAAACTGACCTTTTTAAATTAAAGCATTTAAAGTATTTTTATGAATGCATATACAAAGAAAACCTACACATTCAATCAAAGATTTTAAAATAATATCATCTAACAGGGAGGCCAATTGCTGCTGGCTTTGGCTCCCTGAATGAATGTTTAGGCCAGTGGGTCGACCACCAGTTACAGACTCTGGTGGTTGACTTTCCTGGCTACCTTAGGGATACTAAACAACTATTGGCAAAGCTAAAAGAGTTTCCTTCTTCTATCCAGGTACAGTGGATATTCCCGTATCCATCAGGAATTCATCATGTTGACTTTAGAGTATTTACTTACAACTATTATATGTTCGACAGGGACTGCTATTTACAATAATGCAGAGCCTTTATGAGAGCCTAATTCTCCCCCCTCCCTTACCAATCTCTATATGGGTTGGTGGGAGAGGTCCCTTATCTTTGGACCTGACAGTCCCTGTCATTCAGATATCCTATTTTATTGTTGCTATAAAGACAATTAACTCTGTACTGTCTCTGATGAAGTCGGCTGTCTGGATGAGAATGTTAATGGCTCTCTATGGAGCCGGTTGACATATCTCCGATGCGGCTCCGGTGCAAATTTGCACAGGAGCCCTGTGTGTCTTTTGGTCCATTTTAGGTCTGAATTCAGCCCAAAATTTGGGCGGAAATCTGACCTGAAACGGTGAACAGGGACGCACAGAACCCCTGCTGGGAGCCGCATCAGCATCCAGTGTGAACGGAGCCTCAAGGCATGTTTCGATGTGGTTCAAACAGATGTTCATGTTGTCCCCATATCTCAAAGGAGGACACCATCCAGGCCACTGCAACCGATAAATCTTCTAAAATGTTGTCATTTATTAATTGCAACACCAGGTATCTGGTGTATGTCATAACTTGCAAATCATATCAAATTCAGTATGTTGGTCGGACCGTCCAGTACGTTCACGACCATCCGTACGACATTGCGGAATCTCATAGGGAATGTTTAAACTTTAATTAACTAATGTATAGGTTGTGTAGCTAATCACGCTAGTATTATTATTATTATTATAATTATCTTTCTCTATGGCCTCGTACACACGATGAGATATGTCCGCTCAAACTTGTCCGACGGACAGTTTAGAGCGGACATGTCTCATCGGATTTCGGTCCGATGGCGTGTACACACCATCGGATCAAAATCCCCGCCGGCAGACAGCGTGGTGACGCGGCGGTGACGTTGACGCCGCCACGTCACCGCTACGTCACGCACCAGGAAGTAAACACTTCCACGCGCATGCGTCGGATCCATTCACAGGATACGACGCATGTGCGGGAGGATATGTCCGCTGGTTTCCCGTACTAACCAGCGGACATATCCGACGGACAGGTTTGTAGCAGACAAATTTCAAAGCATGCTTTGAAATTTGTCCGATGGACAAACCTGTTCGCTAGCCCGTACACACGATCGGATTTGTCTGCTGAAACGGTCCATCGGACCGTTTTCAGCGGACAAATTCGATCGTGTGTACGCGGCCTAAGAGAATAGTCGAGAGGTGCTGGTACATATATTTATATATTGGGATACTTTAGTATTTTATGTGGGGTTTTCATTTATAACATAGTAACTTCAAGTGATTTGTTGGCAACCGTGCTGGTTGATTTTTGTTCTGGATATTGGTATTTGACATTGTTTTTGTAATTTTTTATTTTATTTTTATTTTACATGAATTATTTATTCTTAGATATCCAGACAATGTGCAGTCTAACAGCTAAATCACAGGGGTTCTGCTTTAACAGTTGTAGTTTTTCGTTTTTGAAAAAAACATTGTTAGCTTTTTGGTTATATGGGATATTCATTTTTAAATTTTTCATTGCATGTGTATGTTCTCTTTATACTGTATATGCTTTCATAAAAATAATTTCCTGATATAATATAATCCAAATTGGTAACACTTATAATTGTTTATGAATATATTTTTTTCATTACATATTTGGTCTCATCTGGTTTTATTACCAACAAAGGGTTCCAACTGTGTATGTGGAGACTTTGGTATCAGCTGTTCCCATTACCATTGAGTGGACATGAATCATCACATGATTGTGTGGGCGTCAACATGTTGAACAAATTAAGCATTCTTATCATCTATATATATATAGTTGTTGTTCTTTTGTTATTTGGGTATGATTAAGCACCAGTAAGAGTGGTTTGAAACGCGTCAGTGCTGTGCATTTTATTCTGATTTGTATGGACTATGTCTTCAATAAAGATATTTTCTTGGAATGTGGCCATCCGGATTATTTTTGCTCACATGTATCCTGCATACTGAGCCAACACCCTCGTGGGGGGGGGGGGGGGTGATATTTTGGAACAGTCACCTTGAGCAGGTTCTCTTGTCTAAGTAAAAGACTTTGGCTGCCATTCAACCTGGAAGATGTGTGCCATTTAGGAGAAGAGTGGATTTTCTGCTGCGCACTGGATTGAAAATGAGTATTGACTTTTTATTGTTACTATGGATAGGTAATTTTATTAACTTTAGATGTACCATCCTTTTCATCCAGCATCAATCCATCCTGGGTTACAAGCTAAGTTGACCCACTGTCGTAAGACATGTGTGTCCGTCCCAGTTGGTAAGAGTACCTTTTTCTACCTCATGTTGTTTGAAGATTTGGGATTGACTACAGGCAACTCCCTCTGCATCTAACTTTCGTCTCACCCTAATGGGAAGAAACTCTTCTTTATTCCGATCATGTGGACTCACATTTTATTACAATTTAAGTTTCTAATCACTATTGGACTTTTTTTGTATTGTTTAGTTTTCATAACAGAATTGTGTTCACTGGTTTCAGTTATCACATTGCTACCTTGGGTACACTCACCAGTACTCTCATATATCATTTAGTGCTGCACTATATTGTTATCACCTATGTTAAGACTTTGTTTGAGTGCTAGCTGCTTTTTTACATTTATTTTGGGTTTTTGCACAGTTTTTTCCCAATCACTATATATACAATGAGACATGTTTACATACGTTTAGACACAACGGCGTTTTTATGCTTTAAAACAGGGGTCACCAAACTTTTCAAACAAAGGGCCAGTTTATTGTCTTTCAGACTTTAGAAGGGCCAAACTGTGGCCAGCGGGGGCAGAAAATGTCCTGGGCTTGGCATCAGTGAGAATAAATATGGCCTCAGGGTTGATGGTCAGTAGGAGGAGTAGTGCCCCTATTAGTAGGAGGAATACTATCCCTTAATTGATATCAGTGAAAGAACAAGTGCTCCTTGTTGGTGTAAGTGGAAGGAATAGTAACCTCATATCAGTGAGAGGGATAGTGCCGAGGGCCGAATAAAGGCTAGCAAAGGGCCACATCTGGCCCTTGGGCCACCGTTTGGAGACCACTGCTTTAAAACCACTTACGGACACCTGCCGTTGTTTCACATTGACTGTTTGAGGAGGAATATTGTTGTTATGGTAGCAGCTACCATAACCCCAGTATCCTATTCTTCAGTGGTCGGTCCGCTACAAAATAAAAGTGGTGTCTGCGGTGGATACGCCGCAAGATCACTTTTATTGGCGGTGGGAGAGGGCCTCCCCTCCTGCCGCTCTCGGGTGCCCTCCGCAGCTTACCGGAGCCGTTGGCAGCGGCAGAGGTGATCCGATCCTGTCCCTGCCTGTGTACAGATACGAGTGAGGGGAAGATGGCTCCCACCTGTTGCCATATCAATATGGGGCGGAAGCGACATCAAAACGTCACTTCCACTCATAGCTCTTAAAGGGACATTTTTTTTTTTTTTAGCATGACATAATTTTTTTTTATTATTGCATTTTAGTCCAAATATGAGATCTGAGGTCTTTTTGACCCCCAGATCTCATATTTAAGGCCGCGTACACACGATCAGACCGGTCCGATGAAACTGCCCTCACTGCCCACGTCAATTGAGGTATCACCGCATTACATTCTATACAACCTCCACTACATTCCTATAATTTTTCTTTTTTTTTTACTGTTATATATTATCAAATACTCTGGCTGTATAGCTTACTATGTATAATCCTACTGACTTTCTGTTATCGATTACATTGTCATTTTATATATGCAATCATTCTCTATTATTACAATAAAAGTCTGTAAACAAAAAGAAAACTATGTTCAAACCACACATGTGAGGTATCGCCTATGGAGATTTTTAAGGGTAAAAGTTTGCCATTCCACGAGCGGGTGCAAATTTGAAGCATGACATGTTGGGTATTAATTTACTTGGCGTAACATGTTACATGTTAGAAAAAAATATACAGGCATACCCCACTTTTAAGTACATAATGGGGTTTATGTACTAAACCTGGAAAGTGCACAATCAGGCTCACTTCTGCATAGAAACCAATGAGCTTTCAGGTTTTATTACCAAAACTTTAATTGCATAAGCTGGGGTTAGAAGCTCATTGGTTTCTATGCAGAAGTGAGCCTGATGATTTTGCGCTTTCCAGCTTTAGTAAATAAACCCCATTGTGTACTTAAATGCGGAGTTTGCCTGTATATAATGTTTGGGGGTTATAAGTAATTTTCTAGCAAAAAAAATAAAAATGTTTTTAACTTGTAAACTTGTTATGTGGTTAAAGCTCCTCTTTTGAATGCAACTTTGATGGGTTTTTTTTTCTCCCTCTAAATGCCCTTGCCTATAAACTCCTGTAAACACCTATAGTGTAGGTTAACATGGAGGGGAGTTTAGAGGCAGAGACAAAAAAAAAACTCAAGCGCCTGTAAAAGCAGCTTTTTTGAGTTTAAGTGTGCATGAGGCCTTAGTGACAAAAAGCTTGAACCAAGTAAAAGTAGAAGTCCAATCTGCTATTTTGTTTTAGGTCAATTATTCAGAAAGCATTGAAGCTGGTATTACAAAATGGTAATGTCAGCATTTCTTTCCATTGCTAGAGAACATGGACTACTTAAGAATTCTCAGAGCTCTGAGTTAATATTCCAGCATTCTGACTTTTCTTTTGTTCCAGTATAATGATTTCTTTGTGACATTTATATATATCCATCCTGAACCTGTGCACTGGGGAGCCTGAATTTGTCTGGCTTTTGAAGGATAACATTGACATTTAAATCGAACCTCCACAAGATACTATTTCAGTATACTGATTTAGTATCTTACAACTCTGAGATATACTATATCACCATATGTTTGTGGATTCCTAACCATCATACCTGTAATGGAATGTCCCACACTCCGCTTAAGTGCTTCTGTCATATACCATTTCCTATCAGTCTGGATATAGATATCAGATATTCCAGCTGCTCACAAGCACACAACAAGACAAGACTTGTTTGTCTGCTGAACATGGAGTGTTTATTAGAACCAAGAATACAATCTTATATACAGTTAAATAGGTGGTAACCAGAACATAAATTAACATGAGCTAATTAACTAATCATTTACCCAGACTAGGTGACTCATAGATATGACCTTTCAGGCTAGACGTCACGTCTCCTCACTCACCTGCTATACAATACACATTATCATAAGTGTAAACACAGGATATCTTCACACAAAAGCAGGGTCAATTAGCACATAGAACAGACAAATGGCTGAAGGTGATGGAATTAGCATCTCCTTACACTGTATGTCCCAACATTATGAATCAGTCACTCTAATATGGCATATACAGGGTCCCCAGGCATACAGCTCACAAAGAGCACCATTCCCCCAAATGTCAGGTCCCATGATCGCAAGGCAAGAGGCTAGCATTCAGTCCCCTCCAAAAGCCTCTGTCATGGGTGAGTCTGTCACAATACCTATTTAGGCTTGTTGGACATCCTATTTCTAAACCACGAGCATTATTATGGAGTTGACCTCCACCCCTTTGTGGCTCGAGTGATATCAGGTACTAACATTGAATGAGAATTCTACTTCATCTCAAAGTTGAGGTCAGGGATTTGTGACCTATAAAAGCTTTCACTCATTTGGGAAGGTATTTGACAGGATTTTGGATTGTGTCTGTGGGAATTTGTACCCATTCAATAAAAAATAAATAAATGTGTGAAGTCAAGTACTGATATTGGACCAGAACACTTGGTTGCACTTACTGTAGCATTCCAATTAATACCAAAGGCAATCAGTTCAGGTTGAGGTCATGGCTCGGTAGCTATAACAGCCTCTAATCCTTTGGGAAAGAATTCCAAGGGATTTTTGGATTGTGTCTGGGAATTTGTGGCCATTCACAAAAAAAAAACTTGTGTGAGATAAGGAGCTGATATTGGGCTGTAAAAACTGGTTGCACTTGGCATTCTAAATCATCTCAAAGGTGTTCAGGAAGATTGAGGTCAGGGTTCTGTAGCTATAACATCATCTACTCTTTTGGGAAGGCAATGCACTGGATTTTATATTGTGTCTGTGGGAATTTGTGCCCAATCAGCCCAAAAAAATTATTTGAGGTCAAGTAATTATATTGGACAAAAAGTCCTGGTTGTAATTGGTGTTCTTATTCATCCCAACGGTGTTTAGTAGGGTTGAGGCAAGGGATCTTTGCACATCGCATGAGTTCCTCCACACCAAACTCATCAAACCATGGAGTTAATTTACTAAAAATCTGGTGCAGCTCTGCATAGAAATCAATCAGCATACAGGTTTTTTGTCAAAGCTTCATCGAACAAGCTGAAGTTAGAAGCTGATTGGCTATCATGCACAAAAAAGAGCGACAATTTTTAACAAAAAGCAATATTTTTTACTCTTTGCTATAATAAATATCCCCCAAAAAAAGAAATATAAAAACAAATCCCTCAGTTTAGGCCGATACGTATTCTGCATAGTTTTGGTAAAAATTGAAATAAGCGTATATTGATTGCTTTGCGCTTAAGTTATAATGTCTACAAAATAGCGGATAGTTTTATGGCCTTTTTATTAATATTTTTTTTATTAGAAATGGCGGCAATCTGCGATTTTTATCATGGCTGCAACATTATGGAGGACACATCGGACTCTTTTGACGCTATTTTGTGACCATTATCATTTAAACAGTGATCAGTGCTATAAAAATGCACTAATTACTGTGTAAATGACACTGGCAGTGAAGGAGTTAAACACTAGGGGGCGAGGACGGGGTTAAGTGTATCCTAGGGAGTAATTCTAACTGTGTGGAGGATGGGCTACCAGTGACACGACATTGATCACTGCCCCGATCACAGGGAGCAGTAGATCAGAGTCCTTTTACAAGGCAGAACAGGGAAATGCCTTGTTTGCAAAGGCATCTCCCTGTTCTGCAGCTCTGTGACACGTTTGCGGGACATCGGTAGACATCGAGTCCGCAGGTCCTACGGGCACGGTCACGGAGCTCGCGTCAGGGGTGCCCGTGCGGTGGCAAATTCAAAGGGACATACAGGTACGTCCCTTTGCACAGCCGTGCCATTCTGCCGATGTAAATGTTCGTGCAGCGGTCGGCAAGTGGTTAAGGTATACAGTAAAACAGGTAGATGGCACAGACTTTGGTCACATAGAGAATTCTCTAAAAGAGAATGGAAAGGCAGATATCAAAACAATCTGAACATCTAAACCTGGTAGTGGCAGGTTTCTAGGACTCATAAAGAGGCCTTAGAAAGTAAAATATCAACCTCAAAATAATACAAAAATATAACTAAAAACTACGTTAGCAAAAAAGAGGGTGAGGGGGCCATGAGGATGATCCCCAAGGGAAACCAAGACATGGTTAAGGCCAGACTGAAAGGGTTCTAGGGGTTGCTCCACAAACAAGAGCTAGATAGTTATGGAAATAGGGGATTAGAGAAGTGTCCAAAGACATATGTACAAGAAATTTAGAGCTGGAAGTTACCGGTAACTACTTGTACATCACTGCTTGGTTCCAGGTTTTGGGCACGGGCATGCGTGCCTTACCCTGCTGACACCTGCTGTGATTGTACTGTATACAGTGGGTGTTTGTCAGCAGGTCCCAGCCAATGATCCATGACATTCTGTCCAATTACAGCCCAGTGTTAACAATCAATACAGGGCTCTGTTTAGTGGTAACGATCTCTCTGTTTCTTCTCCCTGCAAAGCAGGAAGAAGAAACAAAGACATCTTTAGTGAAAAGCAGCACACATTACATAATATAACACTTGCTAGGCACATATTAACCCCTTGATTACACAAGATTTGAACCCCTTCCCAGCCATTGTAATTGGTACAGTGACAGTGTGTAATATTATCACTGATCACCAGGGCCGCCATCAGGGGGGTACAGGCATTACACCTGTAAGGGGCCCGGGGGTCCCCAGGGGCCCGGATGGGAACCACCCTAAAAAAAAAAAAAAAATTAATATATTTTTATTTTTTATTAAAGGGCCAATTTGTTTTCTTTTATTTTTTTTAGAGGTCCGGAGGTCCCCATGGCCCCAGATGACAACCCCCCTTTTTTATAAAAAAAAAAAATATTTTTTTATTTCTTTTATATTTATATTATATATATATATATATATATATATATATATATATATATATATATATATATATATATATATATATATATATATATATAATATTATTATTATTAAAGGGCCCAGAGGTCCCCAGGGCCCCCGGATGACAATCCTTTTTTAAATTTGTTTTTTACTTTTTTATATTATTTTATTTCTTTTTTTTAATACATAGATGTATTTTTACAGATGTATTTTACAATGTGTCAAACCCCCTTTTTTTATAATTGTATTTTTTATTTTTGTTTATATATTTTTTTTTTTATTCTTTTTTTTAATTAAAGGACCCAGAGGTCCCCAGGGCCCTGGAAGGCAACCCCCTTGTTTTTTTTTATATAAATGTTTATTTCTTTTTTATATATATATTTTTTTATTTCTTTCTTTTTTTTTAAAGGGCCCAGAGGTTTCTTTTTATTAAAGGGCCCAGAGGTCCCGAATGGAAAGCCCCCTTTTTTTGTAATTTCCCTTTATAAAAAAAAATTAAGGTCCCCGGGGCCCCGGGGCAACCACCCTACCTAAAATATATATTTTTTTCTCTCTTTTTTTTATTTTTATATATATTCTTCTTTATTTCTTCTTTTTGTAAAGGGCCCCCCCGCTTCTCAATTCGCGGCAGCAGCCCCCCCCCACCCCGCTTCTCAATTTCATGCGGCAGCACCCCCCCCCCGGTTCTCTGCTCCAGGGGGCCCATGTCTGAAGCTGTGTAAAGGGCCCCAAAATTCCTGATCCATCAATTAGTGTCAGATTGCCCATCACAGCCCCATTATAAGTCACTAACATAGGCAGTAGAAAAAAAATGTAAAACAATTCCAGTATACATACCATAGTTTGTAGACGCTGTAACTTTCATCCAAACCAATAAATATTATTGGGATTTGGCATGTAGCAGAATATATTGTGGCCACCATTTATAAAAAATAAATAAAAAAACATTATTTTTTTTTAAATGTTTCTATTGAATATGTTTTATAGCAGCAATTAAAATATTGTTGTTGTTTTTTTTCCACAGTTTTTGGTATTTTTTCATTTGTATAATAATAATAATGATAATCATTTAAAAAAAAAAAACATTGGTGATCAAATACCACCAAAAGAAAGCTCTATTTGTGTAAAGAAAATGTTCGGGTACAGCATTGCATAACCGCGCAATTACCAGTTGAAGTGGCGCAGGGCTAAAAAGAAGAAAGTGACCTAGTCATGAAGGGAGTAAAACCTTCTGGAGCTGAAGTGGTTAATTGAGGAGAGCGTATAAATCAGCAGAATCAATATGCTTCTAACTGATTAATTTAAAAACATTAGACTGTGCCAACAGGTTGTCACATTTTTTTTGTATGAATCAGATTCAATATAAAAATGTACATATGAGAGCGTGTCTTATATTACAGTCCATATTTAATTTTTTTATTTTTATTTTTGGTAATATTTTCCTTTGAAACAAGCTAGGCTGTGTATTCAGTGAATGGTGTTTTGATCAAGCAAACACAAACACCTGGCCTACTGATTGCAATTAATAAAACATATGCATGTTTGATCAGCCCACAAATTAAAATAAGTAATGTTCATGAATATTTAGCAGTGCAGCCGGAGGGAGAGCGCGAGAAGGAACTGTACATTCACCTGCCGAACAATCACATCTCACAGCGCCAGAGGCAAGCAGTTAGGAGAAGATATTTATAGTGGAACAAATATTAGGGCAGGGGAATTATGATGCCATAATAAGTTGGTGGGTGGTATATGCTTGCAGCGTATAATCATTGTCTGCACTTAATGTGATGCCATAAACTGCGGAAACTCATTTTCCTGCCACTCAGAGGTCAATAGAATGTTCAGTGCTGCAAAATTCCAAAAATCCGGGCCAGGAAAATCCAGCTGTTATCGAAAGAATCAAAGGAGGACGTCTAGGGAAAAGAACAATATTAACAATGTATGCAGCGGTAAAAAAGGTACAAGAGCAATATAAATACCTACAATAAAAGGTACCACAAAGATACTACGAAGAGGTCAGCTAAAAGAAAAAAATAAATAAAAAAAATTGACAATCTTTTAACCAATCTTTAATCTTTTAAGTTCTTATGGTTGAACTTGATGGACTTGTGTCTTTTTTCAACCTGACTAACTATGTAACTATGTAACCACTTCAGCCTCGAAAGAATTTACCCCCTTCCCGACCAGAGCACTTTTTGCGCTTCGGCACTGTGTCGCTTTAACTGACAATTGCCTGGTCTTGCAACGCTGTACCCAAACAAAATTTACATCCTTTTTTCCCACAAATAGAGCTTTCTTTTGGTGGTATTTGATCACCTATACGGTTTTTATTTTTTGTGCTATAAAAAAAAATAAGAGCGACAATTTTGAATTTTTTTTTTATTTTTTTTACTTTTTGCAATAATAAATATCCCAAAAATATATATATAAAAAATTCCTCGGTTTAAGCCAATATGTATTCTTCTACATATTTTTAGTAAAAAAAAACGCAATAAGCGTATATTGATTGAGTTGCGCAAAAGTTATAGCGTTTACAAAATAGGGGATTTTTTTTACTAATAATGGCGGCGATTTTTTTATCGTGACTGCGACTTTATGGCGGACACATCAGACACTTTTGACACTACTTTAGGACCATTGTTATTTATACAGTGATCAGTGCTTAAAAAAGGGACTGATTACTGTGTAAATGACAATGGGAGGGAAGGGGTTAACCACTAGGGGGCGAGGAAGGGGTTAAGTGTGTCCTAGGAAGTGTTTCTAGCTGTGTGGGGGCTGGGCTACCAGTGACACGACACTGATCGCTGCTCCCGATCACAGGGATCAGTAGATCACTGTCCTGTCTCAAGGCACTGAAGGCAGAACAGGTAAATGCCTTGTTTACAACTGCATTCCCCCATATTGCAGTTCTGTGACATGATCGCGGAACACAGGTGGACATTGAGTCTATCGGTCCTGCTGGCACGGTCAAAGCAACGTACAGGTACATTGTTTTGCCCACACAAGCCATTCTGCCGACGTATATGTTCGTGAGGCGGTCGGCAAGTGGTCAATTGACAGCTCTGTAGTAATGTACACTATATTACAAAAACTTTTGGGACGCCTGCCTTTACATTAGAGTGAAGACTGCGAATCCAGGCCTTCTTGTTCACATCAGTGCCGGACTTTACAAATGTGCTTCTGGAAGAATGGTCAAACATTCTCATAGACACACTCCTAAACCTTGTGGACGGCCTTCCCCGAAGAGTTGAAGATATTCTAGCTGCAAAGGGTGGGCCAACTCAATATTGAACCCTATGGACTAATGCCGCGTACACACGACTGTTTTTCATGACGTGAAAAATGCAATTTTTTTAAATTGTGTCATTAAAAACGATTGTGTGTGGGCTTTAACGACAGGAAAAAAACGTGCATGCTCAGAAGCAAGTTATGTGACGGGAGCACTCGTTCTGGTAAAACTAGCATTTGTAATGGAGATAGCACATTTGTCACTCTGTAACAGACCTATAAGCGCAAATCGTCTCTCACCAAACTTTTACTAACACGAAATCGTCAAAAGCAGCCCACAGGGTGGCGCCATCCGAATGGAACTTCCCCTTTATAGTGCCGTCATACGTGTTTTACGTCACCACGCTTTGATCAAGCATTTTTTTTTCACGATCGTGTGTATGCAAGGCAGGCTTGACAAGAATCACATCGAGAAAAACAACATTTTTCCCATATCATGAAAAATGGTCATGTGTACGCAGCTTAAGACTGGGATGCCATTAAAGCTCATGTGTGTGTAAAGGCAGGTGTCCCAATACTTTTGGTATAATAGTGTTTGTTTCTTTTGGGTCATATAGAAAGAAATAGAGGGTGCATATATGTTTTAGTTCTAAGGCTCCCCATTGTTCTGAGGAGGGCAGCAAGACCTTTGACATGCCAGATTTTATCCGAAGGGTGTTGTTTCTTTTGGGTACCTGTAAAGTCAAGATAATCATAGACATGTTTATTAAAGAAGAACTACACCCTCCTATCCTTTACAGCCAAGGAAGCTAATCTTCTGAGGCCGCGTACACACGAGGGGATATGTCCGCTGAAAACGGTCCGATGGACCGTTTCAGCAGACATCTCCGCTCGTGTGTATGGGCTAGCGGACAGATTTCTCCACCCGACAGATTTCAAAGCATGCTTTGAAATCCATCCGGTGGAATCTGTCCGCCCGACATGTCTGCTGGTTAGTACACTTACCAGCAGACATGTCGTCCCCCACCGCCGCCGCGCCGCCGCCGAATGGATTCGGCGCATGCGCGGAAGTGTTTTACTTCCTGGTGCGGTGACGTGGCGGTGAAGCGGCGGCGTCAACGTCACCGCCGCGTCACCGCGCCGTTTGGCGGCGGGGAATTTGATCCGATGGTGTGTACACGCCATCGGATCAAACTCCCGATCGGACATATCCGATGGAAATGGTCCGCGGACCGTTTTCATCGGATATGTCCGATCGTGTGTATGGGGCCTGAGTCTCTGTTTGATCTGCAGTTGCCATGGTGTTGCATATACTGTTATGACCTCAGCCATTTGATGGCTGGACAGTTGGGTTGGAAGTACAAGCAAATGTGAAAGTTATCATTCATAGCATGCATGCCTTGAATAAGGATTCCAAATATGGATATTTTATACAGTTACATTGGACCAACTTGAAGCAATGGGGGTTATTTACTAAAGGCAAATCCACTTTGCACTACAAGTGCAAACTACAAGTGCAAAGTGCACTTGAAATTGCACTTGGAAGAACAGTCGCTGTAGATCTGAGGGGGACATGCAAGGAAAATAAAAAACAGCATTTTAGCTTGCACATGATTAGATAATAAAATCAGCAGAGCTTCCCCTCATTTCAGATCTACCCCTTGGATTTACAGCGACTGCACTTCCAAGTACACTTTCATTGCAATTTCAAGTGCACTTTGCATTTGTAGTTTGCACTTGTAGTGCAAAGGGGATTTGTCATTAGTAAATAACCCCCAATGTAACCAGTAGGGATGAGCCGAACACCCCCCTGTTAGGTTCACAGCAGAACTTGCGAACACACCAAATGTTTGTGTGAACTTTAGAACCCCCTTAAAGTCTATGGGACTCGAACGTTTGAAATCTAAAGTGTTAATTTTAAAGGCTAATATGCAAGATATTGTCCTAAAAAGTGTTTTGGGACCCAGATCCTGCCCCAGGGGACATGTACCAATGCACATTTTTTTTTTTCTAAAACTGACGTTTTTTTGGGAACAGTGAATTTAATAATGCTAAAAGTGAAACAATAAAAGTGAAATATTCCCTTATATTTCATACCTGGGGGGGGGGGGGGGGGTGTAAAGTTAGCATGTGAAATAGTGCATGTTTCCCTTACTTAGAACTGTCTCTGCACAAAGTGTCATTTCTGAAAGAAAAAAGTAATTTAAAACAGGACTTGCAGCTATAATGAATTGCCGGCTCCCGGGAATTCAGAGAGAATTCATTCATAAAAAATAAAATAAAAAAAGTGTGGGGGTCCCCGCAAATTCAATTACCAGGCCCTTCAGGTCTGGTATGGATATTAAGGGGAACACCGGCATTCATTTTGAAAGAAAATGACGTGGGGTTCCCCCCAAATATCCATTCCAGACCCCTTATCCAAGCACATTAACCTGGCCGGCCGCAGAATAGAGAGGGGGACAGAGTGCGGCACCCCTCTCCTGAACCGTACCAGGCCACATGCCCTCAACATGGGGAGGATGACCCCATGTTGATGGGGACAAGGGCCTCATCCCCACAACCCTGGGCAGTGATTGTGGGGGTCTGCGGGCGGGGGGCTTATCAGAATCTGGAAGACCCCTTTAACAAAGGGGACCCCAAGATCCTGGCCCCCCTATGTGAATTGGTAATGGGGTACATTGTACCCCTACCATTTCACAAAGGAAGTGTAAATAGATGTAAAAAACACACACACACACACACTGTAGAAAAAAGTCCTTTATTAATAAAAAAAAAAGAAAACATACCAGCGGTGGTAATCCACTCTGTCCCGGCTCCCGACTCCAACGTTGTCGGTATCCAGCGACGGGTGATCTCCTCTCCGGTCCAGCGATGAGAAGATCATCTGGAATCCAGAGCGCAGCATCGCCGGCCTTCTCTCTTCGCTGGACACAGTCCGGCGAATGACGTGGCTGAAGCTGTGACATTTCTTTCATTAGTGAGGCGGGACAACCCGTCACGTGACCCCGCCCCCTCTGACACACCCTCTGCTACGTCACTGGGGAAGCCTGGCTTCCCCCTTGCATCAGAGGGGGCGGGGTCACGTGACGGGTGGCCCCGCCTCACCAATATAAGAAATGTTACAGCTTCAGCAGCGTCATTCACCGGGCTGTGTCCGGCGGAGAGAGAAGGCCGGGGGTGCTGCTCTCTGGATCCCGGATGATCTTTTCATCGCTGGACCGAAGAGGAGATCACCCGTCGCTGGATACAGACAACGTTGGAGCAGGGAGTCGGGACCGAGTGGATTACCACCGCTGGATTTTTTCAAATTTTTGTTGTTCGCCGAACAGGCAATGTTTGAGTCGAACTTGACTTTGACTCGAACTCAAGGCTTTTTTTTTACCAAAAATATGTAGCGGAATACATATTGGCCTAAACTGATGAAGAAATTATATTTTTTTTTTATATTTTTTTAATATGTTTTATAGCAGAATGCAAAAAATATTGTTTTATTTATTTTAGAATTTTTTGGTGCACACTGATCAATATACGCTTATTGGGATTTTGTTTACCAAAGATATGTAGCAGAAATTTATGAAGAAATTCGCTTTTTTTTTTCTCTATTGGATATGTTTTATAGCAGAAAGTAAAAAAAATAAGTTGGCAGTTTTTTTTTGTTTTTGTTTATAGTGAAAAAAATGCAGAGGTGATCACCAAACAAAAGCTCTATTTGTGGGAAAAAAAAGGACTTTAATTTTATTTGGGCCCATGTCGCATGACTGCACAATTGTCAAAGTAACCCAGTGCTGTGTCGCAAAAAATGGCCTGGTCAGAAAGGGGGAGGGGGTGTTAAATTTATATATTATTCTTATTAAGTAATAAAAATGTAAATAGAGAAAGGGAGAGGATATATTTGAACTTTGATGGTACCATATAATATAGTAATAAAAAGGTATTTTATATTGTTATAATATTCTTGTCTAGTTATATTATTGTATTTTATTGATATTTTATTGATATAGTGGGCCAGATTCAGATACACTTACGCTACGGCGGCTTAGTCTATTTCTCGCCGCGTAATCGAAATACGCGATTAGGGGGCGTGAAGCATTTAAATTAAGCGCGTCCCCGCGGCGATCGAACTGCGCATGCTCCGTTCAGAAATTTCCCGCCGTGCATTGCGCAAAATCACGTTGTTACGTCATTCGTTGTTTGAGTAGCGTCGTTTACGAACATTCCTATTCCCGGACGACTTACGTAAAAAATAATAAAAGACGTCGGAAAGCGTAGAAATTCGACGCGGGAACGACGGCCATACTTAACATGGGCTGTCTAATATTAGACCAGCAAAAAGCTGGTATAGTGTTACGTAAAAAAAAGATGACTAAAGGTGCCGTAAGAGATTGCGATTGAAGATCGTAATTTCTGGGATCGCCGGCAAAAGCTCATTAGCATACCCCGACGCGGAAAACGACGGGAAGTCCACCCAGTGGCCGCAATTTTATTGCAGCGTAGAACCGAAGGCGTACAAACACGTAATCCAGTCGAATCGAAGCCCGCAGCCGTCTATTCATGGTTTGAGCTTTCCGACTAGCTAAAAAACGCGCGTAATTTGAAATTTCTCCAGTCTAACACCATTTAGACAGGCGTAATCGCTCTGTGAATCTGGCCCAGTATTTTTAAAATAAATTTACTTTTTCATTGTTATATTATATTGTCATATTATGCTTTTATTATTATTATTATTATTATTATTATTATTATTATTATTTATATTATTACTGCAATATTGGTATATTAAAATAGAAAAACTGCCCATTTGTTTGCATATGTTTTCTATTATATTTTTGTGGGGCAGATTTGTCAGGAATATTTATATCCAGCATCAATAAAGTCTTCCAAACCACAATCAGAAGAATCTGATTTGTAAGTTCTCGGATTCAGTAATGACTCTTCGAGTTCTGGGACTTGGTAATGATTGTGTGAAGTTATTATTGAATCTCAGGCTCACTCCTCTGATGAAGCGTGTTCTGTAAAACCTGACAGCTCTAGCTGTTTCTCCGCTGCGCAACAATGGCAAGCGAATCATGCTAACCACAACAGGCGCCTTTCTGGTCAGACTTGTATAGACTGAAAAAATATCTTGTAGTTCTGTGCTCTTATTCATTCATGCTCATTACTAATAATGCTTTTAAAAATAAAATAAAAGCTTCATAAATGAAGGCAACCTTACTTCACATGAGGTTGATAGGGGTTGGGCAATGAGCAGTATCATATTCATCCTCCACTACACTGTCTACCAATATTAGTGGACAATTTTCCACCGACCTTTAATATAAGGGCTCACTTCTACAATGACCACCTATTAAATTTTTTCCTTGCTGTAATTTATACTTGTTTCATTTCAAAATTATTTAAATGTATATATTTGTTATACTGTATTTATTGGCGTATAACACTCACCTTTTTAACCTGAAAATAGAGGGTAAACTGTGCCTGCGTGTTATAGGCAGGGGGCTGTGGAAAGTTTTTTTCATGAAACTTCCCTCTTAAAGTTTGGGGGCGTGTTATACGCCTGTGCGTGTTATATGCCGATAAATACGGTATATATTTTATAAAAAAAAAAAAAAAAAAAAAAAAACTAAATACATTAACCACTTAAGCCCCATACCATTTGGCTGGCCAAAGACCAGAGCACTTTTTGCGATTTGGCACTGCGCCACTTTAACTGACAATTGCACGGTTGTGTGACGTGACTCCCAAACAAAATTGACGTCCTTTTTTGATAATTTTGAAAAAGAAATAACCAATATTTTTTACTTTTTTCTATAATAAATATCCCCCCAAAAAAATATTTTTTTCCTCAGTTGAGAATATTTTTTTCCTCAGTTGAGGCTGATACGTATTATTCTACATATTTTTGGTAAAAAAAAAAAACACAAGCGTTTATTGATTGGTTTGCGCAAAAGTTATAGGGCCAGATTCAGATACACTTAATATTGCGCTGCGTAATCGAAATACTCTACGCTGCCGTATTTCACCAGGCTCTACACCGAATCCTGGTAGATTTTTGCCTGTACGCTACGGCGGCGTAGTCTATTTCTCGCCACGTAATCGAAATAAGCGATTGGGGGGCGTGAAGCACTGCGCATGCTCCGTTCAGAAATTTCCCGCCATGCATTGCGCAAAATCACGTCATTACGTCATTCGTTGTTTGAGTAGCGTCGTTTACGAACATTCCTATTCCCGGACGACTTACGTAAAAAATAATAAAAGACGTCGGAAAACGTAGAAATTCGACGCGGGAACGACGGCCATACTTAACATGGGCTGTCTAATATTAGACCAGCAAAAAGCTGGTATAGTGTTACGTAAGAAAAAGATGACTAAAGGTGCCGTAAGAGATTGCGATTGAAGATCGTAATTTCTGGGATCGCCGGCAAAAGCTCATTAGCATACCCCTGACGCGGAAAACGACGGGAAGTCCACCCAGTGGACGCAATTTTATTGCAGCGTAGATCCGAAGGCGTACGAACACGCAATCCAGTCGAATTGAAGCCCGCAGCCGTCTATTCATGGTTTGAGGTTTCCGACTAGCTAAAAAACGCGCGTAATTTGAAATTTCTCCAGTCTAACACCAGTTAGACAGGCGTAATCGTTTTGTGAATCTGGCCCATAGCGTGGGGATAGTTTTATGCCATTTTTATTAATATATTTTTTTTTTTACTAATAATGGCGGCGATCTACCATTTTTTTTATCGTGACGGACACATCAGACACTTTTTTTTTTTTTCCAATATTTTTATTAGTTTTTCAAAACATACAATCACATATTGATGTAACAATTAGAATACACGTTTTTTACGTAAAGCTGTATTGTACAATGGGAAATTATCCATGCCCTAAAAAGGGGAGAGGTATAAACAAGACATTGTCGTACACCTCAAACAAAGTGGAATATGACAAGGATACATTAAATATTCACTTAAAAGATAAGAACAGTAAAGAGTATAAAATTCTAGTAAATAAAGACCAATACAATTAGTCACTAAAGTTGTAAGATTGCTGGAATCAAGAAGATAATATATAAACAAAAAAAAAAAAAAGAAGATAAATAAAAATAAAGAAATAAATGGATATATAAATAAGTAAACAAGGTGGATTGGTTCAAGATAACATTAGCCGTCCATTAAAACTCTAAATTCCCTAGACTTCGTAAAGTGCGACCAGCATGCCCATCTGCTATGGAATTTCTCGGAGGAATCATGCGATTGGTGGATTAAATCCTCCATGTTTGCTATGTGTTGGACCTTTTGGACATCAGACACTTTTGACGCTATTTTGGGACCATTGTTATTTATACATAGATCAGTGCTATAAAAATGCACTGATAACTGTGTAAATGACACGGGGAGGGAAGGGGTTAATCACTAGGGGGCATTGAAGGGGTTAAGTGTGT
Source organism: Rana kukunoris (assembly GCA_029574335.1). NCBI lineage: Eukaryota > Metazoa > Chordata > Amphibia > Anura > Ranidae > Rana > Rana kukunoris. The sequence continues at coordinate 700,439,510 of CM056049.1, forward strand.
CCTAGGGAGTGATTCTAACTGTAGGGGGGATGGGTTGTGTGTGACATGACACTGTTCACCGCTCCTGATTACAGGAAGCTGCACAGGAAAGTGCCCAGTATAGAGGTGCTTAAGGAGGAGATCACATCTTGGGGGGGCTGCTAGCCCCCTAGGAAATTGTGCCATGAGCCAGTGGGTTTGAGGCCTCAGTGTGGCTACAGTTGTTGTTGAGCGGGGGGGGGGCGCGGATCGAAGTTGCTCCCCCTTCTTGCACAGCTTCCTGTGTGGGAGAATTAACCCGTTCGCGGGACTGCGGGAAGATGCAGTCTGTGCGGGAAAGTCCCACAGAATCCGTGCAGGTTCGGAGGTATGACCTGGAGGCCTGTTGCTGGAAGTTGATGAAAGTTTACTGAGAGGCTGTCATCTGAGGGTCTAGTCTGATACCACAGGGTGAAAGTGTCTCGAGGATATTGGAAGGAGGCAACCAATTTTTCTAAGGCCATTTGTGAGTATAGGCTTGTCAGAGAGATCCTAGAGATTGTGTGCTGTTGCCATCCCTCTTGTGCTCTTGTGCTAGAGTCAGCGTGTTTAGAAGGGGACATTATGTCTGATGTCCAGTAAAAGGACTTTGCTCGCATTGTCCAGGGAGGAAAATTAGTCTTGTCAAGTTGCTATTACAATAAGGAGACCAGACTTTTAAAATGAAATCCGGGGGCATATTTTTATTTTTTTCACTAGCATTCTGCGACTTTCTGCCCGTTGCCGCCCGCCTCACAGCTTGTCAAGTCTTACTCTCTGGAAGGTTATTCCACCAGGGAAGTCAAGGAGATAAGCAGCCAGGTGGCTGGTTGGGACTTAAGCCAAGGCAGAAAACAGAGCAGCCCCAGCGGCCGAATGGAGTACTGCCACTAGGGCTGCCAAGGCAGAACAGGACATGAATGCTGAATGGGCATGCACCCGAAACTGAAGAAATATTCCCTCCGCTCCGACCAGCACATAATCATTAGAAGGGGGTACAGATAATGGAAAAAATACACCCCCCTAGGCGAGTAGGAGCGGCAGATTCTGTGTACGATAAGAATGATCAAAGTGGCAGTTCCGCCGCTTGATCGTTCTTATAGGCATCGGGGGCCCGGAGAGCGAATCGGCCAGCGCTGCTGGGAAGCATAGAGATGACTCTCTATGACCGTGGAGGCCTGGGCGTGATGTTATGATGTCATGCCCGGTACCCCGAAGTAAACAAAGCTGCAATCGTGGCTGTCGGCATGTGGTTGGTGAATTTATTTTCACCGATTTCATGCTTGTAAGCCTGAAGGAGAGATGTGGGGTCTTATTGACCCCACATCTCTCCATAAAGAGGACCTGTCACACAATTCCTATTACAAGAGATTTTTACATAAAAAAAAAAATTAAAAAGTAAAATAAAAAAAATGAAGTGAAAAAAAATATATATATATTAAAACGCCCCTGTCCCAGTAGCTCGCATGCAGAAGTGAACACACATGCAAGTCCCGCCCACATATGTAAACACCGTTCAAACCCCACATGTGAGATATCGTCACGTGCGTTAGAGCGTGTGCAACAATTCTAGCACTAGACCTCCTCTGTAACTCGAAAATAGTAACCTGTAAAAATGTTTAAGGCCTCGTACACACGATCAAATCTGTCTGCTGGAAATGGTCTGCTAGACTGTTTCAGCAGACAGATTTGAACGTGTGTACGGGCAAACAGACGGATTTGGCCACCCGACAGATTTCAAAGCATGCTTTGAAATCTGTCAGCTGGGAACCCGTCCGCCCGACATGTCTGCTGGTTAGTATGCTAACCAGCAGACATGTCTTCTCGCACACGCGCCAAATGATTTCGACGCATGCGCGGAAGTGTTTTACTTCCTGGTGCGGTGACGTGGTGGCGTCAACGTCACCGCCACGTCACCGACACGTCAGCACGCTGTCTGCTGGCGGGGATTTGGTTTTCTTGTGTGTACACGCGAGCAAACCAAAATGCCAGCAGACAGATTTGTTCAAATCGGTCGGTCCGACCGATTTGAACAGACACATTTGATAGTCTGTACGAGGCCTAAAGCGTCGCCTATGGAGATTTTTAAGTACCGAAGTTTGGCGCCATTCCATGAGTGTGCGCAATTTTAAAGCATGACATGTTAGATATCTATTTACTCGGCATAACATCGTCTTTCACATTATACAAAAAAATTGGGCTAACTTTACTGTTTTGTTATTTTTTAATTCATGACACAGTTTTTTTCCCTAAAAAAGGGTGTTTGAAAAATGATTGCGCAGATAATGTGCGGGAAAAAAAAGTTGCAATGACGGCCATTTTATTCCCTAGGGTGTCTGCTAAAAAAAATATATAATGTTTGGGGGTTCTGATTAATTTTCTAGCAAAAAAAAATGTGATTTTTACATGAAGGAGAAAAGTGCCAAAATAGGCCTGGTGATCAAGTGGTTAAAGTGACGGAGTGCCGAATCGCAAAAAAATGGCCCAGTCATTGGGCAGCCAATTTTTCTGGGGCTGAAGTGGTTAAAGTACCCCACGCTAATGCCAAAGAGTATACTAGCTGGTATCAGAATGCGTACTGGATAAAAAATACCTCTCACTTATTGTTTATTTCACATTCAGTACTCGTCTAAAACAAACTGTCGTTATTTTCCAATGTTTAAGCTGGCTGCAAACTTGAATAGCAGCATATAGCAGAGCGGCCCATACTTGTGTGTGAGCTATTAGGCAGGCAGGTTGTCGCTTCTTGCATATTGAGCAGCCTGGGTTGGCGGGCTTCCAGAGCGTTGTGCAGCTTAAAGCACAGGGCTGCACACCTCTAGGTATATATTATTAAGGTCTGTTGCTTGTTTTAACAATTAAAAGTAAGTAGCTGTTCATTATTAAAAAAGAATGATAAACTTGCATGCGGTATACATTACCACTTTTAATTATGGCTTAAAAGCACATGCAAATTTTCTAACGATTATTTTTTTCAAGCACTAAGCACTATGAAATGTTGCACAATATAATAAGCATACATAATGCATAGTTTAAAGTGTTATTAAAGTCAAATTTGTTTTTGTATTAAATAAAAATAAACAACTTATACCTGCTCTATGCAATGATTTTGCAGAGAGCAGCCCTGAACCTCCTTTTCTGGGGTCCCCCCAGAGTTCCTGGCTCCTCCTCTTCTCGATGAACCCCCCATAAAAAGCTGCTTCCTGGGGGTGTCCACCTGTGGTTTCACCCCTGAGCTATGCTGCCTGTGTCCATAGACACAGAATTCCTGGCAATCAAGTGACCCCTGCCTAAACAGGTGTGCTGTGATTGCATTTGTTTCTTATTTTTTACCAATTAAATGAGGAACTTTTATGGGGGAATTAAATGTCAGCAGCTACAAGTACTGCTGTGAACTTTTAAGAAATACACACTGACTAGCCCCTGAAGTCCAGCACAGTCTTCTCTGCACCCAATTCTTGGCAGACTTTCTTATCTTTTAGGCCCCGTACACACGGCAGAGAACCTCGACGGGCAGAACACATCGTGCCCGTCAAGGTTCTCTGCCGGCCGTCAGATTCGGCGACCCGCCCGTCGGGAAAGGCAACCAGCCATTCATCCCGACGGGCCGTCGAGCAAATAGAGAACCTGCTCTCTATTTGCTCGACGGGTTTCCCGACGGGCGGGGCTCGCCGAGAGCATACACACGGCCGAGGTTCTCGGCAGAATGCGGCTCCCAGCGAGGTTCTCGCTGGTTTCTGCCGAGAACCTCGGCCTTGTGTACGGGGCTTCACACCCTACCCCTACTGCCCTAACTGCACATGCATGAGATCTTGGACTATAGGGACACTGGTCCTGTAACCTCCTGGAATGTGCAATGTGTATTCCAGGAGGCTGTGGGCTGGTCAAGGGTAAAGTTCTGCTTTAAAGGAGACTTTCTACAGGAGAGTCAGGACGCTCACTACGTTGCAGATAGAGAAAGGAGCTGTGTGTTAGTGGGCGTCCTGACTCTCCTGTAGTTCAAGGGAGGGGGCGAGCACGACACTCCACACCAGGGACAGACAGAAGAACAGGAAGTGAGGATTTCTCAGAAGAAATAAGGACATTTAAAAGAAAAATGGAAGGATGAGGTAAGTGAAGGAGGACTGCACTAAGGTAAAGGAAGCTATTTAGGGAAAAAAATTGTACCTTTACAACCCCTTTAAGTCCCCCTTTTGTACACATGCATTTTGCATCCAGTATGCATGTATCTTAAAGCAGAACAAAACTTTCTCAATCAACATTGACTATTTTGAATCCTTGTGCTAATAGCATTGGTAAATACATAAGGTACTATATTTTTCGCTCCATAAAACGCACCTGACCATAAGACGCACCTAGGTTTTAGAGGAGGAAAAATATATTCTGAAACTAAATGGCGTACCAAAATATTTACCAGTGCCCATGAAATGCAGCCTGACCTGTGCCAAATAAATGCAGCCTTACCAGTCCCATAAAATTAAGCCTGACTTGTGCCCATTAAACGCAGCCTGACTTGCAGTATTACCTGTGTCCATTAAATGCAGCCTGTTCTGTGCCTGGTGACTGGCGAGGAACGTCATCACAGTCGCCTGTCCACCTGTCACTCAGAAGACAGAGCAGCCCTAGCGGCAGTACTCCATTCGGCCGCTGGGGCTGCTCTGTTTTCTGTCTTCTTTGAGTGACAGGAGATGACCCAGCGCTTGCGGGAGACGGCCGCCCTGTATTGTGGCATGGCGGCAATGACAGGCGGGAGGTGGGGGGGGGGCTGTTTAGTATTCGCTCCATAAGATACACAGGCATTTCTCCCAATTTTTGTAGGGGAGAAGTGTGTCTTATTGAGCGAAAAATATGGTTTGTTTACATTTCTTTAGTTGCTCCTTGTTTCCAGGTCTAGGTCAAAATGATGTCATTCATCCCAGGCAGATTAATTCCACAAAGTAAATGCTAGACAATTCATCTGCCAATCATATACCATTACTTTAGATGGCCATGGTGCTGGGGGGGGGGGGTTTAACACAATAAAGCATGGCGGCTGAGTTATGGATGGCTGACTTTGAATATTACTCACATGCCTGACAAAGGGGATGATTTGAAGATCCGTGGTGTGCTGACAAATATTTACAGTGTCATGCATGCTCCTGTATCCAGCTGGTGGTTTACGGTAGTTTAGTTCTGCTCTAAAGACAGGATTGTTATGAACATTTTTACAGAATTTACATTTGCAGTTTCTGTGTTCTTCAGTTTTATTCAAAATGCAGCCAAAATGGAAGGAGGAAAAGGGACAATAACTGCTCTTGAATTCATCTTGGGAGGCCCCTACCAAGAAAATGCCCCTATATATATATATATAGTATCTCAAGTCTGATCAATGATGTTGAAATACTGAGAAACTCTCTTTATGTAACTTGTTCTCCTGAATAACTTTACCAAGATACAGTAAGAAGGGGAAGGTCATTATCAGAGTATGCCACTATTCCGATATATATCTTATAGAACAAAACCACTGTTTGTAACATAAAGTTCCTGCAAAATGTATGTTGTGTGAGATATTATCTACTGAGGAGGAGTACAGTTCTCTAGGGAAGCAAATATATTTACTGACTATACAACCGATAACCCATAGTATTTATCTCTAGATATTATCCAATGAACTACGAGAATAATGCACATAATATTGTATTTCCCATTAAGTGCACATAGAAAAAAGTGTTTTAGAGGTGGCAAGGATTATTTAATGTATGTCAAATCATATATAGTTCAGTGGTCATGAGTATGTAATGTACATCAAAGAATATAAAGTTCAGTCATCAGGAGCATGTAATGTACATCAAAGCACATAAGGTTCAGGAGCTTAGTAGTCAGGAGTATGTACTATACTGTATTTATTGGTGCCTGCATGTTATACGCAGGGGGCTGTGGAAAGTTTTTTTCCTGAATCTTCCCTCTTAAAGTTAAGGTGCGTGTTATACGCCTGTGCGTGTAAAACGCCGATAAATACGGGTACATCAAAATGTATAAAGTTCAGTGGTCAGGAGTATGTAATGTACATCAATGCACATACAGTTCAGGAGTATGTAATGTACATCAAAGCATAACAAGCTTAGTAGTCAGGAGTATGTAATATACATCCAAATATATAAAGTTCAGTAGTCTGGAGTGTGTAATGTACATGAAAGCATATCAAGTACAGAGGTCAGGAGTATGTAATTTACATCAAAGCATATAATCTGCCATAATCAAGAGTGTATAATATACAGTGCATTTTACAGAGTGAAGTGTTCAGGAATATGAAGTATACCCTAAGCATATAAAGTGCAGTGGTTAGGAGTATGTACTGTGCAGCTCATTTTACAAAGCAAAGCAGTCAGAGGTATGTGATGTGCAACATGGCAAACAGAGTGCAGTAATTACTACTAACATACAGCAAAGTCTACATAGTACTGCAGTCATAATATGTAACTTAAAACATAGCTTACAAAGCCCAATTATCAGGAGTATGTAAATACTGCACACCTTACAACATGTAGTAGTATACTAGAGTAACTTACAGCATAGTTAATAGAGTACAGACTTTTTCAGCAGGTAATATACAGCATATCATAGTAGGGTTGTGGCCTAGGAACCCTGTGGCTTAATGTCTATCCATTGGTAAAATGGCATCCATGTTCTAGCCTTTGTTATTATCTTTTTTTTGCCACACAAAAGAATATTTCCTACTTTGACCCATTATGAGTGTTTATTCCTGTTCATTGTTTTTACACAAAAATCCATCCTGTGTTTTTATCCAGAGCCTATATTTTAAGACTGAGGAAAGCCGAACGGCCCATGTGGCATGAATTAAACCTTCTTGTTGAGTCACAGCATGGCCTAATTATGGAGTGAATACACAAGACCTGGTTCATTGTCTAATCTCCTTTCTGCATCGGGAAGCAATAAGGTGTCATTAGGTCGGACAGTGAACTAGCTGCCAGCTTGCATTTGTAAGCAGGCATGGATGGATAATAAGCGTTTTCAGTATCAGAGTAGCCTGGAATGCTCCAGGTTTCCCTGCCAACACTTGTTGTGAAAGGGGTTAAAGCTCTGATGTCACCACATTCCACCTGCTGGCTTTAAATATTCTCCGTAGGTAAAGGAACTGCAGATTAAGTGGCCTTCCTACAAAAAAAACATCAACATCCTTCCCCTACTAGACCTCATCCATAGAGCAGTTCCTGGTACAAAGTGTGAAGAAGCCCCCAGCTTTGTATCTCATTCTAAATGTCAAAGCCAAGGAGCCTGTAAGGTCTCGTACACACAACTGTTTTCCTCTGCAAAATTCATCAAGAAAAACGCTGGCAGAGCATTTTTGCCGAGGAAAACGGTCATGTGTATGTTTTTTCGTCGAGAAAACTGACGTGGATCTCAACGATAAAAGAAGAGAACAAGTTCTCTTTTTTCTCGTCGGGAGTCTCAATTTCCTCGTCGTGTTTCTCATCTGGTTGGTTTACGACGAGAAACACGTTTGTGTGTATGCTTAGAAACCCGCGCATGCTCAGAATAAAGTATGAGACAGGAGCGCACCTTCGGTAAAAGTAGCGTTCCTAATGGAGATAGCACATTCGTCACGCTGAAACAGACTGAAAAGCGCAAATTGTCTCTTACCAAAATTTTACTTAACGCGCAGTAACATGAGATTAGCAAAAGCAGTCCCAAGGGTGGCGCCAGTAGAATCAAACTTCCCCTAAATAGTGCCGTCATACGTGTTGTACGTCACCGCGTTTGAGAACGACGGAAGCAAAGAACAAAGTGGAAAATGTAGTACCACCTATTTCAGTGAGTTATGAATAATTGCTATTGCCTACTGTGCTTTGCACTGTTCATGGCACTGTTTATTGAATGACCCCCCCCATGTGCATGTGTTATAAGATCCTCATTCATGTACCTTATACCAGTGTTTCTCAACCAAGGTGCAGTCTGGGTTCCCTGACGCCACAAGCAAGGGACCCAGTTTCCCCTGGGTCAACGTCATGAGTTCTCACAGTAATGGCGGGCTGACTGCCAGCACCATATCAACCAAGGAGGATGCAGGGGACAAGATGCATGGGGGTTGATTTACTAAAACTGGAGAGTGCAAAATCTTGTGCAGCTTTGCATGGTAGCCAATCAGCTTCTAACATCATCTTGTTCAAATACCCTTTAACAGAAAAAAAATCTAAGCGGACTGGTTTCTGTGCAGAGCTGCAGCAGATTTCGCACTCTCTAGTTTTAGTAAATCAACCCCATGGCATCATTCATTGATTTGGTGATGGTAGATGGCTCTACAGTGGCAGAACATGACTCTGATCCAAGGCAGGTGGTGGACAGGACTTCCCCAGCATTCAGGGGACAACAAAATACACCTCCTATGTCTGTCTTCACCTTCCGCCCCCTGCCATGCTGCAGGAGCCAAAAGGGAGGGCTCTAATGTGAAGAGGGGACTGTGTGATTGTGGGACTCTTTGTTGTAGGAAATTGATTGGGGGGCTGAGTTATGTGGAGACTCTGTGGTCATTGAAGGACTTATGTGACAGGAGGGCTCATGTATAGGTGGCCTCTGATTACTGTGTGGACTCTGATGCGATGGGGGGTCTCTGACACAAAGAGTGGACAGTGATGTAAAGGGTGGGGAAATGGTGTGATAAGAGGACATCTGATGTGATGCAGGGGTCTCTGATGTGATGGAGGAACCTCTGATGTAAAGGGGGCTTCTGATGTGAAATTAATTTCATGAAGGCATTTGTGTGCATTATCCGAGGCTCAGGATTCCCATTGATAAGTAACTATTTAGGGCCAGATTCAGCATTAGTTACGACGGCGTATCTCGAGATACGCCGCGTAACTTCTAAACAGCACCGGCGTATCTTTTTTGAGTTAAGATACGAGCGGCATAATTGTATTACGCCGTCGTATCTTAACTGCATTTTTAAGATGGCCGCTAAGGGCTTTCCCGCTAGAATATGTAAATCAGCGAGATACGCCTATTCACGAACGTACGCCCGGCCAAAGCAGTGAATTTACGCCGTTTACATAAGGCGTTTTCCGGCGTTAAGATAAACCACCAAAAAGATGGCACATCCTATGTTATGTATGGACGCCGGGACCGCGTCAAACTTTTCAGATTTTACGTTGTTTGCGTAACTCGTCCGTGAATGGGGATTTACATCAATTACGTTCACGTCGAAAACAATGCGTCATAGCGTCTAAATTTGGAGCATGCGTACCGGGATACGTATGCGCAGTTAAAAAAAAAAAACATAAAAAACGTGGGGTCACAACACATTACCATAAAACATGCCCACCTCATTCACATTTGAATTACCCGGGCTTACGCCGGCCCATTTACGCTACGCCGCTGTAACTTAGCTTGGTGAATACAGCATTTGCCACACTAATTTACAGTGGCGTAGTGTAAACAAGATACGCTACACCCGCCTAAAGATACGGCGGGCTACATGAATCTGGCCCTTCGTTTTTACATTTATTCTGGGGTGCCTTAAGATTTTGATAACTGATAGAATTGCCACAACTGAGAATAGGTTGACAAATGCTGCCTTATACCACATAAAAGAACCTATGCATTTGCATTGTCATGCCTTCAGACATGAGGTTCACCAAAAGAACCTGCAATTAAAGTTAACCATATACAGCTCAAATTTTGGTCAACATTTGAGCATTGGGGGGGGGGGGGGGGGCCTGGGGCCTGTTGGCACAAACTTCCATTGAACAATTCTATTAACCACTTAAGGACCGCCTACTGCACATTTACGTCGGCAGAATGGCACGGCTGGGCACATCAACGTATATATACGTTGGTTTCTAGTACCCAGCCGTGGGTCACGGGCAAGTGCCCGCGGCGCGCTCCCGTGACCCGGTCCGAAGCTCCAGGACTGGGACCGCGGGACTCGTGGACCCGATCGCCGCTGCAGTGAGGCGATCCGTCCCTGAACCTGAAGAACGTGGAGAGCCGTGTGTAAACACGGCTTCCCCGTGCTTCACTGTGGCCGCAGCATCGATCACGTCATCCCTGTTATAGGGGGACGTGATCGATGACGTCACACCTACAGCCACACCCCCTACAGTTGTAAACACACACAGGGAACACTCAAATCCTACAGCGCCCCCTTGTGGTTAACTCCCAAACTGCAACTGTCATTTTCACAGTAAACAATGCAATTTAAATGCATTTTTTGCTGTGAAAATGACAATTGTCCCAAAAATGTGTCAAAATTGTCCGAAGTGTCCGCCATAATGTCGCAGTCATGAAAAAAATCGCTGATTGCCGCTATTAGTAGTAAAAAATAAAAATTAGTAAAAATGGAATAAAACTATCCCTTATTTTGTAAATGCTATAAATTTTGCGCAAACCAACCGATAAACGCTTATTGCGATTTTTTTTTTACCAAAAATAGGTGGAAGAATACGTATCGGCCTAAACTGAGGGAAAAAAAATTATATATATTTTTGGGGATATTTATTATAGCAAAAAGTAAAAAATATTGCATTTTTTTCAAAATTGTGGCTCTATTTTTGTTTATAGCGCAAAAAATAAAAACCGCAGAGGTGATCAAATACCACCAAAAGAAAGCTCTATTTGTGGGGAAAAAAGGACGCCAATTTTGTTTAGGAGCCACGTCGCACGACCGCGCAATTGTCAGTTAAAATGAATCAGTGCCGAATCGCAAAAAGGGGCAAGGTCCTTTAGCAGCATTTTGGTCCGGGTCTTAAGTGGTTAAATGATACTTGGAAAAATAGAAAGTGCAGTGCTAGGATATATAAAGGTGCTGTCATGAGCATAAGACATGCAAAGGTATAGTCCAACAGGACAACAAAAGATGTTAGATAATAAGAAAATCAAAACATCACATAGCATATGAGTAATGGTGCATGGAGTCCATCAATGTGATTTCAAACAGGTGAGTGAAAACATTGAACTGGTGCAATCAACAGTGTAAATAGTTCATGGATGTGGTTCCCAATGAATCGAAACACTGCATATATGGTGCCAGTTGAAATAAATGAAAACAATATATGTAGCTTGTCTGTAGTCTTCAGAGTATCAAATAAAGGAAATAGGTACTCTTACCAGCTGTGATGGACTTACTCGTTAGTATTAACAGCAAGTCAGACAGGGTGTGGTGGTCTCAGCGGACCCTGGGCTCTGTTTGGGTGAATCTGTAGAAGTAGTCACTCAGGTTGGGATGATGAATCCAGTCTGGTTGGATATCGCTCCTCCAAAACAGGACCCCAAATAAATGAAACCACTGGTGAATGGCCAGGCTCAAGAGTCAGCTCAGCAGGTATGGATGTATGGAAACAAAAAAGAAAGGCTCCCAATGGTGCAGATCAAAAATAAACCTGTGAAGGCTTTATTTGATATAAAATAAATAAAATCATGTGATATAAGTAAAAAGCAGTATGGGGTACAAGCGTATAACCCAACGCGTTTCGGCTCAAAGCCATCAACAGGGGCATGTTAAATGGTACTATTTGGCTACTTAAATAGCTGTGGGGGCCTGTGGGGCACTGCAGCTGAAACAAGTAGGGAAGGTCTTCTGACTTTTCTACAAGTTTATACTTGTTTGGGGTAAGTGACTCCAAAAGTGTCAACGGGTTAACTAAAAATTCACTTGTTTATTCTAGTCTATGACATTTATTAACCACTGCTTTTTATAATACAGTTTTTATTTTTCCCATGCTTTTTTTCACCATTTAGGTACCAGACTGTCAATTGAGGAAAGCACTCTAAAAATTATTACTATTATTTAATGTTGTTTTTGGTTTTAGGTGCAGGGGACATTTAGAAAATAATGGGTCTGTAATAAATTCCACGGTGAAAAAATATATAGGCTCCGATTCTGCAGTAGAATGCATCTGACAGTATGGGCAGCTATGCAATTATTTCTCATATGCCTCGAAGGCCAAAAATAATATATTTTTGTTAGAGAATTATTCTCCTGGGTGCTCTGGTGATATGCCAGTTAAATATTGATAGACCATAGAAACACATGGAAGGAGAAAGGCCAGCTGTTGTATTGACAGATATGGCACGGTTGGTTTTTGAAGAAGGCTGCAGAGGGTTTGTGTTGCCGCAGTTCATCATACTGAATCCTTCTTACTAATTTGGCTCTCAAGCAGAACTTTTCATTTGTAAAAAGTTAATAAAGTTGCTGACAGGTTCACTTTAAAGTGGAACCAGACTCAAAAAGTGAAGATTTGCTATGTTATAAAGAGCATTTTAAATGTTAGTTGTGCCTAAGGGCCCTTTCACACGTCCGCCTCCGCTCGTCCGTTTTTACAAGTCCGTAAACGGACTTGTAATGGTTCCCTATGGGATCGCGTCCATTAGCGGATGATGCATCCGCTAACGTCCGCAAAGATCAGTGTCCGTCTGGATCCGGTTTTTCGGACGGAAGAAAACCCTATTTTTCTTCCGTCCGGCGGAACGGATCGGATGAATACGGACAAACGGACTGCCCTGTCCGCCGACAGCTGAGCGGGGATCCCCGCTGAGCCGACGGACACACGGAGCGGACCGAAAAACGGTCCGCTCCGTGTGAAAGGACCCTTAGTAGCACCCTGAAAATGTATGTTTTGTCTGGAAGGCAATTAGCAGAGAATTTCTGCGCAACCGAGCGATTACAGCCTCATAGCTATATATCTGCAATGTGAGATCTAAGGCACTGCTGCCTCTGACTTTTAGTCTCAGGCGATTTGGAGTGAACATTGGTGATGCCACTACTGTGTGGCTCACTGTTCTCCTTGCCGGAGGCTCTGACATAAGTCAGTAATGGTAAGGGCTTATGGACACTGGGCTTATAAAATGGCACTTTCACAGGTGTTTGACATTTTTTTTCAGCCTGTATAAGCAGGTATATTAGAAGAAGAGCATTTACATAAAATAACATGCAATACTGGTGACTAATTGCAAACTACCTGTATAAAAAAATTAAAAATAAATAATAAGTGACTAAATTAATCATAGACATACTGGGCCAGATCCACAAACACTTTACGCCAGCGTAAGTTAAAAGATGCGCCGTCGTATCTGTTTTCCGTATTCTCAAAGCCAGATACGCCTGAATGTTGGCTAGATCCGACCGACGTAAGTCTTAGTACGCCGTCGTATCTAGGGTGCATATTTACACTGATCGGTAGGGGCGCTTCCGTTTTTTTCTGCGTTGAATATGCAAATGACCTAGATACGCCGATCCACGAACGTAGTTATGCCCGGCGTATCAGTATATGCAGTTTACGTAAGGCGTACGACCGGCATAACTCTACCCCTCATAAAGCAGGGGTAAGTCATGTTAACGTATGGACGTCGGAACAGCGTAAAATGTAATGTCGTTTGCGTAAGTTGTACGCGAATAGGGCTGTGTGTAAGTTACGTTCACGTCGGAGGAAGTTTTCGACATATCTTAGGAATTCGATCCAACGTGAGTCCGAGCATGCGCACTGGGTTACGTCCACGGACGGCGCATGCGCCGTTCGTACGGACATGCATCTACATAGGGTCACGCTTAATTTAAATACAACACGCCTCCTACCTGCCTACTTTGAATTACGTGGGCTTACGCCGGCCCATTTACACTACGCCGCCGCAACTTAAGATTCAAGTGCTTTGTGGATATAGCACTTGCCTCTCTAAGTTGCGGCGGCGTAGCGTAAAGAAGATACGCTACGCCCGCACAAAGATCCGCTCATGTCTGTGGATCTGGCCCACTGTACGTATTCAAATATAGTCATTGTGCAATAATTAAAGCTCAATAAAAAAACAAATAGTGTCCATCAACAGTCCGAAGTAAATATCCTAAAATCATGACCAGTCTTTTGCCCTTTGCCTGACACCTTCACAAAGCGACAGTGCAGAACAAGGCAAGGTAGGTAAGTAATGGGAAAAGTTCAGCTGCAGGAAGATAACATAAAATACTGGTGACAAGTCCTATGCCCTCTGCCTGACTCTTTTTTGTGGACATCTTCTAGAGTTAATGTATCTTTTAAAGCAAACATGTGCCTAAAGTGTGCAAACTATAATGTTTACATATTCCGAATAAGCAGTAAAATCACTTCTAAAACAAGCCTTCATTCGCCTCTAAAACTATATACATTGTGGAGAAATTTGCCTTCAAATTTCATAACAAACTTTGTAGTTGCCTGATAGCCCTCTAATGTAAACACTCTAAGGCGGCATACACACGGAGGGACATGTCCGCTGAAACTGTCCGACAGACCGTTTCCAGTGGACATGTCTCCTCCAGGATTTTCATCCGACGGCGTGTACACACCATCGGATCAAAATCCCCGCCGGCAGACAGCGCGGTGACGTGGCGGTGACGTTGACGCCCCCACGTCACCGCAGCAGGAAGTAAAAAACTTCCACGCATGCGTCGAAACATGTGCGGGCAGATATGTCCGCTGGTTAGTGTACTAACCAGCGGACATATCCGATGGACATGTCTCCGGCGGACAAATTTTAAAGCATGCTTTAAAATTTGTCCGCCGGTCAGACATGTCCGCTAGCCCATGCACACGATCGGATTTGTCTGCTGAAACGGTCCGTCAGACCAGTTTCAGCAGACAAATTCGATCGTGTGTACGCGGCCTAAGACTGTTGGCAATTGTCTAAAGCCTTAAGCCCTGTACACACGATCGGATATCTGATGAAATCTAATCCGATGGATTTTTTCGTCGGATATCCGATGAAGCTGACTTTCATCAGTCTTGTCTACACACCATCGGTCAAAAATCCGACCGTGTATAAACGCGGTGATGTAAAACACTACGACGTGCTGAGAAAAATGAAGTTCAATGCTTCCGGGCATGAGTCGACTTGATTCTGAGCATGCGTGGATTTTTGACCGATGGACTTCCACACAGACGAACGTTTTTTTCTATCGTTTTTTTACCCATAGGAAACATTTTAAACATGTTCTAGTTTTTTTCACCGATGGAAAACAAACCGATGGGGCCCAAACACAATTGGTTTGTCCGATGAAAACAGTCCATTGGTCTGTTTTCATCAGACAAACTGATCATGTGTACAGGGCTTTAGTCTTTGTTCTGATGTTTGATGGTCAATTTTATTTTACGAGTTTTTGAGATTCTTGTATGTTGGGTACTGTCACTTGCTTTGTGGGCCACCAAGGGTGAGTGTCCTATCCAACATTGCAGCTAGCATCACATAGCACCTAGGGAGATGCACTTCATCCCATCAGGAACCACATATTGTAAAAAAATAGAGACAATGCTTGTATATGACGGTGAGCTCTAGTTAATTTTTGTTGGTTAAATCTTTAAATGGGTTGTTCTAAAGTATCTGAAGAAAGTGCTTCTGAGCACAAAAAAATATGGTCTAAATCAGGCATGCCCAAAGTCCAGCCTGTGAGCCAATTGCGGCCCACTTTCTGGTTTTGAACGGCCCGCCTGGTTACTTGGACATATATATCTTTTGTGGCCCCTGACGATCTCCCAGCGCCGGGACCACAAAGATGTATATGCCTTGGAACGGGACAGGGAGGAGGTGGGGCGAGCGTCGCAGTCACACAGGATAATTTCCTGTTTACGGGTGGCCTCTGTAATAGAAAGTGCCCTGCTGCCATTGGACGACTGTCCATCAAAGGAGGTGGGACTTTCTATTAAAGAGGCCGCTGTGTAAACATGAGATTCTCCTGTAATTAATCTTTGGCGCTCGTGGGTGCATTCCTGGCAATGGTGAGGCTACATTCATGAGCTATGAGTAAACACTGAAGTTAGTGTGAAACGCGTCAGCTGTCCTAGGTTCCGTTTCTGTGACTTATAGTGCCTGTTTCCAGTTTTTTACATTCAAGTTACGTTGGATTGGAGTGCAGCTGTCCTGATCATCTTTTGTTTTTACATTCATGGCAATGGTGGGTGTGCAGATGGGCACTTGTGAGGCTTCAGATGGGCACTGACCCTTATTTTGCTTCACAGTTCTTTATTTAATTTTTTTTTTTCCTGAAACTTCCCTCTTAAAGTGAAGGTGCGTGTTATATGGCAATAAATAATACGTCTGAGCTCATCTCTTTACTCACACACAGTCACGGAGGCAAGATAATTCTTGTTGGGCTGTGTATTAGTTGCTCGAACAAACACACTTAGACCGAATTTTAATGGTTCAAAGAATGTCAGGCAAAATAGTCGGCCCTCACGCATGTTCACTTCATTAAATCTGGCCCTCTTTGAAAAAAGTTTGGACACCCCTGGTCTAAATCAAGAGTCTCTAAACCTTCTCAACAGTGGGACAGTTTACTGTCTTTCATTATTTAGAGGGGCAGAATGTGGGTAGTGGGGGTAGAAAATGCCCTATGATCGGTTTTAATGGGAGGAGGGGTGCCACATCGATGGTGTCAATAGGAGGAATAGTGCCCAATTATCAATGTCAGTTGGAGGAATAGTGTCCCAAGTGCCAGTTAAAGCAAAGCAAAGGGCCACAGTCTGGAGACCACTGGTCTAAATCTACCTTTCCCCGGAAGCATGACCTGCGTTCAGATCATACTTCACATCGGAGGCTACTGATAGGCAGTAATCAAGTGATTTAATGCCTCCTCAACACCTGGTTTAACCTGTTTTTTGATGGCAAGCATTCCGCGACAAAAGTTGGTTTGAGTGGCAGGTACATGAATTTGGGACATGCAGTGTAGAGTAACTTGAAAAATTATTCATACCCCTTGAAATTGTCCACATTTTGCCATGTTACAACCAAAAACGTAAATGTGTTTTTTGGGGATCGTATGTGATAGACCAACACAAAGTGGCACATAATTGTGAAGTGGAAAGAAAATGATTTTCAAAATGTTTTACAAATAAATATGTATTCAGCCCCCTGAGCAATTACTTTGTAGAACCACCCTTCGCTGCAATTACAGCTGCAAGTCTTTTTTTGGGGATGTCTCTAACAGCTTTGCATATCTAGAGGGTGATATTTTGCCCATTCTTCTTTACAAAATATCTCAAGCTCTGTCAGATTGGATGGAGAGCATCTGTGAACAGCAATTTTCAAGTCTTGCCCAGATTCTCAATTGGATTTAGGTCTGGACTTTGACTGGGTCATTCTAACACATGAATATGCTTTGATCTAAACAATTCCATTGTAGTTCTTTTGGCTGTATGTTTAGGGTCGTCTGATGGGGAACTAGTGTCCCTGCTTCCCCATCAGGCTTCACCCACTGTCACTGTCACGGGTTGCTAGGAGGCTGCCGACTGTGAAACTGACAGTGACAGTGACCTTGAACTTGACAAATAGTGACAGTTGGGTGGTGGAGTTAGGTTAGCGACAGTAAACATGCCAGCTGCACAGCATACAGAGATAAGCACTCTGCCTGTCTCTGCTCATCTGCTTGTCAACTTACAATTGGTCTTAATTACCTCCAGGTTTGTTATGCATGTTCTTAAAGTAATTATTTTTGATTTTTTTTTGCAGTGATAGCACTTTTACAATGTACTGCTTTTAAAAACTACTGGAATCTGATAAACATAACTTTATGGCTTTACTAAATTCCCCCGAGGGAATTCTCCCTGGCAGGGATTTAGGGGAACATACACTTAGGAAATCTGAGCCAGTGGAGGTGATTATCACAGTATGCAAATATTTATGTACACTTAAACATACTGCACAATGTTTCGCTGATTGTTTAAATTAGAAGGTATTATTTCTAAAACTGACAATTATTTAATAGTTCTTTATGAAACCAATTTAAATTCTCTTAAAGCCTAACTCCAGAAAATTGAATTGCATTTTCCATCAATTACTTTACTCCCCAGTCTTGATTCCAAACACCCCATCCTAAGGCTGGCCATAGATGAGTATTTTTTGTTCAGCCGAGCCGTTGGGCAAAAAAAAAAAAAGACTTGATTACCCCTTTTACACAGTTGAGTTGGATAGAGTTGTATTATGGCAGTGGGTAGACTTTCATGCCATCAGAATACCCGATTAGTGCTGCCGTTTGTAGCCTGTGGCACTGATTGTGTGGCAAAAACCCAACAGGATGGTTGTATAGAAATGTGGTCTTTCCTTGCTGAACCAGCTTAATTTCAATTCATGTATGGCCAGCTTAAGCCCCCCCCCCCCCATATAGTGCAATGGATCAAAATTACAGTTCCCCAACTAAATTTAAAGGTGCCACTCAAGGCTCCACCAGGTCCTCTTATGTACCAACTACTTGGCATGCAAACAAGGGCAGAGCTCGCCCCAGCTCTAGACATCTAATGGAAAAGTCCTGGAAGTCGCACATCTCTGCAAAGCCCTGTAAAAAGGTGTATAACAGCCTCAGCCCAGGCTTCCACCAGTCAACACCCCCAACGTGTTTCACTCAGTACACGGGGCTTAGTCATAGGAATCAAATTCACAGAGTTATCTATGAGCCAATCTGATTCTTGCCCTAGGGACTGGACAATTTTTGCCTGCCTGTTATCTTCTTGCCAATGATCTCCTCACTTCCCCTGTTTCCTGGCTCTGGAGCCTAAGCAAGAGGACCTGGCCATGGGCGTCCGCTGACATTTATTCAGAGGGGGGCGCTTCGGCAGCGGCGATACACAGTCGCACTTTACCCTTTCTTCGACCGCTAGCGGCGGTTAAAAGCGCCCCCCCCCACGTTAAATGTAAAAACACCCCACTATGCCCCCTGCATCTTTCAATATCTCTTTGTCACTACTGTGTACCCCCTCTCCACAACTGCACCTCTGGACCCCTTTACATTACACAGCACCTCACAGCTCTGGACCCCTTTACATTACACAGCACCCCACAGCTCTGGACCCCTTTACATTACACAGAACCCTGCATCTCTGGACCCCTTTACATTACACAGCACCCTGCATCACTGGAACCCTTTACATTACACAGCACCCTGCATCACTGGACCCCTTTACATTCATTATACAGCACCCTGCATCACTGTACCCCTTTACATTACACAGCACCCTGCATCACTGGACCCCTTTACATTCATTACACAGCACCCTGCATCACTGGACCCCTTTACATTACACAGCACCCTTTTCCCTTGACTGAAACACTACACTATATTGACAGTATATTTATTTCAGGTCTAAAAGAGGAACCTTTTGGAATGAGGGACACATGGATTTGATTCCAGAAGAGGGACAGGCACTCTAAATAAGGGACAACTAGAGGGGAGCTAAGCACTGCAGTCACCGCTTAAATCGGCCCCAGGGCCAGTTCGGCCCTGCTCCTGGCTCTCCCTGGCGATTCCAGGGGGGGCAAACGACCCCCCTTGCCCTATGGAGCGGAAGCCCATAGACCTGGCCACTGGCAGTGTTGCCTCCACCAATAGGAGGTGACCGTATCATGCAGACAGTGATGTGAACATCTGAGAAGTAACTCAGGAATTAAACAGAAGAAGAGAGTAGGATTGTCATCATGTTACCATGGTTTAAGGCAAGTACAAATATACATTTTAGTGATTAGTTAGAGGGGAGGGGAGTTGCTAATATCCTGGAGTCAGGCTTTAACCTGTTGACACCCATGTATGCAGACCAATCTTTTGTTGATTGGCTGCCTTGGAGGCAGAGAAGGGATCAGGGGTCTTATAGTCGCCAATCTTTTAATAAAGAATATCTGTCATTGCCCAAGCTTCATTCCTTGTGATAGATATAAATTTAAAATGTAAAAATAAATAAAATAAAACATAATAATAAAAAGTATTTTTAAACATTTAAAGCACCTTGTCCCTTAGTGCTCACACACAAATGCAAATGCACTTGTAGGTGACGGGTTCTAAACATATATGTAAAGGGTGATTTCCTTACACATGTGATGCAAACGTCAGAGTGAAAGCAATAATTCCAGTGCCAGAGCTCATGTTTAATCTGGTAACCTGTAAAGGCTTTTAAAGCGTCGCCTATGGAGATTTTAAGGTGCCATAATTTGTTGCTATTTCACAAGCATGCAACGTTTTAAATCTTGACATGTTTGGTATTTGTTTACTTGTCCCAACATCATCTTTTAGATTTGAACAAAAAATTGGGTAGTATATTGTGTTTGTATGTACTAAATGCATTTAAGGCCCCTTTCACCCTGAGGAGTTTTTCAGGCGGAATAGCGTTAAAAATAGCGCCTAAATACCACCTGAAAAACTCCTGCCCAGCATTCTCAATGTGAAAGCCAATGCAGAGTAGATATGTGCCTTCCCGTTCGTAATGAATGTATTTTCGTACGAATTTGTTGATTTTCGTACCCGCGGAATAATGTGCACAAATGAAAAAATTAAAGCACCAAAATACGAAAACGACTGGATTACGAACGAGCCACATAACGAACAAGCGCAAATACGAAGGAACGATACGACAATCTTACAAAAATACAACAAAACGGAAACGGCAAAAGAACGAAAATGACATCTATAACGAATGATTTGCATTCTGTATTTTAAATCATTTTTCTGTTCATATTTTCATTTGTGTGTTTTATAAATCAGTTTTTTTGGTCTGTTTGTAAATTTGTGTACTTGATTCGTTTTTTTTTTTGAATGGGCAGTAAGTGAGTGTAGTTAGTGAATCAGCTTCTCTTTTGTGCCGACTGCTGAGTACAGTAAAGCCAAAAAAACGTTTCCGTGGATTTTCGTCTGAAGGGAAATCAGTTGGCCAGACTTTTGAACCAAAAATGGTTTTCTGATGGAGCTTACAAACAAACTGATTTTTTTTTTTAAACGAACGGAAAACGTTCGTTTTATGTTTGTTGGAAAAAAAGTCTGACCAAGTGCACGGGGCTTAACAATAGTTAATATGGATGAGCCGCGTGTTGAAAGTGCCGCGAATCCCGCAATATATTTACGAAAGTACAAAATGATGAAAATTCACAAAAATTATTGTCTAACAAGAAACGACAATAAATTAAACAGAATAACGAATCATCCCGCATGTACGAAAATAAAACGGTAACCAAAATACGAAACAATTGTAATACGAAAAAATCACGTCGTACGAAATACTAACGGGAACGAACAGGAAAACGGGCGTCTTACGAAATTACGAATCGGTACGAACCTACGGAACGATACGAAACAGAACAAAATAATACAACATTTTTGCTGTGCACATGTCTAATGCAGAGGCGCATTGCGGGCGGTATTAGCCCTTTTTTGGCCGCACCGCTAGTGGCCGAATCCCACGGCAATTCCGACGATATAATAGCAGCGCTATACTGCCACCTCACCTCACACCCCAGTGTGAAAGGGGCCTAAGTGTAATTTTAAGCCTCTGCTTAAAACAAATGCATAATGTTGGGGAGTGCTCATTAATTTTGAACCCCAAAAAAATGCAGAGTTTAACATGTATGTGAGAAATGTTAAAATTGCCTTGGGCAGCAAGTGGCTAGTAATGAGAGCGATGTCTAGATAGCTGCGGCACATTTTGTATGCATCCAGCCACGATCCCCACGGGTAATCAGTGGATGTGTGAACAGTCATGAATAGCTGTGACCGCTGACAGCCTGTCATTGCACAGTATTAGCACAACAGCCACAGCTATCTGCACACAGCTGTTAATTCCAGCCATAGGGATCAGTAGAAATCAGCAGCCTAAAAGGTAAAAAAATATATTTTTTTTATAAAAAAAAAAAGCCATGGCAATTGTTAATGATGCACAGTGCATAAAGGGTCACTAAAGGATTTTCTTTTTTTAGCTAAATAGCTTCCTTTACCTTACTGCAGTACTGGTTTCATGTCTTTATTGTTCGTTTTTGCTTTGAAGTTGCTGTAATCCTGCTCTGATCTCCACACTTCCTGCTTGTCTGTTTCCTTATAACCACAGTGCTGGGAGCTTTCTCACGGTGGTCTAAGCTGTCATTACTGTACTAAAACTTCCCAGAATCAATCAGATTCATTTTAAAAACAAAACACTGCCTTGGATTTGTTTGTTTTTGTTCTGTGTGTCTATTTCTACTTTGCAGAAACATGAAGCCAGTTCAAAAGTGAATCTAACCTGCAAGCACATTATATGATTGATTTTTATCTATTTTTAATCATTTTGAAAAGGAATCAGTTAACTTTTATGTCTCTATACCCTGTAAACAATAATTTCAGCAAAAAAAAATGTTCCTTTAGTGACCCTTTAAGCAAAATAGAGGTCATCCACATGTATTTTTATTCTAATTAAAAAAAAAAAAAAGTTTTTCTTGAAGAACTCCTTTTATTATTTGCCATCTGATCATTACCAGGGAGCACTGTGTTCAATCTAACATCAATGAGTAATGCTCTGCTAATACTGTACTTATCCTCTTGTATAACTTTGTTCCTGAAACCAGAGGGAATTACTGTATAATGTCACACAGTTACATTTTAAAATGCTAAAGATAAAACAGTGTTTTTTATCTTAAATACCAGGGTTGGCATTCACAGAACTTGTAATTTTACGAAGGCAACATAAATTGAGCAGCTGTATGTGATTAGTAATCACTTTTGTCAGAAGTCTGTTATGTAGCCGTCTAATCAATCTACTATACACGGCACACAGGCAGACAATTTGAGCATGTTCCAAGGGACGCCCTTAAATCATTCAGAACGAATCAATCATGTTTCTCGGTTTTGAGCTGGATTAATGCTGAATGTGTGTCATCTGACATGAAAATTGCAGAAACCAAAGCCGTCCCTTTGCTTGTCCTTCTCTTTTGTTAGGCAGGCCTTTGCAGCTCTAAATTCACACAGGCCCAAAGAAAATTAAAATAGGACTTCATTATGGAGTGAGAAAGGCTTGGAACTGTGGGGTGGGATGTGTCTGTGTAGTTCCCCAGTCTGGCCACTAGGTGTCACCACAATTATCTTCAAGAGTAGGCGTAGGGCTTCTGGTGGGTGACCCCCCTGGTTTTCTGTCCTACCACTCTTCCCCCTTTCCCTACTATCTTCCCCCAATTCTTCTTTCCTCCTCGCCTGTTCTTGCCCAACACACCCTTTCTTTTTAACTAGTTCCTCCTTTTACAGGGGAATTTACTGACCTTTTGTCCTGTATGAGAAAAGGACACGTTATTACTTGGACTTGAGTTATCCTCTGAAGCTAGATTTTCCTTCTCCACTATCATTTTATTGTGTTGTATGTGCTCTTTATATGCTGTACATATATTGTACATGCAGTCTGGCTCTACATATAATGCAGCCTATCCACATCTTTATTTATGACCTATTGATACAGCGTTACTATGTCCTGTTTAGTGGACAACAACAATATATAAAATTATTTTGAATATTTGCTGGTACATGATGCTCTGCGGTTAATCGCAGAGTGAAAACTGGAAGGTGTATGGATTGGCTGCATTGCTGAACCAATGTGTAAAAAATGCATAGATTAGAAAGGGTTTTAGATCGCTGCTACTCTCTAACATAATCACAAGATATGTGTCACTTGATGTATGCAAATGATCCTATGCGATCGGAGATGTATACTCCAATATTTTTCTAATGCCGTGCATATATTATACATGTAGTCTAGGTCTATATGTAATGCAGCCTATCCATACCCACATCCATCTTATCTTATTGATACAGCTTTAACTACAAAATTATTTTGAATATTTCCTGGTACATGATGCTCTGCGGTTAATCGCATAGTGGAAATTGGAGGGTGTATGGATTGGCTGCATTGCTGAACCAATGTGTAAAAAATGCACAGATTAGAAGGAGCTCTAAATTTATGTTACCCTTTAATATAATCATAAGATATGTGTCACTAGGGTGTATGAACGTATGTTTTGTATGCACTCCATTAGGGAGAAGGTTAAATGTTCTGTGTAGGGTAGCACACACTAACACTGGCTTTGTTTTTAAATGTAAGTTCAAAATAACCAAAAACTTTGAGCACCAGGTAGATCACAGGAAACGGTTAACAGGAAAACAGGTTGGTAACACCTGAGAGTTATCCAGGTTGATTGTAGGTAGCTCTACCTCCCCTTTTTAAGGAGTGCAGGCTAACAGCTCCCTAGTTCTGACGAAGTTCCGAGAGTTGCGGAACGAAACATGTAAACGCGTGGGGTACAGTGACCCCCCCATACATATCCTAGCCTTGCTATCTTTGCCAGCTCGGTAATACTAGCACCTGGAGCCTTCATTCAAGCTACCTGAGGGATATCGCATGGAGACATGAATAATATAAAGTGACGACAAGTACTACACTCTACATTGAGCTACATTGTGGACTGGAGACTGAAGATTTTTTATTTCCTTTTGGAACATTGGCACTAATAATTATCATCATTGGAGACACTGGACATCAATCATTGTCCTCTATTGGATATAAGATCCCACTATCATCTCACCGGACAAAGCACTTTTCATAATGAGCAGCACTTCAGGTAGTGTGGAGATACATGGATGGATGGTTTGGCTGCAAACCCCTTGAGCATATGTGTGATCATAGACTGGATGGAATAGCTACAACCTTGAGCTATTGTCTGACAACAAACAGTGAGTGAATCTTTGTGTTACACTGTTGTGAAACATTGTTGCTAACATTGTTACTCACAACCATCACATAACTTGTCTAATCACCTATTGCCTATCCAAACCTGCAAGCTGCCAAAGCAACATAAGGAACCACCTCATGGATATATCTATCTAAACAACTCAATGGACTATACCCACACTGTATGGGAATACGTTTAGATATCTACTATTGGTAACATTGTTGCATTTCTATTAAGTGCATGTCAGGTGAATCAGATTGTGAAGAATAACTACAACTACAGTGCCTCTGCCATTTCTTCAAATGTCTCCCAAAATAACTTTCAATCTATGAAACCAGACCCACATGGAAACTACACGTTTTAAAACGTGATATACATGAGAGACTTTTTAGCTATTTATTAGGCTCACGGTCCCTCTGGTTTTGTTCTTATTGATTATTTTGTCTGTCACTAATCCTAGTGGAGGGGTGTTTACCACTACCATTATTTAGGAATATTACATGTCCCATGTTCTACTTTCCCTCGGTGCTGTGTCCCCTCACATAGATAGTGGTGATCAATTACCTGTCAATACAGGTGACCACTGTCCTGTGTTGGAACCATTAAGGATTCATTTCAACAGCAATTGGTCTTTCTTATTTTGGGGGGGTATTTGTGTATTGTGTGAAGGGTGGGTGCGCTATTTATTACATTTGATCCTCATTTGGGAGGATCGAGTACTTTTCTTATATTAGTTACCAGCATATACCTTTTGTGTGTGTGTGTGTGCATGATTATATCTGCCTGCTTTACATCTACCATACATCTGAGAGTGAGAAATAGTGCTGGTTAACAGCATCTGGATGTGCATGGAGATGTCATGATCACTTAGTGCCCCTGTTCCTCATTCCAGCACCCGGGTGTTGGCTGTTGCTTTTCCTCCCTGTCTGTGTTCACCTGTTAACTGATTGATCTGGTCAGTCACCTGATATAAGCAAACTGAGCACTCTATCCCTCGCTTGTGATAGAGACAGACTTAACTGCATTGTTCTAGATCAAGCCTCCTGTTTGTCTGCCTGCCTTGCTTGCTGTTGGATCTCCTGTGAACCTGCCTTTTTACCTGGAATGGATACTGGATTATCCCCTTAACTCAGCCTGCCTTTACCTGAACTGTCTTTGAACCATGCTATCTGGTAAACTGCAAGTACCTGTTTTCTTAACATAGCATTGTGTATAAGTCCTGGGGGGCAACCAAGTACCGGTAGGCCTGCTTTTCTTAAGGGAGATGGGCTCCTATAGGTGAAGCACACAGTAGCTAGCTATAGTGTCTGATAACCTGTGTTAGGGTAGACGTGAGATTAGTGACAGGAGAGTTGCCATTGCGGTTGAACAATTTGAGCATTTACTGACCTCTTTGAATAAGAGGATGGTAAGGCCCCATCTTGTCTTCACTGTGGTGTTGGGAGTCTGGTGACTGCAGAGGAGAGGGAGAAGATTGTGAAGTAACCTCCTCTTAAATGGGACTGGCACATAATCACACTGTGGACTATTCTTTATATAATAACTTCCTGGACATTAGTTTCACTTGATTGTTGATGTTGGGTCGCTTCACTTAATAGTAATTAATACATTTCACTCACTTTGGATAACCAATACATTTTTCTATTTACACTGACTGTTTGGCATGTTGGTATTTTTTTTTTAACAAACACAATAGCGCAACATTTAATACTTCAAGTGAGGGCAAAGCCATATTCGGATTATATGCAACCCAGTTGGAACTCTTGGAGGGCTTGCTGGTTGCAAATTGGCAACATTGGCTTTTAGATCGTTTTCCCATTAATTTAAAGACCTAAAACTGAACAATAATATAATCATCTTATAACCTTATGCCGCGTACACGCGATAATTTAAAAAAAAATGCTCTAGCAAAGCGTGGTGATGTACAACACATACAAAGGCACTCTAAAGGGGAAGTTCCATTCACCTTTGGGCTGCTTTAGCTGATTCCGTGTTAGTAAAAGACGATTCGCGCTTTTCTGTGTGTTACAGCGTGATAAACGATAGTTTTACCAGAACGAGCGCTCCCGTCTCATAACTTGCTTCTGAGCATGCACAGGTTTTTGTCGTTTTAGCCCACACACGATCATTTTTTACAACCCGAAAAACAACATTGTTTAAAACGTTGTTAAAAAATGCAGCATGTTTAAAAAAAAAAATGTGGTTGTTTTTCAGAACCCGAAAAATGATGTTTAGCCCACACACCATCATTTTAAATAAAAACAATTAAAAACGTTTTTTTCATGCCGAAAAATGATCGCGTGTACACGGCATTACTGTTGCACACAATCTCTCTAAACTAAACACTAAAGGTGGTAAAACCATTTAATAATAAAATGATTCAAGAAAAAGCCTTGGATGTGCAGTATATCACTGGAAACCACATATGCTCTTACTACTGCCGTTACATTTATCATACAGCCACTTTACATATTTTTAATGTTGACTCTTCCTCGCATCAGAGACGAGCGGCTCTCATGCTGCGATCTGTTTCATAATGTCTTGACTTTACAAAATGTTCTGTTTGAATCTTTCTGTGCTTATGTTGGGGAATAATTGGCAATCTTAGTTCCGTGTTGTCAAGGGAGATTTATAGTTTGTCTTTTTCTTCCTTTCTGCCAACTGTGTGAAACTTTTACAAAATGAATTACTGCAGCCGCATTACAAACCTAAATTCAGAGAATCGTTTTCCTAAACCCTAAATGCTAATATGTACAGTGGCCAAATAAAAATGGATCAGATTCACAAACAGTTGGCATTTAGAGGGTGTTCAGACAAATAATGCACTGACACTATGGTCTCCACTGAATATAACCAATTGATGTAGCCATATGGGGTGTCTGCCATTTGTAATTTGGTACAGTTGTAGTTTGATGAGCAACTAAATCCTGTCATTCTACCCCTTCTCTTCTCTTTGTCTATCTTATCTTTGCCTCACTTCCCACTCAATTGCTCCTATTTTCTCCTCTTTCCTGCCCTAGTCTTCTTCTTCTTCTTCTTCTTCTTCTTCTTCTTCTTCTTCTTCTTCTTCTTCTTCTTCTTCTTCTTCAATACATTTTCTTTGTTTCTTTTTCCTTCTTTTGTCTTTCATCTACCCTTTCCTTCTGTTCTCCTTCTCCTCTTTATTCTCTATCTGTTTTCTTTTCTCCCATCTTCGCTCTTCCCTCTCGCTTTTCCCTTTCTATCCCTTACCCTTTGCTCCTCTTTGCTCTATCCCTTCCTTCATTTGTCAGTTCCTTTCTTTTTACCTCACTCTTTCATTCTCTTCACCCTTTTCTTCTTCATCCACCTTTTCCATTTCTCTTCTCTATTCCTATCTCTTTCCTCTACAATTTTATTTCTCTTACATTTTTAGCTCTCTTTTCTCCAGGGGCGGCCCATCCATTAAGGGTGCATGGGCGCCACCCCCTCTATCCACTCCACCCCTTATATGAAAGATAGATTCATGCAAAGTATGAATCTATCCACGGTCACCGTGGCCATCCCCTATCCAGGCGTCTGGCCCCTTTCAGGACGCCAGGTGCATGAATTACAGCGAGCGGTGGGTTTTTTTTTTTTTTAAGCACCCCAGCTGCTGGACTTGTGGCATTTTTCTAACACTGAATTGCCTCTCCGCCAATCAGGAAGTGTGGGTCTGATACCCATTTCCCAATTGGCTGAAAGGTCAGGTGATCCTATTGGACACCTAGGAGGAGGAGGGGGATGCACAGTGGAAGCTGCTGTGATCCACACCACAGGAGAAGGAAAAATGTTTCCTAAATGGGATAAGTGGGGGCTTTAATGTCCCAACTGTCCTCTTGGGGGGGGGGGGGGCGCTGCTTTTCTCTACTCCTTACATCTCTTCCCCCTTCTTCTTTCTTTCTTTCCTCTACCTTTTACTCTCTTCCCCAGCCTTCCCTTCTCTACCCCTTATCCTTGCTTTCCTCCGTCCTTTCCTTCTCTTCTCCCTTACCACTTGTTTCCTTTTCCCTTACCTCTTTTTCTCCATTCCTCTCATGGAAAACAATGGATTATGCTATATGAGCACATTGATGAGGACATGAGGCCAAAGGAACAGAATCTAAGAATCTAAGGAACAGAATCTAAGTTTAAAAGAGACGTGAAAAAAAAAAAAAAACAATTACATTTTTGTAAAAACAACTTACCTAGGTGGAGGAAGCATTGATCCAACGCTGCATCTGCCCTCTGCTGGCTCTGCAATGTCAGTCCCCAGCTCTCTGCTCTGCCCCTCCAGTGCTCACTGGAGTGCTAAGCTGTGGAGGGGGTGAAAGGAGATGGCTCAGGCTCTCGGCAGATCGCTGCTGGTCCAGGCATCTGGGTGGATCCTGAGCATGTGGTCCTGAACATTTCATAGCCTAC
Organism: Rana kukunoris; assembly: GCA_029574335.1. Taxonomy (NCBI): domain Eukaryota; kingdom Metazoa; phylum Chordata; class Amphibia; order Anura; family Ranidae; genus Rana; species Rana kukunoris. Next base: position 700,468,352 of record CM056049.1, read on the forward strand.
ACCAACTATGTCAAACAGTGGGCCTCAGCCTGCTCCTTTTCCTTGCCTTGTTTTGCCTTTCCTTGCCTTGTTTTGCCTTTCCTTTACTTTTTTGTTCTCCCTCTACTTCCTCTCCTCATAAACCCTTCACTTTTATTGCCTCATGCGCCGTACACACGATCATTTTTAAGCATTAAAAAAAATACGTTTTTAAAAACGTAATTTAAAATGATCGTGTGTGGGCTGAATTCACATAGTTTTTCATCCTCTGGAAAACGACAAAAAAAAATTCGAGCATGCTTTTCTTTTTAACATCGTTTTAAAAAACAACGTTTTTTTTCATGCCGAAAAGTGATCTTGTGTACGCGGCATGACTCTTTCCTGTGATTACTTTTTCTTCCCAGTGACACAATTAATACACATGAATGTCGACTCACCACACTTGTGCAAAGGTCCAGTTCATGTATTTATTAAATTTTCCTTCTATCAAAACCTGGTGTTCTTTTAAAATAAGGGTTTATTAGTGATGTAGCACTCTCTTAGGTTGCTAAGTAATAGGAAAAAAAAATCTGTTAGCTGGTGGTTTTCAACCCAGCTTGATTTGTATAGATATGCATTTGGTTTCTCCCTAAGGTGAGGACATTAGTGATCTTTTATGCCCTGTACACACGATCAGTTTGTCTGATGAAAAGGAACCAATGGATTTTTTCATCAGATATCCGATGAAGCTGACTTTCATCAGTCTTACCTACACACCATCGGTTAAAAATTCCGATCGTGTCTAACGTGGTGACGTAAAACATAACGACGTGCAGAGAAAAATGAAGTCCAATGCTTCCAAGCATGCGTCGACTTGATTCTGAGCATGCATGGATTTTTGATCGATAGAAAAAAACGATCGTCTGTGGGGCAATCTATCGTTTTTTTAACCATACGAAAATTTTAGAATGAATGAAGAATGAAGAACTTGTATAGCGCAGCACATGCAAAGTAAATCGCCTCTGGGCGCTTGTTGTTCCTGTCTCCTTTGAGATCAAAAGAGATGAGTCTTAATCTTTCTCCTGAAGACTAAGTAGTTCTCCTCCAGTCGAATGCTGGCTGGTAAGGCGTTCCATAGTCTGGGACCTTGGACAGCGAATCTCCTGTCTCCTTTGGACTTGTATCTGGCTTTCGGTATCTGAAGCCGATTTTGATTGTTGGATCGTAGAATACGATTGGGATTGTAAATTTTTAATTTTTCGCATAGATAATGGGGAGCATTCCCATGGATACATCTATGCGTTAGACAGAGTGCTTTAAAGGTGATTCTGTCTTTGACTGGTAGCCAGTGAAGGGATCTCAACGAAGGAGAGATTGATTCCCAGGGTTTTTTCCCAGTCACAAGTCTGGCGGCCGTATTTTGAACGACTTGAAGACGAGCGATTTGGTACTTGGGGAGTCCGAGGTAAAGGGCATTTGCATAGTCCAATCTGGAGTTTACAATCGCTCCCACCACGACCGCTATGTCTTTCTTGGGAATAAAAGGCGTGAGTCTGCGTAGTAGGCGCAGCAGATAGTGAGATCCGCTGACTACTGCCCCTATTTGTGCGTTCTTTGTCATGTCGGAGTCAAAAATGACCCCAAGACTTTTGACTTTGGCGCTAGGGGTGATGACTTTGCCCAGAATGGGCGGGGGGATCCAGGTTGTTATCGATTGATTCCTACGCTTGGCGTGAAACAGAAGAAGTTCTGTTTTCGCTCCGTTGAGTTTGAGATAACTCTTTGTCATCCAGTCCTCTATCAAAGAGAGGCATGTCTCTAGATTGAGGTGGTGATCCTTTTTATTGCAAATGCGGAAGTACAGTTGCGTGTCGTCTGCGTAAGAGTGATATAGCAGTTTTTGGCTGCTGATAATTTCAAAAAGAGGACGCAGATAGATGTTGAATAACATCGGCGACAGGGGAGATCCCTGAGGGACCCCGCACGATAATGTGCGTTGTTCCGAAGTGAATGGTCCTAGCTTCACTATTTGCGATCGGTTTTCCAAAAAAGAGGAGAACCAAGATAGATCGCTTTCTGCGACTTTGGCTATTTTAGCCAGCCGAGTCAATAACAGCTTGTGATCAACTGTATCAAAGGCTGCGCTTAGGTCCAGCAGAACCAGAAGAGAAGATTCTCCTTCGTCTGCGGCCTCGAGAACGTCGTCCCATATCTTAAGCAATGCTGTTTCCGTCCCGTGTCCGGGCCGGAATCCTGATTGCAATGGGTCGAGTAAGTTGTGGGTATCTAGATGCTGTTGCAGCTGCTGTACCACTGCTTTCTCCATTACCTTGGAGAGAACATTTAGGCCTGTTATGGGGCGCCAGTTGAGTGGATCCTTAGGATTCAGGGTGGCTTTCTTCAAAATGGGTTGAATGAAGCCCTCCTTTAGCTGGGAGGGCATTTTGCCCTCCCTGAAGGATTGGTTAATAAGCTGTGTGACAGGAGGTGCCAGGATGTCGGCGCATTCCTTCAGCAGTTTGGTGGGGATAATATCATTTGGCGCAGTGCTGTTGCGCAGAGTGCCGATGATATTTTTAGTGGTCTGAATGGAGATGGGTTCCAGCGTGAACTCACTAAACTGTGGTGAGTTGCTGCCGGTGCTGTGTAAATGACTACGGGGGGGGGCTGGGAGAGCAATTGTTTTGCTGAATGCTTTGCCGGATTGCCATAATTTTGTTAATGAAGCAATCCGATAACTCATCGCAAAATTCTTGTGTGTCCAAGTTGGGGGCTTCAAGACATTCTGGATTCATGGTCTGAGTGACCAGCTTGAAGAGTTCACGGGGGCGATTTAGGGCACCGTTGATAGCCTCAGAAAAATAGTTTTTCTTGGCTTCGAAGATTTTAAAACAGGTTCTATTTTTTTTACCAATGAGAAAAAAACTGATTGGGCCCACACACTTTCACTGCCAAGTTGTACACTTGCAGAGAACTTGAAACACAAGTTCTAGTTGACACTGTTCCAAGTTCTAGCAAATTTGCTTGGCAAGTCTCTAGCCAGAGCAAAGTTGCAATGGTGATTCTAGAGCAAAAGCTCTGCAAATCTACAGCAGGAAAATTCAGCCACAGTGCCCCCTGTGGTAGGATGACTATTACACAACATAACTGTTTCAGAACTTGCAGCAGACTTGCAGAATGTTTGCAAAGAAAGTTGATCTGTAGTCATGCAATGCAGACTTGCTTTAATTGTGCAACAAACTCTTGAATCCTGGCAAGTCAAGCAATAGCTTAGCAAGTAATTTTCAAACTTGCAGCACATTTGATGGCTATCTGAGAAGGAATGCTGTTTTCAGGACAGTGGAGTTATTGTCCTTTTCTTTAACACCTGTATTTATTGGAGTATCCCATGCCTTATAATGCCGCGTACACACGGTCGTTTTTTGCGATGAAAAAAAACGTTGTTTTTTAAAACGTCATTTAAATTGATCGTGTGTGGGCAAAACGTCGTTTTTTGTCTTCAAAAAAACGACCCAAAAAAAATTCCAACATGCTTGAATTTTTTGTGTCGTTTTTCAAAACGCCGTTTTTTGTTTCACAAAAAGTCACAGTGTGTAGCAAAAACTTTGTTTAAAACGACGTTTTTCAACCCGCGCATGCCCAGAAGCTAGTTATGAAGCGAGCTTCAATGGAAAAGAGTGGTGAACGTAACCTCGCTTTTTGTGAAAAAAACGATGGTGTGTATGCAACATCGTCTTTGAAAAGTGACGTTTCAAAAACGTTGTTTTTTACTTCACAGAAAACGTCATTTTTTTCCATCACAAAAAATGATCGTGTGTACGCGGCATAACACTCCTCAGTTACAAATTTACTCAGAATCTTGCAGTTTAAGCTTTGGATGCATTCCATAACAATGACCTAGACCAGGGGGTCTCCAAACATTTCAAACAAAGGGACAGTTATTCTGTCCTCCAGAATTTAAGGGGGTCGGATTGTGGCCATTGGGGTAGAAAATGTCCTGGAAGTATAAGTGAAACCCTACACCGGTGATGATGCGGGCTTACCAGAAACTTTGAACTCAAACAAACATATGTTTTGTGAGTCAAGCAGGCTTAAAACTGAAGGATATCTCAGGGGTCTCTCCAGGAATAGAGGGCCAAACGCTAGTATCCCATGTGATGTGATGACCTAAATAGCTTGCAAGTATGGAACCGGTTCATGAAGATTGTTTAGGTCACAAAAATTGTAATTCATCCATGAAATTACTCATTACATCATTGGACTTGTTTTCTTTTGGCAGCCAATATCATTTTGGACACCTATTTACTTCATTGTTGTATCACCACATTGGGTGTATGATTATTACATAATCTTTCACATTGTATTTATTTACATTTTTATATTGCTCATCATGTGTTGCATTTGTATGCCAGTATATGCAATATTTATGTTTGTTTAGTGCGACACATTCTGTCTACTATTTCTGTTTTTTGCTTTATCTATTAGCAGTGTTAGCAGTTTTAAAATATATTGTCCACTCATTAGCAGCGCAGTGTTACCCACCACACCACCACTAGAAAATGTCCTGGGCCTAGCATCAGTGAGGATAAACATGGGCTCAATGTAAGTGATCAGTAGGAGGAGTAGTGCCCCATCACTAAGATCAGTGGAAGAAATAGTACTTCAGTGTTGGTGGCAGTGGGAGGAATAGTGCCTCGTATTATTTTGAAGCCCCAAAGGCCGGATAAAGGCCAGCAAAGGGGCACATATTGCCCTCGGGCCACATTTTGGAGACCCCCTGACCTAGACCATAATCAGACGTACACACAGAGTTCTGCTTTAAGGTTATAACACACTTCAGCAAGGAACCTCCTCTTATTATTTCATTATAATATCTCTTGACTGGATAATGCAACCAGAGCACAAACGGTGCTTCTTATTCTAACTTCTGAATTAGAGTCTGCCAAAAGGGCACAAGAGAATAGAACAAAAGCCGCTCGGCAGGCTGGAAAGAAGCACTGTGCAATGTTTTGACAAGAGACTTTCACCAGCTAAAGAGGAAATTCATCACATAGGGAGTAATTGTTCCTGTGTCTGTGCCCGCTATGTCTGCCAGTAATAGTTAAGCATCTTGCTATATTTCTATACGTTACCTTTCTCGTACCTGACAAATGAGTCATATGCCGGCCACGGCTTGGTGATGAGTAAGTTAGAATTCGATTCCCAGGGCGCAGTCACATATTAGTTGTAGACATGTTTGCTGTCAGGACTGGCACAAAGAAAAAGAAATGTTGAGCACAACTTTCCAATATAAGCAAAACTTGTAGACAGCTTGAAATAAAGGAACGGATTTAGGAACGTAGCAAGTAATTGGCAAAAAGAAAAATTTCATGGATATCAAGAATGGAAGAATACCAACTATTCTAGGCTCTGTGGACAGCTCAGCTTGTCCTACAGTCTGCTGACTACTGAAACTTGTTGGCTGCAGTATTCCACACCCGCACAAGCATCTATGACACCATCATGGGCCCAGACATTGTTCTTTAAAGCCTTAAGGCCACAGCATGTCAGTCCTAATGTGTCTAACTAATTTCTTCCTGTATAGTTAGAAGTAAATCTTTTGAACAGGCACATTTTGTTTCCCAACAACTTTTTGGCTGTTTATTTCACACCATTATCAGGCCACAAACCAACTTTTATGCCTTTTACACACAATCAGAATATCCCTTGGGATACACTCAGATGGATTTTTCAACGGAATTCTGTTTAAGCTGTCTTGCATACACACTGTCACATTAAATTCCGACCGTCAAGAACATAATGACAAGCCAAGAAAAATTAAGTTCAATGCTTCCGTCGACTTGATTCTGAGCATGCATGTTTTTTTTTTCTCCATCGGAGTTCCAAAAAGAATTTCCGATAGAATTTCTTTCTGTTCGGGGAAAAAAAGAGAACATGTTCTCTTTCTAAGTCCGTCGGAATTTCAAAAGGAAAAACTCAGATCGGGCACACACACGGTTGGAATATCCGCTGAAAAAAATCCGTCTGACTTTTTTTTATCGGAAATTCCGAACGTGTGTACAAGGCATTAGGGGCCCTGAAGTAGTAAGTAAATGGCAAAAAGAAAAATGTCATTGATATCAAGAATGGAAGAATACCAACTATTTTAAGCATCTATGACACCATCATCAGCCCAGCCATTGTTCTCCAAAGTGTCAAGGCCATAGCCTGTCAGTCCTATTTTGTCTAACTAATTTATTCCTGTATAATTAGAAGTAAAAGTTTTGAACAGGCACATGTTGTTCCCCAACAACTTTTTTGCTGTCTGTTTCACACCATTTTCAGGCCACATGGCCCCAACCAACTTTTAGAGCCTTTTTTTTATTAAGAAGTGGCAAAGGGATTTTCTCTATTCTACAGTAGGTTCAGGCCCTAATTTAAGTCTACCCTATGGTCTTTGTAAGGGATGAAAGGGGTGGGATGTTGGTAAATTAAATATAATTCTGATCACCATGAGGTATATATACAGTGCAGAAAATAAGTATTTGAACACCCTGCTATTTTGCAAGTTCTCCCACTTGGAAATCATGGAGGGGTCTGAAATTGTTATCGTAGGTGCATGTCCACTGTGAGAGACATAATCAAAAAAAAAAATTCCAGAAATCACAATGTATGATTTTTTAACTATTTATTTGTATGATACAGCTGCAAAGAAGTATTTGAACACCTGTATATCAGCTAGAATTCTGACCCTCAAAGACCTGTTAGTCTGCCTTTAAATTTCCACCTCCACTCCATTTATTATCCTAAATTAGATGCACCTGTTTGAGGTCATTAGCTGCATAAAGACACCTGTCGGCCCCATACAATCAGTAAGAATCCAACTACTAACATGGCCAAGACCAAAGAGCTGTCCAAAGACACTAGAGACAAAATTGTACACCTCCACAAGGCTGGAAAGGGCTACGGGGAAATTGCCAAGCAGCTTGGTGAAAAAAGGTCCACTGTTGGAGCAATCATTAGAAAATGGAAGAAGCTAAACATGACTGTCAATCTCCCTCGGACTGGGGCTCCATGCAAAATCTCACCTCGTGGGGTCTCAATGATCCTAAGAAAGGTGAGAAATCAGCCCAGGACTACACGGGAGGAGCTGGTCAATGACCTGAAAAGAGCTGGGACCACCGTTTCCAAGGTTACTGTTGGTAATACACTAAGACGTCATGGTTTGAAATCATGCATGGCACGGAAGGTTCCCCTGCTTAAACCAGCACATGACAAGGCCCGTCTTAAGTTTGCCAATGACCATTTGGATGATCCAGAGGAGTCATGGGAGAAAGTCATGTGGTCAGATGAGACCAAAATAGAACTTTTTGGTCATAATCGCACTAACCGTGTTTGGAGGAAGAAGAATGATGAGTACCATCCCAAGAACACCATCCCTACTGTGAAGCATGGGGGTGGTAGCATCATGCTTTGGGGGTGTTTTTCTGCACATGGGACAGGGCGACTGCACTGTATTAAGGAGAGGATGACCGGGGCCATGTATTGCGAGATTTTGGGCAACAACCTCCTTCCCTCAGTTAGAGCTTTGAAGATGGGTCGAGGCTGGGTCTTCCAACATGACAATGACCCGAAGCACACAGCCAGGATAACCAAGGAGTGGCTCTGTAAGAAGCATATCAAGGTTCTGGCGTGGCCTAGCCAGTCTCCAGACCTAAACCCAATAGAGAATCTTTGGAGGGAGCTCAAACTCCGTGTTTCTCAGCGACAGCCCAGAAACCTGACTGATCTAGAGAAGATCTGTGTGGAGGAGTGGGCCAAAATCCCTCCTCCAGTGTGTGCAAACCTGGTGAAAAACTACAAGAAACGTTTGACCTCTGTAATTGCAAACAAAGGCTACTGTACCAAATATTAACATTGATTTTCTCAGGTGTTCAAATACTTCTTTGCAGCTGTATCATACAAATAAATAGTTAAAAAAATCATACATTGTGATTTCTGGAATTTTTTTTTTGATTATGTCTCTCACAGTGGACATGCACCTACGATAACAATTTCAGACCCCTCCATGATTTCCAAGTGGGAGAACTTGCAAAATAGCAGGGTGTTCAAATACTTATTTTCTGCACTGTATGTTTAAAAGATGTGAACAGGATGGAACTTAAAATATATTTATGGTGATCCATAAAATACATAAATATAAAAGCCTATGATATTGATAACACTTAACTGTGGCAACATTTGACTAAAACTAGACAAGGGTGCGCTTCCCTATGCACCAAAGGGCCAATTAACTAAAATGTAAATCATAAAAAGTATGTAAATGATTATAACAGGTATACCTATAGAATGAGGTCAATTCCATTATATATAAAAATCAATGTTCTTTCACTATGTGATAATATTAACATCTACCAAGTTTAAATGGTGAAAATGTCTCTTGAATACATTAAACTACTAGCTGTAATAGAACAAAAATAATCTATAACATAGAGGGGCAGGGTTCTGTAGTCCACACAAATAGTTGGGAACAATGGTAATTGATTACTGTCTACACAGGCAGAGAGTACAGTCAGCAAAAATGCTGGTAAGATCAGCAGGTTTTTTTTTTCACTTATCAATAATAATGCTACAAAACTTTCTATGGTGTATTTATCAGACCTAAATGGAACAAATAAGGAAAGTTCATTGCTAGGGATTACAGCGGAGTTCCACACATTTTCTAATTTCCAGTCATTCCCATGGCCAGCCTCACTGTTATTCTAAATGGCAATCATTTTCTTTATTTTTCTAAATACTCTCTGTTTTTGTGCAGAACTTCCATCTTCGGCTGCCCAGGCCATTACATCACAAAACAATTCACATTGACTCTTGGGAAATGGGCGTCATCAATGGCAGGAGTCCATGGGAATCGCCTAAAACCGAAATCTCACATGTTTTCCAGACCGCAAATTACTCGAATGGGATTATTTGGGCACCATTGCTATGGTAACCTGTCCGAAATTGACCACTTGGTTACCTTAACCCCCCTCCCCCAAACCAATTTTCATCTTTCAGCGCTGATACACTTTGAATGACAATTGCGCGATCATACGACGCTGTACCCAAATTAAATTTTTATCATTTTTTTCACACAAATAGAACTTTATTTTGGTGGTATTTAATCACCACTGGGGTTTTTATTGTTTTTATGTTTCATATTTTCTTTTACAATTTTGCAAACAGGTAATTTTTCTCCTTCGTTTATATGCACTGATGAGGCGGCACTGATGGGCGCTGATAAGCTGCACTGATGGGCACTGATAAGCACACATAAGGCTGCACTGATGGAGATAGATAAGGTGGTACTGATGGGCTGATAGATTGGATGATAGAAGTCAGTGGAGCTTCTGCTCATTTAATAAGCACAAGAACAACTGCTCGTGCACAGAGCACAGTGTATTTGACTTTAATAAATTAACCCCAATTATTTTTTTAATTTGTTTCTGTTACGTGAGGATAACCGGTCTCACAACACTATTATGTGGATTTACTGACAGCAAATCAAAAGACTGGTGACCAGCTTTCCGGTAGCACTTAACAAATCTATCTCCTCATAGGCAGGGTATTTGCGGGGCATAGTTAGTATTCAGTACGATCTCTTCCAGCCCTATTCCAATGCCATGCCCATAAATTGCTATCTTACAAATGAAGTTTGCTTGCTTTTATTGAACATGGCTGTAAGTACGAATAATAACGAGGAGTCTTCCGGTTGGGTTCTGGATTGAGTGATCGCAGAGTGATATTGTTATTAAACTCAGCAATTCAGGATTGCTGTCATGGATTTTTGGCAATTGACGTGTGTCCTGACTGCTAATTAACCTCCCTGGCAGTATGATTCTTTCAGATTTTAGGTGCTGAAAGCGGTACCATTATTTTGCATGGAAATTTGGTGTTTTTTTTATGACAAATTTCCCCACAAATCGCTATCGCTCAATTCTGCAAGTGATTATCATTTATTATCGCTGTTTTCTAGCTGCTCTAAAACCACTTTTGACACTTTTTGGTTTCTATGGACAATCTACAGTTTGCAGGCAGAAAGAACAGTTTTTATTATATAAAAGTACATGCAGGTCACTGGGCAGACCACTAGGGAACAAGGGTGTGTGTATTTTTTACATACAGTACTGTAATCTATAAGATTACATTATACTGTATGTAATGTGTTTATTTACTTTTTAGAATTTGGCACCGTTCTCCGCCTCGGCGGCACACAGGCACTGTGTGAATTGAGCGAGAACACCGCTCGCTCACACAGCGGAAATGTTTTGCAGGATCCAGGGACAAGGTAAGTAAACCATGCCTGTGGACACTGCGAGGCTCTTGCTATTGACTTGCGGAGCTCTTGCTATTGACTTGCAGGGCTCTTGCTGTCGACTTGCAGGGCTCTTGCTGTCGACTTGCAGGGCTCTTGCTGTCGACTTGCAGGCCACTTGCTGCAGACTTGCAGGGCTCTTTCTATAGACTTGCGGGGCTCTTGCTGTAGACTTGCAGGGATCTTGCTGTAGACTTGCAGGGATCTTGCTGTAGACTTGCAGGGATCTTTCTGTAGACTTGCAGGGATCTTGCTGTAGACTTGCAGGGATCTTGCTGTAGACTTGCAGGGATCTTGCTGTAGACTTGCAGGGATCTTGCTGTAGACTTACGGGGGTCTTACTATATATTTGCAGGGCTCTTGCTGTAGACTAGGGATTAGCTTCGAGTTTGAGTCAAACTCATGTTTGACTCGAACATTGCCTGTTCGCCGAACAGCACACAATTTGGGGTGTTCGCGGCAAATTCGAAAAGCTGCAGAACACCCTGGAAAAGCCTATGGGAGAAATCTAAAGTGTTAATTTTAAAGGCTTATATGCAAGTTATTGTCAATGCAAATTTTTTTTTAAAAAAAAGGTCTGTTTTTTCGGGAGCAGTGATTTTAATAATGCTTAAAGTGAAACAATAAAAGTGAAATATTCCTTTAAATTTCGTACCTGGGGTGTGTGTAAAGTATGCCTGTAAAGCAGTACTTGTTTTCCATGCTTAGAACTGTCCTTGCACGAAATGTTATTTCTGAAGGATAAAAAAGTCATTTAATATCACTGCTCACGAAAAACTGCCGTTTTTAAAACTTTGGGCTAGATTCACGTAGCCCGCCGTAACTTTGTGTGGGCGTAGCGTATCTTGTTTACGCTACACCGCCGTAAATTATCGAGGCAAGTGCTGTATTCACCAAGCTAAGTTACGGCGGCGTAGCGTAAATGGGTCGGCGTAAGCCCGGGTAATTCAAATGTGGATTAGGTGGGCGTGTTTTATGGAAATGTGTTGTGACCCCGCGTTTTTGATGCTTTTTTTGAACTGCGCATGCGCCGTCCATGGACGTATCCCAGTGCGCATGCTCCAAATTATGACGCTAAGACGCATTGGTTTCGACATGAACGTAATTGACAAAAAGCCCCATTCACGGACGAGTTACGCAAACGACGTAAAATCTGAAAAATTTGACGCGGTCCCGACGTCCATACTTAACATTGGCTGCGCCATCTTTTTGGTGGTTTATCTTTACGCCAGAAAACGCCTTACGTAAACAGCATAACTTTACTGCGTCGGCCGGACATACGTGAATAGGCGTATCTCGCTGATTTACAGTTTCTAGGCGTAAATCAGCGGGAATGCCCCTAGTGGCCAGCGTAAATATGCAGTTAAGATACGACGGCGTAATACAAATACGCCGCTCGTATCTTAACTCAAACCCGGCGTATCTTGTTTTCTAAATACAGAAAATAGATACGCCGGCGCTGTTTGGAAGTTACACGGCGTATCTCGGGATACGCTGTCGTAACTAATGCTGAATCTGGCCCTTTTTTTTTGCATTGATACATGTCCCCAGTGCAGGACCCGGGTCCCCAAACACTTTTTAGGACAATAACTTGCATATTAGCCTTTAAAATTAGCACTTTAGATTTCAAACGTTCAAGTCCCATAGACTTTAATAGGGTTCTAAAGTTCACACAAATTTTTGGTCTGTTCGCAGGTTCTGGTGCGAACCAAACGAGGGGGGGGGGGTTGTTCAGCTCATCCCTACTGTAGACTTGCAGGGATATTGCTGTAGACTTACGGGCTCTTGCTGTAGAATTGCAGGGCTCTTGCTATTGACTTGCAAGGATCTTGCTATATACTTGTGGGCTCATGCTTTAGACTTGCAGGGATCTTTCTATAGACTTGCGGGGCTCTTGCTGTAGACTTGCGGGGCTCTTGCTGTAGACTTGCGGGGCTCTTGCTGTAGACTTGCGGGGCTCTTGCTGTAGACTTGCGGAGCTCTTGTTGTAGACTCACCACTGCAACTTCACTCTTGCTAGAGACTTGCCATGCAAATTTGCTACAAATTGTAAAAGTGTCAACTAGAACTTGTGCTTTAAGTGCTCTGCAAGTGTACAACTTACCAGGGAAGATGTGCAGAAAGTTGACAAGACTTACAATTCAGTACTGCCACAAATGTGTTGCAAGTTATCCTTGCTATTTGGGTATGTGCTGTGTCTAGTGCCACAAACTCCAGGTCCTAACCCTTTTATTTCCCCCAAAAAATGTGGCGTACCTGTATGGCCCCTTAAATTTGCCGCCTGGCGGCCTGCCGCGAGTCCCGAAGACTCAGTGTTTGCCGGTAGGCATGTGCAAAAGTGAAAAATTTGTTTCGTTTCGTTTCGTTTCAATTCGTCATTTAATAATTTTCGTTAAGTTAGGTTCGTTACATGTGTTGAATTCGTTTTCGGAATTCGTTCGTTTTCGACCGGATTTCGAAAAATCCGGTCGAAATCGAAAATATTTCAACCGTTTTTCGAATTCGTTCGTTTTCGACCGAATTTCGAAAAAAAAACGGTCGAAATCGAAAATATTTCAACCAGATTAGAAAACAAATAGTCTCTTTTCGAATAGAATTTTTTTCGAATTAAATCCGAAAATATTTTTTTTTTTTTTTCGAATTCCGATCGAATTTAGTCCGCGGGTATTCGATTCGGAATTCGAAAAAAAAAATTTTTCGAAATTCGGTCGAAAACGAATGAATTCCGAAAACGGTCGAAATTTTTCGCTAATATAGCAATTCGGGAATTCGTATGCATCCGAATGTCCGAATAATGGAAAATTCGTCCGAATTTCGATTCGGAACGAAACGAAATGCACATGCCTATTTGCCGGCGGCCCGCGATCGTGTCACAGAGAGGCAGGACGGAGAGATAATAAATAATGTCCTTCGCGCTACTGTGAGTAATAAGTGAATATCTCAAATACAAAAAGTGAAAATGCAGCAAAAACTAGCAGTGTTTACAATACACCAAAATAGAATATATAAGAAAAAGGTTCTTCCGCATAATCTATACATGCATAAATGAAGTGAATCAAACAATAGCAGTGATATGTAATGATACAAAATGTGTAAAATACCAAAAAAAATAGTCCATATATATAAAAGACAGGTGTACAGCCAAAGAGGAGAACAGAAAAAATATTTTACTAAATGTCTATCGATCTGTGTACAAAAATAAATGAATAAGTGGTCTGATCCCCAGCTTGTCTGGTCTCTCAGAACTCTCACCTTATATATGTATAAATTCAGCAACAAGGAAATCCATAAAGAGCTTCACCTCCATAAACCAAACAGTATTCCCACTTAATACACTTCCACTGGTATCTTTCCGACTTCCTGCAGACTTCATATGTAATACCACAGCTTACTTCAAACAATTCCTCGATTAATCCCTATTACGACGGAGAGATGCCTATGTAAACAAGGCATTTCCCTGTTCTGCCTAGCAACATGGCAGGGATCTACTGCTCCCTCTCATCGGGAGAAGTGATCTCTGTCTGAGCCCATCCCCCTACAGTTAGAACACATCCCTAGGACCCACCTAACTCCTTGATCGCCCCCTAGTGTTTAACTCCTTCCCTGCAAGTGACATTTATACAGTGATCAGTGCATATTTATAGCACTGATCACTGTATAAATGACAATGGTCCCAAAATAGTGTCAAAATTGTCCCATGTGTCATTATAATGTCACAGTCCCGATAAAAAAAAATTGCAGATCACCGCCATTACTACTAAAAAAAACTATAATAATAAAAATACCATAAATCTATCCCCTATTTCGTAGACACTATAACTTGTGTGCAAACCAATCAATACACACTTATTGCGATTTTTTTTTTTATTAAAAATATGAAGAATACATATTGGCCTAAACTGTTGAAGAAATTAGTTTGTTTTAGATATTTTTGGAAGACTGAGCAATTGTCTGATAAAGAGACACAGTACAGAATCACAGAAAAAAATGCTTTGGTCAGGAATGGGGTAAATCCTTCTTGGGCTGAAGTGGTTAACAAGTAATTGTCAGTCAAACTATGGCAGCAAAGATAAATGTCCCGGTAATGTAGGGGTATTACAGGCCAGTATTGGGTAATGGATCATTCATGTTTGAAGGGTTCTTGATAACAGGAAGAATTTGATCTGGGTCTGTCTTTTTTTTTTTTTTTTTTTTCCAAAAACAACTTTATTTTAATGTCAAATTTACAAGTATGATCCCAGTTAGCGGTAACGGCAGTGGCGGCTGGTGAAGTTTTAGGATGGGGGGGCGCAAGACCCCGCCCCTCCACGATTGACTCCTCCCACTTCTTGTAAACCACACCCCTTATATAATCCACCTACTTTGTCCGCTGTATCTGTATTCTGCAACCTGTAAATAGCACATATCTGCACCCTGTACATAGCACATATCTGCACCCTGTACATAGCACATATCTGCACCCTGTACATAGCATATATCTACAACCTGTAAATAGCACATATCTGCACCCTGTACATAGCACATATCTACAACCTGTAAATAGCACATATCTACCCTGTACATAGCACATATCTGCACCCTGTAAATAGCACATATCTACACCCTGTACATAGCACATATCTACACCCTGTACATAGCACATATCTACACCCCGTACATAGCACATATCTACACCCTGTACATAGCACATATCTACACCCTGTACATAGCACATATCTACACCCTGTACATAGCACATATCTGCACCCTGTACATAGCACATATCTGCACCCTGTACATAGCACATATCTGCACCCTGTACATAGCACATATCTACAACCTGTAAATAGCACATATCTGCACCCTGTACATAGCACATATCTGCACCCTGTAAATAGCACATATCTACACCCTGTACATAGCACATATCTACACCCTGTACATAGCACATATCTACACCCCGTACATAGCACATATCTACACCCTGTACATAGCACATATCTACACCCTGTACATAGCACATATCTGCACCCTGTACATAGCACATATCTGCACCCTGTACATAGCATATATCTACAACCTGTAAATAGCACATATCTGCACCCTGTACATAGCACATATCTACAACCTGTAAATAGCACATATCTGCACCCTGTACATAGCACATATCTGCACCCTGTAAATAGCACATATCTACACCCTGTACATAGCACATATCTACACCCTGTACATAGCACATATCTACACCCCGTACATAGCACATATCTACCCCGTACATAGCACATATCTACACCCTGTACATAGCACATATCTGCACCCTGTACATAGCACATATCTGCACCCTGTACATAGCACATATCTGCACCCTGTACATAGCACATATCTACAACCTGTAAATAGCACATATCTGCAAATAGCACATATCTGCACCCTGTAAATAGCACATATCTACACCCTGTACATAGCACATATCTACACCCTGTACATAGCACATATCTACACCCTGTACATAGCACATATCTACACCCTGTACATAGCACATATCTACACCCTGTACATAGCACATATCTACACCCTGTACATAGCACATATCTGCACCCTGTACATAGCACATATCTGCACCCTGTACATAGCACATATCTGCACCCTGTACATAGCACATATCTACAACCTGTAAATAGCACATATCTGCATTCTGCAACCTGTACATAGCACATATCAGCAACCTGTACATAGCACATATCAGCATTCTGCACCCCCCCCCCCCCAAATCAGGTCAGCTACAGTGCTACACTATACACATGTCAGGGGGGTGATGGACACAGCAATCAACCCCCCCCCCCCCCAGACTAACACAGGATGGCAGGGCAGACAGACACACTCCTCCAGGCTCCAGTACAACACTACTACAAGTCCCAGCATTAAAAAAACAAGGCATGACCACTCATCCTCCTTGTAGATCTCCATCTTCTCCTGGGGCTCAGGTGCATGCTATCCACCATCTTTGTCCAGTTTTTCTCACTGCTGGTAATTGTAGTCCCATAGATGGTGGATTGCATGCACCTGAGCCCCAGGAGAAGATGGAGAACTACAAGTCCCAACATGTTATAATATAAGGCTCCTAGGTGGATGGGTGTCCAATGCAACCAAGCACACATGTATGCAGTTCAAGGCAAATAAGCATATATCTATTACATGATCAGATTAGGTGACTCACCCTAATGAAGGGGAATCTCCGGAGGACTTATATTGAATCTGTCATTTTACAAGGCCATGTGTGGATCAACATACCAGAAAGACAATTTCCCAAACAAGTGGGCAGATTCCCAAAAGATTGGTATACAGTGACCCCAGACAGTATGCTATCAAAATACATAGGATTAATTGTACGTAAAACAGATTGAAAAAAGGCAAAACCAGTCCATTTAAAACCTCCAAACACCACAAAAATCAATGTTGTCATTATGTAATTTAAAATTTAACACATACAGAGCCCAAGCACAAACTCCTATGAGCGGGTGGGGGGAGGATCAGATAACACCACATAAATACCCTTTTCCCTTCAGATTGATAATTCTTTAAGTGGGCGATCCACTGCCCATGTGTGGTGTTATCTGATCCTGCCCCCCCACCCCTGGGGATTGATAGGTGCATGCAATCTACACCCATCCACCTCAGAGCCTTATTGTATGTATAACCTGCTGGGACTTGTAGTTCTCCATCTTCTCCTGGGGCTCATGGAGAAGATTGAGATTGGAGAACTACAAGTCCCAGCAGGTTATACATACAATAACAGGCTCTGAGGTGGATGGGTGTAGATTGCATGCACCTACCAATCCGGGGGGGGGGGGGGGGGGCAGGATCAGATAGAGTTATCTGATCCGCCCCCCCTCTGGATTGATAGGTGCATGCAATCCACACCCATCCACCTCAGAGCCTTATTGTATGTATAACATGCTGGGACTTGTAGTTCTCCATCTTCTCCTGGGGCTCATGGAGAAGATGGAGATTGGAGAACTACAAGTCCCAGCAGTCTAACTACAATAACAGGCTCCGAGGTGGATGGGTGTGGATTGCATGCACCTATCAATCCGGGGGGGGCAGGATCAGATAGTGTTATCTGATCCTGCCCCCCCCCCTCCGGATTGATAGGTGCATGCAATCCACACCCATCCACCTCAGAGCCTTATTGTATGTATAACCTGCTGGGACTTGTAGTTCTCCAATCTCCATGAGCCCCAGGAGAAGATGGAGAACTACAAGTCCCAGCAGTCTAAATACAATGACAGGCTCTGAGGTGGATGGGTGGGGATCAGGCTGATGACCTAATGGGGCGATCAATCAAAGAAAATACAAAAAATAATCATGTGGCTTCACTTGGCTGGCTTACCTTACCAGCGCCAGCTCCGCTCGGGCAGTGTAAACTTCAGAAAGCCTGCAGCCTGACGTCACTTCCGGTTTGCGAAATGCCGCCGGAAGTCAAAGTAGTAATGCTCCTGGCACCCATAGAGAGGAACGGGAAGCATATCAGCGCTTTCCAATGCGCCCATAGGAAATCTAGAAGCCCGCAAATGAAGCGCCATGTCTAGATTGCAGTGACACGGCGCTTCATAGGGCAGTGGTGGCCGGCGCTCAATCAGAGTGCATTAAATAAATATATATATTTTTTTTTTAGTGTATTTCTTAAAGGGGCCAAAAAAAAAAAAAGTTTTTTTTTTTATTTTTTTCCTACAGGAGGGGAGGGGGGCGGCGCCCGGGCGCCCCTATGGGCGGGCCGCCACTGGGTAACGGTGGAGCTAAAGAGTGTTGGGTCTTCTCCAGGCAGCACAACGTGAGCCACCAATGGTAAGATGGAACTTGTGACCTTTGCCAAGACCACGACTCTTTTTGCCAGCGGATGTCAGTCCACGCATCTACCTGTGTTTGTGCACAGCTTTTGTGATCCATTGGGTGCCTGGATTACGTCTGATGGCCTTGTGGAAAGTGTCAATGAGGATGATCTCAAAGAACTTTTTAAATGAAGTATTTACCAACCTAGTTGGAGTTAAGGACTCTCAGTCCTCCACAGTGAAGGGAACACTCCTCAGCAACAGACTGCAGGCTGCAAGCAATCTTGATCAGGTTAACACCATGGTGCACAGGTTTACCATAGGTGGCACCCTTGGGCACAGGACGCTTACGTCCACCACAACAAACTCTGATACGGTAGATGACATACCCTTGCTTGGCCTTGTAGCTTAGTCTACGAGCTTCGTCTGGGCAAGTAGGACGTGGGGCATGATGGAGAGACGATGGTGATATTGCCAGCATCAGACACGCAGGAGAAATTGCATCACATCTGACTGCTTCCTCCTCCATAGCTCATGCATGTACTTGTAGACACCCATGCTGGCTTATGCTGATAGCTCGGCAGCTGGAAAGCGGTCTGTCATTGTTGAAAATAACATTTCAGAACGCTAAGTTAGGGGAATGATTTTCTGAAATGGCAGTAAGTGAAGCTGTGAAAATTAGTAGACATATACAGATCAGGCTTATTATGACGTTTATAATATATAGTAAGGTGTTTTAAATTGAACATGACCTGGACTCACCAAGGTAAAGTGCTGAATTAAAACAAAATCCCCTCAACACAAGGGGTTCATTAATTGATTTGATTGGGATATTGAGCATCATACCAGATTTATTGTCTTACTTCTACATCTGTAAGCCATCTTTTCCATTTCTAACCCTATAGCACCAGGTAATAATGCCTCTGTACCACGGTATGCAATTAACAGATATAAAATGTTAGGACCTGCTTTTGATGTGCAGATAAGTGAGCAATCTCCAGTTCTGCTGTTTTTCCTTGCGGTTGGAATCATCAAAATACAGAAGATTGAAGTCGTTTTGGTGCATAAGCAATGTGAATTTATGGAAATCTTTTTTCTGGTGTTCTTTTTCTAACAATAGGATATCTTGTGCTGAAACTAGCACTGTGTGCTTGTAATGCTTACATTTCCAATGTGTGCTGGGGAAAACTGGAAAAATAAGGCATTATAGATTTAAAATGATTATAAAAACATTCGGTTGTCGTTTTTTGCTTTTTGTTCTTTTTTTTTTTTTTTAAAACTTGCCGACTGCATAAAAATGTGTATACAGCGGCAAAGTGGTTTTCCTTTACAAGATCATGTGCCTTGATCAAGATGAGGTAAAAACAATAAAAACTGATATCTGGAGGAGAGGACTGATATCTGGGGGAGAGGACTGATATCTGGGGGAGAGGACTGATATCTGGAAGAGAAGGACTGATATCTGGAAGAGAAGGACTGATATCTGGAGGAGAGGACTGATATCTGGAGGAGAGGACTGATATCTGGAGGAGAGGACTGATATCTGGGGGAGAGGACTGATATCTGGGGGAGAGGACTGATATCTGGAGGAGAGGACTGATATCTGGAGGAGAGGACTGGAGGAGAGGACTGATATCTGGAGGAGAGGACTGATATCTGGAGGAGAGGACTGATATCTGGAGGAGAGGACTGATATCTGGAGGAGAGGACTGATATCTGGAGGAGAGGACTGATATCTGGAGGAGAGGACTGATATCTGGAGGAGAGGACTGATATCTGGAGGAGAGGACTGATATCTGGAGGAGAGGACTGATATCTGGGGGAGAGGACTGATATCTGGGGGAGAGAACGGATATCTGGAGGAGAGGACTGATATCTGGAGGAGAGGACTGATATCTAGAAGAATATATATTGGTATAAACTGATGAATACATTTTTTATTCATGCATATGTATTATAGTAGAAAGTAACTTTTTTTAAATTGTTTTGTTTATAGTGCGGAAAAAAGGACGTACATTTTGTTTGTGTACAATGTCGCATGACCGCGCAATTGTCAGTTAAAGCAATGCAGTGCCATATCACAAAAAAAGGCTGGTCATTAAAAGAGAAGTATGGGTTACATTTTTATTTTATATTCATACTTACCTCGGTGGATGTCCCCCACTGTCTCTTCACTGAGAACCGAGCCACTGAACATCGTCGATGGCTCCAGTCTCACAGATCCCCCGAGAGGAAAGAGGCTGACTGTCAGTCAGCCTCTTTTTTCTCTGCTTCTCCACTATCATTGGAGCTTTGAGCCGTGGAGGGGTGAGGAGAGGCTGTCTCAGCGGCTCGCTGAACTGCCGAGACTCCCTCCCCTTCCTCTTCCACAAATGCACAGCAATGAATACTTAGTGTTTTGTGTTATGTTGTGTTAGCTGTCAAAAATTTTAAGCGTCCATCTTTTCATGTGCTGAGGTGTGTTAAGAATGATGGATGAATCAGGGCAGTTGGCGGATCCTGACCTGTAAGTTGTGATGACGCGCTGACTGATGGCAGTAACATCAGCAGAGAGTGGACTTCAGACTGTTCTCCGCTGAAAACATGTCACAGGAGTGCAAAACTAATTGCATGCCTGTGACCCTTAGGAGAAGCCCAGCCTAAAAAGCTCTGACTGGACTTCTCTAAGGGGGCAAATGCTTCCGGGGTATAAAGTGGTTAACCGCCATCTTAGTGCATCAAACCTGCATAGATCATGGGTAAATATGGCTGCTCACATGTGCATATGGTATATGTTTACTATACTAAATATACATAGAAACAATGCTTTAAATAAAATAAACTGATCACCTTCACATATACAGTATCTGAAACAAATCTACAATTTCCTAGACACACAGAATTTGAAATAATCCGGCCTTCATAAATCTGACCCTGTAGCACCAGGCATCATTGAACGTATCGCTTTACATGAGCGGGAGCTTGGAACGCTCGATTTTCTGAGAATACCACGTTCTAAACACTGCATAGTTCTTTGGGATAAATTAATGTAATATCATTTAGCAGTATTTCAAACCATTCTACTCTCACTAATTGGTTTTACAGGGGAATTAATTTGACTAGTAATGTCGGATTTGGAGAGCCTAGCAGATGTTTGAGGAAATGCATTATCAGGTTTTGTATTTCATTAAGGCGTTCTTTCTTCTTTTTTTTTTTTTTCCCCCATATAAAATTACACCTACTTTTAGCAACCCAAAAACAAAAGCCATCTGGTGCTGAACAGGAGAAATAATAAAAAATAAAACCACGACAACGGAACTAGGTAGAGCGCTATTAGACAAAGGCGGATCACAGAGACTCGGGTTAGCTTGTAAAGACAACAAGGTCACAGACAAGTGTTAAATGCCTTTGTATGAGCAAACGTACGGAGACAAGGAACATAATTATCCACCAGACATTTGGTTAAACAATATAATCATATTTCTTCTTGTGCGCTGACAGTGTACGGTACCTGTTTTCTACAATAAAGGATAACTGTACTTTTTTTTATTATTCAAATTACAGGGTTTAAGCAATGTTTAGCAAAATTGTATAATGGGACAGTAGCTAAAATACATCTGTGAAGTTGTTTTTACCTACCCCAAAAGACCTGTAAAGCTGTTCACATGGGCAACTTAAAATTAACTGTATGAACGCAAGATGAATTGTCAATGTAGAAAAAATAGTAAAGGCGTATACTGTATAACAAGTATAAGCCAAAGTATAACAGGCAACGCAACTATTGTAGTACAGGGCTGCCTAGTGATACCAGCTGCCCTCCACCTCTTATCCCGGCTAGTGGTCTCCAGAGTGGTACCAACAGCAGGAAAAAAGAGTGTGAAGCAATATACCGGGCCTACTTTCACACTGATGTGTGACGGCTTACCCACACCATGCGTGCAGTGCAGTGTACCTGCAACTTTCCTGCACTTAGCCATAGACTTCTATTATATTCTGTGGGTTTGGTCCACTTCCTGAATGCAGGGGCTTTGGTGTGCTTCCAGAAAGTGCACCACACCTGCAGGATATAATAGAAGTGTAGTATAGGCATGTGCATTTCGTTTCGTTCCGAATCGAAATTCGGACGAATTTTCCATTATTCGGACATTCGGATGCATACAAATTCCCGAATTGCTATATTAGCGAAAAATTTCGACCGTTTTCGGAATTCGTTCGTTTTCGACCGAATTTCGAAAAAAAAAGGTCGAAATCGAAAAAATTTTTTTTTCGAATTCCGAATCGAATACCCGCGGACTAAATTCGATCGAAATTCGAAAAAAAAAAAAAAAAATTCGAATTTAATTCGAAAAAAATTCTATTCGAAAAGAGACTATTTGTTTTCTAATCTGGTTGAAAATTTTTCGATTTCGACCGTTTTTTTTCGAAATTCGGTCGAAAACGAACGAATTCGAAAAACGGTCGAAATATTTTCGATTTCGACCGTATTTTTCGAAATTCGGTCGAAAACGAACTAATTCCGAAAACGAATTCAACACATGTAACGAACCTAACTTAACAAAATTTATTAAATTACGAATTGAAACGAAACGAAACGAAACAAATTTTTCACTTTTGCACATGCCTAGTGTAGTACTACCCCAGAAGGAGCTTCTGAATATTTGGGGGGGGGGGGGCATGTTACCTCTATCTTCTCGCCGTCCAGGGTAATAGATGAGATTTGAAAAAGTTCAATGTCCACACTTTACACTTCTTTTTCTAAGATTTATTTGCAGAACTTGGTAAGAAAGAAGAAGTGGTTGAAGAGGTGGAAGGGTAAACAAGTAGATAGGTTCCGGTGCATAATTTCAATCAGGAAACACTCCTGCTTCCAGCAACACAGTTCTCATCGCCACTAGCCAGAGTGGGTTTTGTGCACCCGGATAGGTCCCTCTCACCGGCCTAGCAGCTGGAGTGGCACACAAAATAAAGTACAGTCTCTGCCACAGAACAGAACCTACAAATGGAGACACTTTCGGTCCAGAATCCCCTAACACAGGATTCAGCACCCGGATATTTCCAGATAAACTTCTGTAGACCTCAAATCTGACACGCGATCACCATCAGGCCTCTCAGTGTATGGTGCGTCCTTCGATGAAGTTTCCAGGCTCTTGCATGGTCCTCTCCAAGATAGGTCCTTCATCAAGCGGCTTACTTCCTCCAGGACGAACAGCACAGGATCACCTTGAAAGCGCAGACCCAGTCTGACTATTGGGCCTACTTAGACAGATCACAACCCCGGACCAACGTGGTCCCGGAGCCAGGATTTCAGGAACACGCACCCCCAGCCAGGAGGGCCACAAGGTGGTGAGACAACAGACAAATGACCAGCAACGACAACCTTGATGCAGCTACTTCTGTCCCTTAAGTACCCCTCCCCAGCATGCACAGCGGGACAATCAACCCTCACCGATTGGCTGCCGAGGGGAGACACCCAATATCACCCTAACTTAGCTGCTGCCACCCTTGGCCTGGGGTGGTAACAACACCCCCATGCGAACAACTGCGGTCACCCCCAGCACAGCCCTGGCTGGAACAGAGGCCACATTTAGCCAATATTATATGTGCCTGAGTCAACTAACACTCAGATTCCTTTCTAAATTTAAAGCAGCGCCAGCCCAACAGGAGCAGGTCTCTACAGAAGTTTATGGCAAAGCGCAGCTAACCAAGTAAAGTCACAAATGCACTGCGATGCACCTGTGGTGTGGTTAAACTGCAGCACATTAGTGTGAAAGCAGCCTCATAGGGGGCTCAGAACAGTAAATATTATCATTGCAGTTTGAAGGGGGGTGGTAAAACCCCTTAGTTAAGACATGCTTTTACCACCCCTACCCCCACCCCACCAGGAGCCAGGAGTGTACACATGTCGCAGCCGCAGAAGGAGTTATACGCTCTGTCATGGTTGGTGGGTGTAGCACCTGCCAAGTATGACCGATTCAAGTGAATAAGGATGCTCTGCAAGTGCCCTATAACCTTGTACATTACAGCAAACAAGGGGTTAAAACAGACAGCGTTGTGTTGCAACCTTGTAAAGTGCAGCAAACAAGGGGTTTAAGTGGTTGTAAACCCATTAAAAAAAACACCTGCAAGACAAAGGCTTAATGAGCTAGTATGCATAGCATACTAGCTCATTATGTAATACTCACCTGGGATCGAAGCCCCCGCTGCAGTGCCGGATACAGCACCTGCCGGCGACATGCTGTCTTGGAGTAACTTGCAGGTATCGCGACTCCGGCGCTGTGATAGACATCGGCACAAGCCTCTACTGTAAATATCTCCTAAACCGTGGAGGTTTAGGAGATATTTCTAGCACCTATAGGTAAGCCTCAATCTAAGCTTATATGTAGGTAAAAGTGGTTCTACAGTGTGGTGCTATCTACAGTTGCTATTTCACCACCTGCTTTAAAGTTTTACCTCTTTACCCATTGGAGTATGTGTTGAGGGTGCTCTGGGATGGGAGAGGACTTGTGCTGGAAGGTGGGGTGGGTTGAGTACGTGCTGGGGGATGCTCTTGTATGGCATAGGACTTTTGCTAGAAGGTGGGGTGGGGTCGAGTATGTGCTGGGGGGTGCTCTGGGATGGGAGAGGACTTGTCCTAGAAGGTGGGGTGGGAGTGGGCTTGATTACATGTTGGGGGTGCTCTGAGATGGGAGAGGACTTATACTGGAAGATGGGGCCGGGCCGATTATGTGCTGGGGGTGCTCTGGGATGGGGGAGGACTTGTGCTGGAAGGTGGGGTGGGGTCGAGTATGTGCTGGGGGGTGCTTTGGGATGGGAGAAGATTGTGCTGGAATGTGGGGTGGGGTCGAGTATGTGCTAGGGTGTGCTCTGGGATGAGAGAGGACTTGTGCCAGAAGTTGGGGTGGAGGTGGGGTCAAGTTCGCGTTGGGGGTGCTCTGGGATGGGAGAGGACTTGATCTAGAAGGTGGAGTTGAGGGGCTGGTATGTACTTGGGGGCAAGTTGGGACGGAAGAGAACTTTTGATAGAAGATGATTGAAGGGAGGGTGGATATATACTGGGTGGGGGGGGCACTGGAACTTATCATCAATGTAAGCAGTATTATTGGTCACACAATGCAATGGCGTGAGGCTGCCCTCAGTGACCAATAGGCAAGCAGGTGACACATGTAGCTGTAAAACTGAATCTTTGTAGGTAAATCACTTAACTTACGGTATATGTATTGAACTAAAGTATATATATTGGTTTTTTAAATTAGGTATTACCAAAACCATGTAATTTGAGGACCTACCTATTCTATCCATTCAATCTGTATCCATTTTGTCAAGCCCTTGCACTATATAGTTGGTCATTATTTCTGAGTATATACCCTGCAACCTCCCCCCAAGGGCCGATATTGTGCTATACAAGGGAAAATACTGCAGAAATGTGAAGCCACACACCGCTCCTCTGAATAGCCTAAAAACAACTTTATTGATCAAAAGAAATGAGGACACTTCACTTACGCAGCCCACTGATGCGTTTCACCTCCTACTGAGGCCTAATTGTAAGCTCTGTGATTAAACCTCAGTAGGGGGTGAAATGCGTCAGTGGAGGCATGGATGGAGTGTCCTCATTTCTGCCAGATCGATAAAGTGGTTTTCGGAGTAGTTGGGCTATTAGTGTGCCGCTTCGCACTTGTACCATACAGGTTTGTTTGAGGAGGAAGATGAATCCCAGAGGTGGCATGCACCCGCGGTTGAGGTGAGTTCAGCAGAGGACCTCGGAGCGGGATCTATCAGGGCCGGGTGAGAGCACGGAGAAGCTGTGCTTGTTTGCTTAGTCTGTAGACCTTTAATTGCTGCAGTGTTGATATCCATATTAGTCACTGTGTGTTCAGTAATCATCATAATAATCATAATGTTCTTCTCAATTGCTGGCTATTGAACTGGCATATTGCACACGGTGTGAGCTGGATTGTATTGATCACCGAGCGTTGTCGTCAATAACTATTACTTACACAGTGTGTGTAAACACGTTAGTCATATTGGAGGTAAGAATTCTTGATGTGTAAAATTAAAGATCCCGAGCTGTGAAAGCAGCCTACAAAGCATAGAAAAAGAAGGTGTGTGCGCACTTCTAATACACCAACGCAATTAGGTGACTGACGCTTCGTCTACGTTGTCTCTGCATAAACATTATTGACTGCTTAAGACCAAACTCCAACCTAAACAGAGTAGGCGAGAAAGCCTGTGCTGGTTTTACTCAAAGCTAAATTCCAGCTATGCAATATTTACAATAATGCATTGTTACAGCTTGGACTTATGTACTGTAAGTATGTACACTATCTTACCAAAAGTATTGGGACACCTGCCTTTACACGCACATGAACTTTAGGCTGGGTTTACACTTGGGGCTCTTTCACACCGGCAGATCCGCCTGACAGTTTTTTAGGCGGACCTGAACGGGCGCTCAGTGCACCTCTATGGAGCCACGGATGTCAGCAGTGACATGCCCGCTGACATCTGACCCGCTCCGATCTGCCAAATTGTGACGGAGGAAAAACCTACTTTTCCATCCGTCTGGCGGATTGGATCGGGTGAACACGGACAGACGGTCCGTGTTCATCTGATCCCCCCATAGGGGAGAGCGGAGAAAAGACAGGGCGGTCCCTGCACAGTGTGCAGGGACCGCCCTGTCATCCGCCGGCTCAGTGGGGATCAACAAAGCCATCCCGGCTGAGCAAGCGGAGGTTCACGATGCGGATCATTACTGATCTGCCCCGTGTGAAAGGGGCCTTACTGTGGCTCACAGCACAGGGCTCGTGCGTCCCCGTACACCGATTCAGGTGCAAATCGGGTCCAAATTTCTGCCTGAATTTGCACCTGAAACTGAACCGAAGACGGACAGAACCCTTTTCCAGTATGGACTGTGGCCGCCTCCGGAGCTGTGTAAACCAGCTCCATTGAGAACCGGTCACTCTCCTGTCATGCAAATTGAAAACCCACAGCCAATTCGCATCAGTGTGAACCCAGTATAACAGGCAATACAACTATTATACACTATGGCCCAGATTCACAAAGCACTTACGCCAACGTAAATCACGTTACGCCGACGTAAGTGCAAATGTGCGCCAGTGTCACAATCCAATATACGCCTAAAAACTGGCCACCCTACGCCGACTTAGCTTACATACCCCAGTGTAGCGTGGGCATACTTTTCGTCTGGGTGCATGTTGCTGCTTCCATTGATTAGGCATTCAAACATGCAAATGAGGGAAATACGGCAATTTGCAAAAGTATGTGTGCCCGACGCATGCTGCGCGTAAATTTTACGTCCGGCGTACAGTTATTCCCCATAGATGAGGCGCAACCCAGCAATAGACATGCAAAGGTCTGCACCAGAGAACACAGGCCGGCGTATTGGGCATACGTTACGTTCACGGCGTACGTGGTGATCCGGCGTAGCTTAGGCAGTTGTGCCGGCGTGGTTGTGAGCATGCGCATAAGGGTGCAGTTTCATGCGTCCACGGCAACGTCACGGCGCATGCGCATTTTGTGATACGCCAGGCGTAAAACACTGCACCATGCTCGGACTATCATTTGCATGGGGTCACGCCCACTTCCACCTACGCCGGCCTGCGCAATAGCTTGCTGAATACAGTGCATGCCTCTCTGCGCTGCACCAACGTGGCATACAGCATTTGCGCTACGGCGGCATAATGTGCACCCAACTCTCTGTGAATATGGGCCTATATTCCCAAAAGTATTGGGACACCTGTTTTTTTACGCACCTGAACTTTAACCACTTCAGACCCGCGGTATAGCCGAATGACGGCTACAGCGCGGGTCTGAATATCCAACATGCCGTCAAAAGACGGCCGCCCCTTTGGGCGTTCCCAGCGCGCGCTCTAGAGCGCGCTGCGGGGAAGCCCTGTGTTGGCCGTGTCCCTTGGACACAGCCAATCACAGATCGTTTGCGATCGTTTGCGATGCGATCTGTGCGCGCGAATAAGAGATGATCTCACAGAGTTTTTACACAGAGACAGCGTCCTGTCTCTGGAGAGGAGGAGCCCGATCTGTGTTCCTTGTACATAGGGACACAGATCGGGCACCCCCCCAGTCACCCCCCCCTCCCCCACAGTTAGAACACACCTAGGATACATTTAACCCCTTCCTCACCCCCTAGTGTTAACCCCTTCAATGCCAGTCACATGTATACAGTAATTAGTGCATAGCACTGATCGCAGTATAAATGTGAATGGCGCCAAAAATGTGTCAAAAGTGTCCGATGTGTCCGCCATAACGTCGCAGTACCAATAAAAATCGCAGATCGCCGCCATTTCTAGTAAAAAAATAAAAATAAAAAAATAATAATTCTGTCCCCTATTTTGTAAGTGCTATAACTTTTGCGCAAACCAGTCGCTTATTGTGATTTTTTTTTACCAAAAATATGTAGAAGAATACGTATCGCCCTAAACTGAGAAAAAAAAATGTTTTTTTTTTTTTTAAAATTGGGATATTTATTATAGCAACAAGTAAAAAATATTGTATTTCTTTTCAAAATTGTCGCTCTTTTTTGTTTATAGCGCAAAAAATAAAAACGGCACAGGCGATCAAATACCACCAAAAGAAAGCTCTACTTGTGGGGAAAAAAGGACGTCAATGTTGTTTGGGAGCCGCGTCGCATGACCGCGCAATTGCCAATTAAAGCGACGCAGTGCTGGAAGCTGAAATTTCACCTGGGCAGGAGGGGGGTGTATGTGCCCAGTAAGCAAGTGGTTAATGGTAACTCAGTATAATGGCGCATACAGACAATCGGACATTCCGACAACAAAACCATGCATTTTTTTCAGACGGATGTTGGCTCAAACTTGTCTTGCATATACACAGTCGCATAAACATTGTCGGAAATTTTGAACGCCAAGAACACGGTCACGTACAAGACGTACGACGGCACTAGAAAAGGGAAGTTCAAGACCAATTGTGTTAGTAGAAGTTTGGTGAGAGACGATTCGTGCTTTTCAGCCTCATGCTTTTAAGTCCGTAACAGCGTGACAAATGTGCATTATGAACGCTAGTTTTACCAGACCGAACGCTTCTGTCTCGTACTTGATTCAGAGCATGCGTGGAATTTTGTGTGTCAGAATTGTCTACAAACGATTGGGGAACTCTTAAGACGTCAGCATACCAAGACATTTTGGATGATTTCATGCTCTCAACTTTGTGGGAACAGTTTGGGGGTGGTCCCTTCCTGTTCCAACATGACTGCGCACCAGTGCACAAAGCAAGGTCCATAAAGACATGAATTAGCGAGTTTGGAGTGGAGGAACTTGACTGGCCTGCACAAAGTCCTGACCTCAGAACACCTTTGGGATGAATTAGAGCGGAAACTGCAAGCCAGGCCTTCTAGTCCACATCAGTGCCTGACCTCACAAATGTGCTTCTGGAAGAATGGTCAAGTATTTCCATAGACACACTCCTAAACCTTAAAAAAAAAAAATGACCAGCAAAAGCAAAAAATTTTCAGCAAAAAAAAAAAATGAAAAAAAAAAAAAAAAGAATTTGAAAAAAAAAAAAAAATGGGGGAAAAACAAATTACTGCCCTCTGCGTGAGCCACGCCTGGGGCGCCCCCGGCCACGGCCCCGGCTTCTCAGGGGAGACTCATGGGGAAGGGGTAAAACCGGGGAAGGAGGATCAGCCCCTGATCTCTGCCCACCTGGCGGCCTGCCCTCCAAGGCCACGGCAATTCTGTCCAGGGCAGCACCAAGTGTTGCCGTGTTGGCCTGGATAGCCAGGGTAAGGGCCCTCACATCCTGCCCAACGCCTGCTGATGTCGTCTGCAGTTCGTTTAGGCAGGTTGTGAAAGCCCGGGAGTGGGAGTCCAGGTTCCCCAGCCTATCCTTGATGGAGGACAGGCTCTCCTCCATCCGCACCAATGTCTGGCTGACCTGTCCCAGATGGCGGGTCTGGAGGAACTGGTCCCTTCTCAGGGTGGCGGGCAGGAGATCGGCCAACCCCCTGGTGGTCTGGGGTGACATCCTGCCTCCAGCTGATGCTTGTGGCCGGGGAGAAGGGGAGGCCCTTGTGAGGGGAGCCATGTTGGGGGAGGAGGGGGGGGGCTCCCCCTTAGGGAGGCCTGCCTGCTGCCAGCCAGAGGGGAGGAGTCCTCAAAACCCAAACGTCCAGTGCCTGACATGGACTCCTCCTCCTCATGATTCTCCTCCTCCTCATGATTCTCCTCCTCCTCATGATTCTCCTCCTCATGATTGTCCTGCTCCTGTTGAACCTCCTCCGCGGACTCCGGCCTTGTTGGGGGGGCCTCATTAGGCTGCTGTCCTGGGGTTGGTGCGGTCAGGCCAGATGGCCCTGCACCCTCCTGCACATCTGTGGATGACACAAAACATTCACAGGTTGGAGGATCCACACACTTGCCACATATTCCCTTTCACCCCCTCCCCCACACATGCTACACACCTGATATTAAAAAATAAAACAACTTACCTGGCACCACGGGCTCGGGACTTGAGTCAAAGCCGGGCAGGCCCTCAACTTCATGCCGATGAAAGGTCAGGGCCACCGCACGCTCCTCCGCTGTCAGGCTAATACGGCATGGTGGGCCCCCTCCTGTGCCCCTGGCATGGGCATGCATTCTGGCCAACTTCTTTTTGACCAGACGCCGGAGGTCATTGATTTTTTTGTCAATCCCAGACCTGGTCCGTGTCTCCCCCTGCCCCGCTGAATTCACCTGGTCAGTGATCCTATCCAAAATCTCCCTCCTCCTGGCCGGGGTGGTGTTGGCACTCTCTGGGCCGTGGAGGAAACGCCCATACTCGCTAATGGCCCGGGCAAGAATCTGTTTTTCCACAACTGTAAAATTCAGCTTTCGTTTTCTCTGAGGCTGTGTACACACGGCAGAGAACCTCGACGGGCAGAACACATCGTTCCGCCCGTCGAGGTTCCCTGCCGGCCGTCGAAATCGGCGACCCGCCCGTCGGGAATGGCAACCAGCCATTCATCCAGACGGGCCGTCGAGCAAATAGAGAGCGTGCTCTCTATTTCTGCTCGACGGGCTTCCCGACGGGAAGCTCGCCGAGAGTGTACACACGACCGAGGTCCTCGCTGGAATGCAGCTTCCAGCGAGGTTCTCGCTGGTTTCCAGCGAGAACCTCGGTCGTGTGTACGCCGCCTCAGTCATCCTTCCAAAAAAAAACAGTCCCAGTCAACAAAATTCACGCACACAAACAAGCCCAACCAATCACAAAAAAACACACACACACAGAGAGAAAACTACTCACCAAGAAACAGTCCCCAAAAAACAAAACAAAAATACAGCAGGAAAAGAAACAAAAATAAATATATCAATCAAACAAACAGTCTCTCAAACACTTATCAAAAACCACTTTCAAAAATCTACTAACAAACACCTGATCACACAGAACACTAATCTGACAACTACAAAACACACCGCAACGAACAACAGGACAAAAGCACTTTGTTAAATGGGAAGGGACAAAGGGATGTACTTTTGCAAAGGAAGTGCGTTTGTGTGTGTCTATTTATGCTGTTTGCGTAGTTCACAACGTTGCCCTAGTCCATTTCCAATTTCACTGATTGCGCGAGCCGGCCGGCCCTTCATTTGCATGGGGTCACGGCTCATTTCAATGTAACATGCCCACGTCCTTCCCAATTTGTATTACTCCTCCTTACGCCTCTGAAAAAACGTTACGTATGCGCAATTTCCTGCGCAAAAGCTACGAGAATAGGGTGATTACGCGGAAAAATTGCGCAAGTCTAACGTAAAGGCGGTGCGCTACGCCGGTCTAATAATGCGCAGATGTACCTGAATCTGGGCCAACGTTTTCAATCATGAAAAAAAACGACGTTTTTCAAACTTCATTTTCCAAAACGACGTTGCATACAAACCATCGTTTTTCTACAAAGCTCTAGCAAAGCGTGGTGACGTACACCATGTTCGACGGCACTCTTTTTCATTGAAGCTCTGTCTCATAACTTGCTTCTGAGCATGCGCGGGTTTAAAAACGTCGTTTTCAACATCGTTTTGCCCACACACGATCACTTTTTATGACACAAAAAACGACGTTTTGAAAATCGACACAAAAAATTCAAGCTTGTTGGAATTTTTTTTTGTTCGTTTTTTTTAAGACAAAAAACGACGTTTTGCCCACACACGATCAATTTAAATGACGTTTTAAAAAACATAGATTTTTTTCATCGCAAAAAATGATCGTGTGTACGCGGCATAATAGTTACATAGTTACATAGTTAGTCTGGTTGAAAAAGTCCATCCAGTCAAACCACAAAAAAATAAACAAACAAAATAAAAAACATAGTACAATCCCATACCCCCAACTCCATACCCACAGTTGATCCAGAGGAAGGCAAAAAAAACCAGCAAAGCATGATCCAATTCCTTCCTGATCCCCCGAGAGGCAATCGGATTTACCCTGGATCAACTTTACCTACAATATTATGTACATTTAGGAAAGTCCAGAACCACCTCTGGAGGGAGTCTATTCCACATTTTTACAGCTCTTACTGTGAAGAAACCTTTCCGTATTTGGAGGTGAAATCTCTTTTCCTCTAGATGTAAAGAGTGCCCCCTTGTCCTCAGTGTTGACCGTAAAGTGAATAACTCAACACCAAGTTCACTATATGGACCCCTTATATATTTGTACATGTGGATCATATCCCCCCTTATTCTCCTCTTCTCAAGAGTGAATAAATTCAGTTCCTCTAATCTTTCCTCATATCTGAGCTCCTAATGCCTCTTACCAGTTTGGTTGCCCTTCTCTGCACTTTCTCCAGTTCCCTGATATCCTTTTTGAGAACTGGTGCCCAAAACTGGACTGCATATTCCAGATGAGGTCTTACTAATGATTTGTACAGGGGGGCAAAATGATATCTCTATCTCTGGAGTCCATACCTCTCTTAATACAAGAAAGGACTTTGCTCGCTTTGGAAACCGCAGCTTGGCATTGCATTCCATTATTGAGCTTATGTTCAACTAAAACCCCCAGATCCTTCTCCACTACAGATCCCCCCAGTTGTACTCCCCCTAGTATGTATGATGCATGCATATTCTTAGCCCCCAAGTGCATAACTTTACATTTATCAACATTAAACCTCATCTGCCACTTAGTCGCCCAATTAGACAGAGCATTGAGGTCGGCTTGTAAATTGGAGACATCCTGCAAGGACGTTATTCCACTGCATAGCTTGGTGTCATCTGCAAAGACAGAAATGTTACTTTTGATCTCAGACCCAATATCATTTATAAATTTATTGAAAAGTAAGGGACCCAACACCGAACCTTGGGGTACACCGCTGATAACCTTGGACCATTCAGAGTAAGAATCATTAACCACAACTCTCTGAATCCTGTCTTTCAGACAGTTTTCTATCCATTTACAAACTGATATATCTAATCCTGTAGACCTTACCTTACACATGAGCCGTGTGTGGGGAACTGTATCAAATGCTTTTGCAAAATCCAAGTATACCACGTCCACTGCCACGCCTCTGTCCAGGGTTTTACTTACCTCTTCATAAAAGGAAATCAGGTTTGTCTCACAACTTCTGTCTTTCATGAATCCATGCTGTCTGCTGCTTAACCACTTCATTACCGAGCCTGTTTTTCAGATTCGGTGCTTACGAGACTAAAACAGTTTTTTTTGCTAGAAAATTATTTAAAACCCCCAAACATTATATATATTTTTTTTTCTAACACCCTAGAGAATAAAATGGCGGTCATTGCAATACTTTTTCTCACACCGTATTTGCGCAGCGGTCTTACAAGCGCACTTTTTTTGGAAAAAATTCACTTTCTTGAATTAAAAAATAAGACAACAATAAATTTGGCCCAATTTTTTTATATATTGTGAAAGATGATGTTACGCCGAGTAAAATGATACCCAACATGTCACGCATAAAAATTGCGCCCGCTCGTGGCATGGCGTCAAACTTTTACCCTTAAAAATCTCGATAGGCGACGTTTAAAAAATTCTACAGGTTGCATTTTTTGAGATGACGAGGAGGTCTAGGGCTAGAATTATTGCTCTCGCTCTAACGATCGCGGCGATACCTCACTTGTGTGGTTTGAACACCGTTTTCATATGCGGGCGCTACTCGCGTATGCGTTTGCTTCTGCGCGCGAGCTCGTCGGGACGGGGCACTTTAAAAAAATTTTTTTTTGGTTTTCGTTTTTATTTTTCTTTATTTTATAATTTTTAACACTGAAAAAAAAAAAAAAAAAAAAAATTATCACTTTTATTCCTATTACAAGGAATGTAAACATCCCTTGTAATAGAAAAAAGCATGACAGGTCCTCTTATATATGAGATCTGGGGTCAAAAAGACCTCAGATCTCATATTCAGGCTTAAATGCAAAAAAAAAAAAAAAAAAAAAAAAAAAAAAAAGGGCAAAATGTAAACATATTAAATGTCTCTTTAAGACGCTGGGCGGAAATGACGTTTTGACGTCACTTCCGCCCAGCAGAGAGAGGGGGACGGCTGAGGGACATTTTTTCCCTCAGTCACATCCCCGGACAGGCAACGAGCGGACCCGATCGCCTCCGCCGCTACCGACGGCTACGGTAAGCGGCGGAGGGCGCGGGAGAGCGGCGGGAGGGGGGGGGCACCCTCTCCCGCCGCCGGTAACGGCGATCTCGCGGCGAATCCGCCGCGATGACCGCCGTTATCGTTAACAGGACCGCCCCACGAAGAGATGGATATCTCGGTTGTGGCAGCAGCTGCTGCCGTTACCGAGATATCCATCTTCAAAAACGTGACGTCTTTGGACGTGGGGCCGGTCACAAGTGGTTAAATAGTTTGTTTCCAGCAAGAACTCATCCATGTGGTCTTTTATTAAACGTTCCAGTATCTTCCCAACTATAGAAGTTAAACTAACAAGTCTAAAGTTACTTGGTAAAGACTTTGTTCCCTTTTTAAATGCAGGCACCACATTGGCTCTACGCCAATCCAGTGGTACTATTCCTGACATTAATGAGTCCCTAAATATTAGATACAGTGGCTTTGAAATTTCAGAGCTCAATTCTTTTAGGATCCGTGGGTGGATGCCATCTGGTCCAGGTGCTTTATCCACCTTTATTCTGTCTAAATATTTCTGGACCATATCACTTTTGAGCCATTGTGGATTTGGGGCTGTGTCACTCCCACCCCCATTATGGACATGAGCTCCCCCATTCTCCATTGTATACACAGAGCTGAAGAAAGTATTTAAAGCGGAGTATGCTGTTTTTTGTTTTTTTTTTGTACTTATCGTTATACGAGGCCTTTTTATCCGGCTCAGATCAGATGTTAGCAGTATGCTGGAAGGATGTAGCTAATGTCAGAAAGATTATTTTTGGATGACCCCCCACTTTAATAAATTAGCCTTCTCTTTATCCCCAGTCACCCACTCTAGATTATTTTGTAAAGGGCCTACATGCTCAGACCTGACCTTTTTACTATTAATATATTTGAAGAATTTCTTTGGGTTTGTCCTACTATCTTTTACGATCTGTCGTTCGTTTTGAATTTTAGCATCCTTGATTTCCTTTTTACATATTCTATTATATTCTTTGTAAGATTTAAATGACACTAGTGTTCCTTAATTTTTATATTTTTTAAAGGCCCTTTTCTTATTGTTTATAGCTTTTTTAACTTTGACCGTGAACCATGTGGGTTTTATTTTTAGCCTTTTAAACGTATTGCCCATGGGAATATACTTTGCAGTGAGTTCATAAACAGTCTTTTTGAAGAATTCCCATTTCTGTTCTGTGTTTATCAATGCCAATATTCTCTCCCAGTCTAAGTCCTGGAGAGCAGCCTTCATCCTTGGAAAACTTGCTCTCTTGAAATTAGGTGTTTTTATCTTTCCTGTATGTATTTCTTGCTTACAGCTACCATCAAATGAAATCATATTATAATCACTGCTACCCAGGTGTTCCTTTATCTGAACAAAAGTAATAAGCTCTGCATGGTTTGAGATTACCAGGTCTAACAGAGCATCATTCCTAGTTGGGGCCTCAATAAGCTGGACCATAAAGTTGTCCTGCAATAGGTTTTTAAATTTTTGCCCTTTAACTGTCCCAGCAGTGCCATTACTCCAGTCAGGGTAGTTAAAATCCCCCATTATTATCACCATCACAGAACTTGGCTCCTTTTCCATCTGTGCAAGAAGCTGAGTCTCCACCTCCTCGTTAACATTGGGTGGTCTATAGCAATGGCTGACCATCTGAAAATGGCACTTGCTTGGATATCATACTGAGCCTCTGACTTCATCACTGACCCAGAGCAAGTATGCAGATCATAAATGTCACAAACTTTTACCTACAAACCTGACTGGGTCAGTGACTCGTTTAAAATTTTTAAATCCAAATACCATGCATGAAAGCCAAGCTTACTAGCAAAACTTTCAGACAGAGAGGTCAGAAAATACAGTTTCCATTGTTTCCCTCTTAACAGCTTTCCTTTAAAACTGAACTCTGGGCAATTAGGCACACATCCCTCCCCTTGCCTAACTTCGCCATCCAACAAATTACTAGGATACTCTTTTTTAAACTGGTCTACCCAACATGTTCACTTAAATCCTCAGTGAATGTCACTTGATTCTCCGGGTTCCATGTCTTCTATCTTCTCTGGGGCCATCTAATTCACTCTCAGGGATCTATCTTTAGTGAACTGGGACTGCCAAAAGCAGGGGTATGGGAATTTACAGTATGTCCTAGGCCCGGTACACACGGCTGGGAATCCCGTCAGAAAATGGTTTTCCTGACGGGATTCCTGGCAAGCTTGGCTTGCCAAGCCGTGCATACAGATAGCCATTCAAAAGAACTCCTCGTCACATTTGATGTCATCGCCGCCATCTTGCTACACCCTACACTATAAATTGTATGCTACTGCACATGGGTCGAAGGCTTATCGAGCATGCGCAGGTTTACCTTCGGACAGGTAAGCATACAGACGACCGTTTTTCTCGGCAAGAAACAGAACCAGGTTCTCTATTTTCCCGTTATGATTCCCAGCTGTTTTTTCCTGACGGGAAACTGCTAGGGAGCATACACATGGCTGGGATTCCCGGCCAAATGCTCTCCTGGCAGTTTTCCTGCCGGGAAAACCGGTCTTGTGTACGAGGCTTTAGATATTTCAGAGTTGGTTAAAAGTTGGCTGGTCATCTCCCACTTCTTGCAACTGTTGGTTCTTCAGTCCACAAGCACACTCACTCTTGGTGACATATAACTTAACATTTGGGCACATTTCCCTGTCTGTGAGCAACAATTACTGTATGCAGACACCCATATAAATCAATGGCGGGTATACGATGGTGCTTGAGTAGACATGTGAATACATCTTTGTCCCACTTTGTCCATGGGGGCCTAAAACCTCCCTATAAGATGACTTGTTCCAAGCGCTCTGTCCTCAAAGCATGGGATTGTTTTATGTGAGAAAACTGATTATATTGTCTTGGAAAAAGATAACAGCGCCATCGTTGGCAGCCTGGAAAACATTGGTGAATAGGGCCCTTCTATAAAGCCACATATTCGAGTAGGGGCACACTCAACAATTTGACAAAGTTTAGAATGGATGGATCTCCTCCACATCCACCTCTGATTAGGGCCAACTGTCTACTGTCAGTATATTGGTAATTGAGATTTGATGTTCACTGCTAACGGCATTGGCCCTGGTAGTCATTGTTTTTTTCTGCCACATACAGTATGTTGTTGCTTGTACAGTTTGTTCCCCTGGTCTTACAATTCTGGAGATGGTTTTCATTGAGGTTCTTCTCCTTACTCATTCTATTAATGATCGCAGGGCTGACATGTGGGGGTAAGTGGAATATCTAGCACTTTGATGTATGCTTCTGAGTGGGGATCGTACTCAACTGGTCATATGTTATTTGAGTGTTAAGCCTAGTACACACGATCGGATTTCCATCACACAAATCCGTGGAATTTTGTCCGAAGGGCGTTGGCCGTGAACTTCTTCTGCATACAGACGGCAATACTTTCTCAGCCACAAATACAAAACTACATGTTTTTTTCTGCTCTTTAGCGCCACCCTTTGGGCAAATTCTGCTAATGTTGTGCTATGGTTAGCATTGCTGCTGAGCATGTGTGTTTTGTACTTTGGATTGGATAATCCGAGGGCACACATTTGTTGTCAACAATTTTAAAGCATGCTGAAAAACATTTATTATTGGAAATTGTGACAATAATTGTCCGATGGAACATACAAGCGGTCGGATTTTCCAACAAAACCCTTCCGTCACACATTTGTTGTCGAAAAATCCAATCGTGTGTATGAGTTTGTGTTTAGTCTCTGTTTCTTATTTGTAAATTGTTCTTTTTTACATGTACCTACTGCAAAATTTGAATAAAGAGCTTGAAAAAAAAAAGTGCATATGTACGAATGTACGACCTTGGTTGCAGACTGCCTTAAAATGATAGCTATCATTAGTCTCTTCAAATCACAGGTCCGATGTCTCCTCTGCCCAGAGAAAGAGAAGTCATTTAAAGGGGTTGTAAAGGTAAAAATCTCGAAATAGCTTCCTTTACTCCTTCACTTACCTCATCCTTCCATTTTGCTTTTAAATGTCCTTATTTCTTCTGAGAAATCCTCACTTCCTGTTCTTCTGTCTGTAACTCCACACAGTAATGCAAGGCTGTCTCCCTGGTGTGGAATGTCATGCTCGCCCCCACAAGGGAGGGGACGAGCAGGAGAGTCAGGACGCCCACTAAGGCCGCGTACACACGATCAGTCTACGCTCAGTCCATCCGATGAGAATGGTCCGAAGGACCGTTTTCATCGGTTAACCGATGAAGCTGACTGATGGTCTGATGTGCCTACACACCATTGGTTAAAAAAACGATCGCGGTGGCGTAAAACACAACGACGTGCTGAAAAAACGAAGTTTAATGCTTCCAAGCATGCGTCGACTTGATTGAGCTTTTTAACCGATGCTTTTGCATACTAACGATCGGTTTTGACGTCCATCGGTCAAATTTTAAAGCAAGTTCTCTTTTTTTTTGACCGAAGGATAACTGACCCATGGGGCTCACACACGTTCGGTTTGGACCGATGAAGCGGACCTTCAGATATTGGTTTTGACCAATCGGGTGTACGTGGCCTAACACACAGCTCCTTTCTCTACCTGCAATGTAGAGAGTGTCCTGACTCGCCTGCTCGCGAGCAAGACACTCCACACCAGGTAGAAAGCGTTGCATTACTGTGTGTAGTTACAGACAAAAGAACAGGAAGTGAGAATTTCTCAGAAGAAATAAGGACATTTAAAACAAAATCAAAGAATGAGGTAAGTGAAGGAGGACTGCACTAAGGTAAAGGAAGCTATTTAGGGAAAAAATATTATCTTTACAACCCCTTTAATGCTCAAAGACACCTGTAGCAAAATGGACTTGTAAAAAATAAAAATAAAAGAAACATTTCTTAGGCAGAGGTGGGAAACAGGTGGATCTAATTTCTATACAAGATCAAGGACAGCGCTATAGGAGTACTAAAAAATGTATAGCTGGGTAAAACTTTTCTATTTACAACACGACATGAAGGATTACCAAAATCAGATACAGAGGGGATCTTATTGTTCCTATCCTTTTAGGTTTATGTTCTGTTCGTCCTAAGACACATTTAAAGGTCACAAGTGCTTGTAGCAACAGCACCGTGGCATTAAAATGAAAGCTTTGCCTCCTATTGCTTTTTCTAATGTGCCAGTTCAATAGTCAGGCCACATCGTAGAGTTTTGCAGAGTTTAGCTTACAAAAGAGCTCCAGAAATAGTGCACTTCCATCTGTTTGTATTACCCAACACATTATGAAACTATGACAACCCTACTGATTTACAACGTAGCAACAGTAAAAGATTGCAAATAAAAAGCCCCATTGTATAATAAGCTTTGCTGATTGACATTGAGGTGTTTACTAGTTTAGTTAAAGTGGTGTGAAAACCAAAACCAAAAATGTTATATATTGCCACTCACCAACGCCTAGATGTGGTGGCTACATTGGTTTTCTTTTTTTTGCTATTTTTTTTAAACCTGGTGATCTGACCAGTAACACAATTCCTGTCCTAGGGTGTCTCCCCTCCACTGGCATTGTCAATCTGGGGAGAGGGTAGTGTTAGATGGACTAGCACAGTGGTCATCAACCCTGTCCTCAGGACCCACTAACAGGCCAGGTTTTATGTATTACCTTGGGGAGATGCAGAATAGAATACTGCAATCACTGAGCAGCAAATGATATCACCTGTGATGTATTTTAGTTATCTTGCAAACCTGGCATGTTAGTGGGTCTTGAGGACAGGGTTGATGACCACTGGACTGGCAGATTTAGATGGACTTGACATACACCGCGTACTAGGGTTGCCACCTCATCCCTTTAAACCCGAACACATATGAATTACACAGGTTCTGTGGCTGATTAGGGTGGTAATTAAACTCACTTGGTACCTTATCTGCATTAAATTAGCCTCAGAACCTGTGTAATTCATATGTGTTCGGGTTTAAAGGGATGAGGTGGCAACCCTACCGCGTACACACAACCGTTTTTCATGTCATGGAAAAAACAATGTTTTTCTCGACGTGATTCCCGTCAAGCCTGCATTGCATACACGCGATCGTGATAAAAAATGCTCGAGCAAAGCGTGGTGACGTACAACACGTACGACGGCACTATAAAGGGGAAGTTCCATTCGAATGGCGCCACCCTTTTGGCTGATTATGCTAATTTCCCTTCTCATAACTTGCTTCTGAGCATTCACGTTTTTTTCCCCCGTCATTAAAGCGCACACACGACCATTTTTCACGAGAAACGTGAAAAATGTCGAGAAGACATAGAACAGGTTCTACATTTTTAATAGCCATTTTTCTTGTCGAAAACAAATGCTCTGGGGCCTACACACAATCGTTTTTAATTACTGTACCAATTTAAAAAATATAATTTTTCTCCTCATGAAAAGCGGTTAGCGTGTACGTGGCATAACGCATTGAACTTGAACTCCAGTTAACACTTTTTTTAAGCAATTATGCCCCTTTCACATTGCGTCGGGAGCCGTGCTGGTGGTATAGCGCCGCTAAAAATAGTGGCGCTATACCATCGGATTTGACGCAAGTTGTGGCCGCTAGCGGTGCGGTATTAACCCCCGCTAGCGGCCATTAAAGGGTTAATACCGCCCGCAATGCACTTCTGTAGAGGCGCATTGCGGGCGGTATTTCCACGGTTTCCCATTGTTTTCAATGGGAAGGAGCAGTGAAGGAGCGGTATACACGCCACTCCTCTCACCGCTCCCAAGATGCTGCTGACAGGAGATTTTCTTATCTCTCGCCAGCGAATCGCCTCATTGAGGATGCAGCAAAGGAGTTTTTACAGCGCTATTTTTAGCGCTGTACCGCCTGAAAAACTCCTCAATGTGAAAGGGGCCTTACAGCGAGTCTGTTTTCACCTTTTTTGATTAGAAGCAAAGTAAGAAGGTGCACCACCTAGTAGTGCAATACCACAAAAGTTCTTATAATATATAAAATCAATACCAACATACTCACAAAGGTACACAGTCATGTGCATGTAACATGTCCAATGCCAATACAGGAAATGTGACCAACCACAGGGGAACAGCTTATGCTTCATCAGTATTGATTTTATATAATAGAGATGTTTTAATGGTATTGCACTAATGCACCTTCTTCCTTTGCTACTAATTTAGTACCACCTGAAACACTGTCAGGTGGGCCTGACCATACCTTTCGTGTGAATGGGAACTTTTATGGAAGCATCCTTTTCCTGATAAAAAACAGTTTTGTGTCCCAGCACCAGTGTGATGGGCAGATTATCTGTGCAAATGTAAGGCAACTGGCCATGCATTCATTGCATAATGGAATTCAGTTTTTTTTTTACAATAAAAGACTCAGGCATTCCTATTGTTGGCCTTCTTGTTGTGAGATGTTCAGGTAAGTCCGGGTACTTGCACTATCCTGCTGGAGTCACATTATGCAGCAGTGCTAGGCACTTCAGGGTGGAACTACTGTATATTTATTGTAATAAATATTTAGAAAAAAATGGAGTTGCCTGAAAAACAGTTATTTCACTATGTAGAGGAAACCGTTGGAGAGACATACCTGTACTATGTACTGTAAACCATTGATTACATGTGCTGGGAAGGCTGTCCACAAGGTTTAGGAGTGTGTCTATGGGGTCAGGCACTTATGTTGGATGAGAAGGCCTGGCTTGTAGTCTCAGCTCTAATTCATCCTAAAGGTGTGTCAGGACTCTGTGAAGGCCAGTCAAGTTCCTCCACCCCAAACTCACTCATCCATGTCTTTATGGACCTTGCTTTGTGTACTGGTGGGCAGTCATATTGGAACAGGAAGGGGCCATCCTCAAACTGTTCCCACAAAGT
The DNA here is from genome assembly GCA_029574335.1 of Rana kukunoris. Classification (NCBI taxonomy): domain Eukaryota; kingdom Metazoa; phylum Chordata; class Amphibia; order Anura; family Ranidae; genus Rana; species Rana kukunoris. The sequence continues at coordinate 700,510,830 of CM056049.1, forward strand.
TGGGAGCATGAAATTGCCCAACATGTCTTGGTATGCTGAGGCCTTAAGAGTTCCCTTCACTGGAACTAAGGGGGCAATCCTAACCCCTGAAAAACAACCCCACACCATGATTCCCCCTCCGCTAAATGATTTGGACCAGTGCACAAACCAAGGTCTATAAAAACATGGATGAGCAAGTTTAAAGGTGGAGGATCTTGACTGGTCCTGACCTCAATCCGATAGAACAACTTTGAAATTAATTAGAGCTGAGACTGCAAGCCAGGCCTTCTCATCCAACATAAGTGCCTGACCCCATAACCATACTCCTAAACCTCAAACCTACGGACTAATGCCGCGTACACGCCGCATATTTAAAATGATCGTGTGTGGGCTTCACATCATTTTTCAGGTTCTGAAAAACGTAAAAAAAAAAAATCGAACATGCTGCATTTTTTAACGTCGTTTTTCGGGTTGTAAAAAATGATCGTGCGTGGGCTAAAACAAAGTTTTAAACCCGCACATGCTCAGAAGCAAAGTATGAGATGGGAGCGCTCGTTCTGGTAAAACTACTGTTCATAATGGAGATACAGTAGCACATTCATCACGCTGTAACAGACAGAAAAGCACAAATCGTCTTTTACTAACAAGGAATCAGCTAAAGCAGCCCAAAGGCGAATGGAACTTCCCCTTTAGGCTGCGTACACACGATCGGTCCAACCCGATGAGAATTGTTCGACGGACCGTTTTCATCGGTTCACAGACTGATGGTCTGATGTGCGTACACACCATCAGTTCAAAAACCGATCGTGTCAGTACAGAATGAAATGAAGTTCAATGCTTCCAAGCATGCGTCGACTTGATTCTGAGCATGCGCTGGTTTTTGGACCGATGCTTTTGCGTACTAACCATCAGTTTGGACCAGTGGTCAGGCGTCCATCAGTCCGATTTTAAAGCAAGTTTTAAAACGTTGGTCCGACGGACGACAGACCCATGGACGTACACACGGTCGGTTTGGACCGATGAAACTAGACTTAAGTCCATTTTCATCGGTTTGGACCGATCGTGTGTACGCGGCCTTAGAGTGCCGTCGTACATGTTGTACGTCACCACGCTTTGCTCATCATTTTTTTTAAACGATGGTGTGTGGGCAACGTTGCTTTAAATGATGAAGTTGGAAAAACATTGTTTTTTGGACATGCTGAAAAACAATGGGCCAGATTCAGGTAGATGGGAGCATCTTTGCTCTGGAGTAACGCTTCTCATTTACGTTACTCTGCCGAAATTTTAGGAACAAGTGCTGTTATTCATGAAGCACTTGCTCCTAAAGTTGCGGCAGCGCATCGCAAATGAGCCGGCGGAATTCAAATTGGGCGGGTACGGGGCGTGTAGTATTCAAACTAAGCGCGATCCCGCGGCGAACGTACTGCGCATGCATCGAGTGTCAATGCATCCCAGTGCGCATGCTCCAAATTCTGTCAGTGAACGTCAATGACGTCACATCCCCATTCATGAATGTTTTACGCAAGCGACGCGATTTGTTTTTTTTTCGACGCAATGACGACGCCTATACTTAACATAGGATACTCCACTATGGGGCTGCTTTATCTATACGCCGCGTATCGCTTCCGGAAACTTTGTAAAGTCACTGCGTCGCGCCCGAAAAAGATCGTGAATTGCCGATTCCGATTCAATTGCGCCGATCGCATCGGAACTCCAACCCGGCGTTTCTTGTTTTCTGGTTACAGAAAACAAAAACGCCGGCTTAAAGTGACAGTTAGGCTGGCGGATCCATTGATCCGCCAGCCTAACTCTACCTGAATCTGGCCCAAAGTTTTTTTTCATGCTGAAAAATTATCGCGTGTCCGCGGCATAAGACTGTGATACCATTATTCATGTGCATGTAAACGTCCCAATACTTTTGACAATACAGTGTACTGTAGCTTCTTTTTATGTTCACATTCAAGTGAATAACTGCTAAACAACGTTTATTTATTTTTTTGCAAAGTGGCGTTTTTTTTTTTTATATTTTATATATGTATCATTTATGTTATCACTTTTTTCTTCTGCACTACTTAACAATGGGGTGTAATTCTAAAATTACAATCTAGCGTTTGGTTTCACATTTTTCTTGGCGATCCATTTGAATGTGCATTACTGTTTCATATATGATGAATTTCAATCCTAAGTACAGTACATAGCCTTTGTAAGTCATTCTTTATTTCCTACCACCAAAGTGCTGTTTAGTCCATTCAAGCCGCTGTATTCATTCTAAGTACTCCAGAGTCACTCGTTATCTTCTATTGTCTATGCTGACCTTGTTGCTGTAAAGGCATTTTTTGTATAGTTACATTTCCTCAACATTAACAAAGTGACGCTCATTTGTAAAAGGAATTCCTGGAAAGCCAGTAGAGTAAATAGAATAAAAGTTGAGTTTTTATTTTATTCATGTATATAGCTAAAGTGTGTGCAATTGTACTGATGTCATCCTGCTCTATTGGAGATTCAGAGTTTCAGGGCTATCCAAGGCCCTCTGGATGTGCGTGATCCCTGCTTATCCAACAAACCAAGTCATCATCTAGGCAGACAGCATGCATGTCTAAAGGTATAAATAACAGCGGTGCAATCGCGCTACCGGGTACACTACAATCTCAGCTGCAAGCACACCAACAAAAATGTTGAATCAATTAATCCCTATTAAGTGCATCCAGAGAAACAATGATGTAAAAATAATAATAAACAAATAATTTCATGTAAAAAAAATATATATGATGTAAAAAAAATATTAATAAACAAATTCATGTAAAAAAAAAAAAAAAAATCATGTAAAAAAAAGAAACAAATAAAATCCACTGTGTACAGAAAAATCATAGAAACAATGGGCCAGATTCAGGTACAATTACAACGGCGCAGAGTATCAGAGATACACTACGCCGTCGTATTTTACCTGGCTCTACGACGAATTCAGGTAGATTTTGGCCCGTAAGGTATGGCGGCGTAATGTATTTCTCGTGGCGGAATCGAAATACGTGATTAGGGGGCGTGAAGCATTTAAATTAGGCGCGTCCCCGTGGCGATCGAACTGCGCATGCTCTGTTCTAAAATTTTCCTCCATGCATTGCGCAAAATAATGTCGTTGCGTCATTTTTTTTGAGTAGCGTCGTTTACGTACATTCCTATTTCCGGACGACTTACGCAAAAAAAAATAAAAAATTTGAAACTCGACGCGGGAACGACGGCCATACTTAACATGGGCCGTCTAACTATAGACCAGCTAATAGCTGGAATAACTTTATGCAGCAAAAAGATGACTACAGATGCCGTAAGAGATTGCGAAGGACGATCGTAACTTTGTGGATCGTCGGAAAAAGCTCATTTGGATACCCCGACGCGGAAAACGACGGGAACTCCACCCAGCGGCCGCAAAATTATTACAGCGTAGATCCGAAGGCGTACGAAGACGTAAGCCAGTCGGATTGAAGCCCGAAGCCGTTCGTATCATGGTTTGAGGATTCAAACTAATGATACGACGCGGCGTAATTTGAAAGTACTCCGGTCTAACGTGAGATAGACCGGAGTAAGGGCTCTGTGAATCTGGCCCAATAAATCTACTCAAATAAAAGTCCAATTGAAAGCTTATAAGTCCACCATCCAATAATATGTGAAATAAATAATGTGCCTCCTCAGCAGAAAAGAAGTGCAGTTCTTCTCATTTATGCACATCACACTACAGAGTTCCTCCACAGCATGCCTAGAAAAACACGCCTACCAGAGCACTTTGACCCTCTGTATAAGAGAAGGTAATATGAGTTTGAATGTAATCGATCGTCTGTGGTAAGGTCACCCTCTGAATCACTAAGGTATTCACAAAAGGAAAAGCCAAGTGTACCACATAGCGTAAAACCATTGACATACATTTTATTAAAAAGTGCCAGAATACTCACAAAGGTAAATATATGCAATAGGGTTGATTTACTAAAGGTACATAGTCTGTGTACTCCAAGTGCACCCACAAGTGTACTTCAAGTGCAGTGCAAGTACAGTTGCTCTGGTTCTGGGGAATATACAGTTGCTGATATTCTAGGGAACATGCAAGTAAAAAAAAATTTTTTTTTAGCTTGAACATGATTTAATAGAAATCAGCAGAGCTTCCTCTCATTTCAGAGCTTCCCCTCAGATCTAGAGCAACTACACTTGCAGTGCACATCTACAGTAGTGCATAGTATATTTGCCTTTAGTAAATAAACCTCAATGACTATAATAAGTAAAGACAGCCCCATCAATCGAATGAGCCTTTTCTGTACTCTGCGTGCATGATGATATCACAAACATCTGCTCTGCCCTACATGTTTTGTCAAAGATGACGTCTTCTGTCATATTTTCTCATATTATTGGATGGTGGACCAGGAAAGGGCCGTCCCCAAACTGTTCCCACAAAGTTGGGAGCATGAAATTGTCAGAAATGTCTTCTGTCATCTTTTCTCATATTATTGGATGGTGGACTTATACATTTTCATTTTTTTTATTTACGTATATAATACTTAATACTAATATATATATATAATTTAAGTATATAAGTATATTTACTGTGTATATGATTTTTCTGTACACTGTGGAGTTCAGTGCACTTCTCGTTCTAGATGGACTTAGTTACTTTCATTTGAACTTATATTCAAGTGGATTTATTGCTGCTATGATTTTTCTGTACACAGTGGAGTGCAGTGCACTGCAAGTGCACTTCTAGTTCACAGTATATTTGCCTTTAGTAAATAAAGCTCAATGCCTACAATAAGTAAAGCCAGTCCCAGGAATCGAACATGCCACTTCTTACTCTGAGTGCATGATGTCACAAACGTCTGCTCTGCCATACATGTTTGGTCAAAGATGACGTCTTCTGTCATCATTCCACATATTATTGGATGGTGGACTTATTTACTTTCATTTGGACTTTATTTCAGTGGATTTATATTTTCTATGGTTGTTTTTTTTCTGTACATAGTACAGTACACTTCTAGTTCACAGTATATTAGCCTTTAGTAAATGAAACTCAATGCCTATAATAAGGTAAAATGCAAGTAAAATTAAAAAAATACAAATTTAGCTTGAACATGATTTAATAATACAGGGAGTGCAGAATTATTAGGCAAATTAGTATTTTGACCACATCATCCTCTTTATGCATGTTGTCTTACTCCAAGCTGTATTGGCTCGAAAGCCTACTACCAATTAAGCATATTAGGTGATGTGCATCTCTGTAATGAGAAGGGGTGTGGTCTAATGACATCAACACCCTATATCAGGTGTGCATAATTATTAGGCAACTTCCTTTCCTTTGGCAAAATGGGTCAAAAGAAGGACTTGACAGGCTCAGAAAAGTCAAAAATAGTGAGATATCTTGCAGAGGGATGCAGCACTCTTAAAATTGCAAAGCTTCTGAAGCGTGATCATCGAACAATCAAGCGTTTCATTCAAAATAGTCAACAGGGTCGCAAGAAGCGTGTGGAAAAACCAAGGCGCAAAATAACTGCCCATGAACTGAGAAAAGTCAAGCGTGCAGCTGCCAAGATGCCACTTGCCACCAGTTTGGCCATATTTCAGAGCTGCAACATCACTGGAGTGCCCAAAAGCACAAGGTGTGCAATACTCAGAGACATGGCCAAGGTAAGAAAGGCTGAAAGACGACCACCACTGAACAAGACACACAAGCTAAAACGTCAAGACTGGGCCAAGAAATATCTCAAGACTGATTTTTCTAAGGTTTTATGGACTGATGAAATGAGAGTGAGTCTTGATGGGCCAGATGGATGGGCCCGTGGCTGGATTGGTAAAGGGCAGAGAGCTCCAGTCCGACTCAGACGCCAGCAAGGTGGAGGTGGAGTACTGGTTTGGGCTGGTATCATCAAAGATGAGCTTGTGGGGCCTTTTCGGGTTGAGGATGGAGTCAAGCTCAACTCCCAGTCCTACTGCCAGTTTCTGGAAGACACCTTCTTCAAGCAGTGGTACAGGAAGAAGTCTGCATCCTTCAAGAAAAACATGATTTTCATGCAGGACAATGCTCCATCACACGCGTCCAAGTACTCCACAGCGTGGCGGGCAAGAAAGGGTATAAAAGAAGAAAAACGAATGACATGGCCTCCTTGTTCACCTGATCTGAACCCCATTGCGAACCTGTGGTCCATCATCAAATGTGAGATTTACAAGGAGGGAAAACGGTACACCTCTCTGAACAGTGTCTGGGAGGCTGTGGTTGCTGCTGCACGCAATGTTGATGGTGAACAGATCAAAACACTGACAGAATCCATGGATGGCAGGCTTTTGAGTGTCCTTGCAAAGAAAGGTGGCTATATTGGTCACTGATTTGTTTTTGTTTTGTTTTTGAATGTCAGAAATGTATATTTGTGAATGTTGAGATGTTGTATTGGTTTCACTGGTAAAAATAAATAATTGAAATGGGTATATATTTGTTTTTTGTTAAGTTGCCTAATAATTATGCACAGTAATAGTCACCTGCACACACAGATATCCCCCTAAATTAGCTAAAACTAAAAACAAACTAAAAACTACTTCCAAAAATATTCAGCTTTGATATTAATAAGTTTTTTGGGTTCATTGAGAACATGGTTGTTGTTCAATAATTAAATTTAATCCTCAAAAATACAACTTGCCTAATAATTCTGCACTCCCTGTAGAAATCAGCAGAGCTTCCTCTTATTTCAGAGCTTCCCCTCAGATCTAGAGCAACTACACTTGCAGTGCACATCTAGTGCATAGTATATTTGCCTTTAGTAAATAAACCTCAATGACTATAATAAGTAAAGCCAGTCCCAGGAATCGGACAAGCCACTTCTGTACTCTGAGTGCATAATGACATCACAAACGTCTGCTCCACCCTACATGTTTCATCAAAGATGACATCTTCTGTCATCTTTCCACATATTATTGGATGGTGGACTTCTACACTTTCATTTGGACTTATATTAAAGTGAATTTATTGTTTTTATGTTCGCAGTGGAGTGCAGTGCATTTCTAGTTCACAATATATTTGCCTTTAGTAAATAAAGCTCAATGCCTGTAATAAGTAAAGCAAGGCCCGGGAATCGAATGGGCCACTTCTGTACTCTGAGTGCATAATGTCACCACACACTTTTGCTCCGCCCTACACGTTTCGTCAAATATGACTTCTTCTGTTATCTTTCTACATATTATTGGATGGTGGACTTATTTACTTTCATTTGGACTTTATTTTTGGAGTTTTATTGTTTCTATGTTTTTTTCTGTAACTTCTAGGCCACAGTATATTTGCCTTTAGTAAATTAAACTCCATGCCTATAATAAGTAAACTCAGTCCCAGGAATCAAACAAGCCACTTCTGTACTCTGCGTGCATGATGACATCACGAACATCTGCTCTCCCCCTCGTGTTTCGTCAAAGATGACGTCTTCAGTCATCTTTTCTCATATTATTAGATGGTGGGCTTATACACTTTCATTTGGTTTTGTATTAAAGTGTATTTATTGTTTCTATGGTCTTTCTGTACACAGTGGAGTGCAGTGCACTTAAAGTGCACTTTTAGTTCACAGTATATGTGCCTTTAGTAAATGAACCTCAATGCCTATAATAAGTTAAAGCGGATGGCCCATTAAATTTTTTTTTTAAAAGCCAGCAGCTACAAATACTGCAGCTGCTGACTTTTAATATTAGGACCCTTACCTGTCCTGGAGTCCAGCGGCGTCCGCAGCAGAGGACGAGTGTTCGCGTCTTTTGCCCGAGACTGCGGGCCGGAAGTGGGTGAAGATACCTGTCTTTAGACATTTGAAAGGTGTCAAATGTAACACCGGAGGGGGGAGGGTTCCGATCAGCGGATCTTCACTTTAGGGTGGAGATCCGCTTTAAGTCAGTCCTGGGAATAGAATGGGCCACTTCTGTACTCTGAATGCATAATGACGTCACAAACGTCTGCTCTGCCCTGCATTTATCATCAAAGATGATGTCTTCTGTCATCTTTCCACATATTATTGGATGGTGGACTTATACATTATTCATTGGGACTTATATTTAAGTGGATTTATTTCTTTCTATTATTTTTCAGTGCACAGTGCATTTTTTTTCTTTTCTCTGCGCACAGCACTTATTAACCACTTAAGACCCGGACCTTTAGGCAGCTAAAGGACCTGGCCAGTTTTTGCGATTCGGCACTGCGTCGCTTTAACTGACAATTGCGCGGTCGTGCGACGTGGCTACCAAACAAAATTGGCGTCCTTTTTTTCCCACAAATAGAGCTTTCTTTTGGTGGTATTTGATCACCTCTGCGGTTTTTATTTTTTGCGCTATAAACAGCGACAATTTTGAAAAAAATGCAATATTTTTTACTTTGTTGCTATAATAAATATTCCCCCAAAAATATATAATTTTTTTTCCCTCCGTTTAGGCTGATACGTATTCTTCTACCTATTTTTGGTAAAAAAATCGCAATAAGCGTTTATCGATTGGTTTGCGCAAAATGTATAGCGTTTACAAAATAGGGGATAGTTTTATTGCATTTTTGTAATTTTTTTGTTTGTTACTACTAATGGGAGCGATCAGCGTTTTTTTTTTTTCGTGACTGCGACATTATGGCGGACTTTTTTAAATTCTTTATTTTTGTTTTTCAAGCAGATAGCCAACAACATTCGGCCAATTCATAAATCAAAAAGAGTTTGCACATGCAATTACACACCATAACAATTCCTTACAATTATATCAGCCAAACTTATATCTCTAATCTGACAATCTACATTCCCGTGGGATTACACAAACAGCTACACAGTATATCGTTTTTTTACGGTAATCTCGACCTTGTTATTCTTAACCAACTGTCCGTTTTCCTGGTCGCATTTTTACCATCTATGACATTATTATGTATTCCCCTCTTCCCCCCTGAACATCCCTATCCTTACCACCCCTTCCCCCCCCCAAAAAAAAAAAAGGAAATTCTCCCTCTGCTCCCCAGGTGTCCCCCCTCCCCCTCAGGACTCCTGCTCTCTATATTTTATATATGGGTTCCAAATATGTCTATACTTCTACTTATTGTGGACACTTCGGACAATTTTGACACATTTTTGGGACCATTGTCATTTTCACAGCAAAAAATGCATTACAAATCTTGGTGAGCAATGGCTTGCTGAATGCAGTGCTTGTATCTCTGCGCTGCGCAGGCGTAGTGTACTGTGTGTGCGCTATGCCGGCATAAATGTGCGCCCACTCTCTGTGAATCTGGGCCATTGTTTTTATTTTTGGGATAAAGGTTTTACATGAATACAGAAAAACTGATCATTGCAAGCCCCCCCCCCGTAGTGGTAAATGGTTTGTCTCATTTCTGTAACTGCAAGAAAGCGTATTCTTTTTTTTAAAAAACAGACTTACTAGCTGGATCACCAGATGAAAAAAAAAGAAAAAAGAAAGACGTTCCCTTTTTGTTTGAAAATACGTGAAGCTCTCTTTTGTTTTCTGTTGTCATTCCAAGCCCCTGCGTGGGCAGATTGGATGTTTCATTGTTATTCTCTTAGAACTTGAATAAAAAATATTTGTACCAGAAAAGAAAAAAAATCTATCAATTAAAAGCTTGCTTCTAAGAATAATACCACTTTCATTTTGACCTTTAATTATGGCATCATACACATCACCTCTGTCAGATTGTCATTCTTGTGGACCTTTTTGGAAAACGTTCCCTAAATTCATGTCAGGACAGACAAAGACAAAAACAAAAACCCATTTTTAATAGATTGGGGATGGTTGGAGCTTCAGGCAATGTTTTTTGATGCCGTCTGTGTCCTCCTGTCCCGCTGATGACTGTTCCTCCAATTTCTTGTTCTGGTATCACAGGGATAGAAAGGAAAGAAAAGGCTTGTCAATAAGTTTAAAGAAATACAAATGGAAATCCATTTTAACTCTTTGCTGATGTAGCAAAAGCATGTATCAAAGCCACAAAAAATGTCTGGAGTGCTTTTATCCAAGCATTGGTTGTACACTCACCCATCAGACATATTCAGCCAATGCAAGGGGGAGAGAGAGGGGGAGGTGAGAAAGAGAGTGGGGTGATAGAGAGATGGCGCCGACATTTTTATTGATCACAGGTGGCCGCGCGGCCCCTGTGTGTGTGAGGCCTTAGGCGACCGCCTAATTAGAGAGCAGCCTCTGACCTAAAGTTTGTGGTCATCACACTTATACGGGTTTGTTGAGCTTCCTACTCCAAAGCCATGGGCATTAAAATGGATTCACCTCTCTCCACCTTGCAGCTTCTAAAAGCTCCATTCTTCCCGGAGAGTTTTTTGCAAGATTTTAGACTTCGTTTGTTTTAGTTTTGTGGGAATGTTTACCCATTTAGCTTAAAGGGCTTGTAAAGGTTCATTTTTTTAATTTTCTAAATAGGTTACTTTAACCACTTAAGGACCGCCTACTGCATAAATACGTCGGCAGAATGGCACGGCTGGGCACATCAACGTATATATATACAGTACGTTGGTTTTAGTACCCAGCCGTGGGTCACTGGCGCGCGCCCGCAGCGCGCTCCCGTTATCCAGTCCGAAGCTCCAGGACCGGGACCACGGGACTCGCGGACCTGATCGCCGCTGCAGTGCGGCGATCCATCCCTGGAGCTGAAGAACGGGGAGAGCCATGTGTAGACACGGCTTCCCCGTGCTTCACTGTGGCCGCAGCATCGATCGCGTCATCCCTGTTATAGAGGGACGTGATCGATGACGTCACACCTACAGCCACACCCCCCTACAGTTGTAAACACACACAGGGAACACTCAAATCCTACAGCGCCCCCTTGTAGTTAACTCCCAAACTGCAACTGTCATTTTCACAGTAAACAATGCAATTTAAATGCATTTTTTGCTGTGAAAATGACAATTGTCCCAAAAATGTGTCAAAATTGTCCGAAGTGTCCGCCATAATGTCGCAGTCATGAAAAAAATCGCTGATCGCCGCTATTAGTAGTAAAAAAAAAAAATAGTTAATAAAAATGCAATAAAACTATGTCTTATTTTGTAAACGCTATAAATTTTGCGAAAACCAACCGATGAATGCTTATTGCGATTTTTTTTACCAAAAATATAGAAGAAGAATACGTATCGGCCTAAACTTAGGAAAAAAAAAATTTTTTTTTATATATTTTTGGGGGATATTTATTATAGCAAAAAGTAAAAAATATTGCATTTTTTTAAAAATTGGCGCTCTATTTTTGTTTATAGCACAACAAATAAAAACCGCAGAGGTGATCAAATACCACCAAAAGAAAGCTCTATGTGTGGGGAAAAAAAGACACCAATTTTGTTTGGAAGCCACATCGCACGATGTCAGTTAAAACGACGCAGTGCCGAATCGCAAAAAGCGATTAACCACTTAAGACCGGGTCTTAAGTGGTTAAGCTAGTGCATTGTGGTTCACTTACCTTTTTCCTTCCATTTTCCTTCTAAATGTTTTTTTTTCTTTGTTTTCTTTGTCTGAATTTCTCACTTCCTGTTCCTCCTCAGTAAGGTGTTCTGGCTGACTAACCACCAGCCAGAACGGCTCGGATGATGGTGGAAAGCTTACTGAGGAGGAAAAGAAAGTGAGAAATTCAGACAAAGGAAAAAAAACATTTAGATGGGAAATCGAAGGAAAAGTTAAGTGAACCAACAATGCACTGGCTTAAAGGAAACTATTTAGAAAATAAAAAACAAACTTTTACAACCCCTTTAAAGTGCTTTTTTTTTTATTCAGGTACTAACTTCGCACCCTGCAAAGTCTGAAGGACAGTAAACTTGCCCTTTTAAAAAGCTTAGAGAATCTTAATACCTGGTGGACATGTTTGCGTCTGGTAGGCTTTTGGGCACGAGTGTTCGGCCTACTACACACTCTGTTTCACCTGAACATCCAAAAGGTTGCTACATTTTCCTTATTGCCCTGCCCCATCTTGGCCCTACTTCCTCGTCTGCCAAAAATTGGCATCCTATCTGTTTATTTCAGCTAAGAGGACTATTGTTAAGGTCTGGAAGAAACCCACAGTCCCCTTTCATTGAGTGAGAGACCTTTTGATTGCTATGTTGTTCAATGAACAAATGTCCTCTATTCTTAATAACTCTCACCCCAAGTTCTAATAAATTAGGGAACCCTGGTTGTCGCAAGCCTTCCCAGCTCTAGCCTTGACTTGTGTGTGCTGGCTTTGACCGGCACCTCCGACGATCCCAAGCCCCTGTCTCCCCCTCCCCCTCTAACCTCACCTTGTCTCCTCTTTCTTGCCTCTTTTCTTTCCTTTTTCCTTTCTTGTCAAGACCTTGTACCCTCTTCTGATTTTCATACGTGTCCAGGACGGTTGTGTGGAATTTTACAAGTCCTTGTTTGCAGCAACAGCTAAGGCAATCTTTCCTTCCCTGGACTTTTTCTTGTTCGGTATTTATGTTTATCATGATTGGCATGGAAGATGTTCCTCCCTTTTTTGTTGATACTGTGTCTATACTAGGGGTGCAACGGATCAAAAAACTCACGGATCGGATCGATCCTCGGATCAGGAGTCACGGATCGGATAATTTTTCGGATCAGCAAAAAAAATTAAAATTATTAAATGTACATAGATTCCCCCATCAGAGCCCCCATACATCAGATTCCCCCATCTCCCCCACTGCTGTAATATACACTTAGTAATATTGCTTAATTTTTCGGTATTTTGACATAATTATTATCCCTCTGTAGTCTTTGTGTGTATCATTTTGATTGGTAGTGTGCTTTAAGTCTTGGTGGTTGGAAACTATGCAGAACTACAAGTTACAAATACATATAGTTACAAGTCCCAGCAGCCAGAAAGCAGCAGCACATTATGGAATTGCCCAAGGTTTTCTATGAAACTTCTAGTCTCCCAAGTGTCCTCACTGAAGTAGCCGTTGAATAGTCTGACATTTTTATCTCCGCATATGGATGTTATGTTGTACCTTGTATTCAGCTTAAACAGTGCAGGTGTCTGGATTTATTCTAGTACAGGCTACAAAAACGTATGTGCTACCTGTATTGGCTTGGCGGCGGCACTGAGCACATGCGTCTGTACAGGTGTGTTCTCAGATCCACGAACAGCCAGGGAGGGAGGGGTGATGATGTCGGCGCGCACCTAAGCAACCGGCGTCGGGTGTACCAAGATGGCCGACCACTCCGAAGCTAGGCCGAAGCCGCGGTCTTTCCTAAGGCCAAGGCCAAGGCAGCGCTCCGCGGATCGCGTTGTGTGCCGATTGCACCCCTAGTCTATACCCATGTTGCCCCGCTGTGTGGGGTGGACTAGGTGCTTTCTCTTGTTATTATTTTTTAAATTATTAAAAAATATTGAAACAGAAAAGTTTAGAGATCCCTTCCCTAGACAAAAATGAACGGTTAACCCATGCAGTGTGGGCACAGTCCCACTGCAATGGGAAAAAAATTGCCCAGAGGTGGGCATTAAATGTCTGGTGTTTTTGTAGCATTACCTGTACCCTTCACCTAAAATCAAATATTTTGAGTGTCCACATACTTTGGAAATATGATTCAGTTTCACAATTTTTTTGGTATATAGATCAGATATTGTACATGATGGCAGGAAATGTAGACTTGGTAAAGAGTTACCAATAAACTGCTAGGGCCAGATTCTCAAAAGAGATACGCAGGAAACACCGTCGTATCTCTGTTTTTTTACTGGGTATCTATGCGTGTGATTCCTAGAATCACTAACGCATAGATACAGTGAAGATCCGACAGGTGTAAAACACTTACACCGTCGGATAGTAGATGTGATTACTTTTCTGGCCGCTAGGTGGCCTTTACGTTGTTTTCTCATTTGCCTATGCAAATGAGCCTAATACTCCGATTCCCAAACGTTTTTACGCCGCCCCGTCGTCGTTTACGTTGTTTCTGTAAGCGTAAACCTACCCCTGCTATATGAGGGGTAGGTTTACGAAGTTCCGTCGTTGCCATGTTAAGTATGGCGTCGGGTCAGCGTCATCTTTTTCTGTCGGTTACGTCGTTTTACTAAGTCGTTCGCGAATAGGGCATTGCGTAAGTGACGATCACGTCATTTTGACGTCGGTTTCAATGACGCTTTCCAACGTGAGCTGGAGCATGCGCACTGGGCTTTTTTCCCGGCCAGCGCATTTAAATTGGGGGGCGCGCTTAATTTAAATACAAGCCGCCCCCTTTGAATTACGCTGGGATACACAGGGCCATTTACACTACGCCGCCGCAAACTACGGAGCAAGTGCTTTGGGAATACGGCACTTGCTCCATTAAGTTGCGGCGGCGTAGTGTAAATGGCTTACGCTACGCCGCCGCAGATTCTATGTGAATCTGGCCCCTAATGTTCACTGCTGATACAATACAGCCCAGAAAAAGAAGGAATTTTGTGGATTTTCCAGCTCCTACAAAAGGGTTTCTTCTACACTTACCAAATATGCTCTCTCACACTCACCAGGGTTTCCGTACATCCTTAAAATCTCATTACGCTGTCCGCACTGACATTTCCAGTTTCACAGAGCTGAACACACTGTTAATAATACAACCCTCTGTATGCTTTATACTTCAGAAACACCAGTATAATTTTTCATTAAACCTAGATAATAAGACGTTGTTCCCTCTCAAGTAGTTCTACTTTAATTATATCTTCTTGTTTGTTCCTTCTACTAACCTCCTAGTCCTATTTTAAATATTGTGCTAAGCCTTCTATTAGAAATGGCGCTTTTCCAATCCGGTACTGGCTTTCTTTCAGGACGTGTGTAGGACACTAGACGGGCTTCATTTACATACGCCGCAGAGAAATAAATTGAATTGGTGTATGTTCCCCATCTCGAAACTAATTCACACTCTTGCCACTTAGAATCCTCTGAGAATTATTGCGTTCCCGTGCTCCACCTTCCTAACATTAATTTCCATACAGCTTGGAATGACCATTTATTTGCGCTGACAACTGTATGATTGCAAAAGTGCTACTTTGAAGTCTCCTTTTGTTTTTCAATGCAGGATTATAGCTGGAGGGTGGGATGCTATTAGTATAATCAGTGAGGCAATAAGGGCGCGCATTCAAGTGTAAGGTTGGCATTAAACCTGGAAGCAAAAGGCGGTACAGTTAAATGTCAGCAGCGCCTTTATCCAGGTCGTTGGCTGTTTCCTGCGGTTTGGTGATCCATTAGGACTGTGAATGTAAAAAAAAAAAAAGCGAATATTAATGCACACTTATTGACACTTGTATGAAGTGTGAAGGTGGAAAAAAAGTTATGTGTAGCAACTCTCAAAAGACAATTATTTCCTGCTTTAAAGGAGCACTACAGTTTTAAAGTGTCTTTTTCCAAATGACATAAGTTAATAATTTTAGATATCTTGAACACGCAGTGAAAGCACTTTAGAACAAGTCCTTGTTTATATCTCAGTATATATACCTATAAAGCTAAAGGAAATAAAAAGTAAAAAAACTTTTATTGAACAACAGGTTTAAAATTGGCTGGTCTAGACACTTTGGGCCAGATCCACATACAGTAGAAATAGATGGGCGCATCGTATGTGACATACGCTACGCCACCATACCTTACCTGGCTTTAGTTCGAATCCATAAAGATTTTGCGCCGTAAGTTACGGTGGCGTAGTGTATCTGAATCGGCGTAACGGCGCGGAATTCAAGTTGGGCGGGTAGGGGGCGTGTTTCATTTAAATGAAGCGCATCCCCGCGCCGATCGAACTGCGCATGCTCCGTTCTGAAATTTCCCGCCGTGCATTGCGCTAAATTACGTCACACCGACGTTATTTTTTTTTTTACTAGCGTGAATTACATACATTCCTATTCACGGACGACTTGCGCAAAAATAAAAAATAAATCAATTTTCAACGCGGGAACGCCGGCCATACTTAACATAGCAAGTTTAACTATAGGCCGCAAAAAAGCAGCTTTAACTATACGCCGGAAAAGGCCGACTAGAAACACCGTAAAAGAATGTTACTGCTGCGTGTACGTTCGTGGATCGGCGGAAATAGCTCATTTGCGTACTCGACGCGGAAAAGGACGAGAACTCCACCCAGCGGATGCAGAAGTATTGCATCTACGATCCGAAGGCGTACAAAGGAGTATACCTGTCTGATCAAACCCAGATGCTGTCATATCTTGGTTTGAGGATTCAAACTAAAGATACGACGCGGGTAATTTGAAAGTACACCGGCGTATCAGTAGATACACCGGCGTACACGCTCTGTGGATTTGGCCCTTCATTTTCTGATCTTATACCATTCCCACAATATAAATATACTGCAGGGGTACATAAAATTATTAAAATAAATTGCATATCCACCAAGTCAACCCAACGCGTTTTAACATATATAAAGTCTTCATCAGGG
The DNA here is from genome assembly GCA_029574335.1 of Rana kukunoris. Classification (NCBI taxonomy): domain Eukaryota; kingdom Metazoa; phylum Chordata; class Amphibia; order Anura; family Ranidae; genus Rana; species Rana kukunoris. The sequence goes on from CM056049.1 coordinate 700,527,162, forward strand.
CATAAGGAGGTGGAAGCAATCCTAAAAAGCAAAAGAAAATGCATAATGAAATTTATATGAAATTTTTACCAGATTGTACATGATTTTATATGACATTCAAAGCAAGTTTAATGCACTTCCAAAGATATGAACGTGACTGGATGTCAAGACGGACAGGTAATGGCTCAGTGGTGCAGACCACATGGGTCTCAGCCCAATGCAGACCTCAAGCCCCACAGAAGAGCAAAGGCTATCAAGCTGAAGGCAACATAGGTGGCTTGCTCGCATTCACTGAATTGAATCAAAGCATAGGGACACTCTTTAGCTGATCCATACATTTTTTTGCAAGGTTTTATGATTAATAGATTTTTATAGACATTTGTTATTAATTATGATAATCCTATAATTACTAACAAATGTCTATAAGAATCATAAATCACTGGGGCATCCAGTCACGTTCATATCTTTGTAAGTGCATTATACTTGCTTTGCATGCCATATGAAAATAGTAAAATCACATACAATCAGGCAAAATTTTATATAAATTTCATTTTAAATGCTTCCACTTCCTTTACCCCTAATGAAGACTTTATATAAGTTGAAACGCATTGAGTTGACTTGGTGGATATGCAATTTTTTTATATAATTTAATGTATCCCTGCAATATATGTACAGTATATTGTAGAAATGGTATAAGATCAGGACGTGAAATGTCTAGACCAGCCAATTTTAATCCTGTTGCTCAATAAACGGTTTTCTACTTTTTTTATACCAATTTGTAATTGTGTGATTTCTATTGCTGAAACAAAGTTTAATGGGAGATATCTTTTGTTTAGTGTACCAAGGATGGAGCAGCCTTCTTCCCATGATATAATTGCTACTCTCTGCTTTTATAGAGCTATAGGTACCATGGAGGAATTCATTTTCAAAGTTAACATCAGAGGCAGCAAAATCATAGTGTCTTAGGCCCGGATTCACGATGGATTTACGTTGGCGTATCAAAAGATACGCCGTTGTAAGTACAAATGTGCGCCGTCGCATCTCTGCGCCGATTCACAAAGCTAGATACGTCGAAAAGCAAGGCTTTAGCCGCCCGACCTAACTTGCCTACGCCGCCATATTGTGGGCGCATAGTTACGCTGGACGCATTCGGCGTTCCCATTTTAAATAAGCAAATGAGTAAGATATGCCGATTCACGAACGTAGATGTGCCCGGCCGCTTCATATACACGATTTGCGTAAGGCTTACGTCCGGTGTAAAGTTACCCCTCTTATAGCAGGCACAGGTAATGCAAAGGTATGGGCCAGGGAACGACGCCGTCTAATTTTACGTCGTAGGTTTTTGTAGGTTACATTCACGTCGTAGGCAGTGTTCGACGTATCTTAGGCAGCTATTTCGACGTAACTGTGAGCATGCGCACTGGGATGCGTCCAAGAGACGACACATGCGCAGTTCTTTTTTTAAGCTGGTGCCATCATTTGCACGGGGTCAAGCTTAATTTAAATATATCACGCCCACTTCCAGCCCACTTCCACCTACTTTGACTTACGTTGGCTTACGCCGACAACTATACGCTACGCCAGCGCAAGGTTTAGCGCATATTCTTCGTGAATAGCAGGCTTGCTTCTCTACGTTGTGCCGGCGTAGCGTAAAGAAGATACGCTATGCCGGAATAAATATACGCCTCTCTACGTGAATCCGGGCCTTAGTTTTTATAGAGAGCAGAAACGTGAAAGTCTGGTAAACCTTTAATGCAATCAGTGGATGTTTTTAAGATGCTAGAAATTAAGTGAAATCTCTCTTGAGAGTCTCTGTTGTGATCTTTGAGGATGCATTACTTCATAATATATATGACTAGAGAGGTCAATGAGAGCTGAATACTAGAGATGTGTAGGATCAGGATGTACAGGGACAATGCTACAAAAATGTATCCATTCTAACTGTACAAAAGAAGAAAATATGAATAAATGTAAAAACAAAAAGGAATTGTACGTTGTTCTAGGTGAAATATTTTATTTGCTAGAATATTGAATAAACTTGCTTGGGTGCTGAAAAAATAAACTATATCGTAACATTTTATTATAAATGATAATATTTGATCATCAGTGGTTGAAATGACTGGAAACGAGTGAAAATAGCTTTAAAGCCCTATTAAACCCAAAACAATCAATTACTAGACATATGCATTTGTTTTTGTCTGAATGTATTTTTGTTTGAATTTCGGGGATTGTTGCTCTAATATAGAAGGTTTGTTACTAGCTAGATCCTAAAAAAAAAAAAAGAAAACAAATGCAGCCATCTATTGATTTGTAAGCTGCAATATATAACATTTTTAGTTTTAGTTTTTGGTTTAATACCGCTTTAGGTTGGATATACATGACTTGAATTCTGGCCAGTTCTTGTAAAATTACAAAAATTCGAGCCATGGTTGGCCCTACACTTATTGCCCAGCCCACACACTTTGATTGGGAATTTGAAGGTCCCCAGCAGAAAAAAAACTCAAGAATAGTGACCGCAGCCAATCAGCCAAATATTGAAAGTTCAACAATATAATGACTTGACCCCAAAGGAGGAGTTTGCATTAAAAGGCATCATAAATTAGGTAGAGAAATATGGTGCCTAAATGCAACCCCGTGTACATCATTTTTCAGCAGCACTGTTCAATAAATCTTTAAGCTGACCATACACAACCTAAATGCCTGCCTGTGCCTGTGAATTGTTTAAAATGCAAGCCATGGTCGGCCCCACTGACACTACCCAGCGCAACAAACTTCGATTGAGAAATTGAAGGACCTTGGCAAAAACAAATCAGCTGAACAGTGACTGTAACCAATCAGCTGCAGGTATTTGGGTATTCTGACAATCTGAACAGTGCCTGAAGCTTATTGGCTGCAGTCACTGTTCAGTCAACCCAGTAGTGTATTTAGGTTTTGTGCTGCCCGAGCCCTGACTAAACTCGAGCACCACCTAATGTAAATATGACCCACCCTTCCTGTCAAGGCCACACCCCTTGCTGTTTAAAACCCGCCCTGACATTTTCGAGTGGAGACACTAGTTCTTAGGGCCTGGGGGGGCATTGGATTCCCTTAATTTTCATAGATTTCCTCTCACTTCCTGTTTGGCTATGGGGCAGGAAGTGAAGGAAAATCTCTGCAAAGGGACAGGGATGGAAAAAAAATCAACTGACAAGGACTATAACCCTCCCTTACTCTATCCAAAATGGGAAAAAAAAGTGTTGCCTATACTGTAGGTCTACTTTAAGCACAAATTTCTGATAATTTTACGGAGAGGACTAAGAAGTTATAACCATGACGATGGTGCAGCAGAAAACATATAGGACAACGAGGAAGGTTTGTGGTCCAGGATGATAGGACAGTCAAAATCAGAAGCAGCTTGCATTACACTAAGGCCGCGTACACACGATCAAATCTATCTGTTGGAAACGGTCTGTCAGACCGTCCCAGCAGACAGATTCGAGAGTGTGTTTTCGGGCGAGCAGACGGATTTGGCCAGCTGACAGATTTTAAAGCATGTTTTAAAATCTGTCAGCTGGGAATCCGTCCGCCCGACATGTCTGCTGGTTAGTACGCTAAACAGCAGACATATCTTCTCGCACATGCGTCGAATGGATTCGACGCATGCGCGGAAGTAATTTACTTCCTGGTGCGGTGACGTGGCGGTGTCAACGTCACTGCCACGTACCGCGCTGTCTGCTGGCGGGGATTTTGGTTTGATCGTGTGTACAGCGATCAAACCAAAACGGCCAGCAGACAGATCTGTTCAAATCGGTCTGAACAGATATATTTGCTGGTGTGTACGCGGCCTTACAGTGTAGCGCAAGCCGGAAGGGACTCTTTCCATGCTGCCCCCCTGCAAAAGGCTGTGTTAGACCTGGGCCAGGATACAGTGTTGAGCCAACCATTTTCCACCCAACTCTTTCAATTTTCTGAAGTTTGTCGAGTTGGGTAGCCTCAGCAGGGATACCTATGGCTTGAAATTATCGAATACACAGGAACTGCCCAGAATCCAACTTGTGTATGGCCAACTTAAAGAGGCTGCTGGCTGTCAAAATATATAATAGCTTGCAGAGGGAGATTTGTGCATCCATGCTTAGTTCAGCCCAGTGGCCAGCTTTAGAGGATTGGAGGTGTGTTGTTGCAACATGCTGTGCATGGACGACAGTTGGTGGCGAAAAGAAAGCATTACAACAACTATGCTCTGTTTGGCTAGATTCAGGTAAAATATGGGTTACTGAACAAACTTGGCTTGAGCCTGTGAAAGAAGTCTATTTCTGTAACTGAAGATTAAAATCCTTGCAACAATCTGGAATCCGAGAAAAGAGAACCATCGCTCAAGGGCTACAGATGTTTTTTTGTTCTCTTCAAGTAAAGAAGTTATCTTTCATCATGATCCACAAAGAAAACACAGTTCCAATGGAATGTGCTGTTAATGAAAATTTAGGCTTTTTTTTTGTCTTTCGCTAATAGTTCAAATTTCTCTTGTGGTTGTGTATGTTTTGCTTTATAAATGTGTGTTAGGTTAACAGATTTTGTAACCAATAAGGTCCTAATGCACTTTTCAAGACTTAGACCAGGGGTCTCCAAACATTCTAAACAAAGGGCCGGTTTATTGTCCTTCAGACTCTTGGAGGGCCAACGGGATTGGAAATTTTCCTGGCATCATTGTAAGTAAACATCTGGTATTAGGGGGAGGAATAGTGCCCCATTGCTGATATCAAAGGGAGGAATAGTGCTCTAATAGCTCTGTTAGTGGGAGAAATGGTGCTCCATTGTCAGTGTCAGATGGCAGAATAGTGTCTCGTATCAGTGGGAGGTATGGTGCCCCAAGGGCCGGATAAAGGCAAGCAAAGGGCCACATCTGGCCCTCGGGCCACAGTTTGGAGACCACTGACTTAGACAGTCATGTGGCCTACTAATCCTAAAATTCCTTCCAAAATTGGGATGGTTGCAATGAAAGCTTTAAATCATATACAGGCTTGATTCAGATACTATTGTATATTTATCTTCTAAATGGTTTCTCTTGATTCTTACAGGTAACAACCCTGGTAAACACCAGTAGCAAGGGCCCTTCCGGTAAAAAGAAAGGTCGATCTAAAAAGGCCCATGTGCTTGCAGCATCGGTGGAGCAAGCCACCCAGAACTTTCTGGAAAAGGGGGAACAGATCGCTAAAGAGAGTCAGGATCTAAAAGAGGAGCTAATCTCCGCTGTGGAAGATGTCCGGAAACAAGGTATGAGTGTGCGTTATGTGGAGACAATACAATGGACAATATGGACTTAGGGCTCCATTTTTACTTTCAATCTTTTTTTATTGAAAAGTTTAAGATACAAACCAACAATCGGTGCAAATGATAGATCCCTTTCGAGTCATGTCAAATAAACATAATTTAAAAAGCATAACATTAGAAAACGGGACAAAATGAAGCTACCACAATGGTCAAGGCCGAACCATAGTAGAACTCAAAGTGAATGTGGCTCTATAGGTGCCTTTAGAGCAGGGGTGTCAAACTCAAATTCATCAGGGGCCGCATCAGCAGTTTGGTTGCTCTCAAAGGGCCGGTTGTATCTAGCAGTCTCCAATAAAGTTTTCTTGCGCTGCGTAGGGAGCGCAGGGTTCAGGAGTGTGCTATGCAGTGTGCAACAACTGATTGTATCCCTCCTCCTGGGTTTTGACCCCACTACCCCCCCTCCAGAAAAAAAAATGCCATCTATGCTCTCTCCTTTCTTACCTGACCCAGCTCTCAGGCTGCAGCCCGCTGCTGGATAAAAGAAAAACATAGCCGTCGGAGCTGTCAGGAACCTCGGACACTGACATCTATGCCAGGAGGACGGTGCATGCACTCCTCTCACAAACAGCTGGTGCTGCTAGATAGACTGAGGAAGAGAGAGAGCAGAAATTGTTCCCTTGGAGACCAAACGGCCGCTGCTTATGCGCTCACACATAGCTGGCGCCACTGGCGTGACGCAGGAGGTTTACTCTTGTTGCCTGGGAGACCTGCCGGTGAGAAAAATAGACATCGGCGACAAAAAGAGGTGGCAAAAGTGAAACCTAGCAGGGCACAGCCGAGGAGACGTGGCAAAAGGGGGTCGCTGCACGAGCCACACGTCAAGGCCTGGCGGGCCGGATATGGCCCGCGGGCCTTGTGTTTGCCACCTATGTTCTAGAGGTTGCTAAATTATGCCAAATGAGATGCAAATCAACTTCAAGGTATATCTTGGCTACATATTGATACTACTGCCCACATGAACCCTATTCACTCTCTTGATATATTTAAAGGTTTCAATTATGTCTCCCCTTTCCCTTCTTGCTTAGGATTGTACTAATTATAGGCTTGTGAACAGGGGTGGGTCAAGGTGATAGGGTGGGTACCACATCCAGGGCAGCAATGAGGGGGGTAAGGCATGACACCTGTAAGGGGCCCGTTGGTCCCCATGGCCCGCCCCCTTGTGTCAGGAGAGAAGAGATTACACTTGTTTTTTTTTTTTTGTCAGCACCCCCCTGGTTCTCTGCTCCAGGGCGGCCCTGTCTAAAGGGGCCCCAAAATCTGTGATGGCTGCCCTGACCACATCTTCCATGTTTCCTTTCTCATTTGGCACCAAGCAAGGGTCACTTGAGAGGCTTACCCTGGGATTAGTTCCTTTGGGCTACGCTAGGCACCATGGAAGATGAATCATGTCCAAAGGAGTGCGGACAACATCTCCCTCACTGCAAGAGGCTTTCTCATCTATAACACACATGTACACACTTAACGACAGGCTGCTAGAGAACCTTCCTTACCCTTGGTAACTACTTGTATCTTCACACTATGTTAACTTATGTACCACTGTCTTTATACCCCAATGTGTTTAATGACCGGAGCGGTAGACTATGTGTTACTTGCATTACACCCCTTTAGTAACTTCAGACCAGACAAAGGCAACGTTTCAAACATTTTACTTGAAGAATAAATTAACATGATGAAAATGACAAATTGATAATGATTAATTGTCTGCCGGTTGATCCAAATTCATAATAGTGAAATCTGCAGCGAGCTAAGAAACACACTGCAACCTCACCTTTCAGCATCTCAGCCAGCAAAGAGGAGCTAGCTGGGCCTGCACAGCTCTTTTATTAACAGCATAAAATCACAAGTACATTGATTGGTTAGACACATTTCACTCCCATTTACCCTCCCATTTTCATGCCCCGCCCCTCATGACGTCTGTAGCACATGGCACACATTCCTTAAGTCCAGGAGCCATCTTTATTTCAGACGATGGTATAGGCTATGGGAGGAGCTGTTTAGGAGCAAGAGGCAATGAGTAGAAGTCCATATTTGGAAACAGCTCTTTATAGTACAAACAGTACCGGGACATACATTCCTTTGATGGGAGGAAGACAGGGAAGGGGGGGAGAAAGTTGAACACATTTAAAACATAATGGAGAAGAAATGGCATCTGCTCTCGACTTCATAATTTTTAAAACTTAATATCATATCCGATAAATCTTATCAAGGAAATAAACACTATTGTGATACATATTTTTCACACATGCATATATATAACAAATATAGAAAAACAAATAAACAATATCATAGCATATACCCATATACCCATATATAATAAATCCATCAACATTTGAGTAGCTCTATTCATAACACAAAAATATTCATTTTATTTTCACGTCCACCACAAAATGACAGTCCAAGATAATTTCCTAACATCTCTAGTCCCTAACTTCAGGCTTGTTGCCGCCCCAGCATACCTGTTCAAGCAAGAGTCCAATACTGGTTAAGTCCATGTCTGAAGCTTAGGTTCGGCAGGACACAGGCTATCCAGACTCCGGCAAATGCATCATGCAGAGAATTCCTCTGATCCAGGCCCCCTTTTATAGCACACAGGACCGGTGGGTCGGCCCCAAGAAAAACCTGCCAAGAAAAGCCTGGGAGTTGCAGTTAACCACTAACTTCCTGATGGGGCAGTAGAAACCTCTACCCGCCTACTAGCTTAGCATTTCAAATCTATAGACAAAAGTAATTTAAATCTAATCTCTTAAAACATACACAAAGCCTTTCGTAATTTTTACTCATTTTGTGAATAGTTATTATCCTACCACAGTTCTGTTTCTTCCTCTTGTGCTACACCAACTTTTTTATAGAAAGACAAAAAATGAAAAAATTAAGTATGCGGAAGCCTTCTATAACTTACATTAGCCTTTTTTGTGAAAATATTTCAACATGGGAAGATCCTCTTCAACCAAAATTTCATTTTTTCCCCCCAAGACCTGTGAGCGCTTGGTACTGAAAATACACAAATATAGTCATGTAAATCCATGTATCGGGCTATGATTGAAGTGCAAATCCTTAAGAAAAACAATATTTAGCGGGGAGAGACATCAGAAGACTCCAGGCTATAGCTCTGCCTCTACTCACTCCATCCATCCAATAAAGGGAATGTTCTTTACTTTGATATCAGTCACAGGTATACAGTAGCTCATTATTGGTGTGCACCATTCTAGCATTTCAGAATAATATGTATAATGTAATATGATTTTTTTCCTTCATCTATATGCAGAGAAGTAAATCCGTCTTTCTAGTAGGCAGAACAAAGATGTGGCAAAAAAATGTATTTTTTTTCTTTATTTCTTACATAAAAGTGTGCTTTTATTCTGTTTTAAAATGTTTTCTTTTACTTAAAGCGGAGTTCCACCCAAAAGTGGAACTTCCGCTTAATCCACTCCTCACCCCCTTACATTTGGCACAATTTTTTTGGGGGGGGGGAGTGGGGGCTTCAGTAGGAGTGGGACTTCCTGTCCCATTTCCTCCTTCTGCCCAGGGACTGCTTAGTAATGGTGGTGATCTGCAATTTTTATCAGGACTGCGATATTGTGGCAGACACATCGGACACTTTTGACACATGTTTGGGACCAGTGAGAATTATACAGCGATCAGTGCTATAAAAATGCACTGATTACTGTAAAAATATCACTGGCAGGGAAGGGGTTAACACAAGGAGTTAACTGTGTTAACTGTGTTCCCTGACTGTGTTCTAACTGTAGGGGGTTACTCCCCCCCCCCCCCAAATATGTTTTTTTTTTTTTAAATGGGATATTATTATAACAAAAAGTAAAAATATTGGACTAACTAGGGGAAGAGAGATATCGGTGTTCATACATTGAGTGAACACATGATCAGTCTCCTCTCCCCTGAAAGAACCGGGATCTGTGTGTTTATACACACAGATCCCGGTTTTTGCTCTATCACGAGCCATTGCAGGTACCCGGCAGTCATCGCGCCTGCCGGTCACCTGCATCGGCTCCGACGGCGAGCCGAGGGCGCATGCGCCCCTAGTGGACAAAAGGGCAAAGTGACGTATTCTAACTAAATCTATTAATTATAACTATTCTTAGAATATTAACTATTCTTAGAACTATTCTTATAAAAATCCTTAGAGGGTGGAAAGAATAAAAAATCTGAAACTACCATGTGAAAACAGAGGCCTTTCATTCACAAATCCTTGGACTATATTTTTAAAAATAGAGGCTGTCCCTAGGATGGATGGTAATTATGACATTTTAATTAGGACTAGAACAATACAATGAAAGATGTTGGAAAGGTGGAAGGAAGAGAGAAGAGCTTGCCTGTGCGATGCATGTCCTGTGCTCCTCTGTATAAAGTCAGTTCCATAAAGACATGTTTTTTTGTAAAGGAGCTCATGTGGCCTGTAGAGAGCCCTGAATGCAACCCTACTGAGCATGTTTAGGATAAATGGATAAAATGATTGCAAGCCAAGTCTCCTCATCCAAACACCTGTACTAGACCCACGCAAATGATCTTTTGGCTTAGGTTGGGTTCACACTTGTTCGACAAATGCTCCGACATTGGGAGCTCATGTTGCATGACATGTGCAAATCAATGATTCCCTATGAGCCATCTTAACTGGTCCAACACAAGTCGGGCCAAATTTTAAAATTCTCCCTGCACTACTTTAATCCGATTTTGGTCCTACTTCAGCCCATTAAATGTCATTGAAGTCAGATTAAAGTAGGATCCTTGTTCTAACCATCCATCTAGTGACATCCAACATGGTGATTCCAGCAGCAGCAAAAAGAATTTATGTCACACTGGGATTGTGTTGATTGGCCAAAGGACAAGTCCTACTATCTCAAAGTCGGAGCAAAATATTATCTTGTTCATTCAAGTCGGATGGAAGTAGGACTAATTTAGAAAAGATGTAGCAGGGCAAAGTAGGATGATAGTCGTGTCATACAAGTGTGAACCCAGCCTTAGGCCCCTTTCACACTTGTGTGACTTCAAAGTTGTGCGATTTTACCGCAATTTCGCAACCGCGATTTCAAGGAATGCCTGTGTAATTGGCATCAAAATCGGACCAAAATACTGCAGGGACTACTTTGAAGTCAGAACAACTTGAAGTCATACTAATATAAATAGTTGTCATTGGAAATCATGGGGAACGACTTGTCATGCTACTTTGCAGTCCAAAATCGTGGGACAAGTCGTACAAGCGTAAAAGGGGCCTTTATGAGTGTAATTTCCCACAGACACCCTCCAAAACCTTGGAGAAAACATTTTCAGAAGAGTGAGGGTTGTAATAGCCACAACCAAAGGGTGGGACAACTTTATAGCAATGCTTTGGCCAAATAATGTACTTGAATATTTTTCTTCAGTATGGTTTACTATATATGAATATATGAGTACAGGTCCACTTTAAAAGGCGCATTTTAGTATTGCCTTGAAGTATTATATGTCACTGTTGTTGAACTCAAAAATATTTGGTAATCTATAATGTAAAGATAAAAGTGATTTGTTAAATATAATTACTATCTACGTTACCTTAAACTTTGCCTATAGTTTACTCAAATTCATTCTTACGAACACTTCTTTTGTTTTTTAACCACTAGAGGGCCGCGCTATAGACAAAAGACGTCCATAGTGCGGCTCTCAAGTGCCAGGTGGGCGTCTTTGGACGGCTTTTTATGTGCATTACCCGCGCGCGCCACTGGGGGGCCCTCAGCGGGTAAACACTGTGCCGCCGCATCGCTGAGGATCCAAAGCGTGTACCTGGCGGGTGCACGGGTGCACGCGATCGGCGGTGACACAGCAGGGACGAGGAGCTCTGTGTGTAAACACAGAGCTCCACGTCCTGTCAGAGGAGAGGAGACCGATCTGTGTCCCTTGTACTAGGGGCACAGCATCAGTCACCTCCCCCAGTCACTCCCCCCACACAGTTAGAACACTCACAAGGAATACATTTAACCCCTTCCTCACCCCCTAGTGTTAACCCCTTCCCTGCCAGTCACATTTATACAGTAATTAGTGCATTTTTATAGCACTGATCGCTGTATAAATGTGAATGGTCCTAAATTTTGTCAAAAGTGTCCAATATGTCCGTCACAATATCGCAGGCCTGACAAAAAAAAAATTGCAGATTGCCGCCATTACTAGTAAAAAATGTAAAAATAAAAAATAAATCATAAATCTATCCCCTATTTTGTAGGCGCTATAACTTTTGTGCAAACCACTCAATATACGCTTATTGCGATTTTTTAACAAAAATATGTAGAAGAATACGTATCGGCCTAAACTGAGGAAAAAAATATGTTTTTTTTTTAAAAAAAATGGGATATTATTATAACAAAAAGTAAAAAATATTGTCTTTTTTTTTCCAAGTTTCTGTCTTTTTTTGTTTATAGCGCAAAAATCGCAGAGGTAATCAAATACCACCAAAAGAAAGCTCTATTTGTGGGGAAAAAATGATACAAATATAATTTGGGTACAGTGTTGTATGACCGCGCAATTGTCATTCAAAATGCGTCAGCGCTGAAAGCTGAAAATTGGTCTGGGCACGAAGGGGGTTTAAGTGCCCAGTAATAAGGTGGTTAATCAATATTCTTGGTTTCCCCAGAACAGGAACAGAACAGGGTTTGCCAACAGAGCAGGAAGTAAAAATAATAAGAGCTTGGTAAATATTTATTCTGAAAATCCTTCTCGCAGAGCTCTTCGCTTTCTGTCTCATAGCCCCTGTAAATCAATACAAAGCAGTAGTTACTGTTCTAGAGCATAAAAGAGCATGACTGAGAGTACATGGCGAGAGGAACTGTCTTTCTGAAGAATTGTCTGAGTGTTATCGCCCTCGCCGCCTCCTATCTGGCAGAGTGAGGAATGTACAGTGGACAATGAACGGGGCAGAAAATGCTATTCTACACACACTAGCAGCTGTGGTGTGCTTTCATCTTCTCTCATGGAGTCTTTTTTTTATCAGTTATCTGGTTCCTTGCTGTATATTAAACCAAGCATTTTTTTTTAAAAAGCTCTTATATACTGTAAGCTACAGACATGCTAGACTGAGTCTTAAATAAACTATTGTAGAAAAGCTGCAGGGTTCTGAGAACTTAAAATAATCCCACTGATACATGCTGGCCTGGAGAAAATGTTAAATAAGATCTGTCAATTTGCTCATTTAAGACAAAGGGAAAGGTCCTATTGAAAGCTGATGCCCATACCTTCTAAAACCTTTCCCATTCTCCCCCATTGCTCCATCTATCTGTCAGAGCTCTTGAATAGACCCGGTGCTCCCGGATACAGTATAGAAGAGTTTGTGACATTTTCTCCTTAATCTCAGAATGCAGTGCTCAGCCTAAGCACCCAATCACAAAGCCCAAACATTGGGATGTGGGGGGAGGGAAGCAGGTTTATAAGTAGTGTTGCTCACGAATATTCGTATTGCGAATATTCGGCTCGAATATGGCATATTCGAGTATTCGCGATATATTCCGAATTTCGCGGTGAATATTCGCTATTTCGAATATTCGTATTTTTTCAATTTTTTTTTTAGAACAGATCACATCCTAGAGATCCCCATCGACGTCTAAAAGCATTGCTGGTATGATTAGAGACCTTGGGCCGAGTAGCTGCAGCGATCATTTTATATTGCCGAAAAATCGCAATGCGATTATTCGGCAATAGCGATATCGCGCGATTATTTTCTCCGCCCTATCTTCCGCCTCAGAGCGATTATTTCAGTTTAATTTTTAAAACAGATCACATCCTAGTGATCTCCTTCGACGTCTAAAAGCATTGCTGTTATGATTAGAGACCTTGGTCCGAGTAGCTGAAGCGATCGTTTTATATTGCCGAATATTCGCAATTATTTTGTATTGTGAAATATCACGAATATTCTGAGCCAATCAGAGTGCTCCATTCCGCATTTCTCGAAATTTCGCAATTTTATATTATAAAATATCACGAATATTCTGAGCCAATCAGAGTGCTCCTTCCGCATTTGCCGAATATTCGCAATTATTTTGTATTGTAATATATCACGAATATTCTGAGCCAATCAGAGTGCTCCATTCCGCATTTCTCGAAATTTCGCAATTATTTTGTATTGTGAAATATCACGAATATTCTGAGCCAATCAGAGTGCTCCATTCCGCATTTCTCGAAATTTCGCAATTATTTTGTATTATAAAATATCACGAATATTCTGAGCCAATCAGAGTGCTCCTTCCGCATTTGCCGAATATTCGCAATTATTGTGTATTGTAATATATCACGAATATTCTGAGCCAATCAGAGTGCTCCATTCCGCATTTCTCGAAATTTCGCAATTATTTTGTATTGTGAAATATCACGAATATTCTGAGCCAATCAGAGTGCTCCATTCCGCATTTCTCGAAATTTCGCAATTATTTTGTATTATAAAATATCACGAATATTCTGAGCCAATCAGAGTGCTCCTTCCGCATTTCTCGAAATTTCGCATTCGCATTCGCAATAGCGAAATTTCGCAATCATTTCATTTCCAAAAAATATCGCGAATATTCGCATTTAGCGAATATATCTCGAATATTCGACTATATATTCGAGATATTTCGCGAAATCGAATATGGCATATTCTGCTCAACACTATTTATAAGGCCATCTTTTGCTCACAGCAGCCTATAAAGGGTTTATACCGATGGATCTGACAGGAAATTGGAGCAGACAATGGGTATAAAAAGCATTTATCAGTGGGTGTGCAAAGTGACAGGTTCCCTTTAACTGTGATCAACACTAATCACCTGGGTCATGTGATTTTTATCAACTTCTACTTGATGAAAAAAGATCATCTATAGCAAACTTTCTAAACAAAGGGCCGGTTTACTGTCCTTCAGGCCTCGTACACACGACCGAGGAACTCGTCGGAAAAGACACATCGTTTTCCTCGACGAGTTCCTTGTTAGGCTTGTCAAGAAACTTGACAAGCTGTCTTTGCGTACACACAGCCAAGACCAAATCTCCTCGTTCTCAAACGCGGTGACTTCACCACATAGACGGCAGGGGAAGTTCCATTCCACTGGCACAACCCTTGGGGCTGCTTTTACTAATCTCATGTTACTGCGTGTTAGGTAAAAGTTTGGTAAGAGACATTTGCACTTTTCAGTCTGCTACAGCGTGACAAATGTGCTATTTCCATTACAAACTCTACTTTTACCGCGGGTTTCTAAGCATACACACCAACATGCGTCGAAAACCAGCCCGACGAGGAACACGATGAGGAAATTGAGACTCCTGTCGAGGAAAAAGAGAACTTGCTCTCTTTTTTCCTCGCCGAGTTCCTTGACAGTTTTCTCGATGAAAAGCATACACACGACCGTTTTCCTCGGCAAAAAAGCTCCCCCACCAAGTTTCTTGATGGATTCTGTTGAGTTTCTCTGTCGTGTGTACGAGGCCTCAGACTTCAGGAGGGCCAGATCTTGGCCAGCGGGAGTGGAATTTTTTTCTGGCATCAATAGAAGTAAACATTTGGTATAAGGTTAGAGGAATAGTGCCCCATCGTTGGTATCATAAGGAGGAATAGTGCCCTATTACTAGTGTCAGTGGGAGAAATGGTGCTCCATTGTTGATTTTCGATGACAGAATAGTGTCTTGTATCAGTGGGAGGATTAGTGCCCCAAGGGTCGGATAAAAGCAAGCAAAGGGCCACAGTTGGGAGACCCCTGATCTATAGAGATGAGTGAATGTGCAAACTGAGGTTAAATTGGATGAATTGATTCAGACAAGGAGAAAAACTCTCAAATATAAGCCAAAATTAATTATCATTCAAAGTAAAACTCCAAGCATTTTTTTTACTATAGTGGAGGAATGATTATTTATGTTATTAGTGTCCTAATTGGAACTATCTTCTCTCCATTCTCATGACAACTCAAAATTTGGGATTTTTTTTCCTCACTTGACCAATGGTCACTAGGACGAATAGGGACTCAAGCGAAAATACAGACCACAAATAAGACCTGACAAAGGTTCCAACACTTTCACACTCAATTCAAAGAAAGTACTTTTGTGTTTAGATACTCTTTACTTTACTATTCTTTTTTAAAGGCTGAGAATTTCTATAGACATTGTCATTTTATAGCCCCAGGCCCACATCTGCCTCTTTGACTGTCCTTAAGGGGAATCCTTGGATTCAGGCAGGCCAATCAACAAGATGGTTGTGGCTGTGTTCTGTTCTCATTGTTTCACTGGTTGCCAAGATGGTGGCGATCATGCTTCTCTTTTCGTGTGGCTTTGGCAGTGCCTCCTCTAGCAACAAGTGGTCCACGCTAGGTGGGCAACAAGGATGCATGTGAGGTCATGTGGGGAGGTGTTGCCAGGTCCCTCTGTCCACCCCACAGCCTATAAACTCCACTTGTCTTCCTTAACTCATGCCTTGCTGCGGAAGGACGTCACATGCCAGGGGATATATAACAGTCAAGGGAATATATAAATATCCTCATGGGGTTCCTATAGACAGACTATTCTGCTGACTCTATGTTCAGTATGTTTGGCCCAATGAGGTGCTGGCTTACCATCTTTAATATGCCCCCCACAACAGTCCCAGCTTCTCATGTTGTCCCTTGGGAGAAGAAATTGCTCACCCCTAATCTATACAGTGCTATTAGTATTATTAAGGAATTCTGAGTTGAACTTTGCCTATGCCAGTTCTCCTTTAGCTGGCTGTTTATTATACTGCTTGCACCATGAGGTACTAATCCTTCCACCATCACCAATGAAGAGGCAATATTCCTCCACATTGGGGCACTATTGCTTCTCTGGACATCAATTATTAGACACTATTCCTTCCACTGACACAAATGAGTTATAATTCCTCCCTCTAATGCCAATGATGGGGCACTATTCCTCCTTCTACTGACCATGAATGCTATGTAATTTTTACTCTCACTGACCACCAAGCCTGATTCATGGTCTACTCCCACCAGTGGCGTAGCGTGGGGTGTCAGCACCCAGGGCAAGGCAAGTAATTTGCGCCCCCTAACCTGTAGACGTTAAGCACTCCCAGAGTCCCTTCAATTACAATAGTACTAACCTACCTGATTCCTATACTGACTACTACACTAACCTACTTGATTTCTTAACTGACCATTACACACTACACTGACCACTATACTGTCCACTACATTACACTGAGAACTACACTGACCACTATATTGTCCACTACACTACACTACACTGACCACTATACTGTCCACTACACTGCACTGAGAACTACACTGACCACTATACTGTCCACTACGCTACACTGACCACTATACTTCACTGACCACTATACTGTATACTACACTGACCACTATACTATACTGGCCACTATACTGTCCTGCCTACAGTAACTCTCTCTCTCTCAGCCTCTGTCTCTGTCTCTCTCTCTCTCTGCCTCTCTCTCTCTCTCTGCCTCTGTCTCTCTCTCTCCGCCTCTGTCTCTCTCTGTCGCTGCCTCTATCTCTCTCACTGCCTGCCTCCATCTCTCTCTGCTTCTGCTTGCCTCTGTCTCTCTCTCTCTTTCTCTCTCTCTCTCTGCCGCCTCCTCTCTCTCTCTGCCTCTCTCCCCAGTCCATGTTGGTGTTCCTCCTCACCTGCATGACATCGATCCAGAGGATAGGAGGAGGCCGCCATGTTTGTTCAGTGTTTGGCACACTGTGATTGGGCGTATAAGGGTCATGTGCAAAGGTGGGACTTCAGGAGCAACCGTGATTGCGGACAGGCCAGCCCCAGGCCACACATGACCCCCATACCCTCAATCACAGGGCGCCAGACACCGAAACATGACGGCCAGAGCGCCGGGTGGCTGGGGACACAGGATATTAAATTTAGGAGGTTGTGACACCGTGACACAAACTTGCTCGAAATTGTGCCCCCTTAAATAATGCGCCCGGGGGCACGGCACCCCCTGCACCCCCCATGCTACGACTCCCATTGCTGGGGTATTTTCTACTCTCAATTGGCCCTTTGTTTAGAAAGTTTGCAGACCCATGGATTAGACCACAAGCAACTGAACAGGTAGACCTTGAAAATCATATGCAGTTGACTAGGGCACAGTACTGATTTCTGCTAAACAAAGATAGGTCTGATATAGGAGTCTGTTTTATTTATTTATTAACTCTTTAAGTTAAAGTGGTTCTAAAGGCTCAAGGTTTTTTACCTTCATGCCTTTCTTTACATGAAAGTGAAAAACCTTCTCTGTGCAGCAGTCCCCCCAGCTCCCCAAATACTAACCTAAACCCTATCTCAATCCAGCAATGTGCAGAAGGGCGTTGGCTTTCTGGGGACTCTTTCTCCTCATTGGCTGGAACAGCAGCAGGAGCCATTGGCTGTCAGTCCTGGCTAGTGAGACAATGAGGAGAGAGAGGGGGTAGGGCCAAGCCATGCTTCTGTGTGTGAATGGACACGCAGGACAGCGGCTCGGGAACCAGCTTGCTCGTGTGCCCCTATTGCAAGCCGCTTGCTGTGGGGGCTTTTGGCAGGAGGGAGGGACCAAGCACGTCAGCAAGGGGCCTGAGAAGAGGAGGATCAGGACTGCTCTGTGCAAAACCACTGCAACAGAGCAGGTGAGTATGACATGTTTGTTATTAAAAGAAAGCCTTTACTATCACACAAGACTTTTAAAAGTATAAGAATGTCCTAGTATCCTTATTACTGGGGCCACGTTGTGCACCCTGATGCCATCAGGGTGCAGGCAGAAATGCCACATTCTCGCCATGGCAGAGCCTCATTGTTGTATTCAACATTTTAATTCAGCAATGCATGATCAACACAGAAATGTGAATAGAGTTCAGTCATTCGGAAACTTTGGTTGGAGTCAAAAATGTATGAGAAATCCCTACCCCTGTAAAAGAACATGCCTACTTGGCATTGCTTGGGTAGCCCCCTCAAATTAGAATAGTTTGCAGCTTGTAGAAGAGATAACATGTGTTCCAACCCAAAAAGCATCACTATCTGTAGAATATCACGGTCCTGAATCTTGTATGGCATGAGCTTCTTTTTTCAGTAGCTGGCCACATCAATTTAACAAAAGTAAATTTACTTGCTAAATGCCTCTGCATTATTAAACATGTACTTACTTTTCCTTAATGCCCTTTAGAGGGTTTAACGCTGAACTTAATCGAAGATACAAAAGAAACTGTAATCTAGCTTTAAAGTGAAATGTTTCTTTGGACAGCATGCAGTGGCGGCTGGTGCTCAATTTTTTTTGGGGGGGAGCAAACAAACTGAAAAAAAAACCCATCAATTGCAGCCACTGTGCCCATCAAACGCAGCTACTGTGCCCATTAAACACAGCCACTGTGCCCATCAAACGCAGCCACTGTTCCCATCAAACGCAGCCACTGTGCAATCAAACGCAGCCACTGTGCAATCAAACGCAGCCACTGTGCCCATCAAGCGCAGCCACTGTGCCCATCAAGCGCAGCCACTGTGCCCATCAAGCGCAGCCACTGTGCTCATCAAGCGCAGCCACTGTGCCCATCAAGTGCAGCCACTGTGCCCATAAAATTCAGCCACTGTGCCCATCAAATGTCGCCACTGTTCTATCAAACGCAGCTACTGTACCCATCAGTTGCTGCCAGTGTGCCCATCAATTGCTGCCACTGTGGCCATCAATTGCCGCTACTGTGCCCCATCATTTTCTGCCAGTGTGCCCATTATTTTCTGCCAGTGTGCCTATCAATTGCTGCCACGGTGCCCCATCAATTGCCGCTACTGCGCCCTATCAATTTCCACTACTGTGCCCTATCAATTGCTGCCAGTGTGTATCGCCGGGGAGTGGGGACTTACCTGTCTCGCAGCGGGTCACAGTGGGGTCCTCCACGTCCATGCTCCTCGATGTCTCCAGTCCTCTCTAACAGGCATCCAATCACAGCGCCTGTTGTTTCTGCCAATCAGGTGAAAGGTAACCGGACTCAAGCACCTAATTGGCTGAGAGGCGGGTCAGTGTTAGGAAAGT
Source organism: Rana kukunoris (assembly GCA_029574335.1). Classification (NCBI taxonomy): domain Eukaryota; kingdom Metazoa; phylum Chordata; class Amphibia; order Anura; family Ranidae; genus Rana; species Rana kukunoris. Next base: position 700,546,417 of record CM056049.1, read on the forward strand.
GATTTATGCATTCCACAAATGAATATGTGTTAAATGAAATAAGTCCAAAAAAAGGTGTAAAAATTATGGGCCAGATTCAGAATCGTATCTATAGAAGCGCCGCGTAAGTGTCAAGATGCGGCGTTCTATCTGTGCGCCATACCCAGAAAACCATACGCCAGAAAATTTGCTTCATCCGACCTGCGTAACTTGTCAGCGCCGGCGTATCGCAGGCGTATCATTACGTGTGGCGCAGATTATTATGCAAATATGCAAATGAGGCAGATACGGCGTTTCAGAAACGTACGTTTATGCAGGGCTGGCTCCGCACGGTGCGCTTAAGCTGTACGTCTGGCCTAAAGTTACCCCTCATAAAGCAGGGGTAACTTTGCAACAGACACAGGTCAGCTGGAGAGCAGCTACAGCAGCACCGTAATGGACAATTTGAGCAACCACACTTGCAGGACAAAACACATGTGCCAACATGCCAGGGGCAGCCGTGGTCATAGCACTACTGCGTCTGCGGGCACGGGAGATGATTTTCCGAACGCGCATTAGCCTCTTTGGCATGGGTGATTCGGAGGTGTATCGCATCTTCAGATTCAACCCTGATGCCATCCTAGAAATTACCACAGCCCTGCAGGATAACATCACCAGCCAGACACACCGCGTACAAGCAGTGCAGCCACTGGTCAAGGTACTGGCAACACTGCATTTCCTGGCCAGTGGATCTTTTCAGCGTACAAGTGGAGTTGTGGCTGGGCTGTCACAATTCACCATGAGCAGATGTGTGCACCAGTTTGTCCCCGCAATCCTCAGACGCATGGCCAACCAAATCATCAGACCCACCACTGAGCATCTGCGGCAGAAGGCAATGCTGGATTTCTACAAGATTTCAGGATTCCCACGCACCATCGTGGCCATTGATTGCACACATGTGGCACAACAGCCCCCCCGTGCCACAGAGCACCTATACCGCAATCGTAAGCATTGGCATTCCATCAATGTACAGGTGATAGCCGATGCCAAATACCTCATATGGCACGTCTGTGCCAAACACCCCGGGTCCTGCTATGATAGCTACATATACCGTCACAGCACCATCCCAGCACAATTTGAACAGAACGTGTACAGGGACAGCTGGTTGCTTGGTGAGTGACATGGGTGTCAGGCATGACTGCCCCCCCCCCCCATGATGCAGACATCACGAGGGGCACATGCATGGCTAACATCCTCCTGTCTTTTTCCTTCCAGGTGACTCGGCATATGCACTTGGACCCCATCTCATGACTCCATTCCGGGATCCCGACACCAGAGGAGAGAGAAAATACAATGAGGCACACATCAAAACCCGTGCAGTGGTGGAGCAAACATTTGGCCTCCTGAATAGTGATGAGCGGAATACGCCATATTCGATTTCGCGATATTTCACGAATATATAGAAGAATATTCGCAAAATATTCGTTAATATCGAATATTCGTGATATTTTATCAAAAAAAAAAAAATTGGCGAAATTTCGCTATTGCGAATGCGAAATTGATTGCGAAATTCTCGTCAACACGCGAAAACGGAGATCATTTCCTGGATTACTAAACTAATATGCACTAAACACTAACTCTACTTACACAAACTTATATGACTAAACTAAAGCTATTTTTTTTTTTTTTATACACAAAACACAGAAGGGCAGAGAAAGTATTCGCGAATATTCGTAATACGAATATTCGCATTGCGAATATTCGGCAACATAAAAGGATCGCCTCAGCTACTCAGCCCAGGGTCTCTAATCATACCAGCAATGCTTTTAGACGTCGATGGAGATCACTAGGATGTGATCTGTTTTAAAAAAAATAATTGAAAAAATACGAATATTCGCAATAGCGAATATTCACCGCAATATTCAAGTTATTCGCGAATACTCGAATATGCAATATTCGTAACGAATATTCGCAATGCGAATATTCGTGAGCAACATTAATCACTAGGATGTGATCTGTTTTAAAAATAAATTAGAAAAAATACGAATATTCGCAATAGCGAATATTCACCGCGATATTCGATTTATTCGCGAATACTCGAATATGCAATATTCGTGAGCAACACTACTCCTGAAGTCCCGTTTCCGATGCCTGGATAAATCTGGGGGGGCCCTGTTGTATTTCCCAAACTTTGTGTGTCAGATCATCGGTGCATGTTGCATTCTGCAGAACTTTGCCATGAGAAAGGGCCTGCAGATTGACCTACGTGATGACCTGACCCCCCAACCACACTGCCCCCCCCCCCCTGCCAGAGGCGACCTCGTCTGCTGAAGGAAGAGCAGTCAGGAGGGTCCTCGTGATATGAATCTTTGATCGTTAAACACACACATTCATCATGGCACACAGAAAATGCACGCATGCACACACTGTGGTCCCTAGATCACACACACCACATCCACATCACATTGGATTAGCCCAAGTCCAACATGCAGGACTAGGGAGCAGCAACGCCGCGTCAAGGCCCCAATGATGTCGATGTCCATTCATACGTCATTCATACGGTCGTGGGGAGAACTTATCCCCAACGACCGAGGGTGACACCCCTTACTGGCAGGAGTGCCACCCCCCCACATTCACACACCATTCACACATCATTCACACTGTAGGCTGCACTCCTCACCGTGTGCATAATATTTCTCAAAAATCCCCCAAAAATTAGCATACAAAAATAAATAAACAAGCTCATACATTGAGCATACAAAAATAAATAAACAATCTCATACCTTGAGCATGCAATAATAAATAAACAAGCTCAAACATTGAGCATAATAAATTAAACAAAATGACACTTATTTGCCCTGTCTTGGGCTGCGCCTGGTGCCAAGGCTCCTGGGCCTCAGTTGCTTGGGAGGAGCCTCGGGTGGGGGGGGTGGGGTATCGGGAGGAGGGTTATCTCCCAGTGTCTCCCTGGCTGTCTGCCTGCCCTCCATTGCAATGCATGTGAGGACCGCATTATTTTGGCTTCCCACCATCTCTATGGCAGCTGTATTGGCCTGTATGGCCACTGCCAGGCTCCGGACCTCTGCCACAAGGCCTGATGTGGTGGCCTGGAGCTCCCCCAGGCAGGTGACAATTGCTGAGGAGTTTGCACTGACATCCGGCAGGCTGTCAGTCATGTTAGTACTCTGAGTAGCCTGCTGGGTCAGGGCCTGCTGGACTGCCAGTGTGCACGCAGCCTGGGTCTGGCTCTCTGCCATACGGCGCATATCAGCTGCTATAGAGCCCAGATAGCAGGACTGCCGGGCCTGGTCCCTCGCTAAATTCTCCTCCAAGGCAGCTGTATCACCCCTGGTCTTCTTAGTAGCCTTCCTTGGGGCAGGAGAGGCTTGAGGCCGTGTGTATGGGGAGACCCTTGAGGGACTTCCCCTGATGGAGGGGGAGGATGAGGGGATATCCCTGATGGGGGAGGAGGCCCTTGAGGGGATATCCCTGATAGGGGAGGTTGTTTGTGAGGGTCCTGGCATATGGATCTCCTCCAGAAAGTAGACCCCTTCCTCAAGAGCAAAGTGCTCCTGCTCCTGCTCCACTTCCTCCAGAGGAGAGGTGTGGGCAGAGTCCTCCCTAGAGGTCGTGGGTTGGCCATCAGCCGATGAGGGGACAGCTCCCTCCTGGACATCTGTGGATGACACAAAACATTCACATGTTGGTGGACCCACACACTTGTCACATGTTCCCTTACCTCCCCCCCCCCCCAACATGCTACACCCGGGTTGGAGGTAAAACCCACTTACCTGTCCTCAAGGCCTGATCCAAGGATTCATAGCCTGGAACTCCCTCCACCTGCTCCCTCTCCAGGGACTGGGCAACGACCTGCTCTTCAGGAGTGAGGGTGATCTTGCGGGCAGGTCCACCTCCTGTGCCCCTGGCGTGCCTACTCATGTTGGCCAGCTTTTCCTTGACCAGGCGACGCAGGTCATTTATTTTCTTTGCGATGTCCTTTGGGGTCCGGACCTCATGTGATAAAGAATTGACCTGGGCAGTGATTTGCTGCGGATCTCCTCCTTCCTCTGGTTGCTCGTCTGCCCACTCTGTGCCCCATGGAGGCATGCACCATATTGTGAGATGCCCTCAATAATAATTGCCCTCTCTTCAGGGCTGAAATTCCTCTTTCTCCTCTCCTTTGCAGGCATGGCTCAAAAAAGATGGAGGCAATTTCTGTTCGACGGGCGCTTTTATACACTGGACCGGCGTATCTTAGGGGTTACGACGTGCGGAGGTGTGCGCATGCGCAGAAGGGTGTAGAACTGACGTCCACGTCACAGCACATGCGCCGTTCGTTTGGCCCTTCATTTGCATGGGGTCACGCATCATTAACATGGATCACGCCCACTTCCTTCCTACTTTGAACTACGAAGGCTTACGCCAAAGATTTTACGTTACACCGCCGTATCGTCGGGCGCATTGGCTTTCTGAATATCATCTGGCGTCTTCATGCTACGGCGGCATAGCGGAAAAAATATACGCTACGCATGCATAAAGATGCGCTGATCTATCTGAATCTGGCCCTATGTGTCCAAAATCAAAAAAAGTCCATTCAGCGAAAATTAAGAAGTCTCCTCCGTTTCTTAATAGGTGCAACACCCAGTACTCCCCATAGGAAAAAACAGGGCAAATGTATCCTCTTACCAGATCATTAGACCTATCAAAGTCTGTATGCACATCAGTGAGTATTCACCCCTCACTCTAGGTATAAGGTGCCTCAACTTTTCAGCCGCTTAATGGATGCCAATGATAGAAGTCACCGTATAAATTTATCCTTAAGGAACCTCAGACTCGGTCACACATTATGTCAATGAGAAGAGAAAAAGCCTCAATGTGCAGCATTCAGTAAAAGAAAATGAGTTTAATAAAAGAGTCTACTTACAACAGCAAAGTTTCAACAGGCATTGGAAAAACAGACACTCGTCCTACACCCTCTATGGGCGCAACAATGTCCCCACTATTTATTTGCCTTGCCTGACGTACGTTTCGTCTAAACAGACGTCTCCTGTGAGGCAGTTATTTTTATTATTTTATACTCTGTGCTAGGAAAGTCAGCTACTGGGTGCAGCAGAAAGGGAACACTGGCTAGTGTCCTAAAGAGAGCAATAGTCTATCCTTCTCATAGAGGACCTGCTCAAGAGTGCATGTTGTGTCAAGTAAGAATTCCACAGTCAAAGTTGAAGAAGAAGTTGTCCTCCCTGTAATTAGTTGAATCTGGAGTATCCCACTACATTGCCTGCCTGATTGCATACAAATTTAAACTCTTAAAGGGGATGTAAAGGAAAAATATTTTTTCCCTTAATAGCTTCCTTTACCTTAGTGCAGTCCTCCTTCACTTACCTCATCCTTCGATTTTGCTTTTAAATGTCCTTATTTCTTCTGAGAAATCCTCACTTCCTGTTCTTCTGTCTGTAACTCAACACTGTAATGCAAGGCTTTCTCCCTGGTGTGGAGAAAGCCTCTTGAGGGGGGAGGGGGCGAGCAGGCAAGTCAGGACACTCTCTACTTTGCAGATAGAGAAAGGAGCTGTGTGTTAGTGGACGTCCTGACACTCCTCCTCACCCCCTCTGCCCTCAAGAGGCTTTCTCCACACCAGGGAGAAAGCCTTGCATTACTGTATGAAGTTACAGACAGAAGAACAGGAAGTGAGGATTTCTCAGAAGAAATAAGGACATTTAAAAGCAAAATGGAAGGATGAGGTAAGTGAAGGAGGACTACACTAAGGTAAAGGAAGCTATTTAGGGGGGGGGGGGAATCTTTTACAACCCCTTTAAGGTTTGACCTCATATTATATGGATTTGGTAAATCTGAAGACAAATATCTGCAGAAAATCTAATAGTGTGTATGGGGCTTAAGTGTGTGCCTGGCTGTGGAAAATATGGTGTGCCTGGCTGGACATTTGAAGAAATAGAGTATTCCAGCGGCTCCTATGGGGATACATTTATTAATACTAAAGGGAAATGATTAAATATTCTAGAGTATATTATTGCTCATGCCTGTAGCGCCCCCTTACTGTCAGTAAGGGACGCTGTTCAAATTTAGTGGGGTGAGAGACTTATTTGCTCTCACCCAGGTTGATTTATGTTAAATTAGGCTGCTGTCAGCCCTGAATTATCCTGTGGGTAGTTCTGTGCTCCAGGGATGCAGTTCCATCTCTGGGTGGCAGGTGGCGCCAGAAGGGTTCAGACAAAGCCACCTTTCCCCAGCAGCCAATTGGAGGAGTGTTTCCCTCGCGGGGCATGCTGGGGGAGGGTATATCTGTGGCAGACGCCATTTCTTGGGGTTCTTCGTGGGTTCCTGGTTCCAGGTGTGGCACCCACCTTCAGGGTGTGTGCACGTCACGGGCCGCACCACTATGGCCTATCTGGCCGGGGGCCCGTTCTATGCAGAGTTCCTTACTCTGGGCCCTCATGGCTCAGAGAAACTGAGTTGCCGAGGGGCCCCAGTGACTTACTGGGTCCCCATACTTCAAGAGAAATTGACTGAAAGGATACGCTCTATTGCTCTCAAGTATCGGACCTGTGGCAGAGGCCTTTACTAATTTACTAGAGCCAAGTCGGTGGCAGAGACTTGTTCCTTCTCAGCATTCTCAGTGACACTCTGGCTGCCAGACCTGTGGGAGAGGCCTGTCCAGGTGCACTGCACCCACTCCGGTGGAAGTGGCGACGGGAGAAAAGAATATACTCTAGAAGCAGGACTGCTTCTGCTCGTTATCCATAGCCTGAGTCTGCAAAGTTTTTCTTTTCATCAACCTATCCTGTCTACCTCAAGTTGACTGTTGGTCGTGTTGGACCGAAAATAAAGCACTTAGAAAATGTCAACCATTGGCTTGGACATTCCGTTACTGCTCTCAGTTGCTACAATCAATTTCCCTAGACACATCAAAGGTAACTTAAAGGGTCACTAAAGGAAAAAAAATGTTGGGCTGAAATGACTGATAGATACATAATAGTTAACTGATTAATTTAAAAAATGATTAAAAATAGATAAAAATCAATCATATAATCAACCTACAGTTCTTGTTTAGTTTTTGCTGTTGTTTCCTGTCTCTCTGATATACAGAGCCAGAGAGCCAATAGAGGGCAGTGATGGTTGTTCTAAAACCCCTCAGCCCAACCCAGTTTCAGTTTACACACAGTAATCACACATCCTTGATTAGTGACCACAGTGAGAAAGCTCCCAGCACTGTGGTTATAAGGAAACAAACAACCAGGAAGTGTCCAGAACAGAGCAGCATTACAGCAACATCAAAGCAAACAACGAACAATAAGGACATAAAAACAGCACTGCAGTAAGGTAAAGGAAGCTATTTAGCTAAAAAAAGTGTTTCTTTTAGTGACCCTTCAACTTACGCTGATCCCACATCTAACCAGCGGCTCCTGAATAGGGTAGTGCTACACGCCTAACAGAATGATAATTCATATTTGTAATTTTTACGTCTAACTGTTTATTTTCCCATCGTCCAAACATGACAGTTTGACCTGTATCATATTTAGTTTTTTTGCATGTATTACTGTCTGAGAAGTTCTGTACTTTTCTAGAGGTCAACATTAATATGGATTGTAAATGTCTTGATCATTGTGATTTAATATATTAAATGATACCAATTAGAAAATATTACCCTGTGCAGTTCAGCCGTTATAGCGCCTGTTGGTTTTAAAACGGTCAACCGCGCTGAGTTCTGTTTATGCCAGACTTATAGCAGAGCGTGGAGTGTAATATATAATTGGGAGTCAGATTGCATGCATTGTACGTCCCGACAGAACAAGGTCACAAACATTGGCGGAACTTGGGTGAGACAGGTTTATGCTGCATTATTATCAATGAAATGTTTACACATGTATCTGCAAAACACATCGTCCGCAATAAAACCCTGAGAGCATAATAAGATCTGCAAGCTGTTTGATCGCCCTCTAAAACGAGAAAATGGAAAATAATCATTGTGTTAGGGAAAAGCTGTGTGGTTTATCTCCTCTTCTTCTTGTGTGCAATATCTCAAGTGAGCAGGACTCGGCTTAGTGAAAACTGGATTTTTTTTATTTTTCATTTTTATGTTCATGTTATGGTAGCCAGCATAAAGTGTAAACAAATATTGACCTTTAGATCACTACCAGCTTTATTTAATGATACCCTACAGGCAAAACTGAATATGAACTGTGTACTGTACATGGAGAACAACCTCAATAATTTAGTTTGTTGTCCAGGCAAAACAATAGCCAGGCTTTTTTTCTTAGAGAATGGGTGCAGCAACTCCCCCCCCTTTCTGAATCACCGCTTGTCTCTGCCTCTACCCCCCTCCGTGCATCATCCCTTGGTCCCACCACCTACCCACCTCTAGGGTGACCACATTTCCAAACTGCCATTTAGGGACACACCCCTTCTCTCACCTTCTCCCCAAAAAAGTGAGGGGGGATGTAGTCTCAGGATTGATGGGGAATTTGGCGGCGAGTTCTTTGTCAGGTGAATGTGCCACTTGTCACCAGATGCAGTGCCGCTTGCCACCAATAGCCTGCCACCAGATGCAATGCTGATGTCACTCTGCATGAGCCACATGCGTAGAAGGAAATGAGTAGCATCACTATCTGCACACCAAACCAGTCCCTGCTACTTGCCGCTGGGTGCCGGAGAAGGAGGAGGTGCAGAGGTGGGTGGGGACAGCAGTGCTGAACTAGGCACAGGCCTTGCTCCTGGTCTCACTGTCTAAGAGTAAACTATCACTGGTTGCAAGATGCCAGGCAGCGCTGACCCTAGCAACCAGTTCCGGGAATGTAGTTATTAGTTATTAGGGGGTGGCTGTGTCCTCTATTTTATTCTGGGACATTGTATTGTCCCAGAATGAAGGTGCCGGGACCCAGGATAATCCGGGACACGTGGGCACCCTACCCACCTCCCAGTACTGCCCTCTTAGAGGAAACAGAACCAAGTATCATTTTGTGGGGTTCTATTATGGAATTTGGTAATGATAACAAGAAAAGCAATAAAACAGATCCCCTGCAGTCACTAACAACCCCCCTCCTCCCGGCAGCAACAGTAGATCCCCTAACAACAATGGACCACCCGCAACAATAGAATGCCAGCAGCAACAACCAATCTCCCTACAGCCCAAATCAATAGACTCTCCTTCAGCCAGCAACAATAGATCCCTCTCACAATAGTAAATCTTTCCCAGCAACCAGGGCCTCCCCCCCATCCAATGCTGCCCCATGTGGGGGGGCTGTTTTTTTGAAGCGACTATTAGAGCCAGAGGACAAAGACAGTAAGTCCCCTCATATATGAAGTACATCAGTTTTTTTTACCAGTGTATAAGGTGTTGGTCACGGTTAAGGATGTGCTACAGGATCAAGGGGCTATGCAACCCGGATCCATTCAAAGTGCCAAAAAAAGCCAAAGTGGATGGTACCCGGGCCTCGTGGAAGAAGAACAAGGTTTCGCCTGTAATGCTTCTCTTTGAGGGCTGAACCCTGATATCCAGCACTTTGGTCATGCATCAATACCAAAGGTTATTCTGGCAGGGTGCTGTACAGGTCCAAGGTAGTGGACCCAAATACAAAGGGACCCGGTCCTTGAAGGTCTGTCATGACACGGCCCGCCTTGATGGGTAAAGATTGGGTCTGTCTGTTTTCTCAGCAGTATCCTGTGGTGGGAATGGTAAGTTAGGAAGATCTTAAAGGAATCTAGGTTCACTTCTTTAGATATCTGTGAAATGTACATTACCATGCTTCTACAATCCTGCTCAGTGTCAGCTTGCAAGTTGGCCTGGCTCCGGTTGCAGCCACCGGAGGAAGGGTGTTTTCCTGCATAGATTCCCCTTGTGTAAGCTCTTTTCCCCCAATATCCCCCCCACCGCCGCCGCCGCCCCGTTCATGGAATCGCGCCTACACACACAGGCACAGGGAATGACCTCTTTTACAGAGAAGGGGTAGGCGGTCGGGTGACGTAAAGGGGCATGGCTTAGCGACCGGCGTACACGAGGATCGGCGTGCACATCACGCACAGTGCAGGTGCAAAGCTTAATCCCTGTTTAAGTTTGTTTTCTGACAACATTCTGGTGCTGCTGGAGAGGACAATGAGCATGTGGGGCACGTAAGCTGTATGAGCAGTAGACACAAGCATTCCTATGACAACTCTACTCAGCATCAGGCTGAGCAATTATAGCAGCATAGTACTCATTGCTGAACTTGTGCTCAGCAGTGGATGCATTGTGGTAGTACCTCTGCTTAGGACTATGTATTCCCATAGTAAAAAGGGGAACCCTGGTTTGGCATTCTATGAGTGCTCACTACCACAGTATCCTGACAACAGTACTGAGCCAATGACCAAGAACCAAGTAAATCTTACACAGTCCATAGCACTGTGTAAGATTTTACTTGAGCTACTTGAGGGGTCACCAAACTACATCTGGCCCACAGTGTTGTATCCTGAATGTACAGAGGTTGAGGAATAAGGTCTATGGTCCGTTCTTTAACAACATCCCTACCCATCTTAAGGGGGACTGTCAGGGCCTAGACTTGAACCTGGGACCTCTGCTGTGTCTGGCAGTGACTCTTCTCACTGAGGTAACTGAGATGCTGGACAGCATCCTGCCTGATCCACTGGACAACCCTGTCTGGTCCCTTTACTTATGCTGGACCTTAAACTATTTGCTCCTCTGGTGAACTTCCACATTATGACATGTCTTTACACTTCCTGTTTGCCAGATTATTGTGCTCTATCCAGCCAATATCTCGTTCTGTTTTTCCTGCTGCCATCCCTATCTTTTTTTTTTTTTTTCCAAATAGTTTTTATTGGGAAAATGATATAGTACACGATACACTTTACATCTTCAGTGACAGTCGAAAAAGCAAAGTCGCGGTCGCAGCCGCTATGGTACAAACAAACAATAGGATGCATGGCAACAGTGTCAGAGGCAATAGTCGGTTTGCCAATAGGTATGTCGGAGTGTAAGCTGCGCAGTTTCCGGAGGGCATTCCCCGTGGCCCGAAAGAATGATGTAGAAGGGGGTAGCAGGGAAACATTCCGGAAGCAATAAAAAAACAAAAAAACAAAAACAAAAGGGGGAGGCTGTTGTTAACAGAATATGGAAACGGGCCATCCCTCTGTCTTCCAGGACGGCCAGACCAGCCCCTACGGGGTCGTGGCTGCAGTACGCGGGATGGGAGGAAGGGGGTGGGGGGGGGAGGGAAGGATAACTTTACATGTTGGAAAGATGGGGGGGGGGGGGTGAGGATGACAGATGTTCCGCCACAGCTCGGCAAGGTGTAGAGATAGGTGGGAGTGTGGGTGAAGTTGTCAGGGTCTAATTTTTTTGTAATCATCGGTCGTGGTGAAGTGGATCCAGCAGGCCCAGGTCTCGGTGAATTTCGCAGGGCTGTCGTTAGAGTTGTGTATGAGTTCCTCCATCTCCATCGTTTTGTGGAGGCGGGTGAACCAGTCCTTCAGTGAGGGGGGGTGTGGGGAGAGCCATTTGATTGGGATGCACATCCGTGCCGCAGTTACCATGTGCATGGCCAAGGAGCGGCAGTAGCCTCTCGGGAGGGCCTGGGCCATCCCTATCTTTGCTACCACTCGTTGCCAACCCTTAGCTTGTTTCTCAATTACACTTCTGCCTGATCCCTTACAATTACTCTTTACTGACCTTTGGTTTGTTTACTAACTATGCTTCTGTTTGATCCCTACCTGCTATATCTTCTTGTGGACCCCTGTTGCTCACCTCCTGGTAGGACAATCCTGTGAAACACGACCGGGTACTAACATGCAGCAAAATCCATCTCCACCTTCAGAAGCTCTGGTGAACACTGTTTAGTACCTAGACTTCACACCTCAGATGAGCCCGTGCTATCTGCCAGGATGACTGCATGTGTACCTATCCTGCTGGTCGGTGATAGTACCACTAATGCTGTAGCAACTGGTCTTTGATCATGACAGGGACTCTGATAGGGACCTTGATGTAAGGGGAACTCTGATGGGGACCCTGATATAAGAGGGGACTTTGATGCATTGGGCAACTCTGATAGGAATTTTGATGTAAGGGGGTCTCTGATGTTAAGGAAACCCCTATGGGGACCCTGATGTAAGGGTAACACTGATAGGGACTCTGATGGGGACCTTGATGTAAAGGGGAAATCGGATGGACACTTCTGATGTAAGAGGTCTCTAATGGGGATTGTAAAAAAAATTAAAATTGTAAAATATAAAGTGTGGCCCTTGTACTGAAAAATGGAGACCCTATTGCAGGAGAAAGGGAGTATATCCTGTTGGGAAGGGGGCATTAAAATGGCCATGTCGCTTTTCTCTGCATGGACATAGCACAGGTTCACTTTAATCCTCCAATATTATTTTTTACTAGGGCAGGATTAACCCTTGGCTACCAGCTTGTCATAGACAACAAGATGGGGTGGAGAACAATGACCAGCTTAGGAGCAGCTGAATGTAATGCCGCATACACATAATCGGTTTGTCTGATGAAAACGGTCTGATGGACCCTTTTGATCAGACAAACCGATCGTGTGTGGGCCCCATAGGTTTTTTATCCATTGGTTAAAAAAACTAGGAACTTGTTTTAAAATTATCTGATGGTTAAAAAACCGATAGAAAAAAATGATCGTCTGTGGGCACGTCCATCAGTTAAAAATCCACGCATGCTCAGAATCAAGTCGACGCATGCTTGGAAGCATAGAACTTCATTTTTTTCAGCACGTCGTGTTTTTTACATTCTGACACGATCGTTTTTTTAACCGATGGTTTGTAGGCACGACTGATGAAAGTCGGCTTCATCGGATATTTGATGAAAAAATCCATCAGTCCGTTTTCATCGGATGAACCGATCGTGTGTACAGGGCATAAGAGTTGTCATCAGCAGGTGTATTTTTGCCTTTCAACCAGGCTGCTTATGGATGGCCTTTGAAAGCCTTCGGTTTGAGTGTAAATAGTTAGATGCGGAAGTTGTATGCTGAAAATCATACTGCTGGATTCATAAAGACTTACGACGGCGTATCAGTAGATACACCATCCTAAGTCCGAATCCGCGCCGCCGTATCTTTAAGCGTATTTTCAAACTGAGATACGCTTAACTGTTGCTAAGATACGACCGGCGTAAGTCTTCTACGCTGTCGTATCATAGCTGCATATTTACGCTGGCCGCTATGGGATTTATGGCTAGAATATTTAAATTAGCTAGATACGCCTATTCACGAACGCACGTACGCCCCTCAGGCCTTGTACACACGGCTGAATATATCCGCTGTGAACGGTCCCCGGACCGTTTACAGCGTATATTTACGCCGGGGTGTTTTGATCCGATGGCTGTACACACCATCGGATCAAATTCCCCGCCGGCGGACAGCGCGGTGACGCGGCGGTGACGTTGACGCCGCCACGTCACCGCACCAGGAAGTAAACACTTCCGCGCGCATGCGTCGGATCCATTCACAGGATACGACGCATGTGCGGCAAGATATGTCCGCTGGTTTGCCGTACTAACCAGCGGACGTATCTGACGGCCAGCTATCCGGCGGAATTATTTCAAAGCATGCTTTGAAATTTTTCCGCCGGATGAATCCGGCAAAAAGCATCCGTTTGCCCCTACAGACGAGGGGATTTTTCGGCTGAAATGGTCCGTCGGACCATGTTCAGCGGAAATATCCCCTTGTGTGTACAAGGCCTGACAGTAAGCTACGCCGTTTACGTAAGGCTTTTTTCAGGCGTAAAGATAAACCACCAAAAAGATGGCGCAGCCAATGTTAAGTATGGACGTTGGAACAAGCGTATCTTTTTACGTCATTTACGTAAGTCATACGGGAATGGGGCTGTGCGTAGGTTACGTTCACGTCACAGGCTTTGAGCTGACGTGACTTAGGTAAAAAATTTGACGTGATACTGAGCATGCGCGCGCATGCACCGTACCAACGGCCCTTCATTTACATGGGGTCACGGCTACTTTACATGTAGCACGCCCACTACCTGCCTATTTTGAATTAGGCGGGGTTATGCCGGGCCATTTGCACTACGCCGACGTAACTTAGGGAGCAAGTGCTTTGTGAATAAAGTACTTGCCTCACTATGTTACGTCGGCGTAGTGCAAATGGGATGTGCTACGCCGAACTAAAGATGCGCCCGTCTTACTGAATCTGGCTAATACTGTAGTTCTTATTAAACCTTTCAAATGCTTTTGAAGCAAATTGAAAGCCATTGCTTGGCACAAACCCTTCTGGAATTTCTTGTCTATGAAACACTGCTTTCAATTTATCAACAATAATGGATGTCAAGGTGGTTATTAAAGGTTCTATTTAAAAAAAAAAAATTCATTCATTTTATAGTTTGCAATTTCTGGAACTAAAAGATATAATGCATCCTTTTGTGTGCTTGTAAAGAAATTGCTTGTGGAAATATAAGTTTGCTTGTTGTAAACGAAGTGGCTTTCTGAGCATTTTTTCCTTCAAGTGTATATATAGCCAACAGTTTTTTAGTTGTGGACAGAGCAGTAAAATGTTTAACCACTTCCCGACCGCCCACCGCAGGTATACGTCGGCACTTTGAAGATGGATATCTCGGTAACGGCAGCAGCTGCTGCCACAACCGAGATATCCATCTCTTCTGTGGGCGGTCGGGTAAACGATAATGGCGGTCTCCGCGGCGGAATCGCCGCGAGATCGCCGTTATCGGTGGCGGGCGAGCGTCCCCCCCCCCCTCCCGCTTACCGGAGCCGTCGGTAGCGGCGGAGGCGATCGGGTGCGCTCGTCTGTTCAGCGGGGATGCGAGTGAGGGAAAAAATTTCCCTCGTCCATCCCCGTAGCTCTGCTGGGCGGAAGTGACGTCAAGCGTCAGTTCCAAACAGCGTCTTAAAGAGACATTTTTTTTTAAATGTCATTTGAAAAATGACATTTAAATTTTTTTTTTTTTTTTTTTGCATTTTAGCCTAAATATGAGATCTGAGGTCTTTTTGACCCCAGATCTCATATTTAAGAGGACCTGTCATGCTTTTTTCTATTACAAGGGATGTTTACATTTCTTGTAATAGGAATAAAAGTGATATTTTTTTTATTTTTTTTATTTTAGTGTTAAAAATTGGTAAAATTAATACAAATAAATACGAAAACAAAAAAAAAAATGTTTAAATCGCCCCTTTACGACGAGCTCGCGCGCAGAAGCGAACGCATACGCGAGTAGCGCCCGCATATGAAAACGGTGTTCAAACCACACAAGTGAGGTATCGCCGCGATCGTTAGAGCGAGAGCAATAATTCTAGCCCTAGACCTCCTCTGTATCTCAAAAAATGCAACCTGTAGAATTTTTTAAACATCGCCTATCGAGATTTTTAAGGGTAAAAGTTTGACGCCATGCCACGAGCGGGCGCAATTTTTAAGCGTGACATGTTGGGTATCATTTTACTCGGCGTAACATTATCTTTCACAATATGTAAAAAAATTGGGCCAAATTTATTGTTGTCTTATTTTTTAATTTAAAAAAGTGAATTTTTTCCAAAAAAAGTGCGCTTGTAAGACCGCTGCGCAAATACGGTGTAACAAAAAGTATTGCAATGACCGCCATTTTATTCTCTAGAGTGTTAGAAAATATATATATATAATGTTTGGGGGTTTTAAGTAATTTTATAGCAAAAAAAAATGTTTTAGTCTCGTAAACACCGAATCTGAAAAACAGGCCCGGGGCTAAAGTGGTTAAAGTTATTTTTTTGCTGTTGGTGAACCGTCTAGGAGATTTTCCTCTTTGTATTCCAGAGACAAAACAGGAAGTAAGAAAAAACCTACCACAGTAATGGAAATTCCCTTCTAATGCCTCGTACACACAACCGTTTTTTCTGTTTGAATAAACTCCGACAGGTTTGTCCGACGGAATTCCACTCAAGCTGTCTTGCATACACACGGAGACACCAAATTCCAACTGCCAAAAATGCAGTGACGTACAACACTATGACGAGCCTAGAAAAATTAAGTTCAATGCTTCCGAGCATGCGTCAAATTGTTTCTGAGCATGCATGTTTTTTCTCTGTCGAAATTCCATACAGACAAACGGAATTTCAGTCGGAAAAAAGAGAACTAAGTTTGTCGGAATTTCCGACAGAAAAAGTCAGATGGGGCACACACACACAGTCGGAATACCCGATTAAAAAATTCCGTCTGACTTTTTCCATACGAAAATTCCGACTGTGTACGCCACATTAAACAACAATAACAGACATCGCCATTAACAGATTCTCACTCACTTTTTATCCCCTCACAGAGAGAGATCATGGTCACCAGGGCAAATAGAGTGGTACACAGACAGCAATTACAAATTGACAGAGGGTGTAACCTATCCCCATGCTATCTAAAACTTAAAGTGGAAGTAAAGTCTCAAATTTAAAAGGTGCAAGTAGGCAGGCTCTTTATTGCAGAAGACATGCAATGTCTCTTCTGCAATAGTCTGGTTGCAGACTGGCTGGTGAGTTGAGCTAGGAATTTTCTTTGGTTTTGTTTTGCATGCCTTGCCCTTGCATGTGCTTCCTGCTGTGAAGGCCAGTTATAGGTGGGGGCAGTGACCAGTAGTGTGTTACTTATATAATATTGGTGAGAGGGCACACTGGACGCTTTTGCTGCAATTGTGCTATGTGTGATGTTGCGTACACACAATCATTTTTTTTCCGATGAAAAAAGTCGGATGGACTTTTTTCATCAGAGAAACCAATCGTGTGTGGGCCCCATCTGACTTTTTTCCATCGGTGTAAAAAAATAGAACATGTTTAAAAATTTTCTGATGAAAAAAAAAAAAAAATAGCAAATTCCAATCATCTGTGTGGAACTCCATCTGAGAAAAATCCACGCATGCTCAGAATCAAATCGACGCTTGCTCAAATTTTTTTCGGCTTGTCGTAGTGTTTTACGTCACCGTTTTTTAACACGGCTGGAATTTAGTCTGATAGTGTATATGCAAGACTGATGAAAGTCAGCTTCATCGGAATTTCTAAGAAAAAATTCCATCGGATTAGATTCCATCAGAAATCCGATCGTGTGTATGCGGCAATACGTTTCCAGTGTGCCCCTTTTCCCTAAAGGAAGTGATGGGCTACCTCTAGGCTCGCCTGCCCTTTATCTATCCATTCGAATACACGTGCTTCAACTATGGAGGTGCTCATAATTTTACAAGAGTTAAGACTGCAGATAATACTGAGGTTCCTCGGAGCGGCTCTGTAGCTCACGCATGTATTTTCAAATGTGTGCAAACGAAACCCCTGGTCTTAGGCCGCGTACACACGACCAAATACATCTGTTCAAATCGGTCTGACAGACCGATTTGAACAGATTTGTCTGCTGGGCTGTTTTGGTTTGATCGCTGTACACACGATCAAACCAAAATCCCCGGCGGCAGATAGCGCGGTGACGTGGCGTTGACGTTGACGCCGCCACGTCAATGCACCAGGAAGTAAAACACTTCCGCGCATGCGTCGAATCCATTCGACGCATGTGCGAGCAGATATGTCTGCTGGTTAGCGTACTAACCAGCAGACATGTCGGACGGACGGATTCCCAGCAGACAGATTTCAAAGCATGCTTTATAATCTGTCTGCTGGCCAAATCTGTCTGTCCGCCCGTACACACGATCGAATCTGTCTGCTGAAACGGTCTGTCAGACCGTTTCCAGCAGATAGATTTGATCGTGTGTACGCGGCCTTAGAGGTTATTTTTTTTTTTTTTTTTAAATTAGACAATTTTGAGACGAGGAGAAAAAGAGGACACAGTAATGCCCTTTACACACGATCGATTCGTCTGATGAAAAAGAACCAATGGATTTTTTCATTAGATATCAGATGAAGCTGACTTTTATCAGTCTTCCCTACACACCATCAGTTAAAAATCCGATCGTGTCCAACAAGGTGACGTAAAACACAACGACGTGCAGAGAAAAATTAAGTTCAATGATTCCGAGCATGCGTCGACTTGATTCTGAGCATGCGTGGATTTTTGACCCATGGATTTCCCCACAGATGATATTTTTTTTTTTTTTATCAGCTTTTTAACTAAAAATTTAAAACGGGTTCTATTTTTTTTCACCAATAGGAAAAAAACTGATTGGGCCCACACACGATCGGTTTGTCCGATGAAAACGATCGTGTGTACAGGGCATAAGATAATAACAAAAGTCAGCAACAATGGATAGCCATTGTTGCTGACTTGTGTTATTATCTTATGCCCTTATAGCATGACACATACAATTCGGGACAATAGAGTCCAGGCTGGAGGATATATCCAACAAACCAGGAATAGCCATAACAACATATCTGTATTAAAGGGGTTGTAAAAATTATTTTTTTATTTTCTAAATAGGTTCCTTTAAGCTAGTGCATTGTTGGTTCACTTACCTTTTCCTTCTAAATGTTTTTTTTCTTTGTCTGAATTGCTCACTTCCTGTTTCTCCTTGGTAAGCTTGCCCCCATCATCCGAGCCGTAAAATGGAAGGAAAAGGTAAGTGAACCAACAATGCACTAGCTTAAAGGAAAATAAAAAACAAACCTTTACAACCTCTTTAAATGCATGAGTATATTGTAAAGAGAAAAACACAAATATAAGTATCAGGCATCATGTAAATACACTACCTAATGTCCGAGTCACAATGGAAGGTCACCCAATATAGCTTAGAGGCACAAAGTGATATTGTGAAGAGAATTAATTGTGTCTATATATATAAATAAAAAACAGACATATTCAGTATAATCATAAATATGAAAATACAAAAATAAATTATATCAAGGTGAATAAATAAAGTCCATGAAGGCTAAAAATAAAAACGTCTGTTTTTTATTTATATATATAGACACAATTAATTCTCTTCACAATATCACTTTGTGCCTCTAAGCGCAGCCTTTTAGTTTTTATTTCTATTTTAGTTTTTATTTCTGTTTTTTATGTATATCACATATTTTTGTGTTGCTGCTGGATACTATCAAATTTATTTATTTCATTATACTATTTAAATTTAATTATTCAATTAGTAATTTAATTCAATTTATTTTTGTTAGCGCGAGGAGTTTTTCCCCTTTGGATTGAACACCCAATATAGCTTGGTATACCAATGTTTGTATAAAGAAACGGACAGGGAAAAGAGTGGAGGAAAATAATGGGGGGGAGGGGGGATTTTTTTTTTTTATTGAAAAGCCTGTGGCGTGCAAAACACAACCCAAAAACTTCACCCGGTGCAGGAAAAAATGTGCACACACATAAAGAGTGAAACACAAAAAACTGCGACGGGTGCCATCGTCAATGGTCCTCCGGAGAGGACCCAGCTCTGATCCCCCGGGGCGTTAGGCTCCTGGCAGGGAAAAGAGTATAGGAGTCCAAGCAGCCGAAACCACTAGGACCCCACTAAGGCCCATGCAGCCGAAACCACATGGCCTTACATCCTCGGAGGGACTGCCGAAACAGAACCCTCCTCGGTGAGGCTCCCCCGAAGGGAGACCCCATGAGAGCAGGTGAACTAAGCCAGAAGGCCATGTCCACCTACTCCCAAGACTTTCAGAGTCAGGCCCGAGGACCAGCACCCTACTCGCCACACTAAAAGTGCTCAGCACCAAACAAAAAAAGTGACAAAACGAGACAGACAGGGGGTAAAATAAAAAAGAAAGTGGGGGAAAAGGAAGGTGGGAATGGTGAGTGGAAAGTGGCCACCGTGCAATACGATGGCCGGCTCTCCGGCCAGGAACAAAAATTCCTCTGGTCCTAGCCAAAAGGCTCGGCCCTAGAGGCAGGTGTCAAAAAGGTGTTTGTGGAGATATGTGACCTAAGGTGCCACACGTTGAGTGCCCCTCAACACTCAGTGCAATGTATGGCACCCCTGGACTGCCACTCCAGGGGCACTATCTCCACAGGCTTTTCAACGGACCCTGACCCCCGGTCCGGACCGGCAGCACCCTTCCCAGCCAGGAAGGTAGGAGAAGAGGTTGGGGAGAGCCAGCCGCAGCCGACTACTACCCACAACCCCCATCTCTCCCACCTAATTACATTCGGGAAGTACTACCCGCCTCTCCCCGAAAGGATTAGCAAAGGTTCCCTCGCCGAACAACTGACTGAGGTAGACACCACCGAATCCAGGCCAAAGGCCAGGGTTCCGGCCCTTCAGCTTCGACCTCATGCCTCTCTGCCCCGATCAGAAGGCTTTCGCCTCTACGCCAATAGGCTTAGCGTCCACCGACTGCCATCCCTTTCCCCCTCGCCGAGTACTGGGAACAGTCAGTTTAGCACCACCTATTGGCAACTGATAAGAACAGATACTACACTTGATCTTAGCCAAAAGGCCGAGAAGCGAATGGGGGGGGGGGAATAAGTGGGAAAAACGGTAGCATATTGTTTGAGGGCTAACTTGTCGAAAAGAGATATCACATGAACGATCACAAAAGGAGGTAGAACAAAACTTACGGGAAAGAGATGGTTGGGAGGCTGTACCACATGCCTATGAAATAGTGGGCCTGTGTTTTGATGGGGATGATGATGTCCCCTCTCGGGTTGAGGGCATTTCAGTGAGAGTAGAAGAATAAGAGAAATGGAGCCAAATAAGACCTTAAACTTGTTAAAAGTTTAATTATCAAGCGCTAACATTTCCTTCATTTGCATAATATCGTATTATGCAATCATATGGAAACAGTGGAAGTTTAAAGAGTGTGGAGAATAGGGCACTCTGGATAACAAGGAGACATTTTTAAGGGGTTGTAAAAGTTTTTTTTTTTTTCTAAATAGGTTCCTTAACCACTTAACCACTGGGCACTTAAACACCCTTAATAACCAGACCAATTTTCAGCTTTCGGTGCTCTCACAGTTTGAATGACAATAACTCAGTCATACAACACTATAACCAAATGAAATTTTTGTCCTTTTTTTCCCACAAATAGAGCTTTCTTTTGGTGGTATTTCATCACCTCTGCGGTTTTTATTTTTTTTGCTATAAATGAAAAAAGAACAAAATTTTGCAAAAAATAATAATTTTTCTTCATTTCTATTATAAAATTTTGCAAAAAAGTAATTTTTCTTCATAAATTTGGCCTAAAATGTATACTGCTACATATCTTTGGTAAAAAAAATAAAAAATGTTGGATATTATTTAGTCTGGGTGAAAGTTATAGGGTCTACAAGCTATGGTACCAATTACTGAAAATTGATCAATTTCATCACACCTGATGTACTGACAGCCTCTCTCATTTCTTGGGACCCTAACATGCCAGAAAAGTACAAATAACCCCCAAATGACCCATTTTTGGAAAGAAGACATTCCAAGGTATTTAGAAAGAGGCCTGGTGAGTTTTTTCAAGTTGTAATTTTTTCCCACAATTCTTTGCAAAATCAAGATTTTTTTTTTTTCATCAAATTTTCATATTATTAGGTTATTTTTCACACACAGCATATGCATACCACAAATTACACCCCAAAACACATTCTGCTATTCCTCCCGAGTATGGCGATACCCCATGTGTGAGACTTTTACACAGTGCGGCCACATACAGAGGCCCAACATGCAGGGAGCACCCAGGCCAATTCTGACATTTCTCTCCTACATGTAAAAATCATCATTTATTTGCTAGAAAAATACATAGAACACCAAAACATTATATAAATATACCTCACATGTGTGGTTTGAAAACCGTTTTTATATGTGGGCGGGACTTGCGTATGCGTTCGCTTCTGCATGCAAGCTCGCGGGGACAGGGGCGCTGTATGCCCAGAGTATTGCGGAGTATGCCCAGAGTATTGCCAGAGTATTGCCCAGAGTATTGCCCAGAGTATGCCCAGAGTATTGCCAGAGTATGGCCCGGAGTATTGCCCGAAGTATGCCCAGAGTATTGCCCGGAGTATGCCCAGAGTATTGCCAGAGTATGCCCAGAGTATTGCCAGAGTATGCCCAGAGTATTGCCTGAGTATTGCCAGAGTATGCCCAGAGTATTGCCAGAGTATTTCCAGAGTATTGCCAGAGTATTTCCAGAGTATGCCCAGAGTATTGCCTGAGTATTGCCAGAGTATGCCCAGAGTATTGCCAGAGTATGCCCAGAGTATTTCCAGAGTATGCCCAGAGTATTGCCTGAGTATGCCCAGAGTATTGCCTGAGTATTGCCAGAGTATGCCCAGAGTATTGCCAGAGTATGCCCAGAGTATTGCCAGAGTATTGCCAGAGTATTGCCCAGAGTATTGCCCAGAGTATGCCCAGAGTATGCCCAGAGTATGCCCAGAGTATTGCCAGAATATTGCCCAGAGTATTGCCCAGAGTATTGCCCAGAGTATTGCCCAGAGTATGGCCAGAGTATGGCCAGAGTATGGCCAGAGTATTGCCAGAGTATTGCCAGAGTATTGCCAGAGTATTGCCCAGAGTATGGCCAGAGTATGGCCAGAGTATGGCCAGAGTATGGCCAGAGTATGGCCAGAGTATGGCCAGAGTATTGCCCAGAGTATTGCCCAGAGTATTGCCCAGAGTATTGCCCAGAGTATTGCCCAGAGTATTGCCCAGAGTATTGCCAGAGTATTGCCCAGAGTATTGCTCAGAGTATGCCCAGAGTATGGCCAGAGTATGGCCAGAGTATGGCCAGAGTATGGCCAGAGTATGGCCAGGAGTATTGCCCAGAGTATTGCCAGAGTATGCCCAGAGTATTGCCAGAGTATTGCCAGAGTATTGCCCAGAGTATTGCTCAGAGTATGCCCAGAGTATGCCCAGAGTATGCCCAGGGTATTGCAGAGTATGGCCAGAGTATGGCCAGAGTATGGCCAGAGTATGGCCAGAGTATGGCCAGAGTATGGCCAGAGTATGGCCAGGAGTATTGCCCAGAGTATTGCCAGAGTATGCCCAGAGTATTGCCAGAGTATTGCCCAGAGTATTGCCCAGAGTATTGCTCAGAGTATGCCCAGAGTATGCCCAGAGTATGCCCAGAGTATGCCCAGGGTATTGCAGAGTATGGCCAGAGTATGGCCAAGAGTATTGCCAGAGTATGCCCAGAGTATGCCCAGAGTATTGCCAGAGTATTGCCCAGAGTATTGCCCAGAGTATTGCTCAGAGTATTGCTCAGAGTATGCCCAGAGTATGCCCAGAGTATGCCAGAGTATGCCAGAGTATGCCAGAGTATGCCCAGAGTATGCCCAGAGTATGCCCAAGAGTATTGCCCAAGAGTATTGCCCAGAGTATGCCCAGAGTATGCCCAGAGTATGCCCAGAGTATGCCCAGAGTATTGCCCAGAGTATTGCCCAGAGTATTGCCCAGAGTATTGCAGAGTATGGCCAGAGTATGGCCAGAGTATGGCCAGAGTATGGCCAGAGTATGGCCAAGAGTATGGCCAAGAGTATGGCCAAGAGTATTGCCCAGAGTATTGCCCAGAGTATTGCCAGAGTATTGCCAGAGTATTGCCAGAGTATTGCCCAGAGTATTGCCCAGAGTATTGCTCAGAGTATGCCCAGAGTATGCCCAGAGTATGCCCAGAGTATTGCAGAGTATGCCCAGAGTATGCCCAGAGTATGCCCAGATTATTGTCAGAGTATGCCTGAGTATTGCAGAGTATGCCCAGGTGACTATTGCCCAGCATTGCAGAGTATGTGCAGCAGGGATGGCTGAGCAGGGAGGGAGGGATGGATGGATCTGTGACTACATTTGTCACAGATCCAGCCCGCAGCACTGCCGCTGCCATCCGCTCCCTCCCCTCTCCTCTCACACTGTACCGATCGGTACAGAGAGAGGAGGGAGGAACCGGCGTCAGCACATGACGCCGCTTTGTTGACAAGTGATCGCTCCGTCATTGGACGGAGCGATCATGTGGTAAACCACCGCTATCAGCGGCGATTTACCGTGATCCGTGATGCGCCGGGTCCTCCGGACCCGGCGGTCACGGATGTTCCCGTGTGCGCGCCTCAGGAGGCGCGCGGGAGCGCGATTCTGAGAGGCCGTTAATTAACGGCCACTTAGAATCAAGCAATCGCCCTGTAGCCGTACTTTCGGCATAGGGCGGTTGCAAAGTGGTTAAAGGAACACTAAAGATTCATTTTTTTATTAGATCAATTGATTGCTGTAAGCTAGAGCATTTAAATATCACTTACCTCGTTTTTCCTTTTGACCTCCAAAATACAGTAATCCAGGTTTGAAAATGCAATTTCCTGTCTGTCTGTCTTCTTGCTTTCCACCAGCATCTGCATGGTGGAAAGCAGAATGTTCTCACCCCCTCCCTATGACTACAGCCCTGCGTGAAGATGCTCTCTTATCCCTCACAGGCATGGAGGCTAAGCCTAATGGGAATTGTAGTTCCCATTAGGCCGTGATGTAGCAAGAATGAACACGCACCGCAAACCAGAAAGTCAGTCAGAATAACGATTCAGGAGTGACGGGGGTGAATAAAACAGATCGATTTCAACAGGTATCAAACTAGTTATAATGCAAAACATTACTTTTTACTTTATCAGCTACTGTCAGACTTTAATTTAAGAGGAAAATATTTTTGTCTTTACAACCCCTTTAAGCTACTTTAAGCCTTGAATGTGAAAGGCATTATCAACCGATATCCGAACGGAAGTGAATCACCTGGCCCTTAGGAAAAAACTCAAGACCCATCATTTCTGAAGGCTAAATAGAAGGAAATGGATACCAAGCGCCTTGAGGCAATTTAGTTTGCATTTGTAGCGCTATATAAGTTATTCACACACTCACTAGTGCATTGTTGGTTCACTTACCTTTTCCTTCGATTTCCCTTCTAATTTTTTTTTCTTTGTTTTTTGTCTGAATTTCTCACTTCCTGTTCCTCCTCAGTAAGGTGATCAGTAAGCTGTTCTAAATGACTTTCCACTGCTCAGGTGATGGTGGAAAGCTTACTGAGGAGAAACAGGAAGTGAGAAATTTAAACAAAGAAAAAAAAAACATTTAGAGGGGAAATCGAAGGAAAAAGTAAGTGAACCAACAATGCACTAAAAGAACCCATTTAGAAAATAAAAGACAAACCTTTACAACCCCTTTAACAAACAGTACATGACTGGCTATGAGATGAGATGTGATTAATGCACCACAGCAACACTTCAGATGAGGGAAGCACACTGTATAGGAACAACAGAGGGACTTAATAAAACACTTTAATGACAAGGAAAGTTTAAAAACACTTACAAGATGGAAGTGAAAAACAGGCATATCAATGAATCCATAACATCCAGCGGGATGCCTCCTGGGAGTAAGACAGGTACAGGTGGAAGTTCCAGCTGACCAGCGGTGGTAAATACTGTCTCTCTGATCCAAGATGGAGGGCTGTGCTCTCAGGACCAGCATGGAATCCAGGCAACTCGAAGTGACGTCAGAGTGGGCGGTACATGTTTCAGAGCATTCCCAATCACTCTTTCTTCAAACCAATCAAACTTCAAACCAAATGATTTGACAATGGAGTGACTGGGCATGCTCTGAAACATGTGTCCCCCACTCTGACGTCACTTCCGGTTGCATGGATTCCATGTTGGTCCTGACAGCAGAGCCCTCCATCCATCTTGGATCAGAAAGACAGTATTAACCACCGCTGGTTGGCTGGAACCTGCAACTGCAGCTGTCTTACTCCCAGGAGGCATCCCGCTGGACGTGATGGATTAATTAATATGCCTGTTTTCCACTTTCATATTGTAAGTGTTTTTAACCCTTCCTTGTCATTAAAGGGGTGTTCCAGCCAAAAATTGTGTTTATTAAAAGTCAGCAGCTACAAAAAGTGTAGCTGCTGGCTTTTAATAAACACTCACTTACCTGCTCCTGCATTCCAGCGATGCGACGCGCCGACTGGGGCTCCGCTTCCCTTCCCCACCTCCCCAGCCGGCGTCTCCATCCCGACTGTGGGTACCCAGCCGTGACAGCCTTCGGCTTCACGGCCGGGCACCCACTGCGCATGCGCGAGCCGCACTGTGCATGCGCGCGCGGCCCGCCGCTGATTGGAGAGACAATCGCATGGGACCTGTCATGTGTCCCATGTGATCGCCTACAGGGAGGGGCTGGTGTAGGCGATTAAGGCTTAATCGCCTAACCAGCCCCTCGGCGGAAGCAGTAAGTGGGACAGGAAGTCCCACTCCTCCTGAAGCCCCCACTCCCCCCCAAAAAAATGACATGCCAAATGTGGCATGTAAGGGGGAGGGGATTAAACAAAAGTAATTTTTAAGGGTGGAACTCCTCTTTAAAGTTTTTTTATTACTGCACTTAGAAGCGCCTTCTTCTCTGCTTTCTACAAATGAGGAGTAACATCTGTTTTTCCAAAATAGTGGGTTAATCTGCCCGGCGGATAAGAAAGAAAGTAGGAGGCTCCACTTTTGTGAGGCTATAGACCCAGGAAGTAAGGATAGAAGAACAGTTTCCGGTGTGGGTGTCAACGAATCATTATACATTTTGTTATAAACTTTCAAAACTGTTAGGCCTCGTACACACGATCAAATCTGTCCGCTGGAAACGGTCTGCTGGACCGTTTCAGCAGACAGATTCGATTGTGTGTACGGCCGAGCCGACGGATTTGGCCACCCGTGAAATCTATCGGGTGGGAATCCGTCCGCCCGACATGTCTGCTGGTTAGTACACTTACCAGCAGACATGTCGTCCCGTACCGCCGCCGAATGGATTTGGCGCATGCGCGGAAGTGTTTTACTTCCTGGTGCGGTGACGTGGCGGCGTCAACGTCACCGCCACGTCACCGACACGTCAGCGCGCCGTCTGCTGGCGGGGATTTTGGTTTGCTCGTGTGTACACGCGAGCAAACCAAAATCCCAGCAGACAGATTTGTTCAAATCTGTCGGACAGACAGATTTGAACAAATCTGTCTGCTCGTGTGTACGAGGCCTGAGACAGGATACAGTCATTTGGTTAGTTGCAGACTTCTTGGTGAGTTGAGCTGGTCTATGGTTTTGTTTTAAATAAAATACACCTTCCTGCCTGTTCCCAGTCTAAATATACATTGAGCATGCACAGCAAAGTTTAAATTCCAGTCCGTACAAAGATCGGATTTTCCGACGAAATTGTGTGATGTTGTTGGAAAATCTGACCATTTGTATGCTCCATCGGACAATTGTTGTCGGATTTTCCACGATCAAATGTTGGATAGCATGCTTTAAAATTGTCCGACAACAATTGTGTGTTGTCAGATTTTCTGATCATGTGAACACAAGTCCTTTGGACAAAACTCCAAAGTACAAACACGCATGCTCAGAATCAATGCTCACCATAAACACAACATTAGCAAAAGTTGCCCAAAGGGTGGCGCTAAAGAGCTGAAAAAACACATAGTTTTGTGTTTGTTGGCCATCAATTCTTTGCCGTTTGTATGCAATACAAGTTCACGGCCAACACCCTTTCGGACAAAAGTCCTATGCTTTGTCCGCAGAAAATCCGATTGTGTGTATGAGGCTTAAGTTTGACTGAGCCCCTGCACATGCGCAGGAGTGACATCTTTTCACGTCAGCCAATCAATACGCCCAAAGACTGATCAGATAACCCATAATAACCAATTATTCACAAAAGTTCCAAAACGGCATTTGTTGGAGGACATGAACACTTTGCCGTTGGCCAGCTATTTAGTATGACATTTTTTCATGCTAGTAATTAAGGGCCATTAGCTGTGGGATCCTTTCGTTGTCTGAAAATTTGAAAATTGGATTTAATTAAAGTGGAACTAAATCCTTATAATTAAATTCTGATAGCATAAAGGGATATACATCTAAATTAAATTGCACATTTTTAGCAAAGAAGCTAACTTTTTAGGAAGTAAGTCATTTCTCCAAGCTGCAACTCTGTGCCATCTACAGTATGTATCAATATCATTTTGAGCCAGCGTCTTATTCCTAAATCTATATACCAGCCCACAGATTACGCAGTCTGGACTGTTCTACAAGGTGATGCGTGCTGCTGCACATTCCATATCCAGTGTGAAGTTTGAAGTGATCAGCAGGTCTGGATATCATGAGATTACTGTCTGCTATAATGTATTTGTTGTCACCATGATTGACAAATGAAGCAACATATAGGATGCAGAAAATGTGAGTAGGGGGACAGCAAAGATGCTAAAAAATGTAAATCAAAAAAAGAGAAAGTAGATCTATTTAAAGGTTAACTCCACTTTTAAAGGGGCTGTAAATGTTTAACCACTTAAGACCCGGACCCTTATGCAGGTGGACCTTGCCCCTTTTTGCGATTCGGCACTGCGTCGCTTTAACTGACAATTGCGTGGTCGTGCCACGTGGCTCCCAAACAAAATTGGCGTCCTTTTTTTTACGAAATAGGAGATAGTTTTATGGCATTTTTATTAATATTTTTTTTTTTTACTGCCAATGGCGGCGATAATTGTTTTTTTTTTTCGTAAAATGCGACATTATGGCTAACATATCGAAAAATTTTGACACATTTTTGGGACCATTGTCATTTTCACAGCGAAAAGTGCTATAAAAATGCACTGATGACTGTGAAAATGACAATGGCAGTGAAGGGGTTAACCTCTAGGTGGCGCTAAGGGGTTAAGTGTGCCATAAGGGAGTGATTCTTACTGTAGGGGGGGTGTGGCTGTAGGCGTGACATCACTGATTGTCTATCCCTATATCAGGGAACAGACGATCAGTGTCACTGCGGCAGTGAAGAACGGGGAAGGTGTTACAATTTCTCACTTCCTGTTCCTCCCCAGTAAGCTTGCCCCCATTGTCCGAACTGTTCTGGCTGGGGGTTAGTCAGTGTGCTTGCCCCCTCCCTTGGGACTACATCCCTGCGGGGAGACGCTGTGAATGTTCTACAGCCACACCCCCTACAGTAAGTGTCAGGCCGCGTACACACGACCGAGAAACTCGTCGGGCTAAACTCATCGTTCCGCCTGTCGAGTTTCCCGTTCAGCTGTCAAAAAGCTTGTCGAGCAAAATTTCCCCATAGAACAACAAGGAAATAGAGAGCATGCTCTCTTTTTGGCTTGACGAGCTTCCCGACGGGTTGCTTGGCGAAAAGTGTACACACGACCGGTTTTCTCGGCAGAATACATCTCCCATCGAGGTTCTCGCTGCATTCTGCCGAGAAACTCGGTTGTGTGTACGGGGCCTCACTCCCTTACGGCACACTTAACCCCTTAGCGCCACCCAGTGGTTAATCCCTTCATTGCCATTGTCATTTTCACAGTAATCAGTGCATGTTTATAGCACTTTTCGCTGTGAAAATGACAATGATCCCAAAAATGTGTCAAAAGTGTCCGATGTGTCCGCCATAATGTCGCAGTCACACAAAAGAAAAACACTGATTGCCGCAATTATTAGTAAAAAAAATGTATTAATAAAAATGCCATAAAACTATCCCCTATTTTATAAACGCTACAAATTTTGCGCGAACCAATCGATATATGCTTATTGCAAAGTTTTTCATCCTTGGGAAGACTATCAAGATATAGGATTATTCTCAGAGTGCTGGTTGGTTTGGGCTGGGCAAGAATTTCTGAAGATAATTAATCTACTCCTAGATGGGAAGGAGAACTGATAAGACACTTAGCTGTGTAAAGTGGTTGTAAACCTACAAAAAAAAAAAAAAAACTCTGCAAGACAAAAGCATAATGAGCTAGTATGCATAGTATACTAACTCATTATGAAATACTCACCTTAGATCGAAGCCCCCGCAGCGGTCCCAGTACACAGCTCTGGCTGGCGGCATCGCTCCCAGAGTTACTTCTGGCTTTCGCGGGCTCTGGAGTTGTGATTGGCCGGAGCCACAATGATGTCACTCCCTTGATACACTAGCATGAATGTGCCATTGCTTCAGTGCGCATGTGCCGATGATGTCGGCACATGCTGATACCGGGGATATCTCCTGAACCGTGCAGGTGAGTGAAGCCGCGTACACACGGCAGAGAACCTCGACGGGCAGAACACATCGTTCCGCCCGTCGAGGTTCTCTGCCGGCTGTCAGATTCGGCGACCCGCCCGTCGGGAATGGCAACCAGCCATTCATACCGGCGGGCCGTCGAGCAAATAGAGAACATGCTCTCTATTTTGGCTCGACGGCATTCCCGACGGGATGCTCGCCGAGAGCGTACACACGGCCGAGGTTCTCGCTGGACTGCAGCTCCCAGCGAGGTTCTCGCTGGTTTCTAGCGAGAACCTCGGTCGTGTGTACGCCGCCTAAGTGAATACACTAAGGTGAGAGGGACTCAGATGTAAGGGATGCCCTGCGGACTTTGGTGTAAGGGGGCTTTGGGAACCCTAATTTAAGGGGAAATGCTGGAAACTCTGATCTAGGTGGGCGTTTTGATGAGCAGAAACCCCCATATATCCGATTTCTCCTTTATACCAGAGCCCACAGCTTTCCGCCTCCAATTTGTTTTTAAATTGCTATGAGCAGCTAAAGTTTTTGGGTTTGGATTAAACTGGTTGTATAAAAAAAAAAAAACCTGCAAGGCAAAGGCATAGTGAGCTAGTATGACTAGCATACTAGCTCGTTATCAATTACTTACTTTAGATCGAAGCCCCCGCAGCGGTCCTCGGACACGTCCTCCATCGCCGCCATGATACCCAGAATGACTTCTGGGTATCGCCGCTCCCGCGCTGTGACTGGCCGGAGTGGTGATGACATCACTTTCACGCATTCAAGCGGAATGGCACGATCCCCGCGCATTCGCACATTTCCGGCAGGCTCCCATTCAGGAGCCACAGTGCTCAGTGCGCCTGCGCCGCTGTCTATGGCGGGCAGGCACCGTAGACATCGGTGCCCACTTTTCTACAAATATCTCCTTAACCATGTAGGTTAAGGAGATATTGCAAAGACCTACAGGTAAGCCTTAATGTAGGTGTAGGTGCAACCGTGCAAGTATACCATGAGGTAGGTGCAAGTATACCATGAGGGTAAACAACCACTTTAAAGAAAAGGTGGCAACCCTAGTGTGACATCAGGCCTCCACTGGAAACCTCACATGGGTCAGCTTCAGTGCCAACTGCAACCTCTCAAGATTTAATATGGGCTCTATGTTATCTTCATACACACTACTGTGTCCTGTAGTAAATGTGTTGGATGTCTAGATTCTCCCAAAGGCCATAGCTCATGAACAAGACAACAACAATCAGGGCCCACCGGAGAGATACATCTGTACAATATTTTTTGCCATAGCCCTTTTTTTAAAACAAATATACTTTAAGCCTCGTACACACGATCAGTCAATCCGATGAGAACGGTCCGAAGGACCGATGAAGCTGACTGATGGTCAGTCGTGCCTAAACACCATTGGTTAAAAAAACGATCATATCAGAACGCGGTGACGTAAAACACAATGACGTGCTGAAAAAAATGAAGTTCAATGCTTCCAAGCATGCGTCGACTTGATTCGATCATGCGTGGATTTTTAACCGATGGCCGTGCCTACTAACGATCGGTTTTGGCCTATAGGTTAGGCGTCCATCGGTTACATTTTTAAAGCAAGTTGGCTTTTTTTCACCGAAGGTTAAATAACCTATGGGGCCCACACACGATCGGTTTTGACCGATGAAAACGGTCCATCAAACCGTTGTCCTATGGTTAATCGATCGTGTGTACGGGCCTAAGTTTTTTCACATTTTTCTGCCTGATGCCTGTAAGCTGTGCTTTTCTAAGGGAACCTAGAATTCAGCTTTACAGAAGGTAATTTCCGAAAAGCCCAAGCAGATAAAGGTTTCATCAGTTTTGCTTCATTTTTTCTCCTCCCTCCACTTAACACACACACATTGTCACTTATATAATATATTGCTGTAATTCTCGATGAAGGAACAAATGAGAGCATTTTCTGTAATGTGCACCTAAATTTGCAGGCCTCTGGGACGCAGCTTTTCAAAGTACGCAATGTTCCATGCTCAATTGATGTAAAATAAATGTGACATTTAAACCGACAGATTTATTATGACAAACAAAGATAGCACGTTATACGAAAAAACCATCACAAAGTGTGAAAGATGGAAGTCCTCCGCCAGTCGGCTGCAGGCCGAGGTCTTTTATTGAGACGATTTGTTCACATAATAGGCAAACCTTTTTTGCTTCTCTGATGCCGGGATGAAGAAATGTCTAAGTCACAGCAATGAACCACAGTGAGACACAAATTACCAGGAAATATGAGGCACTTTCCTGTGCTAACCTTGCCAGAGTTTCATCTTAGCGACATTTGGAAGAACCATGCGTAGGCTGGCTGGCTCTCAATACTGTACAACACTATATAATGCTTTGTCTCTGGAGCAATCATGTCCTTAGTCTGTCCAAACCCAATCACTAAAATCTCATATCGATTTTAATATGTCATTATTATTCCTAACTGTGTTTTTTATCCTTCTTAAATCTGTAAATTTAATTAAAATAATACCTTGTGGTCCTCCCATACAGCTCTTAGTTCGGGCAATGTCTGCTATAGGGTGACAACTGTCATCTAATTGTGTTCCTGTGTTGTCATTCTGTCACATGCACTCCCGAAGAAGCCATGCTCATACACATTACGTAGATGTGGGCCACAATTGTCACAATTATGAAGTCTGTTGGTCCAGAACAGTGATCTTTAACCACTTGACCTCTGGAAGGTTTCACCCCCTTCATGTCCAGGCCATTTTTTAATGGTAATAAATGGCTTGTTTAACTGATTAAGATAAAGATAAACCCTAAGTTAAAGAGGATGTAAACCAGGGGTCAAGTCTTGGGGAAAAAAGTGTGGGTACTCCCACCCAAGATCCACCCCCCCACAGCAAAAAAAAAAGATACGCTCATATGCATAATTACTAAACCGCATGTTTTTTCGATCCAAACTTCCGCAATGTCTCCTGGGAACAAGGAGCTCCCAGGAGACATTGCGGCATCGAGGAAGGGACGGAATACCCGCACACTACCCAACGAATCCATATACAGGAAGTGGCCAGTAACATAAAGGATTACTAAGGTTCGCCTGCACCTGACAGTGACTCGAGCTGGGCATCGCCGCTTAGTGAAGGATTGGCTGGGGAAGCCTGGCTGCTCTCAGCTGCTCTAGTCCTGCAAAGGGAACTGAGTTCCTGCTGTGAAAAAAGTGCAGGAACTCCGTTCCCACGCGTTCCCGCAGGACTTGAGCCCTGATGTAAACCCACTCTCATCCTTTCTAAACTACTGCCATAGGGCCAGATTCAGGTAGATGGGAGCATCTTTGCTCTGGAGTAACGCATCTCATTTACGTTACTCTGCCGAAATTTTAGGAGCAAGTGCTGTTATTCATGAAGCACTTGCTCCTAAAGTTGCGGCAGCGCATCGCAAATGAGCCGGCGGAATTCAAATTGGGCGGGTACGGGGCGTGTATTATTTAAACTAAGCGCGATCCCGCGGCGAACGTACTGCGCATGCGTGGAGTGTCAATACATCCCAGTGCGCATGCTCCAAATTCTGTCAGTGAACGTCAATGACGTCACATCCCCATTCATGAACGTTTTACGCAAGCGACGCAAATTTTTTTTTCCGACGCGATGACGACGGCTATACTTAACATAGGATACTCCACTAGGGGGCTGCTTTATCTTTACGTCGCGTATCGCTTACGGAAACGTCGGAAAGTCACTGCGTCGCGCCCGAAAACGATTGTGAATTTCCGATTCCCGCTGATTATCATATTTTTTCAGCGTTAATCAGCGGGAACGCCCCCGGCGCCATTTTTAAATTAAATTTGTGATGCGATGGCGAAATTCAATTACGCCGATCGCATCGGAACTCCAACCCGGCGTTTCTAGTTTTCTGGTTACAGAAAACAGAAACGCCGGCTTAAAGTGACAGTCAGGCTGGAGTATCACAGATACTCCAGCCTAACTCTACCTGAATCTGGCTCATAGTGCTGATCTATAAAGATATAGATGCCTCCTGCATGTATCCTTACCTGTCAAATGTCTCCCCTCTGTCTGTCTGTTAAAAGAACAAAAAAACTGCAGATTCTGTGGGTGGGTCTGTTGTCTGGAGCTTTGTGGGTGGAGTTGTGATGTCAGTAGACTCCCCGCCCACCTCTACACTCCCCTTACACTAAATTCTGCTATGATCACTAACATCCAGTCAAAATCCTGAAAAGTAACCACATGACTTCAGAAAAGAAGTGGGGGTGGGAATTAAAAAGTAATGCCTGTCTCCGAGCTAGTGCATGAGATATGTAAATAACCTGTCACTCACAGCAAGGGGGCAGAACGGACTAAGGTTCATGCCGCGTACACACGATCATTTTTTGTGATGAAAAAAAAAAACATTTAAAATCACCGTGTGTGGGCAAAACGTTGTTTTATGTCTTCAAAAAAACGACAAAAAAAAAATTCGAACATGCTTGAATTTTTTGTGTCGTTTTTCAAAATATCATTTTTTGTGTCATAAAAAGCGATCGTGTGTGGGCAAAACGACGTTGAAAACGACGTTTTTAAACCCGCGCATGCTCAGAAGCAAGTTATGAGACGGAGCTTCAATGGAACAGAGTGCCGTCGAACGTGGTGTACGTCACCACGCTTTGCTAGAGTATTTTGGAAAAACGATGGTGTGTATGCAATGTTGTTTTGGAAAATGAAGTTTGAAAAACGTCGTTTTGTTTCGTCACATAAAGCGTCGTTTTTTTTCATCACAAAAAGTGATCGTGTGTACGCGGCATCAGACCTCGTACACACGACCGAGAAACTCGACAGAATCCATCAAAAAACTTGGTGGGAGAGCTTTTTTGCCAAGGAAATCGGTCGTGTGCATGCTTTTCATTGCGTAAACTGTCGAGGAACTCGACAAGGAAAAAAGAGAGCAAGTTCTCTTTTTCCTCGTCCGGAGTCTCAATTTCCTTGTCGTGTTCCTCGTCCGGCTGGTTTTCGAAACGAGAAACACGTTGGTGTGTATGCTTAGAAACCCGCGCACCTTCGGTAAAAGTAGCATTTGTAATGGAAATAGCACATTTGTCACGCTGTAACAGACTGAAAAGTGCAAATGTCTCTTACCAAACTTTTACCGAACACGCAGTAACATGAGATTAGCAAAAGCAGCCCCAAGGGTTGTGCCAGTGGAATCGAACTTCCCCTGCTGTTGTACATGTTGAAGTCACCGTGTTTGAGAACGAGAAGATTTGGTCTTGACTGTGTGTAAGCAAAGACAGCTTGTCAAGTTTCTCGACAAGCCTAACAAGGAACTCGTCGAGGAAAACGATGTGTCTTTTCCGACGAGTTCCTCGGTCGTGTAGGAGGCCTAAGTCCGTTACATTTCACTGAACAATAAAAGAGGATTGCTCAGAGCTGGATTAACTCTGTGTGGCAAGACTGGGCACAGATGATAGGAAAACGTATACTCTACATTGTGACAGCAAAGAATAAAACATTTAACAGTGACCAGTATGAGAGCAATAACACCAAATTTAACACGCCTGCTCCCAGTCACACCTGAGACCTTGTAATATAACGAGTCAAATGACACTGGGAGGGAAAATGGCTTAGTTAGTGGAGTACTGACTTTTTTTGCCAGCGGTTTAAACATTAACCTCCCTGGCGGTATGATTCTTTCAGATTTTAGGTGCTTAAAGCGGTACCATTATTTGCAAGGGAATTTGGCGTTTTATACTGTAGGCTTGTAATTCTTAGGAATAACTCACTGAAATCTATCCAAACAAGAGTCTAGTAGGCATCCCGGGTATGATTTTTTTTTTTTTTTTTTTTATTAAAAATTATAATATAATAAATAATTATAAAAAATTATAACAAATAATAATATAATTATAGTAAAAATTATTCAATAATGTAATCAAATCAAAATCACTGAAATTTGCTCAGTTGCAGAATTTTTGCTGTCATTATTATTATTTTTTTTATGACGAATTTCCCCACAAATCGCTATCGCTAAATTTTGCAAGTGATTCTGATTTATTATCGCTGTTTTTTAGCTGCTCTAACACAATTTTTGCCATAAAGGGACACTTTTGGTTGCTATGGGCAATCTACAGTTTGCAGGGAGAAAGAACAGTTTTTATTATATAAAATGACATGTAGTGTACAGGGCAGACCACTAGGGACATGGGGGGTGTGTATTTTTTACATACAGTACTGTAATCTATAAGATTACAGTGTACTGTATGTATAGTGTTTGTTTACATTTTTGAATTTGGCGCCGTTCCCCCCCCTACGTCGCGACGCTCGCAGGGAAGGGAATCGGCGGTACACACAGCATCAGGCGGACATCCGGCCGCCGTGTACTGCGGAGATTCATCGCTGGATCGCAGAGAAAAGGTAAGTAAACTTTTTTCTGCATCCAGCGAGGCAAGTCCGTGTGTGGCACGGGGTTACCGATCTTAGCTTAAAAATCTCACCCCGTGCCACACACGGGAAGACCGCCAGGGAGGTTAAAGGAACACTAAGGGGCCAGATTCAGCAAAGGTTACGCTGGCGGATCGAGTGATCCGCCAGCCTAACTGTGGCTTTGAGCCGGCGTTTCTGTTTTCTGTAACCAGAAAACAAGAAACGCCGGGTTGAAGTTCCGATGCGAGCAGCGTAACTGAGTTTCGCCATCGCATCGTTACTTCAACTTAAAAATGGCGCCGGGGGCGTTCCCGCCGATTTACGCTCAAAAAATATGTTAATGAGCGGAAATCGGCAATTCACGAGCGAAATCCGGCGCAACGCAATGACGATACGACGTTTCCGGACGGGATACGCGGCGCATACATATACCTACATGGGGCTGGAGTATCCTATGTTAGGTATAGGCGTCGTCATCGCGTCGAAAAAAAAAAAAAAAAACGTCGCTTGCGTAAAACGGTCATGAATGGGAATGTGACGTCATTGACGTTCATTCACAGATTTTGGAGCATGCGCACGGGGATGTTTTGACACTCGACGCATGCGCAGTACGTTGGCGGCGGGATCGCGCGTAGTTAGCATACTACACGCCCCGTACCCGCGACATTTGAATTCCGCCGGCTCATTTGTGATGCGCTGCCGCAACTTTAGGAGCAAGTGCTTCGTGAATGACAGCACTTGCTCCTAAAATTTCGGCAGCGCAACGCAAATCAGAAGCGTTACTCCAGAGCAAAGATGCTCTGGAATACGTGAATCTGGCCCTAAAGGTTTGTTTTTTATAAGATCAATTGATTGCTGTAAGCTAGAGCATTTAAATATCACTTACCTCGTTTTTCCTTTTGACTTCCAAAATACAGTAATCCAGGTTTGAAAATGCCATTTCCTGTCTCTCCTCTTCTTGCTTTCCACCAGCATTTGCATGGTGGAAAGCAGAATGTGCTCACCCCCTTCCTATGACTACAGCCCTACGTGAAGATGCTCTCTTAACCCTCACAGGCATGGAGGCTAAGCCTAATGGGAACTGTAGTTCCCATTAGGCTGTGATGAAGCAAAAATGAATGCGCACCGCAAACCAGGAAGTCAGTGAGAACAACAATTTAGGAGTGACGGAGGTGATTAAAACAGCTCAATTTCAACAGGTATCAAACTAGTTATAGTGCAAAACATTACTTTTTACTTTATCAGCTACTGTCAGACTTTAATTTAAGAGGAAAATATTTTTGTCTTTACAACCCCTTTGATGTGTTGAGTTATTTTGAGGGGACAGCAAATTTACACTGTTATACAAGCTGTACACTCACTATTTTACATTGTAGCAAAATGTAATCTTTTAAGTGTTGTCACATGAAAAGATAGAATAAAATATTAACAAAAATGTGAGCGGTGTACTCACTTTTGTGATATATATATATATATATATAGTTATAGTTATTAATATTATATATTATTACACATAGTTAAAACACAGATCATAAACTTATACAAAATAGATTATAAAAGATTATAAAAAATAATCAAAATTGTCCAAAAAACATTACGGTTCCTCTCTTATAGAAAGGCCAAATGCTATTTGGTCTACATAAAAGCTTCTGTGAGGCAATTTAGGTTGTGTGAGTTGGCCCTGGGAATGCTCTATTTAGAATTTGAGACATTTGTTCCTCGCTGAGAACAAAACCGTTGAAAACATATCACGTAGGCTCCTCACCACGATTATGCTTGGCAACAACCGAGGAGACGTGAGGAAATGGGATTAGGCCCAACAGCTGGCTGGCTGCGTTATTCTGCACCTTTAAATCTTCCGCGTGTCACTTTGTTTTACACCGGTAAGGAAGCAACATTGCAACAGCCAAAGAGCTTTATAAATGGGCCGTGATTGAAACAGACTACTGCCCTTGTGGCATTTACCTCACAAACCAAGGCAGGATATCATTAGAGTCGACAATATCATGAAAGATCATTTAGCTGCAGCAATTGTGTCTGTCCGCAGAGTATTTGTATGAGGCGCCACAACATAATTATCCCTTGCTGCTACATGTAGCCTGCCTTGGCTATGTTCAGGTTGCTGATGGGGACAGGGATACTTCAAGAGTGTAGTGCCTTCTCATTGGCATCTATGGGCACTGTGCAAGTTTAATGTGGAATAAATTCATATTTTTAACATGGAAGTAATTGTTTTAAGCAAAGTTAATGATGAAAAAGGGTAGAGTTTCAAGAGGATCTGGCAAAGTGCAACAATACCTGTGAAGATTCTCACTTATCTAGGTCATGGTATACCTAGTAGTAGTGTTCTGGATATTTTATAGATAGGCAACTCCTATCCTCTTATTGATTTGTGGTTCCAAATTAATAACAACTTCTGCAGCAGCGAACAGACACAAGATATACACTCAGCGTCTTTCCAAAATAACTTCTATTTTGATGCAATTGAAGGTTTTTATACACATGATTACGTAGGTATCACATTAATATTCCAATCGTACTTTTATGTTAACAAGGGGCGTAACATAGGCAGGCTAAGGCTCCATTCACATCTAGGCGTTTTGTCGCCTTACGCCCGACGTTGAAGCAGCCCTAGATACGCTGGAGGAGCGAATTAACATTGTCGGCTATGGAGATGGTTCACATCTCCACGCCGAACGCCCAAACGCCCGTACGCCTGAAGCTCAAACAAGTCCCGGACCCTTTTTTTCAGGCGTATCGGGCGTACGGGCATAGCTGGCAATGTTAATTCACCTCTTCTGCAAAAAATCAATAGGCGTTTTGTCGCCGCAAATCGCCGCTACAGTGTACGCCTAGGTCTGAATGGAGCCTAATGGTAAAATAGGCGGTAAGAGCAAATATAACCTTAAATAAAAAATTAAAAATTTGACAGCAGACAACCATTGGATATTAAAGGCCGCGGATGTTTATTATTGGTTTCAAATTATAAATAAATAATTTAATTAAAAGAATAAATACATAAATAACTATCGGGTAAACGATAAATAAGATAGCAGTAAAAATATAAAACTTTAGCAAGCCTAACCACCACGGCTCAGGCTGCAAAAAATTACCCAACCAACTTACACAAGGTATTCAGCAGAAAACCAGCATTTTTTCTTTAAACTTAACTCTTAAAGCTTGTCCCCCTTCGCAAGACGCAAAGGTGCCACATAACAACATCCTGCGACATAGTATAAGAAAATAAGGGGGGGGGAACACCACAGTTCTTCTGTCCTCTGAAGCGGCTGAGCTCTGCCTGACGGAACCTGCTTTATATAACACTAAATCCCGCCTAAAATAGCTAGTTTAAACCCGTTTTGCGCAGGCTTTCACCTGGGCCAGCAGCTGACCTGAACCTGACCTACTTTTGGGCGGGCTTTTATGGGTCACACAGAGGTCACCTAACCTCTCAGACCTATGAGCCCGCCAAAAATACCTGCACAGCAGTTTAAAATTACAGGAATTTAAAAACCCCTCTCCCGCCATTTTCCCATGAGGAAAAGGGGGGCAAGGGGGCTGCCAATCCCCTATTCCTTTCATTCTAATCAGGACTCAAAAGAATGTAAACATGTATTGAAAACATTATTAGTGCCGTATGCACAGTGAGTGCAGCGTGCAATACATACAAATTAGAATACAATTATATACAGAACTTACACATTTCCTTTACAGTAGTTGGTCACATTCAACTTCACCTCTTCTGTGGTGCTGAAGATGTTCTTTCACTTTCCCAAACTACTACCATAATGAGTGCCAAGAAAATACCCCAGCTAACAACTATACTTTTATATCAGGAAGGAATATGTTCCCCTGCTGTAGCAAATTGGATCATGCTCTGCTGGTTTTTTTTTGTCTTCCTCTAGAACAGGGGTCTCAAACTCAAATTACCTGAGGGCCACAAGACAAGTTTTAATATCCCATGGGGGGCCACATGCAAACTTTCAAACTTCAAAAACAGTACTGGTGTCAGCGAACGTATTATTAACCCCCACCACTGGTGTCTGTGGACGCATCATTAACTCTGACCACTGCACTGCACACTGCCGACAGACCACTACACTGCCGACAGACCACTACAATCTGACCACTCACCATAATGGCACAGCACATCAAGGCTCAGAGCCCAGCAAATCAGGGCACAGCATATCAAGGCACAGCACATCAGGGCACAGGGCACAGCACATCAGGGCACAGGGCACAGCACATCAAGGCACAGCACATCAGGGCACATGGCACAGCACATCAGGGCACAGCACATCAGGGCACAGGGCACAGCACATCAGGGCACAGCACATCAGGGCACTGGGCACAGCACATCAGGGCACAGGGATCAGGGCAGAGGGCACATCACATCAGGGCACAGGGCACAGCACATCAGGGCACAGGGCACATGAAACAGCACATCAGGGTACAAAGCCCAGCAAATCAGGGTACATGGCACACATAAGGGTACATGGGCCACAATCAGAGCACAACCAGGGCACATGGGGCATATCAGGGCACATCAGGGCACATTAGAGCACACCAGGGCACATCAGGCACAGCACATCAGTACAGGGCACATGGCACATCAGGGTACAGGGTACCCTGATGTACAGAGCCCAGTACATCAGGGTACATGAGGCACATGAGGGTACATGAGGCACATGAGGGTATATGAGGCACATCAGGGTACATGAGGCACATCAGGGTACATGGGGCACATGAGAGCACATCAGGGCACATGAGAGCACATCGGGGCACATCAGGGCACATGAGAGCAC
The DNA here is from genome assembly GCA_029574335.1 of Rana kukunoris. NCBI lineage: Eukaryota > Metazoa > Chordata > Amphibia > Anura > Ranidae > Rana > Rana kukunoris. The sequence continues at coordinate 700,587,392 of CM056049.1, forward strand.
ATCAGGGCACATGAGAGCACATCAGGGCACATGAGAGCACATCAGGGTACATGAGGCACATCAGGGTACATGAGAGCACATCAGGGTACATGAGAGCACATCAGGGTACATGAGGCACATCAGGGTACATGAGGCACATCAGGGTACATGAGGGTACATGGGGCACAATCAGAGCACATGAAAGCACATCAGGGCACATGAGAGCACATGAGAGCACATCAGGGCACATGAGAGCACATCAGGGCACATGAGAGCACATCAGGGCACATGAGAGCACATCAGGGCACATGAGAGAACATCAGGGCACATGAGAGCACATCAGAGCACATCAGAGCACATCAGGGCACATCAGGGCACATCAGGGCACTTGAGAGCACATCAGGGCACATGAGAGCACATCAGGGCACATAGGAGCACATCAGGGCACATGAGAGCACATCAGGGCACATGAGAGCACATTAGGGCACATGAGAGCACATCAGGGCACATGAGAGCACATTAGGGCACATGAGAGCACATTAGGGCACATGAGAGAACATCAGGGAACATGAGAGCACATCAGGGCACATGAGAGAACATCAGGGCACATGAGAGCACATCAGAGCACATCAGGGCACATCAGGGCACTTGAGAGCACATCAGGGCACATGAGAGCACATCAGGGCACATAAGAGCACATCAGGGCACATGAGAGCACATCAGGGCACATGAGAGAACATCAGGGCACATGAGAGCACATCAGGGCACATCAGGGCACTTGAGAGCACATCAGGGCACATGAGAGCACATCAGGGCACATGAGAGCACATCAGGGCACATGAGAGCACATTAGGGCACATGAGAGCACATCAGGGCACATGAGAGCACATCAGAGCACACAAGAGCACATCAGAGTACACCAGGGCACACCAGGGCACATGAGAGCACATCAGGGCACATGAGAGCACATGAGAGCACATCAGGGCACATGAGAGCACAATCAGGGCAAAGGTCAGCGTTTATTTGTTGTTTTCTTCAGATGCAGAGCAGTGCATGAAGCGTCTGTCAGAGGTTTACTTCTCTCTCATGTCATGCTGCTACTCCCCGGCGGCCCCTCCTCTCTTCTCGTCCATCCCAGATGATGTCACAAGCAAATAGGGATGGACGAGAAGAGAGGAGAGGCCGCCGGCGAGTAGCAGCGTGACATGAGAGAGAAGTGAACCTCTGACAGACGCTTCCTGTCCTACTCTTCATGCACCTCGATCTACACTTCCGCGGCACCTGCCCTGCCTGCGGACTATTTATTACCGGCCTGCGGACCATAAATGGCCCACAGGCCGGTACTTTGAGACCCCTGCTCTAGAATCAACTGAACTGTGGGTATAGAATTGGGTGTATGGGATTGTACCATATTTTTTATATTACTTTATTTATTTTTTATGGTTGAACTGGATGGTCTTGTGTCTTTTTTCAACCTGGCTAATTATATAACTATACTACTCGATAAAAATTGTCCATACAGTATATTTCATACTTTAAAGTAATTTATAATAAACATCAGAAAGAGATTTTTTTTTCTTTAAAGGAGACACTTGTCATTCTAATGTGGACTGGGATTCATTTTTAACTTAATACTCTTATCCTTTTCTAGAACCCCCCAACCCACTTTAGTATATGTCAAGTATCTTGATTGCTGATCCTCACAATACAGCCTATTTGACCACCGCACAGACTCTGGCCATAATCTTTAGAAGTTTTCTGGCCTATACGTACACATGCATGTCATGGCCGCCATTCACTCTAATTGAATAGTTGTCCATAGCTTGACAGGAAATCAGATGAGAGGAGTATGGGGAGTAGGAATCCGAAGTATAAGCAGGAAGAATGGAAGTAGGGAATTGAAAGAGTACAAAAGAAGTATGATTAGATGCCTTCTTCCCAATCACACCATGGATAAGAGAAGATCTCTCTGCTGGGCTCCCACACAGCAATAAAGACCAATAAAAATGTATGGGAAGGAGGTATCTGAAGTACAAGACAGGAGTATGGAAACAGGAATTCGAAAGTGTAAACCTGGAGTGTGAGAGAAGACATTTGGAAGTGTGGTAAAAAGTGAAAAAAGGGAATTTGAAGTGTAAGGAAGGAATGTGGAAGAGTAGAACTGTAAGTGTAGTAAAGGCATGTGGAAGGGAAGAATCAGAAGTGTAGGGAAGAAATGAGAGAGGATAGAATCAGAAATGTGGGAAAGAAATTTGAAAGGAAGCGGTTAAAGGTGTAAGACAGACATGCAGGAGAAAATTAAAAGTTAAGAAGGAAAGTGATATACAAGCTTGAATAGCTTATGGGTTCCTGAGCTATGGTAACAGGTGTTTTAGGCGATGCGGTCAATGTGCTGATGTACTTCACATCTAATGGTCCTGTCCAAATCTGACCACATTTTGGTCAAGAACATTTGGCTTCCTTCAAACCCTGTTTCATATAATATCCCCTAAGGATATGGGAATGGTCCTCATAGCCCTCAGTCACTACACAATTACAGGCCTTTCTTATAGCAACAGATTGTCAAAGCCTGGAAGAAGCTCTTGGCCCCCTTTTGAAAAATCAAAGACCTTATGATTTTGATACTGGTTAATGAGAAACAGTTTTACATCCTGTAGCAGAGCGTCCCAGAGAAAGCCTGGGAAAGTCCAGTTCGGGGTTTATACCTCTCCCAGGCTCCTCTCTTACACTTTCAGGGATCTCTGAGCCCTGATCCAGGTCAGGTGTTGGCCCTCTCCCCCAGGCCAATTTAAGCTCACCTGAGCTAACAGCCATTGCTCTGTCCTGGGAAACAGTGTGAATCTGTGAGAGCAAGGAGGCTGCTGAAAAAACTGGTGAGAAGTTTGTGTTTGAGCTAACAAGCGGTAGGCTTGTTTAGCTTCGTAGTTAGGACCTGCATATCGTGTAGTTAGAGCCGAGACACGGCTAGGTGTTTGTTTGGCTATTTTTGTTTTGTTTTCTGCACACTGTACAGCACCTGTAAATAGACTTTGTATAGCACCAATAAACATCCCACTGTTGTTCACTGATCCTATGGACTTTTGTATCTGTGCCGGCTCATCCCAGGGAGCTTTTGTACCCGCTACCTATCCCCAGCTTACAATCCTCAGTGACTCACAACCTACATTTCTCAAAATACCATGGCTTGCTTATGCCTTACCATCTTCATATTCTTCTAGCCTTAGTTGCCAGTAGATTATTTACTTGATCCTGTGCCCGACTCCTCTCACTGTCACCCCCCCCCTCTCCCTTCATGTTGCCTCTACTTCCCTACCCTGACCTTCACCCTTTGCTTTTCTTGATTTCTTCCCTATACCAGTTCTCACTATATAATCCAAATCCGAAGTTTAGGAATGTAGTGTGAGAAGGAATTGGAAGGTATAATTTTCAAAAAGGATGGACAGCCACACTCCAAAGGAACTTCAAAAAGTTGTCTTTATTTGTAAAATCAAAGGACATGCATCACAGAATACAGCCAAAAAAGGGACAGCCGACGCGTTTCACACTAATTCAGTGATTAGTCATGACATTGAAATGTAGAGTTGGGTGGATGGAAACTAGAGTTTGGGTAGAGAGAATAAAAATAAAATCAAACCCTGCCCCACTCTGACAAAAACAGAGGTTTATTTTAGGTAAAGTTGCTCTTTAAGCACTTTTTTTTACTTACCAAATCATAATTGACAATCTTAGAGGCCTCAAGTTTTAGACTGACAAGGTCACGTTGTCTTTGTACGGTGGAAAAGGACGTCTCTCCAAATTATCTGCAGCACTGTTTAAAAGGATTCATTCTCGTTTCAGCCTCCGGTCTGCTCAGAATTTGATTAAGATAGCAAAGTGAGGCTGTACGGATTGTTAAGTGTAACCTTTTGTGACAGCAAGGCTCGTAAGTTAATATTATTGTGTTCTGTGGGTATTAGCGGGGCAAATTGGAGATGAAATGAGAATGTAACTGTAGATTCCATTTAAGTGCTAATAACATGTTATATCCTACCTACTTATCAATTATAAGGATTAGACACCTTAATGGAACAGCATAATGTTAGAAGAAACCTTACAGAGAATACAGAACTAATAACTATAAGGATAGTGCATATAATGCAAAGAGGACATTGGGTAATAAACATTGTGCATGCTTTGCAAAATAGGTTTCAGTGAGCTATTTTCCTGATTTAATATGTAAGGGTGTCTTTGTGAGAAAAATAAGTAACAATTGTTATGTTCCCCCTTATGACTATAATTATCATTTTTATGAAGCACTTGCATTAAATGGAATGTTCTTAGACCCAACTTAAATCGTATCTAGAGCCAAAAACAAAGATATTATGGGCCAGATTCAGGTACAATTGCCCTGGTGCAGATTATCAGAGATACACTACGCCGCCATATTTTACCTGGCTCTAAGTCGAATCCAGGAAGATTTTGGCCCGTAAGGTACGGCAGCGTAGTGTATTTCTCGTGGCGGAATCAAAATACGTGATTAGGGGGCGTGAAGCATTTAAAGTAGGCGCGTCCCCGGGGCGATCGAACTGCGCATGCTCCGTTCAGAAATTTCCCGCCGTGCATTGCGTGAAATAACGTTGTTACGTCATTTTTTTTTTGAGTAGCGTCGTTTACGTACATTCCTATTTACGCAAAAAAAAAAAAATTAAATTTGACGCGGGAACGACGGCCATACTTAACATGGGCCGTCTAACTATAGACCAACTAATAGCTGGTATAACTTTACGCAGCAAAAATATGACTACAGATGCCGTAAGAGATTGCGAAGGACGATCGTAACTTTGTGGATCGCCGGAAAAAGCTCATTTGCATACCCCGACGCGGAAAACGACCCGAACTCCACCCAGCGCCACAAAAAGATTGCAGCGTAGATCCGAAGGCATACAAAGACGTAAGCCTGTCGGATCGAAGCCCGAAGCCGTCTAATCATGGTTTGAGGATTCAAACTAATGATACAATGCGCGTAATTTGAAAGTACTCCGGTCTAACAGGAGATAGACCGGAGTAATGGCTCTGTGAATCTGGCCCATTATGTTTCAACTAACCAGTCCTCAGATGTGGTGGCTGCATTCGTTTTTACTTCTTAGACTAGGCACCTTTTTTAGCAAGTAGAGCGAATACCTGTTGATCTTGAAATGTTGTGTCCTTCTCACTACCTGTAAGCTTAAAAGATAGAACCTTACATGTATCTTATTGTTTAAATTACTAGATCCACCAGTCCACCATGTAATGGAGATGAACCAAGGCAGACATGTTTGAGGCCATTTAGGGATGAGCTGAGCATTTGTCTGAACTCTGAACATTTAGGGGATATGGTAAGAATGATTGTGACAGCTTCCTGCTGTCAACAGTTGCTAAGGAAGCAGGGGGTGCTGATTTCCACCTGGCACATTTACTTGCATGGGCGGGAATTTCCAGTCATGCTAGTCACAGGTTTTTTACTATAGGTAAATGTAGGTAAATAGTAGGTTAATGTAGGTACTTTAGGTAAATAGCATGTATGCAATACTTTAGATGCACATATAATTTAGGGCAAGATTACTGTTGAAATAAATGGTCTGCTGACTGGGTCTCTTTAAAGAGAGGGTCTAGCCAAAAAAAAAAAATACTTTTAAAAGTCAGCAGCTACAAATGGGAGTGGGATTAGGGAAAAACTTCACCACTAACCAATGGCAATCTGCCTTCAAGTCCATATTCCAGGCTTCCAAGTGTCCCTAAATCAAAAGCTCCGAAAAGCAAGGAAAAAGCGGGCAATTACACTATCACGGTACAGGTACATAAGTAAGATATGGTATAAGACACAATGTACATGGTGCTGATCTCAGTGTCCATTTTATCAGGTTATATTGTTACCTTTGGTATATCCCCCTGGGTCTCATTCACTACACTGTATTGTTACACTGCAGCCCATCCATGGCACGCTCTCCCCCCCCACCATGTCCGTTGTGGTGGGACCTCCTCTCGTGGCACTTTAATGTCCCCGGTCTGGCAAGGCCCTTAGATATTCTTCTGACGAAGCGGTCTATACTGTAAAATAGTAGAGATGCCCTCTGCGACCCATGTCCCTTTGGGATTTCTCCCCCATGTGGGGACTCTTCTTATGGTGATCCATGTGGTCTGCCATTAAATGTTTTTTTTTTATGTATGAATGTCATTATTGTTTATTGATTTTTTTATTAATAAAAATGAATTATTTTCTTATATTTGTGTCTTATACCATATCTTACTTATGTACCTGTACCGCGATAGTCCAATTGTCCGCTTTTTCCTTGCTTGTCGGAGCTTATGATTTGGGGACAAATCTTCCGATCCCTCTATACTAAAACTTCTGGATGATGGTACGACCAATTGTATTATAAACTATTTATTTATGTCCGAAGAGGATATATTTTTAGGCTTCAAAGTGTGTCAACCACTGGGAACTATCCCAAAAGATCGCCCTTAGGTGGTATCTTACTCCCTATAGGATTTCAAGGTACCTTGCTTCCCAATCCCCACTATGCTGGAGGAGATGCGGAGAGGTGGGACACCTCATGCATATTTTTTGGGCCTGTAAACACTTATCCAGTTTTTTAAATAAATTGTTTCTAACAGTATCTGAAATTGATATAGTAAAAGCAAAATTATACTTATGATAAACCTACTAGCATATAAACATAGCAGCAGACAACTTTTTGATCATCACTGGGGCTTATGGAATCTCTGGGTGCATTAAGGTGAAAAAACAAGCAAGAGGGCTTAACATCAAGGTAATGACCAGGGCCGGATTCCAGACAAGGCCAGGCCTCGGGGCGGCAGCGGGTGCAGGGGCGGCACTGCAGCTAAGAGGAGGAGAGGACACTTTAATTTCGGGGTCCTGTCATGTCACGGAGGGTGAGAGGAGAGAAAACAGAGGGAAGAGGAGGTGAGATGGTTCTCAATGTAATTTTCGGCAGCAGCACCCCCCAATGATCAATGTAATTTTTGGCAGCAACATCCCCCACCCTGGTTCTCAATGTCATTTTCGGCAGCAGCACACCCCCCCCCCCCGCCTCTCAATGTCATATTCGGTAGCAGCACCCCCCTGCTTCCCAGTTTCCTGCCGAAAAAGTCCCCCGGCAGATAATGTCCCCCCTGTACTGCGCAGGCGGGGGCAGCATTGAAGGACCCGGCCTTGGGGCGGCAAAGGGAGTAAATCCGGGCCTGGTAATGACATATGTTTACTATGACCCAGCCATCAAGTGGTTAAGATAAATTGAATGTTTTTTTTTTGTATTGTAGCATTGTAGTATTTCCTTTAGAGGGAGTCGGGATTAGCCATTCACAGAGTTATTTGATTTCTTGCTTTGAGTCCCACTTTAATCAGAAAGATCTCTCTGGAGCAGGTATTATATTTTTTTAAATTTGCAATACTTTTAACGTGATGTCCTGTAAAGGGACCTATTGCATTTAGATCCCGGCAACACAGTGATGTGCAGCCTCTGTCTTCCGTTACTGCCTTTGTAGGTCTTTTATAGGATAAAATGCCAGAGTGGATTTAACTAGCTGTAGGGCTTTCAATGAAGTGCCATCAAACCGAACAAAAAAGTAAAAATACTCATAAATCATTCATCGTCGTGTTAGACATAAAAATGTGCTTTGGGAGAGCGTGCTCCGTATTTTATGAGCTTAACGCCAAGACTTTTCAAAGGTAAGCAAAAGCGGGGCCATTGCCATGCCGGTAACCATTCAAAGACTGCAACACCATCTTCCCTACGAGGGCTGCTGTCCTAAAGAGCATCATAAAATTGCTCCATTACCCTTCGTACCTGCAGCATCGGATTTTAATAAGCTGAATAAATAAAAAGAAACATGTTCAAGTTTTATTTTTAAAAGGTATTCATCAGCTACATGCATGTCTGTCAGAATGTATATCTAACATGTTACACCTTTATGTCTCCTTATTGATTTTTTTTATTACAGGTATTTATAAAGCACCAACAATTTGCACAATGCTTTATGTATTGTACATTTACATCAGTTCGTGCCCCCAATGAGCTTACAATCTAAGGTTTTTATCTCACATGCATACACATACGACAGGAGCCAATTTGTTGGGTGGAGGAACCACGCAGGCAAGGGTGAACATGGAATCTCTATGCAGGTAGTCTCCTAGTTGGAAACTGAACCAAGGACTTTAGTACACAGCAAGGTTGGAGTAATAACCACTAAGCCATTGGCTAGTCATATTGTTGTCATTATGTCGGTTTGTGTCTTGTAATGCTCAGCCTGGGGCTTTGGGTATGAAAGATTAAACCCAAAACCTAAATGAATCCCTAAAATCATGCTCTAAAGAAAAACTGTGCTTTCTCAATGAAGGACAAAGAAACAGGTTGGCTTTAAAGCCCCACTCCAGGAGCGGAGCCCCTGATCTGTTTAGTCACTGGAAATGAAGAAAGGAAGCTCCTATTTGCTTTAGTTGGAGCTTACATAGGGTCAATAGACAGTGCTGGGCAAATCAGGACTGACTTGACTGAGTCAGAGAGGTGACCTGATGATGTCACAATCTCTTACTCGGAGGGAGCTTTTTATCCATTGATAGATTACAAAGCTGCTTATGAATAGCTGAATGCCCCTCAGGCCTATGCTATATTGTTCCATGTGTGAGACAGAAAGGTCTTGTCTCACACCCAGAACACTGTGCTGTATACTGTATGTAGCCTTAACTGCATACAAATTATACAGCACACCCAGTGGTCACACATGTTAGTGAAGGAAATAGTTTGTTTGGGCCAGCTTACTGTGGTACTGTGGAGAGCTCTGATCCAGACTACTCCAGTCCAGTGTGGTGGCTCAATATCCTGTGTGCCTTGGACTTCTTCTAAATGTTCTTCCACTGTGGAGGCTCTCAACATTTAGAGTTAGGACTGCAGATAATATTGGGGTGCCGTAAAGTGGATGCATTTGAATGTATTTGCAAATGTGTGCAAACTAAACCTGTCTTTAATGCATACTGTTAAACAGAAAGTTGAGCTGGGAACTTTCTTTGGTTATGTTTGACATCCTTCTAAATGTTTGCCTGTGTTACCAGATCTACCCTGGATCTCACAGTGGGGGGATGCTGTTTCTGAGGATAAGCGCTGTGATAAGTAGTTTGTTCTAAACGGTTTACTTATGTGATTCTCAGCTAGATTTTTTGTTGTGGTAGAGTCCTACAGAGACTATGCTATGCAGCCACATGTTACACTGCTTGAGCCACAGAGTCCTTTCTGTGAAGAGTCCATGTTTGTGCAGCTTTCATAATCTGCTTTGTAGTATTTCACAATTGTAGCACTACCCCTGGGGGAGCCGCTTTAGTTTGTTCAGTCCGCTACTCTGCCTTTCAACCCCAGTAACAGTCTCAGCCCCCTCTGGCACACCTGACAATAGTGTAAGTGCAACAACCAGTGAGAAACACACACGTTATGATAAAACACAGCATTTGTCTTTACTGCAATGTTTCTGTGGAAAAGTAACAAACAGACAATGGGAGAGCAATATAGCTCAATACTATATTCAGGCTACTTTCAGGGGATCTAAAACATAAGAATAACCCCAAAAGCAGAGCCACATTTACATGGCAAATAAATCACAATATGACAATCCGTATCAGATTGGTTACCTTTACTCAGGTTGGCTCTATGCGTCCAGGCAGAAGGAGAGCAGAGGAATGACCCTCTTTGTGTCAAGCCTCTCTCTTCTGTCCCCTAACACCACAACGTTTTACACTTTATTTAAATCAATATGTAATGGCTCAACTTCCTAGATAAACTGTCCCAGCTTCAGTCCTTTTGAAGAAGAGATAACATGTAATGTCTTCTGCTAGCCACTTTTGTCTGTGCACTTTAACTCCTGAATAGCAGGGCCAAACAACACAACTTGCCAGGATTATTAAGTGAAGAAAGCGGAATCTTTCTCAGCAAGGTGAAAAAACAATTGTGTCTGTATACAGTGTCCCTGGAAATGGATGGCCTAAGGGTCCTTTCACACGTGCGGACCGTTTTTTAGGTCCGTTTTTTTCATCAGTTGATCAGTTTTTTCGTCCGTTTTTTATCAGTTTTTCGTCCGTTTTTCATCCGTTTTTCATCCGTTTTTCATCCGTTTTTCCATCCGTTTTTTCATCCGTTTTTTTTTTTTTTTTTTTTTTTTTTAGAACTTTTTTTTTATTACATATTTTGATGAAAAACGGATGTTAGCGGATCGGATGTTAAACGGATCGTCCGCTAACATCCGTTTTTCGTCCGTTCCGTTTTTTTGACGGAAGAAAAATAGGGTTTTCTTCCGTTCAAAAAAACGGAGCTTAACGGAGACGGATGCAAACGGACGTTAGCGGATGCTCATCCGCTAACGTCCGCTATCCCATAGGGATGCATTGCGGTCCGTTTTTCATCCGTAAAAAAACGGACGAACGGTCCGCACGTGTGAAAGGGCCCTTATCCTTTAGCCCTGTGGTACTACAAGTGTCAGCAATATGACTAACAGCAACAATGTCTGTATACAGTGTCAATTTAACTTTTTCTGTGGTGCAGTATCCCTGTTTCCTGCAAATGGAGAAAAGCCCTCTCACCCAACCCTGTGGTCAAGGTCCAAACGAACGTCCTGGAACAGAAGGCTCTCCTGGCGACCCGACTGGTCACCTCACACTGTAACGCTTCACCGTCAGTGCAGGTGTGCCTGGATGTGCACCTGGGATCCCACTCTCTGGCTGCGTACACACGATCAAATCTGTCTGCTGGAAACGGTCTGCCAGACCGTTTCAGCAGACAGATTCGATCGTGTGTACGGGCAAACAGACGGATTTGGCCGCCCGGCAGATTTCAAAGCATGCTTTGAAATCTGTCGGCTGGGAACCCGTCGGACCGATATGTCTGCTGGTTAGTACGCTAACCAGCAGACATATCTGCTCGCATATGCGTCGAATGGATTCGACGCATGCGCGGAAGTGTTTTACTTCCTGGTGCGGTGACGTGGCGGCGTAAACGTCACCGCCACGTCACCGCCACGTCAGCGCGCTGTCTGCCGGCAGGGATTTTGGTTTGATTGTGTGTACACGATCAAACCAATACATCCCAGCAGACTGATCTGTTCAAATCGGTCTGTCCGTCCGATTTGAACAGATCTATTTGCTCGTGTGTACGGGGCCTCTGAGACGGTTTTCCCGACTGGTGACGGAAGGCTAAATCATGCAATTGAATTGTCTGGAAGACAGCATCTATCCCTCAGGTCTGATCTCTTCCTCCGCCTCGTGCTGTCTGAATTCTCCTCAGGAAATAAAAATGGAGTCTCTCCTTTCCTGCCCTCAGAGCATGCTAGTCTTTTGTAGTTCCATACAGTTAAATCTGAATGTGAAACTTGAGTTCTGGAACTACAAATTCCCTTTATGCTTTGCTACCTGATGGTAATCACTCTGCTGACAGGATGTGATGACACAGAGTCTTAGCTGGCACTAGAGAAAAACAGTCTCATTGCAACAATGTTGTAGAGTAGGGATGAGCCAAACACCACCTCCGCACCACAACCTGTGAACAGACCAAAAGTTTGTGTGAACTTTAGAACCCCATTAAAGTCTATGGGACTCGAACGTCTGAAATCTAAGGCCTCGTACACACGAGGGGATATGTCCGCTGAAAACGGTCCGATGGACCGTTTCAGCAGACATCTCCGCTCGAGTGTATGGGCTAGCGGACAGATTTGTCCACCCGACAGATTTCAAAGCAAGCTTTGAAATCTATCCGGTGGGAATCTGTCCGCCCGACATGTCTGCTGGTTAGTACACTTACCAGCAGACATGTCGTCCCGCACCGCCGCCGCGCCGCCGCCGAATGTATTCGGCGCATGCGCGGAAGTGTTTTACTTCCTGGTGCGGTGACGTGGCGGCGTCAACGTCACCGCCACGTCACCGCGCCGTCCGGCGGCGGGGAATTTGATCCGATGGTGTGTACACGCCATCGGATCAAACTCCCGATCGGACATATCCGATGGAAATGGTCCGCGGACCGTTTTCATCGGATAAGTCCGATGGTGTGTACGAGGCCTTAAGGGCTAAATTTAAAGGCCAATATGCAAGTTATTGTCTTAAAAAGTGTTTGGATATTATGGGGGAAGCCCACGTCATTTTTTTTAATTGGCAGCGGGTTTCCCCTTAATATCCATACCATACCTGAAGGGCCTGGTAATTTAATTTGCCCCCCCCGCGCTTTTTTGCTTTTCTCTTAATTGCCAGGAGCCTAAATTTCATTATAGCCGCGAGTGATTTTAAATGTACTTTTTTCCTTCAGAAATTACACTTTGCGCAGAGACAGTTCTAAGCATGGGAAACATGTGCTGCTTCACAGGCATACTATACACCCCCCCCCACTTTTATTGTTTCACTTTAAGCATTATTAAAATCACTGCTCCCGAAATAACGGACATTTTTAAAACTTTTGCATTGATACATGTCCCCTGGGGCAGGACCCGGGTCCCCAAACACTTTTTAGGACAATAACTTTCATATTAGCCTTTAAAATTAGCACTTTAGATTTATTCCATAGACTTTAACAGGGGGTTCCGCGGCTTTTCGAATTTGCCAGGAACACCCCAAATTGTTCACTGTTCGCCGAACAGGCAATATTCGAGTTGAACATGAGTTTGTCTCTAACTCGAACCTCATTCCTTCTGCAGAGTGTCTTTTGATACTGCAGGTAAGATAGCCAGCTCCCTTCTACACTCTCATTCTGACCCCGTTTTGCATTATAGATTCTAAATTTGCACCTGTTTAAGAAACCACAAGTTACAGTTGCTCTCTTTCTTTGATCATTTAGCCAATTATCCATCCTTTTCCAATATGACATATGGGTATCCGAGCTGAAAAGAAAAACATTTACTTTGACATTTAACTTTGAAATCTTCAATAAACCTGAGTTTTGGCAAAACTCCCCAGACAAAAAAGAAAATCTTGGCACTTCTTCCATAATATCCATGTATACAGAGTATTGAACTTTACTTCATCGTTTTTAAAGAATTTTGTATTTTTATTTTGCATTCTCTTTTAATATCACAGTTCATACATTTTCTTTTTGTTTTCATTATTTATTGTGTCTTGGAAACAAAGCTTCACAGACAATATTTTACAGCGTATTAAAAAATGATCAAGCACACCGTACATTTTATATTTTACTTTCTACATCTCTGCCTTTCCTGTTTACATACACATTCCATGAATAAAGATTCTTTTTGTTTTTTTGTTTACAGAAACAAACAAAAAAAAGAATGTATTTTCTGCTAGGCTGGGAACAGCGGTACATTATTACTCATTTTAGTAATAAGAAGACAGAAATGAATAGTGTTGCTGGAGATGAAGAAGTATAAATCTCCACTTCGGTAACTCGTTGTTCCCACCGAGCCTTTAGAAGGAGTGAAAGCTGAAGCTTGCAGCATTACTGAATGAGAACTCAAAATAAGGACTTGATGGTGCCTAGGCTTGTTTCATTTATATATATTTTTTTCTATGCTGGTATAAAATATAAAGGAAACGGTTGTAAAAAGCCAAAATAATCAGTGGGATGTACAGTAAAACTGTTTACTCTATGGTGAACATAGGAAAGCAATAAATTGTGTCTAGAAGCTGTAAAGTTATAGGTCACAATACGAATTAACAAGAGGTTTACTATTCACTAAGCTAAATGCGTGATTTCAACCATTTCAAAGCTACGATGTGTATTTTTATATTTCCAGACATGATGCCCAGGTCAAAGGACACATTAACATATATTCTCCATAATGAGAGACTATACTCACTACTCTGTGCGGCTGCTGGCTCCAGGGTTCGGTGCTACCGCTAGGCAAACTAGGCAGCCACCTAGGGTGCACTGCTGCCTAGGGGCGCCCATCCACTGGTGTTCCTACTCTCTTCTCTCTGCAACAGGCAACTAAGACACGAGTAAACAAATCCGATGAAAACGGTCCGACAGACCCATTTCATCGGACATGTCTGCTGGGCTTTTTTGGTTTGATCTGTGTACACACGATCAAACCAAAATCCCCGCGGACAGACGGCGCGCTGACGTTGACGCTGCCACGTCGCCGCACCAGGAAGTTAAACACTTCCGTGCATGCGTCGAAACCATTCGACGCGTGTGCGAGCAGATATGTCTGCTGGTTAGCATACTAACCAGCAGACATGTCGGGCGGACGGGTTCCCAGCCGACAGATTTGAAAACATGCTTTCAAATCTGTCGGGTGGCCAAATCCATCTGTTTGCCTGTACACATGATCGAATCTGTCTGCTGAAACGGTCTGGTCTGGTGTGTACGCGGCCTCAGAGTCGCAGTGGTGGTGGAGGACTGTGTCTGTGTCCCAAATATAAAAACATACTTGGGGGACACACCCTAAAAATGCTATACATCTAAGATGGTGCTGCTATAAGACCAAAGACAGTACAAAACAGATTATAGCGCACACATGCAAAAATGGCATTTATCCTGCAAGGCTATTTAAAAACACCGGAACATATTCAAAACTACGGGGGTTTGGTCACACTATATGGTCATATAGTGCTAAGCCCACTTACTGTGACAAAGTACCCCGAATTAGTGGGTCCTAACCTGTTAATAGAATGGAAAAACCTAGTGTCTCAACCTTGGGAGATGTGTCTGTGTCCCGACTACCGAATGATTGGAAGCAAGCAAACATTAATTAATGGACACGAGTAGGCTGCATTTGATGGGCGCTGGTGAGGCTGCATTTGATGGGCGCTGGTGAGGCTGCATTTGATGGGCGCTGGTGAGGCTGAATTTGACGGGTGGTGGTGAGGCTGCATTGATGGGAGCTGGTGAGGCTGCATTGATGGGCGCTAGTGAGGCTGCATTTGATGGGAGCTGGTGAGGCTGCATTTGATGGGAACTTCATAAAAAATGTGGGGTATACATGGGCAGGACAAAGGGGGTGGAGTCAGAGGTGGAGCGGTTAAATGAGGTTTCGCCTAGGGTGTCAAAAATCCCCTGCATCAGCCCTGGCTGGCTCTCAGTCCTGTCTGTTAATGACAGCTGGGGTCCCCACTAGACTAGTTTACAATCTTGTTACCACTAAATCAACTTGTATACACACTAGTCAATGTGGTTGTAAAGGCTATATTATTATAATATACGATTTTTAGACCGCCAACAGTTTGTGCAGCGCTTTACAATGTAGAGGTGGGACAGCACAATTACAGTACAGTTCAATAGCGGGTCCCGCAAACTCGATGATTGCGGTGAGGAGAGGCAGAATGAGGAGATTTCCTGCTCTGCCTAGTGACATGACAGGGATTTACTGCTCCCTGTCATCGGGAGCAGTGATCGCTGTCATGTCAGTGGTACCCCCCCCCCCACCGTTAGAATCACTCCCTAGGATACACTTAAGCCGTGATCGCCCCCTAGTGTTTAACCCCTTTCCCAGTGTCATTTACACAGTACAGGCATACCCCACTTTACACTACACAATGGGGTTTATTTACTAAAGCTGGAAAGTGCAAAATCAGGCTCACTTCTGCATAGAAACCAATGAGCTTCCAGGTTTTATTACCAAAGCTTAATTGAACAAGCTGGGGTTAGAAGCTCATTGATTTCTATGTGATTGTGCGCATTTTTTTGTTCATCCTGCGTAATGCATTCATCAGATCCTTCTTGTTGAGATCTATTGCTAAATTACAAAATGTATTTATAAAGCACAGTTCTGCGTATACATCTGGTAACGGGTATCAGTAAAGCCTTCGTCTTTCCTCATGGAAGTTGCTGTTTTCTCCGAGGCCTCGATATTCATTCAGGCGGATAGCCCTAAATGTCAGGTGAACTTTTCCTGCATAAACGTGAATTGATCGAGTAGAAAACCCCAGAGCGGTAATGTTACAGCCACAAGAATCACCTGTGCTGAGAAAGAAACTCTCTCCTACATATGTTCCTGCGATGTATCACAGAGTTTCCTGAGATGAACCTGTTTGTGACTATTGCTTGAGTGCAGATATTTCAAACCTATAAAAGGAATGTTTTCTTTAGATATTTTACATTTTTCATTGTAGGTTAAATAATGGTTTCCAAGCAGAAGCAACATGCCATCATTGAGTTCTGACAAAGGACATCCATAGAAGGCTACAGAATGTGAATGTAGATGACACCATTGACAAGAGCAATGTTTTGTTATTGGTGACTCTTGTCAATGGTGTCATCCAGTGGCAGTGCGTCCATAGAGGGCGCCAGAGCGCCCCTCTGGCTCTCGCACCACCACTGATTACAATACATAGATTCATGCAATGCATTCATGCAATGTATTGTTGCCACTGCCGCCGACTATTCAGATGGACGGATGGTGAGCGCCGGCCATCTAAATAACGGCAGCTGGTTGGCTGTGTGGAAGTGCCTATCAGAGCCAGCGGCCTATCAGGCTGTATTCGGCTTCCAGATACTTATCTAAGGGATGTACGGGGGGTGCGTTCCTTGGATAAGACTGACAGGCGTCTCAGCCAATCAGGTTCACCGGTTCTGGTTACCCGTAACCTGATTGGCTGAAGCGTCATCGAGGGCAGGAGAAGACATCGAGGGACGTGGAAGGAGGATGGCCGGCCCCAGAAAGGTAAGTGCTGGGTGGGGGAGGGGAATTTTACAGGGCACAGCGACCACAATTGACACAGTGACAGTGGTGACAATGGACACAGTGGCGACAATGGGCACAGTTACAGTGGCATCAATTGGCACAGTGGCAACATTTGGCACAGTGACAGTGGCATAAATTGGCACAGTGGCGACAATTAAAGGGCACAGTGGTGACAATTAAGGGGCACAGTGGCGACAATTGATGGGCACAGTGGCTGCATTTGATGGCATGGCACATTGGCTGCGTTTGATGGCATGGCACAGTGGTGACAATTGATGGCACAGTGGCTGTGTTTGATGGCATGGCACAGTGGTGACAATTGATGGCACAGTGGCTGCGTTTGATGGCATGGCACAATGGCGACAATTGATGGGCACAGTGGCTGCGTTTGATGGCATGGCACAGTGGTGACAATTGATGGTACAGTGGCTGAGTTTGATGGCATGGCACAGTGACTGCGTTTGATGGCATGGCACAGTGGTGACAACTGATGAGCCCAGTGGCTGCATTTGATGGGCCCAGTGGCTGCATTTGATGGGCCCAGTGGCTGCATTTGATGGGCACAGTGAGGCTGCAATTGTTTTTTTTTTTTTTTTTCGTTTGCATCCCCCCAAAAATTTTGAGCACCAGCCGCCACTGGTGTCATCTACATAAACATTCTGTAGCCTTTTGTAGATGTTGGACAGCCTACACCAATCCTTTGTCAAAAACGTAATGACAGCTTGTTGCTTCTGCTTGGAATCCATTGTTTATTTTACGACAATGAAAAAGAAAAAAAGTTACTATACCAACATGAAATTGAAACAACCTTTGTAAGTTAATATACGGTAAATGGTATGCCCACATTTGCATTATGTATTACTGCATTCTATTCAAACTAGCTGACTTTTTTAGGTCAATCAAGAAATAAAAAAGCAGTGGCGATTCTGCCTCTTTCAATGATTTTTGTAATAATTTTACAGCGTTTAAAAATAACATAAAATTTTCAATGACACACCAGCAAAACAAGATAAAATGATTTTTAAAAGTGGACTGCGTTGGGTCCCAGTAATATCATTATTCAGAAAACCTGTCAATCATTACTTCCAAATGTATCACCTCATGTTGTTCTCTTTTCATAGAACTGAAGATAAAATTATATGGTCCAGAAATGTATTTATTCATTTTTCTAAAAGAGCTGTTTCCGTGTATCATTCTGCAGCTCTCTACTTGTAATAACTTAAATATTGTTTTTTCCTTTTTTTTTTAACCGAGGTTCCAACCTATGAATGTTTCTTAAAAATGTAATCACAAATTAGATGCTGTTAAAGCACAGAAGCATTCACCGGTACAACATATATAAAGAGTTTGGTAATAATAGGCTTTGTGCATTGATTTAATACAGTCTTCAGGGCTGATTTACTAAAGGAAAACAGAACTCGTATAAGGACTCATTCTAAAAGTTTGTATAATGTTTACATGTGAACCAAATTACAATGTTAATGTAGCCTATTGGGCACCACTGGTAACTGCATCCTAGAAATATAGCAAAAGAACTCGGGGAACCCCAAGAACCCAAGGAAAGGCGGGCAGGGAGGACAATTCCGGTACAAAATGTGTAGATAAACTCATAAAAGAGGAGGTATATCAGAAAAATAGATAAATTCTTTAATATAGTTTCAAAGCAATAAAAACATCAAACATTAAGGACAACTAAAACAATACACATATCGTGACATCCGATCAGATCACCGAAATTGCAGTCTCCAAATGGGGAATCCAGGTGAGTGTTGGGGTCACGATACGGGGAGTCTCTGCATCCTAGAAATCAAGGATACTAGATGGCAAGCATCTCCTGCTTCCTATCAACTTAGAATGTTAGGTGACAGTAGCTGTCTAAGTTCCAGCAATCAAGGGCACTAGGCAGCCTATTGGCCTTCACTGATGACTGCATTCTAGCAACCAAGGACACTAAATAGCAGGGGTCACTTGCTTCCTAGCAGCCTAGGATACTAGTGACATTAACTGCCTGTGACCTAGCAACTAAGGACAATAGACAGCAAGGGTCACCTACTTTCTAGGAACTTAGGACACTACTGTAGGTGACAGGAGCTGCCTGTGTCCTAGTAACCAAGAGTGCTAGGCAGTCTATTGGCCTCCATTTATGACAGCATTCTAGCAATTTAGGACACTAGTGACAATAACCACTTGTCTACCTCATATATACTACGACTAGTTGACTCTATTGCACAACATTATGTACCTGAACGTGATATTGTACAATAGCCACTAAGAGGGGGGGGGGGGCGCAAGCTGATTGGACACAGGGGGGGCAGCCAGCAGCAATCGCTCCCCACAGAGGTAGAATGGCGATCTGCCAATATAAACAAGGCAGACCGCCGTTCTGTTAGGCATGGATGCTGTGATACTGTGTTCCTGCTAATCAGTGTCCATGTAGTGAGCCACCCCCCCCCCTACAGTAAGAAAGCACAAACAGGGACCACACTTAACCCTTTGATCGCTCCTGATGTTAATCTCTTCCCTGCCAGTGTCATTTATACAGTGTCAGTGTATATCCACCTCACTGCCTGATTGGCAGCTGACTCTGCCTTTCAGCTTGTGGTTGAGAGTCAGAGCCAACCATGCCCACCCCCTCCCCTACTCGGTGCTTCAGTGAGTGGTAGAGGAGCAGAGCAAAGAACTGAGCAATCAGACGAAAGTGGTGGGGGAGCTGAGGTGCTGAATGAAAAATATGAGCAACTTAAGTATTTTTGTTGATTTTTGAAGATGAATTGCCCCACATTACCTATAACTACAGTTATAGCTTATTTTAACTCACATCCGCTGCTTACTAAGATTAGATAATTACTTGGTATATAAAGGGAAAAGGGGTGGTAAGGGAAACATTTTGACTTTATATGAAGCACACAGTCTAGGGAAGAACAACCATCAATAAGAATGTAAATATTAATATTTTATTAGGTACAATTAAACAATAATTACCTCAAAATCATAATTACATTATATATATATATTTATATATATATATATATATATATATATATATATATATATATATATATACAGTGCGGAAAATAAGTATTTGAACACCCTGCTATTTTGCAAGTTCTCCCACTTGGAAATCATGAAGGGGTCTGAAATTGTCATCGTAGGTGCATGTCCACTGTGAGAGACATAATCAAAAAAGAAAATTCCAGAAATCACAATTTATGAATTTTTAACTATTTAATTGTATGATACAGCTGCAAAGAAGTATTTGAACACCTGTCTATCAGCTAGAATTCTGACCCTCAAAGACCTGTTATGGCCCATACACACGATCCGAATATCGGCCGACGGATCGTACGACTTTTTTCGCTTAATAATCGCGAGTAAAATAAAATAGGTTTTAAACTCACGAAAATTATCGTACGATAGAAAAAAACGATCGGAAGTGATGTCACGTGTTGTAATGTATTTGTATTGTATTGTCGGACGACGGCTGTACTGACTAAACGAAAATCGGACATCGGACGTGAAAAATTTTCGCGCTTGTCCGATCGAATTTAATCGGATGAACGGTCGTGATCGGCTCTCGAAAGTAGTGTACACACGATCCGAAAATCGTACGATCCATCATCGGACGATCGTTTTCGTCCGATATTCGGATCGTGTGTATGGGCCATAAGTCTGCCTTTAAAATGTCCACCTCCACTCCATTTATTATCCTAAATTAGATGCACCTGTTTGAGGTCATTAGCTGCATAAAGACACCTGTCCACCCCATACAATCAGTAAGAATCCAACTACTAACATGGCCAAGACCAAAGAGCTGTCCAAAGACACTAGAGACAAAATTGTACACCTCCACAAGGCTGGAAAGGGCTACGGGGAAATTGCCAAGCAGCTTGGTGAAAAAAGGTCCACTGTTGGAGCAATCATTAGAAAATGGAAGAAGCTAAACATGACTGTCAATCTCCCTCGGACTGGGGCTCCATGCAAAATCTCACCTCGTGGGGTCTCAATGATCCTAAGAAAGGTGAGGAATCAGCCCAGGACTACACGGGAGGAGCTGGTCAATGACCTGAAAAGAGCTGGGACCACCGTTTCCAAGGTTACTGTTGGTAATACACTAAGACACTAAGACGTCATGGTTTGAAATCATGCATGGCACGGAAGGTTCCCCTGCTTAAACCAGCACATGTCAAGGCCCGTCTTAAGTTTGCCAATGACCATTTGGATGATCCAGAGGAGTCATGGAAGAAAGTCATGTGGTCAGATGAGACCAAAATAGAACTTTTTGGTCATAATTCCACTAACCGTGTTTGGAGGAAGAAGAATGATGAGTACCATCCCAAGAACACTATGCCTACTGTGAAGCATGGGGGTGGTAGCATCATGCTTTGGGAGTGTTTTTCTGCACATGGGACAGGGCGACTGCACTGTATTAAGGAGAGGATGACCGGGGCCATGTATTGCGAGATTTTGGGCAACAACCTCCTTCCCTCAGTTAGAGCTTTGAAGATGGGTCGAGGCTGGGTCTTCCAACATGACAATGACCCGAAGCACACAGCCAGGATAACCAAGGAGTGGCTCTGTAAGAAGCATATCAAGGTTCTGGCGTGGCCTAGCCAGTCTCCAGACCTAAACCCAATAGAGAATCTTTGGAGGGAGCTCAAACTCCGTGTTTCTCAGCGACAGCCCAGAAACCTGACTGATCTAGAGAAGATCTGTGTGGAGGAGTGGGCCAAAATCCCTCCTCCAGTGTGTGCAAACCTGGTGTACCTTCATTAAAAACTACAAGAAACGTTTGCTTTTCTCATACCTCTGTAATTGCAAACAAAGGCTACTGTACCAAATATTAACATTGATTTTCTCAGGTGTTCAAATACTTCTTTGCAGCTGTATCATACAAATAAATAGTTAAAAAAATCATAAATTGTGATTTCTGGAATATTTTTATTTATTATGTCTCTCACAGTGGACATGCACCTACGATGACAATTTCAGACCCCTCCATGATTTCCAAGTGGGAGAACTTGCAAAATAGCAGGGTGTTCAAATACTTATTTTCCGCACTGTATATATTAGGGCTGTGCAAATTAACTTTTAATTAATCGATTAATCTTTAATTTTTTTGATCGATCAAAATCTTTTTGATCGATTACATTTTTTTGGATTGGTACTCACCTCTCCGCCGGCTTCTGGGTCTTCAGAGAGTTCCGTCGGAGATCCGGTAATGTCACAGACACCGGCGGGGCTTACCGTGTCCATCTGAAGGGCTCCTTTGCTGTACCTTCATATCTGCATGCCGGCTGGGACCTTACTATCTGCCACAAGGGCACTTCCCTCTATCACCCTGGGATTCTACAACCATCCACTGGGAGTTGTGATAGTTCCCTTCATGGGACATCTACATGCCAACGGACTGATGTTAACCCATTCTCCTCTGGATTCAGCAGTGACATCGTTGTACACATTTTTATACCAGTATCATACTTGGCTACATGTTTTTATGACTGCTTTTGGTACCGTTTGGTATTACTTGCACCATTTTTACAGTTTATGTAGCCACATCAATTTTATCTCCAGTGCAATATTTATTTGGTTACCTACTTGAAGACTATAAAAAGTTTTAAAGGGGTATTCCAGCCAAAAATGGTGTTTATTAAAAGTCAGCAGCTACAAAAAGTGTAGCTGCTGGCTTTTAATAAACACTCACTTACCTGCTCCTGCGTTCCAGCGACGCGCCGACCGGGGCTCCGCTCCTCTCCCCCCCTCCCCGGCCGGCGTCTCCATCTCGACTATGGGCACCCAGCCATGACAGCCTTCGGCTTCACAGCCGGGCACCCACTGTGCATGCGCAAGCCGCACTGCGCATGCGCGTACGGCGCGGCTCGTTGCTGATTGGACAGGCGATCGCATGGGACCTGTCATGTGTCCCATGCGATCGCCTACAGGGAGGGGCTGGTGTAGGAGATTAAGCTTAATCGCCTAACCAGCCCCTCGGCGGAAGCAGGAAGTGGGACAGGAAGTCCCACTCCTCCTGAAGCCCCCACTCCCCCCCAAAAAAAATTACATGCCAAATGTGACATGTAAGGGGGTGAGGAGTGGGATAAGCGGAAGTTCCATTTTTGGGTGGAACTCCGCTTTAATGCTAATCCCATTGAGCGCTGCCTTTGTGTGTTTTTGGTATCCTGCTATCCATTTTTCCAGTTGTTGGGAGCTGCGCTGGGAATCGGCCTGCAAGGAGATCAGCTAAAAGTAATTGGATCTGTATGTGTGTTATAATTAATCGAAATTAGTCGATTAATCGATTAAAAAACAAAACGATTAATCTTTAGTTGAACACAAAGTGTGTCCATTTTGATCAGTAACAGCCCTAGTATATATATATATACTGTTTTTGTGGGTAAGCGACATATATATATATATATATATATATATATATATATATATATATATAGTAATTGGTAGTATTATAGACCATAAATACATAGACAAGAAACAATAATTGATAGTGTTTGTATAAGTGGGCATCCCATACAGGAGAGAATTTCATATATTTACATATATATATATATATATATATATATATATATATATATATATATATATATATATATATATATATATATATATATATATATATATATATTGTGGGCATAGTGCAGAAACGACTACAAAGATGGAGATGGCCTCCAAACTCCCTTGTCTGCATAGAGAATTACTTGAATGGGCCTGGGCACAGGTTCACTTTAGGACTGCTCTAAAATAATGAGAGCTGGAGGTAGAAAGTCATTTTAATACATCAAAAATTCAAATCACTTAAATAAAAAAAAAAAAAAAACCCTTATCGTCTTTTGTTCCGATAACATTCAGCTTGGCTTTTAGCTAGGATTATTGGAGTGCATAATTACGGGTATTAATTAGCAGGTCATTTTATAGAAACCCTGAATCCGACAAATATCAAATCTCCAGATTACCGATGACTCAGAGCTGTCAGTCATTGTTAATGTTTACCGGGCTCTTGTTAGGTGATATAAGGACATTTTCCATTGGAATGACAACTTTTTTTTTCCTTTATTACAGGAGAGACAATGCGGATCGCTTCATCAGAATTCGCAGATGATCCTTGCTCCTCGGTTAAGCGCGGTACCATGGTACGGGCTGCCCGGGCGCTTTTGTCCGCTGTCACCCGGCTTCTTATACTAGCAGACATGGCTGATGTTATGAGGCTTCTTACCCATTTGAAAATTGTAAGTATGATGTGTTGTTAGTTTTATTTAAAGTATAACTCCAGATTTCTTTTTTTTGGGGACTTTAAGCCGAAGGACAAGTTTGGAAATGTGCTTCCGAATGAACGATAAATTTAAAGGTTAATGTGTTTCCTGTCCGAACTGTCTGCACTAGGTACAGTAAAACCTTGGTTTGCGAGCATATTCCATTCCAGAAACATGCTTGTAATCCAAAGCACTTGTATATCAAAGCATTTTTTTACAGTGTATAAAAGAGGAGAGAGGCACCTCTAAGTGTAGCTAAATGTTGTACCTTCATTAAATGTAACCATATTGCTTTTCTCATACTCGCGCTACTCTTATATCAAGACATCACTTGTATATCAAGGCAAAATTTACTACAACATTTTGCTTGTCTTGCAAAACGCTCTCAAACCAAGTTACTCTCAAATCAAGGTTTTACTGTATATGTAAAAAATGTGTATAAAATGTAAAAAAAACTAACAAACAATTCATTGATTTACGCCCACTGAACGATTTTTCGGGCATTACATGATGTCACTACCGTTTGGGCTCACAGCCGAATGTTCGTTTTTTGAAAATGGGTTTGGCTGATTTTTCGTATAGTGTATGGCCAGCATAACATTCGATCTTAAAGGGGTTGTAAAGGTTCTGTTTTTTTCAACTTAATGCATCCTATGCATTAAAGGGGTTGTAAAGGAAATGTTGTTTTCCCTAAATAGCTTCCTTTACCTTAGTGCAGTCCTCCTTCACTTACCTCATCCTTCCATTTTGCTTTTAAATGTCCTTATTTCTTCTGAGAAATCCTCACTTCCTGTTCTTCTGTCTGTAACTACACACAGTAATGCAAGGCTTTCTCCCTGGTATGGAGAAAGCCTCTTGAGGGGGAAGGGGGTGAGCCAAAGTGTCAGGATGCCCACTAACACACAGCTCCTTTCTCTATCTGCAAATTATAGAGTGTCCTGACTTGCCTGCTCGCCCCCTCCACCCTCAAGAGGCTTTCTCCACACCAGGGAGAAAGCCTTGCATTACTGTGTTGAGTTAAAGACAGAAGAACAGGAAGTGAGGATTTCTCAGAAGAAATAAGGCCATTGAAAAGCAAAATCGAAGGATGAGGTAAGTAAAGGAGGACTGTACTAAGGTAAAGGAAGCTATTAAGGGGGGGAAAAAAATCCTTTACAACCCCTTTAAGGTAAAAAAACACCTGGCAATGACGGCCCCCCAGCCCCCCCTGTTTTACTTACCTGAGCCCTTTAACCTGTTCGGCTCGTCCCCAGCATAATCTTCTCCACTACTTCTCAGCGTTGATTGGATAGATTGATAGCAGCGCAGAAATTGGCTCCCACTGATGTCAATCAAATCCAATGATACGGCCGCCGGGGGGCGGGACGAGACATACACTCTGTCTATTGACGCAGAGTGTATGAGATGGAAGAGCGCCCGCAAGGTAACCCCCTCGGGAGAGAGCTTCCTGAGGGGGTAAACTATTGTGGGAGGGAGCCGAGACAGCTGTTGAGGGACCCTAGAAGTCAAGGACTGGGGCCAATCTGTGCAAAACAAACTACACAGAGGAGGTAAGTATGATATGTTTGTTATTTAAAAAAAATAAACCTTTACAACCCCTTTAAGACTAGGTTCATACTATGTTGGTTTCAGGGTGGCTGCGTTTGCACAGGATCAGCAGCCCATTCAATTGAATGGGACACTACATAGTCCTATGTGGTTCTCAGCTGTGGGAGGGGGGGGGGGTGCCATTAAGAATGTCAAAACAAGTATTATATTAAAAAAACGGTGATCATTTGTTATACACAAGTGGTTTATCAAACTAAAAGCCATTCCGTTACAGCTCTCACATCTACTTTAACTATTCTATTTATGATCACATAGTTTAGAACCTGTAGTTCCACTTTAAAGGCCTGCTTTCTTCTTGATGCAATGAGCTCATATCTCTGTTGCTTCCGCTCGGACGGTGATTAGATGGCTCCTCGGGTTTGATCTCTGGGTGAAGGATCGCGCAAGTTTAGATTATGCCTTAAAACATTTGGAGGAGGCGGAATAGCGGGAGTTTCATGCAATTTTTCTATTCTTCTTTCTCTTCGTGACTTTCCTTCTAGAAATGTAATATGTCTCTACTGCTCAAGGATGGTAAAGCTATTTAGCTCCTGCAATGATTCTTCCATGTTGACACTTTATAGAGAGAGGAATATTTTTTAGGCTGTCTCTTGGAGTTTTCTATTGGTGTCTTTGAGCTTTGCAAGCGCAGCATCTAATTGCTCAGCATCATTGCTAGCTTCAGTTACACAATGGGGGTTATTTACGAAAGGCAAATCCACTTTGCTCTACAAGTGCGAACTACAAGTGCAATTTCAAGTGCAATTTGTACTTGTAGTTTGCACTTGTAGTGCAAAGTGGATTTGCCTTTAGTAAATATCCCCAATGTGTACTTTTGTTCTGCAAGTCAGAGAGTTTGTCAGCTATTTCTGCCATGACTTCCTATTAAAGATATTGTACATTTGTTTTACCAATTCATGGAATATAGCTTTAAAACATGTAGGGACCCTGCCATTGCAAGGGTGGCGCTGTTCGGTGCCTGCCATGCAGAGAGGGTGGCAGGCCCGGATTTACTCCCTTTGCCGCCCCAAGTCTGGGTCCTTCAATCTGTAATCTTGTCCTGGAGGGGGCCCAGAGGCAGAGCAGTGGTGATGGGAGTCTGGGAAAATCATAGCTAGCTGGAAGATGTGGAGACAGATGAACACTGGACTGGATGTGAAGGTCCTCGGTCAGGAGGAGAGGGCTGGGACATCTCCGGCGCCAGTTTTCTTATAGGTTCACTCCAGGATTTCCTTCTTGCCCATGAGCAGGAAAAGTAAAAGACCCCTCCCATTTGCCTGATGCCGTGACCGAACATTGGGATTTGTTGATAGTAGTCGCTGGTCAGGACGCCAGTGTCCTGCCAAAAAATTTTCCCCCGGCGGATTATGTCCCCCCTGTACTGCGCTGGGGCAGTGCTTGCGCAGTACGAACCACAATGGGGCTGATGGAAATAGCCGAAACAAAATAGCTCAGAGTCAGCTAAACATGACGCCTGGGCAATGACAAGGATATTGTGACAGATGCTGGCGCACACTACCGATGCTCATGCTACTCTGCAAGGCAGTGGGTGCATTACTGTAATATCGTCTAAGGGGCGGATAGCTGCAGAAGAGGCCAAGTTTTCTATTGATGTGCACAGCTGATAAATTGGCCGTGATTTTAGCAATATACTACACATCTTTGCAAATCCGTCCCCTCATTTGTTTAAACACGCCCCCCAAAGATCGTCAGAACATCGGGTTGGAACATGAGGGCTTAGTGCCGGCCGGGACGACAACATTTTTTCACCCCCTGTTGCCGTGGCGCCGTCCCTACACCCACTGCCACCAAGAGGCCTGGCCTTGGTGGCCTTGTCAGGAATCCGGCCCTGGAGGGTGGAGTAGAAAGTGTAGAACCTAGGTTCCTCTGAGGCCACCATAGGTATCATCAGGGGAGTAAAAAGAATGCCGGAAACTCGATTGCTTCTTCTTAAATCTTTATTGAGCACAAACAGCAGTGCAACATCAAAATACCAACATGTTTCGGTAAAAGCCTTCCTCATCATCAGGGGAGCATCTGCCCAATTGGACGCTGCTTTCTTGACTGACCTCTGCAGCCGTCTTTGGTGTAGGTAGTGCTAATAATTAGCACCGTTCCATTGGTTCTTGTGGAGGAAGGAAAGAGTAGGACCATTGCTGTGTCTCGAGCAGTAGCCTTTCTTATTCGGTGGATCCTGTTGCAGTCTGCCTTCCAGCCACCTCCTCTGTCAGATGCTGTCAGCTTTCTACCGTGTGCACAAATTCCCCTTGAAACCTGTACTGGCCAATCATAACCAGCCGAGGCAACTCTTGCTGCCGCACATATATAAGGGGCATGTATGCGTGAAGCTTTTGGCCAGGAAATGCCTTGCTCATTATTGGCCCAGTACAGGGATTGCTAAGGTGCGTTTAGACTGGGATCCCAACACACCTGAGCTCATCTCTTCTGGGTTGAAAAATTCTACAGGTGGACATGGCAAAACGTTCTCTCACTATTTATCCGGGGTACTTGTGATGGATTGCATAGTATCTGGATTCTGTTTCTCTGCTCTCAAAGGGCCAACTGCCCACTTTACTAGAAGAAAAGCCTGAAGATGTAATTTTGCTGGTTTTTGGTATCCTGTGCTCTAACGCTCATTTGTTTGGTTATTTTAATGCGAATACACATTCAAAACATACTTAAGTGACTGACATCCAGAAAATCTATTATGTTTGGGAGTTCTAAGTAATTTTCTAGCAACACAATGTCGATTCTTACAAAAGTGCCGTAGTAGGCAAGGGGTTAAGCTTGCTTAAACCTTTGACTTCAATACCACTTCTAATGTCTTCTGTCTCTCATTGCCCCGCATGTGCTTACTATAGATTTCCTTATAGTTTCTATTAAATCTCCATTTTTTTCTTCTATACTATGTACTCATCCCTCATAACAAAAATCAATTCCCTTCATCAAAACCATACAGGTTTTTCCACCGTTTCAGGTTTGCCAGGTGCTAAATGATGCCCATAAGTGTTTTAGTGTTCAAGTATTATACACCCAAAAATACTGTAATAATAGGGTGTTGTGTGTGTGTGGCCCTTGAACTCTTGAAAGCTGTCACTTTAACAGATGTCACGCATATTAATAGCGCTGCGACAGTAGCAAATAACGAAGATCCAGAAAACAAAAGTAACTGAATTTCATAAAGCAATGATAAAGCACACAGTCACATATACAGACAGATTTCCTCAACTACAGTAACTTCTTAGAGCAGCCTTTCTCAACCTTTTTACCCTTGGGGAACCCTTAAAATAATTTTCACGTCTCAGGGAACCCCTGATAAAACCCATTCATTGGGGGTCAGTGGGAACAATGCCCCTTACTTGGTCAGTGAGAAGAATGAAATTTTTTACAGTGGTGGTAACCATGATCCCCTTACAGAGAGAGAGCCATAAAGATCATTGGTGTCATACCACTGGCTCCTCCAAGTGGAATTGGCTCAGAACTATGTAGGCACCATCAAATAGGAGGTAAATCAGCCACAGCTCAAGGAACCCCTAGCCACCTCAGGAGGAACCCTAGGGTTCCACGGAACCCAGGTTGAGAATGGCTGCCTTCGAGTATATCTCAAGATAAAGCTTTTTATTTTTTTATTAGTTTCGGGTAGAATAAAAAAGGGAAGTTAGACTCCCTTGTAACATGAATGGTTCATGTACACATAGCCTATTATGACCATCAGCTGTGGGAAACCGCAAAACTTGGCAAAATTGCGCCATGATTTTACAGCGAGTATGCCATTTTGTGGCTAGCGGTCAAAACTTTTCTATCCTGCAATCAAAAGTTAAACCTCCCATAACCAAATGCTTAGGGGAAAGAGGGGAGCTATTAACAATCTAAAACTACTCCTTCCTAGACATGTGCACTGTCAAAAAATACAATAGTTTTAGCTTCATTTGTTTGCTTTTCGGGTTTTTTCGGTTAATCGTTATGATCAAAATTCCTTATTTTGAGTAAATTTGTCAATTCTAAAACTTAAGAATTCGGAAATTAGAAATCCGGAAATTTGGAAATCTGAAAAATTGTAATATTCATAATTTTTATTATTAATTTGTTACGTTCCATTTGTTTAGATGTGCCACTGGTTATTCCAATTCGAAATTCCAATACAGGGGGTCTCTTAGTTACAAACATCTGACTTACAAACGGAGGAAGACAACAGGAAGTGAGAGGAAATCTACCCCTAGGAAGGGAAATTCTCTCCTGTAAATGTTATTTTAGGAAAAACGTGTTTCTACTGATGCTTTATCACCAATACTTATTTCCACAACAACCCCAAATTTTCAAAATCCAATTGTCATTGGGACAGAAAGTGAGGATAAATCTTCTGAACAGGGACAAAGAATGAAAAACAAATGTTACAGGGGTGTTAACCCTTCCCAAGGCTATCCAAATGCTTAAAAATAGTTTTTTGGGCTGGAGCTACACTTAAAAAGTGTACCTGTTCTGACTTACAAACAGATTCAACTTAAGAACAAACCTACATACCCTATCTTGTTTGTAACCCGGGGACCCCCTGTACCTATAATTTAATCATTAGTAATTTAATAGTTAGTAACCACAGCAGCCCATAAAGGATCCTAAAAGCCTATGTGTACATAGACACTATGGGGGTTACCGTATATACTCGAGTATAAGCTGAGGCACCTAATTTTACCACAAAAAAATGGGAAAACTTATTGACTTGAGTATAAGCCTAGGGTGTCCATCTGCATGCCTCACTGTGCCTCACTGTGCCTCACTTTGCCTCACTGTGTCCATGCCTCACTGTGCCCATGCCTCACTGTGCCCATGACTAGACTGACGTTTAACATGGGAGTCTATGAAAGGGGTGCCCGGGTTTGAAAAATCGATGCTCGCCAGCCGTCGGTCCCCCAGATAACAAACTTTGCACACTTATAGATGAGAAAAGGGGCCAAAATCATGGGAGAAATGACCGTTTAACATTGGAAGTATGTGGAAGGGCTTTGAAAAATCGGAGTAGGTCCCCCGGACAACAAACTTTGCACACTTGTAGAGGAAGAGGCTACATGTGCGCCAAGTTTGGGGTCCAGGGGACCTACGGCCTGGTACTGGGTCCCCAAAGTCCGGGGAGATCAGGCGCAAAACGGTGATTTGAGTATAAGCCGAGGGGGGCATTTTCAGCACAAAAACTTTTGCTGAAAAACTCGGCTTATACTCAAGTATATAATTTACTAAAACTGAAGAGTGCAAAAGCTGGCGCAGCTGTGCATGGTAGCCAATCAGCTTCTAACTTCAGCTTCTTCCGAAGGTGTCAGATTTGTCCGCCGTAATGTCGCAGTCCCGCTAAAAATCACTGATTATCATTACTAGTAAAAAAAATTATACTACAAATGCCATAAGTTGATCCCCTATTTTGTAGACACGAAGGCCCGGATTCACAAAGCACTTACGCCGATGTATCTCCAGATACGCCGACGTTAGTACAAATGTGCGCCGTCGTATCTATGCGCCGACCCACAAAGCAAGATACGTAGAAAAATAGGCTTCAACCGCACAACGTAACTTTCCTATGCCAGCGTATAGTGGGCGCATATTTACGCTGGACGCATGTGGTGCTCCCATTGATTTTCGATGCAAATATGCAAATGAGTCAAATACGGCGATTCACGAACGTACTTGCGGCCGGCGCATTATATACGCGGTTTGCGTAAGTCGTACGTCCGGCGTAAAGTTATTCCCCATATTGGAGGAGCAACTCATGCAAAGGTATGGACCAGGGAACGAATGCCGTCAAATTTTACGTAGTTTACGTAGTACGTGAATAGGGCTGGGCGTAGGTTACGTTCACGTCGTAGGCAGTGATTCAACGTATCTTAGGCAGTTGTTTCGACGTGATTGTGAGCATGCGCACTGGGATGTGTCCAAGGCACGACAAGTACTTGTCTGAAGCTCGGCCCATCATTTGCATACAGACAGATTTCTCACCGCTCCAGGTGAGCCCCGTGTGCAATCAAGGGTTGTTGAACCACCAAGGTGCTGGCAATGCTAATGATAGCAAATGGAAGGACGAAGACTGGACAGCCGCACTCCAAAATTACTTAAAATAAGTTGTCTTTTATTTTCAACTGTACACACAGTCACTGCAACCAACAAAATACAGTGCGTTTCGCACTTACAGTCAGTGCTTAGTCATGGCTTGCTTCATTTAAATGTATCACGCCCACTTCCAGCCCACTTTGACTTAGGCCGGCTTACGCTGACGAATTTACGTTACGCCGGCGCAACGTTGGGAGCATTTGCTTTGTGAATTCCATGCTTCCCTCTCCGCGCTGCGCCGGCGTAGCGTAAAAGACATACGCTATGGCGGCATATATATATGCGCCGATGTCTGTGAATCCAGGCCGACAACTTTTGCGCAAACCAATCACTATATGCTTTTTGCATTTTTTTTTATCAAGAATATGTAGCAGAATACATATCAGCCTAAACTGATGAATACATTGTTTTTTTAACTTTTTGTGGGCAAATGTTTTACAGTAGATAGTAAAAAAAAAAAATTTTAAACAATTGTTGCTCTTTTTTTGTTGAGAGCGCAAAAAGGTGATCAAATACCACCGAAAGAAAGCTCTATTTGTGAGGAAAATGTTGTTTGGGTACAACGCCGCGCAATTGTCAGTTAAAGACGCGCAGTGCCCTATCGCAAAAAATGGCCTGGTCAGCAAGGGGGCAAATTCTTTCGGGGCTGAAGTGGTCAACCACTAGGCGGCCAGCCGCCGTCGTTCTACGGCGGCAGGTCGGCTCTCCTGGGCGAGAGCCCGTAGCTGTACGTCGGGACTTTTGCGCCCCCCGCTTGCCCCCGAGTCCCGCGCGCGTGCCTGGCGGGCGCAATCGCCGCCGGGCACGCGCACTCGTTCATTACAGAGCGGGGAACGAGAGCTGTGTGTGTAAACACACAGCTCTCGTTCCTGTCAGCGGGGGAAACGCTGATCTTCCGTTCATACAATGTATGAACGGAAGATCAGTGATTCCCCCTAGTGAGTCCACCCCCCCCATACAGTTAGAACACAAATAGGAACACACTTAACCCCTTCCCCGCCCCCTAATGTTAACCCCTTCACTGCCAGTGGCATTTTTATAGTAATCCAATGCATTTTTATAGCATTGATCGCTATAAAAATGCCAATGGTCCCAAAAATGTGTCAAAAGTGTCCGATGTGTCCGCCATAATATCGCAGTACTGAAAAAAACGCTGATCGCCGCCATTACTAGTAAAAAAAAAAATATTAATAAAAATGCCATAAAACTACCCCCTTTTTTGTAAACGCTATAAATTTTGCGCAAACCAATCAATAAACGCTAATTGCGATTTTTTTTTTTACGAAAACTATGTAGAAGAATACGTATCGGCCTAAACTGAGGAAAAAAAATGTTTTTTATATCTTTTTTGGGGATATTTATTATAGCAAAATGTAAAAAATATTGCATTTTTTTCAAAATAGTCGCTCCATTTTTGTTTATAGCGCAAAAAATAAAAACC
Organism: Rana kukunoris; assembly: GCA_029574335.1. NCBI lineage: Eukaryota > Metazoa > Chordata > Amphibia > Anura > Ranidae > Rana > Rana kukunoris. The sequence continues at coordinate 700,620,398 of CM056049.1, forward strand.
GCAGAGATGATCAAATACCACCAAAAAAAAGCTCTATTTGTGGGGAAAAAAGGACGCCAATTTTGTTTGGGAGCCACGTTGCACGACCGCGCAATTGTCAGTTAAAGCGACGCAGTGCCGAATCACAGAAAGTGCTCTGGTCTTTGGACAGCAATATGGTCCGGGGCTAAAGTGGTTAACACAGCTTTTTAAATTTAATGGAGGAACAAGCGGATTTCCAGGGAGACCGCACTACCACATTCTCAAATTTGCGATAACACTACAAAAGTGCTTCTAAAATATAACATGATGAAGGAGAAATAAAAAATGCATTGAAGTGTCTCTTATAATAACATAACACAAAAAGAAAACTATTCCCTAAGAGAAACTAGCCTGACATGATGTATGGTTTTTGGTCATTTTCATCCTGATTCAAACTCTCCTTTAAAGCCCATTTCATTGCAGATTTTCTCAACTTCTCAATATTCAAGACATGAAATGCCCTAATCAATTCCCTGGATGGTTCGCCATGCATCATATTATCCAGTTTAATTGTCGCTCGACTGAACAGTCAATAGTAATTATGTTTTTAAAAATGAGTAATCGTCGACGGGGAGGCTTCTGGACACAATACTGATATCTACTTTTATTGTTGTGTAGTGAGCAATTTATTAAGGCTGGTATTTTGAGCTTTTAACAAACTTTTTTTTTTTTACCAGAAAATTTAAGGTAGATGTTAACCACTTAAGACCCGGACCAAAATGCAGGTAAATGACCAGGCCCCTTTTTGCGATTCGGCACTGCGTCACTTTAACTGACAATTGCGCGGTCGTGCGACGTGGTTCCCAAACAAAATTCGCGTCCTTTTCTTCCGTGCCATTCTGCCGACGTAAATGTACATGCGGCAGTTCGCAAGTGGTTAATACATTAAAGTCAGTGGTACAGTTGCAATAAAAAGTATGTGAACCCTTTTGGAATGATATGGATTTCTGCACAAATTGGTCATAAAAAGTGATCTGATCTTCATCTAAGTCACAACAATAGACAATCACAGGTTGCTTAAACTAATAACACACAAAAAATGTTTTTATTGAACACACCATGTAAACATTCACAGTGCAGGTGAAAAAAGTATGTGAAGCCTTGGATTTAACTACTTCCATACCGGGCCTATTTTGGCACTTCTCTCCTACATGCAAAAATCATAATTTGTTTTGCTTGAAAATTACTCAGAACCCCCAAACACTATATATGTTTTTTTAGCAGACACCATAAGGGAATAAAATGGCCGGCATTGCAATTTTTTATCTTGCACAGTATTTTGCGCAATAATTTTTCAAACGCCTTTTTTTGGGGGAAAAAACGGTTTAATGAATTAAAAAATAACAAAACGGTAAAGTTAGCCCAATTTTTTTGTATAATGTGAAAGATGAAGTTACGCTGAGTAAATAGATACCTAACGTGTCACGCTTTAAAATTGCGCACACTCATGGAATGGCGCCAGACTTCAGTACTTAAAAATCTCCATAGGCGTCACTTAATTTTTTTTTTAAAGTTACCAATTTAGAGTTACAGAGGAGGTCTCATGCTAAAAATGTTGCTGGCACTCTAACACACGCGGTGATACCTCACATGTGTGGTTTGAACGACGTTTACATATGTGGGCGGGACTTACGTGTGTGTTCACTTCTGAGTGCGAGCTACCGGGGATAGGGGCGTTTAAAAAAAAAAAAAAACATTTTATTATTTTATTTTACTTTATTTTATTTTTACAGTTTAAAAAATAAAAAAATGATCACTTTTATTCCTATTACAAGGAATGTAAACATCCCTTGTAATAGGAATGGTTCGTGACAGGTACTCTTTATGGAGAGATAATAAGAACCCACATCTCTCCTCCAGGCTGGAAAGCATTAGATTGTAAAAAAAAATTCATAGATCTAATGCTTTCAGTCGCAATTGCAGCTGTGTTTACATTCCAGGAACCCGGGCGTGACGTCGTAATATCGCACCGGGGCCTCTGACGATCATAGAGATGACTGGTAACCATCTGGTCACCAGTCATCTCTATGCCTCCCAATCCTGCACCGGCAGATCGTTTCTCCGGTTCTCCGATGGCAAGGGAGAGCCCGGAGAAGCACTGTATGGGGCAGGAGGTGGGGCGAGTCCCCTCCCGCCGCCTATAAGAACGATCAAGCTGCAGAACTGCCCCTATGATCGTTCTTATGGTGCACAAGATCGCCGGCTGAAGAGATGGATATCTGAATGATGCCTGTAGCTGCAGGAACTTTTCAGATATCACCACTGAAAGTCCAGGACATCATATGACGTCCTTGGGCGGGAAGTGGATTTAATAACTGGTTGAACCTCCTTTGGCAGCAATAGCTTCAACCAAACATTTCCTGTAATTGCAGATCAGAGGTGCACAATGTTCAGGAGTAATTCTTGACCATTCCTCTTTACAGAACTGTTTCAGTTCAGCAATATTCTTGGGATGTCTGGTGTAAATCGCTTTCTTGAGGTTATGCCACAGCATCTCTATTGGGTTGAGGTCAGGACTCTGACTGGGACAATCCAGGAGGCGTATTTTCTTCTGTTTAAGCCATTCTGTTGTTGATTTACTTCTATGCTTTGGGTCGTTGTCCTGTTGCAACACCCATCTTCTGTTGAGCTTCAGCTGGTGGACAGATGGCCTTAAGTTCTCCTGCAAAATGTCTTGATAAACTTGGAAATTATTTTTTTCCTTTGATGATAGCAATCCGTCCAGGCCCTGATACAGCAAAGCAGCCCCAAACCATGATGCCCCCACCACCATACTTCACAGTTGGGATGAGGTTTTGATGTTGGTGTGCTGTGCCTCTTTTTCTCCACACATAGTGTTGTGTGTTTCTTCCAAACAACTCAACTTTGGTTTCATCTGTCCACAGAATGTTTTGCCAGTACTGTTGAGGAACATCCAGGTGCTCTTGTGCAAAATGTAAACGTGCAGCAATGTTTTTTTTGGACAGCAGTGGCTTCCTCTGTGGTATCCTCCCATGAAATCCATTCTTGTTTAGTGTTTTACTTATCGTAGATTCGCTGACAGGGATGTTAGCATATGCCAGAAACTTTTGTAAGTCTTTAGCTGACACTCCAGGATTCTTCTTCACCTCATTAAGCAGTCTGCGCTGTGCTCTTGCAGTCATCTTTACAGGACGGCCACTCCTAGGGAGAGTAGCAGCAGCGCTGAACTTTCTCCATTTATAGACAATTTGTCTTACCGTGGACTGATGAACAGCAAGGCTTTTGGAGATACTTTTATAACCCTTTCCAGCTTTATTCAAGTCAACAATTCTTAATTGTAGGTCTTCTGAGAGCTCTTTTGTGCGAGGCATCATTCACATCAGGCAATGCTTCTTGTGAAAAGCAAACCCAGAACTGGTGTGTGTTTTTTATATGGCAGGACAGTTGTAACCAACACCTCCAATCTCATCTCATTGATTGGACTCCAGTTGGCTGACACCTCACGCCAATTAGCTCTTGGAGATGTCATTAGTCTAGGGGTTCACATACTTTTTCCACCTGTGCTGTGAATGTTTACATGGTGTATTCAATAAAAACATGGTAACATTTAATTGTTTGTGTGTTATTAGTTTAAGCAGACTGTGATTGTCTATTGTTGTGACTTAGCTTAGATCAGTGGTTCTCAACCTTTCTAGTGCCGTGGCCCCTTGATAAAATTTCCCAAATCGTGGGGACCCCTAACAATAAAATTATTTTCGAAGTGTGGGCTGTCAGCACCCAAGGCAAGACAAGTAATTTGCACCCCCAACCAATGGACATTTAGCTGTGGTTTAGCCCCGCCCCTTCATCTCCTTATTGTCTCACTGGCTGTGATTTACAGCTACCTCAGCCAATGAGGAGTGAAAGTTCTCAGAGAGCGAGGCTCTCGTGCACATTGCTGGATCCAGATGGGACTCAGCTAAATATTAGGGGGGCTAGAGAGGGGTGCTGCACACAGGAGGTTCTTTACCTTCATGATTAATACATGAAGGTAAAAAAACTCTTTGGAACCACTTTAAATAAAAATAAAGGAGAATTGATCACATATTCTGTCTTGCACGAATACCCTGAATATTACAAGGGCTTAGAAACATCAGAGGAAAGCGTGGTATGTGAAAAGTAAATTAGTCTAAGATTTCCTTATGTTTGATAATCTTGGCATTGCTGCTTTCTGCCTAGACCTTGCCTGAAGGCCGCAGGTGTTTCCTCAAGCGAGGAGAGATGAATTAACTTCCTCAGGTCAACGGTAAAGATTTCCCGGAGAATCAATTAGATTTCGCTGTGTTCTATGTCACAATGCCACGAGTCAATACTCATCTCACTTCTCATTATCCCTGCACGGCTGTGGTTATCTCACAGTTTACATAGCCTTATGACACCTGATATACTGCACTGACTTCACTAACTAAGAGCGAGAAGACGCCAGACCAACCTCCCTAGCAAATGAATGTCTCTTGAAAATAGTACAGCGGCCTTGGTGCTGTTTTATTTTTTATTTTTTTTGAGCCTTAACCAAACCCAAGTTAAAATGTTACCTACAAATCACCATCCCTAAAGTGATAATAAAGCCTTCAGGCCCCTCCTCTCTGTCCAGTGCCCCCATGGGTATCTCCTTCCTCTTTGCCCAGTGCCCCATTGGATGCTGCTTCCTCTCTGTCCAGTGCCCCTATGGGAAGCTGCTTCCTCTCTGCCCAGTGCCGCCATGGGAAGCTGCTTCCTCTCTGCCCAGTGCCCCCATGGGAATGGGAATCTTCTACCTCTCTGTCCAGTGCCCCCCATGGGAAGCTTCTTCCTCTCTGTCCAGTGCCCCCATGAGAAGCTGCTTCTTCTCTGTCCAGTGCCCCCATGGGAAGCTGCTTCATCTCTGTCCAGTGCCCCCATGGGAAGCTACTTCTTCTCTGCCCAGTGCCCCCATGGGAAGCTACTTCCTCTCTGTCCAGTGCCCCCATGGGAAGCTGCTTCCTCTCTGTCCAGTGCCCCCATGGGAAGCTGCTTCCTCTCTGTCCAGTGCCCCCATGGGAAGCTGCTTCCTCTCTGTCCAGTGCCCCCATGGGAAGCTGCTTCCTCTCTGTCCAGTCCCCCCGTGGGAAGCTGCTTCCTCTCTGTCCAGTGCCCCCATGGGAAGCTGCTTCCTCTCCGTCCAGTGCCCCAATGGGAAGCTGCTTCCTCTCTGTCCAGTGCCCCCATGGGAAACTTCTTCCTCTCTGTCCAGTGCCCCCATGGGAAGCTGCTTCCTCTCTGTCCAGTGCCCCCATGGGAAGCTGCTTCCTCTCTGTCCAGTGCCCCAATGGGAAGCTGCTTCCTCTCCATCCAGTGCCCCAATGGGAAGCTGCTTCCTTTCCATCCAGTGCCCCCATGCAAAGCTTCTTTCTCTCTGTCCAGTGCCCCCGTGGTAAATTTGAAAATATGAAATTCAGAATTCAAAAACCTGAAAATTCGAAAATCTGAAATAACAACGAACTAATAATAAATTGACTATTACTAACTATTCAATTATAGGTATTGGTATTTCCTTTCAAATTGGGCTGTTAGTGAACATAACAAATATGATTTTTTTCAAAGTTACGGATTATCCTAAATAACGGATAGCGCATCTAAATGAATTTGTTAAAAAAAAAAAAAAAAAATGGAACTAAATGAATTGCACATGTCTACTTTTAGATGTGTGTGCCTGTGGCTCTCCCCCGTGTCCACCATGGGGAAGTACTTTCGGGATCCCCTCTTAGTTATTATTATAGTTAGTTAGTTAGTTAGTTACTGTATTCTTTCAAATTTTGTGATTTTCTTTCTTATTTTTGGATTTTTAAATTTCCGAATTTACAAATTGTGATCATAACGCATGACCCAAAAACCCCCCCGAATGAAACGAAAAGGAACACATTTTTCAGCAATGCACATGTCTACTCTAAAGATGGTTTAGAATTCTAGAATAATATGACCGGTATATGAAAAATCTCACTTTATTGTGAAGCCTGACAAAAGAATCGGAGCAGGGAAAAATCAGCGGAGAACAGGGGGAAGATAAAGGGAGGGTGGAGGGGGGAGAAGAGGAATCCGCAGAAAAGGGAAAGGAACCATTAAATATGAGGGGATAGAACCATAAAATATGGGGGGAATACGTCGGCAGAATGGCACGGGCAGGCAAATGGGCGTACCTGTACGTCCCTTTAAATGTTCCGCCTAGAGGGCACCTGCCGCACACTTTGGGAATGTGCCCACGGGTCCTGAAAACTTGATGTTCGCCGGCAATTGCTGTGAGGAGAGGCAGAATGGGGAGATGCCTGTGTAAACACAGCATTTCCCTGTTCTGCCTAGTGACATGACAGGGATATACTGCTCCCTGTCATCGGGAGCAGTGATCAATGTCGTGTCACTGGTAGCCCAGCCCCCACACAGTTAGAATCACTCCCTAGGACACACTTAACCCCTTTCTCACCCCCTAGTGGTTAACCCCTTCCCTGCCAGTGTCATTTACACAGTAATCAGTGCATTTTTATAGCACAGATTGCTGTATAAATGACAATGGTCCTAAAATAGTGTCAAAAGTGTCCGATGTGTCCGCCATAATGTCGCAGTCCCAATAAAAATAGCAGATTGCCGCCATTACAAGTAAAAAAAAATATTAATAAAAATGCCATAAATCTATGCCATATTTTGTAGACGCTATAACTTTTGCGCAAACCAATCAATAAACGTTTATTGCAATTTTTTACCAAGAATATGTAGAAGAATACATATCGACCTAAACTGAGGATTTTTTTTTTTTTTAATATATATATTTTTGGGGGTTGTTTATTATAGCAAAAGGTAAAAAATATTGTTTTATTTTTCAAAATTGTCGCTCCTTTTTAGTTTACAGCGCAAAAAATAAAGAGGTGATCAAATACCACCAAAAGAAAGCTCTATTTGTAGGGGGAAAAAAAGGACCTAAATTTTGTACAACGTCGCACAACTGTGCAATTGACAGTTAAAGTGTCGCAGTGCCGAATCGCAAAAAATGATCTGGTCAGGAAAGGGGTAAATTCTTCCGGGGCTGAAGTGGTTAATGGGGATCTATTAGCCACTATGGCCTCCCTGGCTAGGCTTTGAATTTGTGATAACGTGGCCATAGAGATAATTTTACAAAAGTTATATGGGTTTGCATTAGGCTCAGTAAGATGAATTTGCAGCAAACATTTTTCCCGGAGTTGCTTTTTAATTTCTAGTCATGTTTGTGTTGTTTATGTCAAAGTCCACACTGTAAATTATTATCGGTTTGCAGAAAAATGTTGCTGTTGTTGCCCACAGCAACTTGTCAGAATTCCTTTCTTGTTTAGTTTTCACTTTCTTAGTTATTGTAGAAACACAATGGAATTTGGTTGCTTTGGGCATTTCAATTATTAGGAAAAAAAAAAACAGTAAGTGATTTGTGTTTCCATAGTATCCTATGTCTTGAGATTCTGACATCTGGATAAGACTGTAAAAAGCATAATTTCCTCAGCATGGGAGAGCGTCGTAAGCATAAGCTTGCGCACAGGGTGTGCTGGATGTGCCCAGACACACCTTAATCACCCCATGTGCATTAAAACATGTACACACGATTGTTTTTACGATTAAAAAAACAGAACGGTGGACTGTTTTCATCGGACAAACCAATCTTGTGTGGGCCCCATCTGTCTTTTTTCCAACGGTGTTATCCTATGGATAAAAAAACGATAGATAAATCCAATCGTCTGTGTGGAACTCCATTGGAGAAAAACCCACGCATGCTCAGAATCAAGTCGACAAATGCTCGGAAGCATTGAACTTAATTTTTTTCGGCTTGTCGTAGTGTTTTACGTCACCACGTTTCGGCACGGTCGGAATTTAGTCTGATAGTGTGTATGCAAGACTGATGAAAGTCAGATTAATCGGATATCCGACGAAAAAATCCATTGGATTCGATTCCATCAGATATCCGATCGTGTGTACAGGGCTTAAGTGTTATCGCTCTGTGTAGCAGCAGGAACATGGGAAAGATCTCTCTCTTACCGGCTCTGCCATAAGTGTTTATAGTCTTCTCGTTCACTGTGCCGGCAGGGAGATCAATGTGCCGGGTCATATATATGTAGACACATGCATGTGTATTTGAGCTTAAAGGTGTTGTTAAGGTGAAAAAAAAAATCCCCAAATAGATTCCTTTACCTTAGTGCAGTCCTTCCTCCATTTTGCTTTTAAATGTCCTTATTTCTTCTGAGAAATCCTCACTTCCTGTTCTTCTGTCTGTAACTCCACACCGTAATGCAAGGCTTTCTTCCTGGTGTGGAGAAAGCCTCTTGAGGTGGGAGGGAGCGAGCAGGAGTGTCAGAACACCCACTAAAGCCGCGTACACACGATCAGTCCATCCAATGAGAACGGTTCGAAGGACCGGTTTCATTGGTTAACCGATGAAGCTGACTGATGGTCTGATGTGCCTACACACCATCGGTTAACCACTTCGGGTCCGCGCTATTGACAGAATACGTCAACAGCGCGGACCTGAGGCGCCGGGGTCACGTCTTTGGACGTGATTTTCTTGTAATTCCTGTGGCGCGCAGCGGGGAAAAACAGTCCCGACGCATCACCGAGGATTCGATGCGTGTACCCGGCGGCCGCGATGTCCGTCAGGTACACACGATCGGCGGTGACAGAGCAGGGACGTGGAGCTCTGTGTGTAAACACAGAGCTCCACGTCCTGTCAGGGAAAGGAGACAGATGCTTTGTCCCTTGTACATAGGGACACAGCATCGATCACCTCCCCCAGTCACCCCCTCCCCCCACACAGTTAGAAAACACACAGGCAATACATTTAACCCCTTCCTCACCCCCTAGTGTTAAGCCCTTCAATGCCAGTCACATTTATACAGTAATTAGTGCATATTTATAGCACTGGTCGCTGTATAAATGTGAATGGCGCAAAAAATGTGTCAAAAGTGTCCGATGTGTCCGCCGCAATATCGCAGTCCCAATAAAAATCGCAGATCGCCGCCATTACTAGTAAGAAAAAAAAATATTAAAAAAAAATCATAATTCTGTCCCCTATTTTGTAGGTGCTATAACTTTTGCGCAAAGCAGTCACTTATTGTGATTTTTTTTTTTTTTTTTTTTTACAAAAATACATAGAAGAACACGTATCGGCCTTAACTGAGAAAAAAAAAATATTAAAAAAAAAAAAAAAATGGGATATTTATTATAGCAACAAGTAAAAAAAAAATATATTTTTAAATTGTCGCTCTTTTTTTGTTTATAACGCAAAAAATAAAAACCGCACGGGCGATTAAATACCACCAAAAGAAAGCTCTATTTGTGGGGAAAAAAAGGACGCCAATTTTGTTTAGGTGCCACGTCGCACGACCGCGCAATTGTCAGTTAAAGCGACGCAGTGCCGGAAGCTGAAATTTCGCCTGGGCACGAAGGGGGTTTATGTGCCCAGTAAGCAAGTGGTTTAAAAAACGATCGTGTTAGAACGCGGTGACGTTTATGTGTTTTAACACAACGACGTGCTGAAAAAAATGAAGTTCAATGCTTCCAAGCATGCGTCGACTTGCACGCACACAAAATTGGTTTAACACGCACGCACTTTGGCCATGCGGTCTCCTAAAAAAGAGAGGCAAAAGACCTACGGGGCTGGCTGAGCGGGCTAGACCCCCTCACTTCCTCATAGGGGAAGTCCCTCTGCCCCATTGGGCTCCCAGGCGGAGCAGGTAGGGCGGGGTGAGTGGGAGGTCCTCCCTCACACCCGCCATTGCCATTGCATGAAGAAGGATGGCAGATTGCCTCTGGGGGGAGGGTCTGCCTACTCCCAACTCCTGCAGTCCGGCTCCTCACTCGAGTTCACGCCCAAAAATACACTTAAAAAATAAATAAATAAATAAATACATTTTAATTGTATTTTACATCAAATTCCAACTGTAGACATATTTCTAAAATCAAAGATTGTGTGTGTTATTGGAGTACCATTTTGAACTAATGCTGTTTTTGTTAAGCCAAAAGGGATTTAAAGAGTCATTGTAATCGTTTGATGAAGATTTTTCTTTTGCTTGTTCACTTTTTTTTTTTTTTTATGTTTTGAATCAAAAAAATCTGGAAATTCAAAGAAAACTTGAAAAATAAATAAAACTAATTCCGAATACGAATCCCGAATACAAATTGAACAAATCAACCAAATTTAACCAAACTAGATAACTGGATTAATCAAACTAAACTAATCTAAACTAAATGAAACATTTTTTTTTGTCATGCACATGTCTAGTTGGGTGTCATGGATCAGAAATATTGGAAATATGACCAGATTCAATAAAGCTGCTGAGCCACTTTTGTAATGTCATTTGCTCTTTTTTAATGTGTCTAATTCTAAAATCTGCAACAGTTTTGGTTCTAACAGCAACTCATGTGCCAAATTCAGGTCGTTCTAAACCATTCCACTACTTCATTGTGGTGCAATGCCTTGCGCCAAATTCAAAATAAAATACCAATAGTTTGTATCTGGCACTAATTAGGACCTTATTTCTTTTGGTGTACAGAGACATATTTTGTGAAATTGTCTTGTATACATTCTAATTGTGGTACAGTATGCATCAAATTCAAGTACAAGTTCTAGACGAGTACAAAAATTGCGGCAATGTTAGGCCCCTTTCAAATGGGCACCTCCGTGTTTTATGGATTCCGCTTGCTCAGCAGGGGATCGCTCCACTGATTCCTGCTGACCAGGCGGATGACAGATCCATGTCCGCTCACTGTGCAGAGCAGACACAAACACAGTCCCGCTCTCCTCTATGGGAAAATCAGGTGGAAATGGACAACCTGTCTGTTTTCATCCCATCCAACCCATTCCACCAGGCAGATAGAAAAAAGGCCACCATCCATCTGGATTTTTCGGGGCAGGATCGGATCGGATGGCGGTGGGTGTCAGAGGACATGTGCCCACTGACATCCACCACATCCATAGAGGAGAGTCTTGCAAGGCCAAATTAAGGTTCGCCTTAAAAACTGACAGGGGGACCTGTTAACCTCCCTGGCGGTATGATTCTTTCAGATTTTAGGTGCTGAAAGCGGTACCATTATTTGCAAGGGAATTTGGCGTTTTATACTGTAGGCCTGTAATTCTTAGGAATAACTCACTGAAATCTATCCAAACAAGAGTCTAATAGGCATCCCGGGTATGATTTTTTTTTTTTTTTATTAAAAATTATAATATAATAAATAATTATAAAAAATTATAACAAATAATAATATAATTATAGTAAAAATTATTCAATAATGTAATCAAATCAAAATCACTGAAATTTGCTCAGTTGCAGAATTTTTGCTGTCATTTTTTTTTATTTTTATGACGAATTTCCCCATAAATCGCTATCGCTAAATTCTGCAAGTGATTCTGATTTATTATCGCAGTTTTTTAGCTGCTTTAAAACAATTTTTGCCATAAAGGGACACTTTTGGTTGCTATGGGCAATCTACAGTTTGCAGGGAGAAAGAACAGTTTTTATTATATAAAAGGACATGTAGTTTACAGGGCAGACCACTAGGGACATGGGGGGTGTGTATTTTTTACATACAGTACTGTAATCTATAAGATTACAGTGTACTGTATGTATAGTGTTTGTTTACATTTTTGAATTTGGCGCCGTTCCCCCCCCCCTTCCGCCCCCCTGCGTCGCGACGCTCGCAGGGAAGGGAAGGAGGTACACACAGCAACAGGCGGACATCCGGCCGCCGTGTACTGCGGGGATTCATCGCTGGATTGCAGAGAAAAGGTAAGAAAACTATTTTCTGCATCCAGCGAGGCAAGTCCGTGTGTGGCACGGGGTTACCGATCGTAGCTTGAAAATCTCACCCCGTGCCACACACGGGAATACCGCCAGGGAGGTTAAGTAAAAGGGCCCTTGGAAAGGCACTTTCACAAAATCTGTCTGAAATTCAGGGAAGATTTTAGATGCTTCAAGTCAAGGGTGGCAAACTTTCCAAGTATAAGGAATCTCCCTCGGATATCTCCAGGGGGTCACACACAATATTCTATACATACTAGGGTTTTACCAAAAGTAATGCAAATGTGGGTTGGGTCAGAATTAAAGTAAACCTGTGGGGGGGGGGGGGGAGAAAACCCCCCCAAAAAAACAGGTTTACATAAAAGCTCAAAACCATCTTAACCCCTTCCCCCGCTGCTTCCTGGCCTTTTAGGCTGGGTTCACACTATACTACACGACAGCAGTACAACTTTCATCCTACTTTGCTCTGCGACATCTGTCCTACATTCATCATGAACAGGATACTACTTTGAACAGACTTTGTGATAGTCTGACTTGTTCTTTGACCAATCAAAACAATCCCAGAGTGAGATAAATTCCTTTTACTGCTGCTGTAATCACATGTCGGATGTCTGATAAGTACAAGGCTCCTACTTTGGGCCGACTTCAATGATATTCAATGGGCTGAAGTAGGTTGAATGTCGGACCAAAGTAGTACAGGGAGCATTTTCAAAGTTGGACAGACTTGTGTCGGATCAGTTAAGACGGCTCTCATAGGGAAACATTGATTTTCACACGTAATGCGACATGAGCTCCCAATGTCGGAGCGTTTATAGGACAAGTTTGAACTCAGCCTTAAGAGCTTCTAGATGCAGAGGCGGGCTGTCATGAACAGGTGTGACCAGAACTGTGTGGACTGCAAAGAGGGAACAAAATGCATGAATAAAAAAAAATTATTAAGGAAGTGATTTTAAATAAACACACCACCAATAACAAACTGTATACAATAAACACACAACAAGACAGTTACCCAAAAACAGCAACAGACAAACAAGCGAAAAGAATAGAAGGGATAAACCGGAATAAACAAAGCAAGGCCAGGGTCATACATAGGAGATCAGCAGATGGGGACAAGTAGTAGGACAAGACAGAGAGAAGGTGGACGGGATCAGGCAGCAGGGCAGGGATACGGAGTAACAGGCTCAGGATCAGAATCACGGGTGTTCAGGAAACAGGATAACAAGATTTGGTTCAGGTAAACAGGCACAGGTCAGGGCGCAAGGAAGATACCAAGGCAAAGTGTGTGAATGCCTTGGTACACACTCATGCAATTAGCCTCAGATGATGCCTGATCGCAGGAGGTAATATCTGCTCCATACTGCCAGGAAACACAGTGGACATTGGTACTGCGGCCCAAGGATCTAACAGTGCCACCAGCACAGAACCGAAAGCACCACCAATAGGTGAAACCTTTCCTGACACGGGCATTCAGGTTATATAACCGCTGTGATTGGCTGTCACCCCAGTCACATAATCAGAAAGCTCCCAATCACAAGTTTTTATATGGAGCTTTCTGGTCTACACCGGAAACTGTGCTGGGATGGCCCAGGCCACATCTTAGGCCGCGTACACACGAGGGGATATGTCCGCTGAAAACGGTCCGATGGACCGTTTCAGCAGACATCTCCGCTCGTGTGTATGGGCTAGCGGACAGATTTCTCCACCCGACAGATTTCAAAGCATGCTTTGAAATCTATCCGGTGGGAATCTGTCCGCCCGACATGTCTGCTGGTTAGTACACTTACCAGCAGACATGTCGGCCCCCACCGCCGCCGCGCCGCTGCCGAATGGATTCAGCGCATGCGCGGAAGTGTTTTACTTCCTGGTGCGGTGACGTGGCGGTGACGCGGCGGCGTCAACGTCACCGCCGCGTCACCGCCACGTCACCGCGCCGTCCGGCGGCGGGGAATTTGATCCGATGGTGTGTACACGCCATCGGATCAAACTCCCGATCGGACATATCCGATGGAAATGGTCCGCGGACCGTTTTCATCGGATATGTCCGATCGTGTGTACGCCGCCTAAGACAATTTTACGCTCCCAACTTTGTGGGAACAGTTTGGGGTTGGCACCTTGCTGTTCAAACATGACTGCGCACCAGTGCACAAAGCAAGGTCCCCTAAAGACATGGATGAGCGAGTTTGGGGTGGAGGGACATGACCTCAACCCGACAGAACACCTTTGGGATAAATTAGAGCGGAGACTGCGAGCCAGGACTTCTCGTCCAACATCAGTGCCTGACCTCACAAACGCGTTTCTGTAAGAATGGTCAAACATTCGCATAGACACACTCCTAAACCTTGTGGACAGCCTTCCCAGAAGAGTTGAAGCTATTATAGCTGCAACGAGTGGACCAACTCACTAAACCCTACGGACTAAGACTGGGATGCCATTAAAGTTTGTGTGTGTAAAGGCAGATGTCCCAATACTTTTGACAATATAGTGTAGTTACTGTGTTCCTCTCTAGACTTAGTCTTGCAGACCACTGCTGTGCAGTAGGAATGGCATAGTAACTTGCCGTTGACCTTAGCCTTGAGGTATTGGATCATCTGCCCAAATCAAAAGCTTGAGTGTCACATCTACATTTTTTTTTATTGAAGGGAACTTCTAAGCCTCGAAAAAGTGTCCAGAATCACTTCTTGTAAATTCAATAGGCAATTAAAAACAAACACAAACACCTATATAGGTGACTACTGCAGATTTAATATCACTTTAAAAAAACACAATCTGGTCCAAACACTGTTGCAGTGCATTCACTCATCCTTTAACATAGAATACAAATAACTTTTCTGACTATAAGCCCTGGTTCACACTAAATGCAACTTTGAGATCTTGCTACTTCACTTGAAGTCGCACAATGTCAAATGTCATTGTGTAATACAAGCTTTAACCAGTTAGGGACCCCTTCGCGCTGGGGGGACCACTTGTCCGGGACAGTCCCGCATTTTGCAGGTCTGTCCCGGGCACCTTCATTCTAGGACAATACAGTGTCCCGGAATGAAACTGACACCCCCCGGGGCCAATCTGATGCCCCAAAAAAGGCCCCCCACATCACTGCTCTACTCACTGACAGTACTTGCCCTGGCCGGGAATGCCTGGAGGACCACAATCCCCTGCCCCCTGCTTGTGATTGGAGAAATCATAAATCCCGCCTCTTGTGTCCAATCACTGTGCTGTGATTCATTACAGCACAAGCTTATTTTTGGGAAGGGGGGTGTCCCTGAATGGTAGTTTGGAAATGTGGTCACCCTACTTAACGCCGCTATACGTCGGCAGAAGAGCACGGCTGGGCACAGGCACATACCAGTATGTCGCCTTTAAGAGCCCCTCCAGTGTCCTGCGATCAGGGCACAGAGAGGAAGAACGACAATGGTCCCAAAAATGTGTCAAAAGTGTTCGATGTGTCCGCCATAATGTCGCAGTCATGAAAAAAATCACTGATCACCACCATTACTAGTAAAAAAAAAAATTATTAATAAAAATGCCATAAAACTATCCCCTATTTTGTAAACGCTATAACTTTTGTGCAAATCAATAAACGCTTATTGCAATTTTTTTTTACCAAAAATATGTAGAAGATTACGTATCGGCCTAAACTGAGGAAAAAAAGTTTTTTTTATATATTTTTTGGGGGATATTTATTATAGCAAAAACTAAAACATATTGATTTTTTTTCAAAATTGTCGCTCTATTTTTGTTTATAGCACAAAAAATAAAAACCGCAGAGGTGATAAAATACCACCAAAAGAAAGCTCTATTTGTGGGGGAAAAAAGGACGCCAATTTTGTTTGGGAGCCATGTCGCATGACCTCGGAATTGTCACTTAAAGTGACGCAGTGCCGAATCGCAAAAAGGGGCAAGGTCCTTTACTGTGCCTGCATAATGGTCCGGGTCTTAAGTGGTTAAAGTTTAATTATACCCCACAATTGACCAGTATACAATAATCATCCACATATAACATTTCCCTTTATAAACCTATTGTACCCAGCTTAGTTTCTGTCCATGCTCTGGTTTTTCATCTTTCTATATTCATCCTGTGATTGGAAGGAAAAAGGCTTTGCAAAGGGGATCTGTTATTGGTAATGGGCATTTATTCCAGGCAGGAATTGTGATGTCATGTGCCCACCTAACTTGCGAGCGCAGCGTAAACCTGACCACAAACTCGTATACAGAATGCTGTAAAAGACAGAAAAGTACATAGATCTTTATATAGAATGTGTGGGTGTGTTATTTTCACTTGTCTGCATATACAGACACTTATTATTTGATTTGTTTATTGCGGCAGTGTACTGTATTTCCCGTTTAAATGCAGTAGAGAAAAGTGAAGCTGAATAAAATGATAAATTCTTTAACATGTACACGTAGATCGACTCCAGTGTAAGTATTTTTTGCCTGTTTAACATTAAAAAAATGAACCCCCAGCTTGTGCTGGGCTGAATAATGAACCTCTACATCAGGGATCCTCAAACTACGGCCCTCCAGCTATTGCGGAACTACACATCCCATGAGGCATTGTAAAATTCTGACATTCACAGACATGACAAGGCATGATGGGAATTGTAGTTCCTGAACAACTGGAGGGCCGTAGTTTGAAGACCCATGCTCTACATGAAACCATATGATCCTTCGACACTCTAATAGATAAAGTATGTTGTATCAGATTCAGTGGCGGCCCATCCATTAGGGGCCCCTAATCTATATGTGCTTGGCCCCTAATCTCCATGCAGGGCGCTGGAAGCCTAGAGTTCTATGGGTTTTTGTTTAGCGCCAGAGGCCCTAAGCTCTGAGCCCACCCACTTGTGATAATAGCAAATAAACATTCACTATTGTTTTCCTGCCTCTCCTCCCGGCCAATCAGGACAGGAAGCAGGTCCTGAAACTGGATTGGCTGGGAGGAAAAGGCAAGCCGTCAAAGCCTACACACCTCTCTCCACATTCCTTGTACTGGTGTCAGAAGAACAGTAAGTAAGAGTAAATCTCCCCAATTGGGTTACATGCAGAAATAAAATCTAATGGAAAATGTTCTGTTCTTCCCTAAAACTAAATTGGCAAGAGTTAGGCTTCAACATGCCAGACATCTCCCATAATTTCTTCAAACTGTAAAACTGATCTTCTACATAGTTGCCATCAGGGCCGATCCTAGGGTCACAGACGCCTGGGTGCAGAAATATTTCTGGCACCCCCAACTTGGGCGTGGTCATGTTACTAACTCCTCCCCTTTACAAATGTTTCTATAGCTACGACTCAAACACAGAGATGCTCCCCTAAGAAGTCTTCATTACCCTGGGATCCTCCCATGATCTTTTAACAATAAAGAAAATTAGTACACTAATGGGGCCTGGAGGGGGGTCTCTCTAATGCACACAGAGAGGGCTTCTGTTAGAGAGTCTGTTAGAAAGAGCCCCCAGACAAACTGCAGACAAGATCTTTGGTTACTAGGAGGGTGGCACTCGGAGAGCATTTCTGGGAGTGCACAGGATGATTGGCAGCAGCCCCGGCCAACCCAAAAGCCTCTCATCACACCACCTATGGGAGAAGAGCCGACACACGCAGAGAGGGTGGGGCAGACAGGAGACTGCTCCACGCACACCGGACAGAATAATTAGTGGAGCCTAGTATCAGAACGTGTTCCAGTACTAGGCTCCACTGTGGTACCCAGCCTGGATTCTGAGGACAGCGGGAGGTATGCGCTCTTGTCAGTTGCCGCTGGAGAGAGCAAGCCGGATGGGAAACCACAGAACCCGCTACATGCGCTCAGCCTCTGGACACAGATGAGGAGGAGGGAGGGGAGCACTCTGGAGCTTCTGCTCCCTCACCTCTGTGGCGCCTGGGTGTGGAGCACCCCACACACCCTGCCTAGGATCGGCCCTGTTTGCCATGCTGTAGAACTTGGCTTTTGTACGCCGTTTTCTACGTGATCATTAACTTGCTGAAGCTCTGCTGAGGCATTAACATTTGTCCATGGCCTTTCCAAGGCCGCTGTGTCGACACTTGACCTCGGCCATGCAGATCTAGTAATTGAAATGTCCTATCGATTAAGCCCAGCGCCATAAATTAGGCTTCGGTCTATACAAAGTAAATGTTTGACCTAGACCAGCAAACCATGACCGCAATAAGCAAACTCCTGCTTCGAAAAATCACTTTGTTTATGTAATGCGCAACCCCATTGAGCAATCCTCAGCTGTGGAACCAGTCGGAAAATGTGCAATGCAGTCATAGATAATTGGATTGCCATTTAGACGGCGCATCTGTTTCCCCATCAAATATCAGGGATTTGCATTCTGAGAGATGTAAAAATGTCAGGCCTGGTGAAATAATGTCTTGGTCCCTCCGATTCATTCAGAAATGTTCACGCTCGTTCTCTGGAGGTTTTATAGGGGATAAGTAGGATTCAAATGCAGCAGAGCCGTGTGTTTAACATGTTGTATTTTGCCATTTATTACGGCAGTCCTGTGACATTTTGAGCTTGTAAAAAGATTAGATACATTCTGGAAAGATCATTGAAGTGTTTTATTTTTTTGCGAGGGTAAACTGTGCTGGATTGATACTAATTTAGAGCTGGCCTTTTTAATGACAAAACATGAAATTACACATTGCCTAAAGGGCAATATAAGCTTATATGTTGATAAGAAAGAGGAAAAAAAAAACATGCTTATTTAAATACCCAAATTAGACAAATTATTTAGGCATCAACTCTCCTGTGAGATATAGATACAGTACTATAATAATCAGAACATCTACAGAGTTGCGTGTAGCACTCTACATTTTAGGTATGTAGCGCCTGTGTACTTACAGTACAGGTGCTATTCCTAAATTTAAGGGGGATGAGAGAGTTATTTTGGCTCTCATCCAGTGATTTGACTAAATTGGGTCTCTGTTTCAGCTGGGCTGTGCTGTGGGCTCGTTCTGTTGTTCCTGGGGTGTTGTTCCACCCCAGCGCGATAGGTGGCAGCAGTGGAGTTCAGGCTGGGGTGTCTCTTGCCAGCAGCCAATCAGGAGGGGTTTTCCCTCGCAAGGCATGCTGGGGGAGAGTACTTCTGAGGCAGACGCCATGGGAGGCGGGTTCTTGTTCCTGGTGCGGCACCCACCTTTAGGGTGACCGTACATCACCGCGCCCCGAGCGTTGTGGCCTACCTGGCCGGTGAGTGGCTGCTACGTGGAGTTCCTGGTTCCGGGACCATGTCGACCCGGAGCAACTGAAGTTATGGTGGGGCCCCAGTGATCGACTGGGGTCCTATCCTTGAAGATTCCAAGCGAGATTGGCTGTTCGGTGGGGAGTCCAGTTGAGGAGCACCAATGAGAGGCTGGTGATCCAACAGCACTGGAGCAAACCATTGGGAATTGAGGTGACCGGACACTGAGAGGTTGGATGTCAGCAACCTGTCAGTCGGTGACCAACTGAAAACTACCTAAGGTTTGATTCAGGCCCTATATTCACTAAGGACGATTTACCTCATGATCTACGTTCTAGGGAAGGGTCTGTGGCAGAGGCCTGTTTTCCCACAAGGTTCTGAGTGATACCCTGGCTGCCAGGTTGGTGTGAGAGGCTTGTCCAGGTACACTATATCCACTCCGGCTGGAGTGGTGACAAAAGTAAAGTGTCGTTTGAAGCAGGACTGCTTCTGTTACTCGTAGGCCTGAATCTGCTACTCTTCTCCTCATCCATCTTTTCTTATTCACCTCAAGTTTATTGTTTTACCGTGTTGGGTAAAATAAAGCACAAGAAAAGACACCTGCTGTTTGGACATTCCATCATTGCTACTCTCTTCAACTACCATAGACATCGAAGCTATAGAGGTAACAGGCCGACCCAAATCTACCCAGCGGCTCCTGCGGGGGTGAGCGCTACAGGTAGGTGCTAGAATAGGATTTTTCTAAGTTTAAACTATCAGTGCAGGCAAATTTAGGCAGGCCTGTGCTTTAGGCTAGGCCTGTTTGTTTTGATCTGGGGCTGGGAGTGTTTAGTACAGTAGAGGGTGTAATCACCTGTGCTTTGACTCTAAGGCACCTCCCCTGCTTTCAGGAAGGTTGGACCTGTGATTGCTTGTGTTCATATGACCGCCCATGTTGTACAATCTTCCCTATTGTGCCCTGTGTTTTTTTCTTGTTTGCACTTTGAAAATGTTTCAATAAAAACTATTGTAAAGAAAGGAAGGTTGGACCTGGTCTTTGAGTGGCAGGCAGCTCATGTGAGAAGCTCTGACCAATCCCCATTTGGCATTGGCATTGGGCAGGCCTCCCATATAAGCTGAGGTCGCATGCTGCTAAGGGGATTCTGTCGGGCTGGAGAAAGGAGAATAGAGTTTTAGGCAGGTGCTGCAGGGTGTCCCCATGTGGGGGACAAGCCAATCGCGGGGGAGGGTTGGAGGAGCTGTTAGGATGTGTATCCGGATAAAGTTTTCTACCATGGACTTGGGACAGGAGAAGGTCAGTGTGTCTACTACAGTGGAGAACTGGAGCGAAGATTGTAGAGAGTATTGCAGATTGCTGCGGCCGGGGACGCTGGAATTGCAGATTGGACTGGCTGGGAGCAGTAGTCCATTTATTGTCATGTGCTGCTAACTTTCTAGGCCATCGGGGAGAGGTACCGCGTATTTCTGGCCTAGTAAAGCACTTAGGTAATATCATCCAAGAGACTGTGTAGCTACTAAAATCACTGAGCCGCCGGGGAGAGGTATTGTATGCCTCTGGCTTAGAGATTTGCTCAAGCAACACCATTCAAGAGACTTTATTACAGTGCCCATTACAGCCAGCAAGCTGGGGTTATTCAGAGTGATCCCTTTTTGTCTTACTGGAAGTAAAGAAACAGGAATCTAACTGTTTTGCAGTAAAGGATTTGTACAGAAGAAGAGGAGTTCAAGGTAGTCATACTCCGCAGGAGCCAGTGCAGAGGAGGAGGAGCAATAGTCTGCAGTGGAGAAATGCAGGGGAAGAGACAGTGAATGTTAGAAGTGCATCATTTTCAGGGCTAATTCTACTAATCAATGCTCCATACATGTGATGGAAATTCAATAAATTCTATGGGCAGCTCATATCTCCCTTTACCCCAACCAAGTTGTATCCGCAATAAACACAACAAAGCAACACAAATAACTGCTCATAGTTTCAGAAGGGATATATGGAGGTCTGGCAGCAGGGTGATTTTTGGTGGATATTTGTAACTAGTAGCAACCAACCGCTACACACGCTATATAAGTACTGCATTGCACCCACAAATGAAAAAATAATAAAGTCCAGAATAGTTAAAACTATAAAGTCCAAAAAGTGATAAAGTGAAAAGTAGCTCTTGTCAATATATATGCAATATAGCCACCATCCATCAACAAGAATGAGATCTTGTCCTGAACACCCCCACCTGTATCCAGACAAAATGCTCACTTACCAGCTCAAAAGGACCTCCTGTCACAGAAGGTCATTAACGTTTGTGGCTACGCACCCAGCAAGGGCCTTTTGATGGGATCTCTTCAGAGCCATCAATGAAGACCTTCCAAATTAAGCTTCCATAGAGCCATCGCCAGAAATACAAAAAGGTTCCACATAGTATAAAATCTTACAATACATATATAAAAAAAAATCCTGTTTAGGGTAAAGAGCCAATATAATTGTCTCTTTACCACGTGACCGGCTCACAAATGTCAACGAACCACTGTAACACGCTGTTAATCCAGTGTAGGGAGGAGATCTGGAAACAGTGAGTTATTGTGTTAAAGTGTACAGTACTGTGCCGCGATTGCCCCCAAAATAAAGAGGACCTGTCTGTAAGTCCATCAGAGTACCTGTCTATAAGCCAATTAGAGCACCTGTCTGTAAGCCCATCAGAGTACCTGAGTATCTGTCTCCAGCCCATCAGAGTACCTATCTCCAGCCCATCAGAATACCCAAATATCTATCTTAAGCCCATTAGAGTACCCAAGTACCCGTCTCCAGCCCAGAGTACACAAGTACCTAGCTGCAGCCTGTTAGAGAAACCGAGCACCTATCTGCAGCACACCGGATTACCCAAGTACCTGTCTATAGCCCATCGGACTACCTAAGTACCTATTTTCAGTCCATCAGAAAACTGGAGTACCTCTCTCCAGTCCATCAGCGTACCTGAGTACCTATTTGCAGCCCGTCAGTGTAACCAAGTACCTATTTGCAACCTATTACAGTACCTAAGTACCTGTCGTATGTTGTGATTTTGTAGGCATTTCCATTGTCCTGGTGCTCCTGGACCTTCAAAGGTGTGATAGATTTTCAGGAAATTAGATGTGTCGTTTATGCTCCTAGAATCCCTGGAGGTGCTACTTGAATGTTGGGCCTCTGTATGTGGCCAGGCTGTGAAAAAGTCTCACACATGGGGTATCATACTCAGGACGAGTAGCAAAATGTGTTTAGGGGTGTCATTGCAAGTATGCCTATGCAGTGCGTGAGGAACAACCTGTTAATATGACAATTTTGTGTAAAAAATAAAATTAATTTCTTATTTTTTCCTAAAATTGTGGGAAAAAATTTAAAACTTCAAAAAACTTGCCATGCCTCTTACTAAATAGCTTGGACTGTCTACTTTCCGAAAAGGGGTCATTTAGGGGGTATTTGTACTGTTCTGACCTTTCAGGGCCTCAAGAAATTAGACAGGCCGTCAGTACATCAATTTCAATGATTAGTAGTTTATACCATACCTTGTAGACTCGGTAACCTTCCCACAGACTAATGCCTCTTTTCCACTGAACGGAACGGTTCGGGTCGGTAGAGTTTGGAGCGCTTAGAATGGTCCGGTCTATTCTTTTTTTTTTTTTTAAGTGTATTTTGTGCGTGAACTCGAGAGAGAGGAGCCGGACTGCAGGAGTTGGGAGTAGGCAGACCCTCCCCCCAGAGGCAATCTGCCATCCTTCTCCATGCCCCCGGGTGGCAATGGCGGGTGTGAGGGAGGACCTCCCACTCACCCCGCCCTACCTGCTCCGCTTGGGAGCCCAACGGGGCAGAGGGACTCCCCCTATGAGGAAGTGAGGGGCTCTAGCCTGCTCAGCCAGCCCGTAGGTCTTTCGCCTCTCTTTTTTAGGAGACCGCATGGCCAAAGTCCGGTCTATTCTGCTGAGCGTTTCCACTGCAAATCGGACCATCCGGGACCATACAAGGTTTAGAAAAAATGCCTAGCACGTCCACCAATCAGTGAGATGTATTGTAGGTCCGCCCTAACCGAAACATTCCATTTTCTATGGCCCCACATGAGAAGCAGGACCCAGAATGGTCCGGTACGGTTCGGTTTTATGGCACGCTTTCATAATGGAAACACCCAAAATAGCGTACCGAACCGAACCGTACCGAACCGATCAGTGGAAACGAGGCATAAATAATATACACTAATTGAGTTACTTTTACCAATTATAAATTTACCATAGCAGTATAAATATTGGCCCAACAAAAATTACTTGCAAAATTGTATGATAGAAACAAAAAAAAAATTGTTTTTTTGTTTTTGTTTTTTTTTCAAAATGTTTTGTCTATTTTCGCTTATACACACTGGGTACAGTGTAGCATGACTGAGTAATTGTCATTCAAAGTGTGAGAACACTGAAAGGTGAAAATTGGCCTGGACAGGAAAGGAGTAATAGTGGCTGGCCATGACTAAGCACTGAACTAGTGTGAAACGTGTCGGCTGCTCTTTTTCCCGATTTTTTTGGCTGTATCCTGTGATGCATTTCTATTTGATTTTACCAATAAAGACAACTTAAGAAGTTCCTTTGGAGTGGGGCTGTCCATCCCTTTTGAATTTTCTACATTTGCCTAGTGCATTGCCAGCACCCTTGGTTTCCTGAGAGGTTCCTAATTGCTCATTAGACCCACCTGGAGCGGTGACTCCCTTCCCTTAAAAGTGGCTGGTATTGAAGTGGTTAATAATAATAAAAGTGAAGTCACTAAAAGCTATCACAGCTCCCCTTTAACACGCTTAAAATATCCTCAGCAAAGTAAATTTTCCTTTTGACGCCAAAACATTTACCATCCTCATACTGACAAGTACAGGAAAGTCATTAGCTGTCAAGTCAAGTTCATTTTGAGGGTTTATTAGGGAGCCACAATTTACAGTATCTGATTCGGGAATAGCTTCTAATAGGGCCATTTAAAGGCAGATTTGGTTTCATTAACCCAGCCAAAAAGACATTGGCAGCGGGGCCCAGGGTTTTCCCTCACACTCTGTATTTAGTAATGCAATCAGACCAGTAAGACACAAGCAGCTTGTAATTATTCGTACTGTTCCCAGTGAACTGGATCTAATCAACCACTGCTGTGTATTGATATTGCAGCGTTTAAATAAATATATACAAGGGAGAGAAGTCAATCTTTTGACCTGAGTTAAATATAAACTGTTCTTTATTGAAGAGAAATAAGTAAATGTTATTTAGATGTATTCAGTCTGTCAATATCTTATTTTAGAGGGGGTTCAAAGGGCTGCTCCAACCACAGAGCTTATATATAGCTGTAATGCTGATACAGAAATTGGATTACTTTTCAAAATATTTGTAAAAATAATGTACAGATTCTTGCGGTGAACCCATTACAGTGGAACCTCGGATTGCGAGTAACACGGTTAAGGAGCGCTGTATTTTTAAACTGACTCGGTTTTCGAGTGTTGTCTCACAAAACGAGCAGGATTCAAGCCAAAGCGCTGTGCAGTACCGCATTTGACCTGAGGTAGGGGGGGGGGCACCAGAGCAGAGCGGAGTAATTTGGAAATGCTCAGAAAACCTTGCAGATACTCCATTCCCAAGCCTTTCCAAGGTTTTCCGAGTTCAGCCGAGCTGTCCCTGGGTGTTTCCCAAGCTCTCCGGCATCCCCCCACCTCTGGCCACATGAGGTATTGCATGCCAATGAAGTCAATGCACAACAAATTATTTTAGTTTCCATTGAATTCTATGGGGAAACTCGCTTTGATATGGGAGTACTTTGGATTACGAGCATTCTCCTGGAACAGATTATGCTTGTAATCCGAGGTTCCACTGTATGACATTTTTAGGAGTTTTCTTGGACACCTCAACACTGGTGTTGGCCACATTTTCATACTGATAACACCCACCTACTGCTTTCTCCCTCCCCTTGTGATCCAGCTAGCACATTCTTGTCTCCAAGCTACTCTTGGGCCCCCCACTGGTGACACCCATCATGTGCTCTCTTGTTGCCACCCCACCTCCATGCTGTTCTAGGACACCTTTACATTGGTGACACCTACCCATGGCTATTTTCCTATCTCTTGTTGACCACTCACCAGACCCTTGTCTCCAAGCTACTCTTGGGACACCTCTACACTAGTGATGGCCACACCACCTGTGTTGGTGATACCCACTATATGCTCTCTTCCTCCTTCTGGTGATCAACCCACCACATCCCTGCCTTCAAACTGCTCTTAGGCACCCCCACTGGTGACATCTGCCATGATCCACCAACACAACCTCCAAGCTGCTCTTGGGACAGCTCTAGACTAGAGATGGCAAAACCTCTGTGCTGTTAATACCCACCATGTGCTCTCTCCCGCCCTCTGGTGATCCACCTGTAGGTGGGGGTGCAGCGTGGTGCGGAGGCAATAATTCACACAGACAGGTGCAATAGAAAACATGTATTGAAGTAATGCAGCAACAGTTCACCACAAACCCAGGGGGAGGCTAACCAGCTGGGTGCTCTCACAGTTTTCAAAAAACATGAAAGGAGCAGATTCCAGTCGACCTGCAGCATCTGTTGAGAGAAGACAGAAGGTGGACTGGCCATCTAGTGCCCAATTGGGAAGGCATCCAAAAGACCTTTCCCTACCACTAGTACTGTTCCTTACAGACAGGGTACCTTTCCCTACTGTACCCACTCACAAAAAGCTTGCCAAGCCTGGGTGCCAGGGTCTTAAATATGCTTTGTCAGACCCAAGATGGCTACTCGAGTCACATGGGGTGGAAGCATCCAATTGAGTGCTTCCTCAATGACCCAGGAAACCATAGAGGGACTGTGATCCTCTCAACTTCCTCTCCAGCTGTAGAAGAGTGCCACCTGCTGTGAAGAAAGTAGACTGTATCTTCCTACTCACCCACCACATCCCAACATAAGCCAATCTCACAAGCAGCGGCTGTTGAACAAGTGTGCTGGAAAACCAGCATCCGATCGGCATCCGAACAGCACTTGTTAATGACTGCAGGTGCTGAATAATGTGTTCTGGTGTGCGGGCAGTCAGAACGCTATCGCACAATGGGGAGATCATTGTGCTAACATTGCATAGTTAGTACAGCAAGCTCCCTCATTTTATTTTTCATTTAGCCTACTGGGTTGAGGGAAAAGGAACTCAACATGTGCACCAGACATAGGAGGTGAATTCCCTCAACTTTGGAGAGATTTTCTCTTACTTCATTTCATGCCACTGGACAGGAAGTATAGGAAAGTTTACTTACAGTACTACAACGCAGATAGGAATAATAAAAAATAATAAAAGTAAAAACCATGTTGCATACAAACTAACTCCCATCTGGCATATGTTTAGTTGTGACAGTAACTGATTCCAAATTCAATAACAACTCAATCCAACTATTATTCGATTCCGACTGCCAAGGAATTAACCTTAACCCTAACTTGTATCAAATCCAGATGTACTAATGAATTAATCCAACCATTACTAAACAGTGATTTTTGCAAACCTAAGTGTTGTGAATTAACCCTAACCCTAATTTGTATGGAATCCAATTTTAATAATGACTCAAGCAAACCATCGCTAAATTGCTAACCCGACTCCTCTGCCGTCCATTGGTGGACTTGTATTGAATCCCTGGCGATGTGTCTCATATAGTTTTACTGCCAGTTTAAGAGAAAACAAACTGATATTTTAAAAAGACATTAGAGCTTAGCAGTTGCAAAATCAACAACTCAGTTGGGGTTACAGAACAATATTTGCGGTAAACTTCTGAGCGTTGGCGTTCTAAGACACGTACGAGTCGGAGAGAAGACGTAAAGATCTAGGACCTGCAAACCATTACCAGGCAAGCAAACAGGCAGAGAGATAATTTGTTGAGTGTTCTCTTCTTCCATCGCTCTTCTCCTAAATCATCCACCTTGGGGAGATGGCTGTAATTTTCCAGATGATGCACAAGCTTGCACCTTAATGAAGTGCCCATGAATGTGTAATTTACTCATCTGCATATGGAGTTCCCATAACCGCATGGCATTTCACAGCTGGGAACAAATGACTTCTAAGAATCATTGTGTATAAGAGGCACTTTGTGTAACCCTTACCTATCCACAAGGGTCAGTATGGAGAACTATGAAACCAAAGGAAAACCGAGGCAAACGATTTATTGTCATGTTGTTAAATGCCCTGGCATTGATAGTCAGGAGCTAACTCACACCCTAAAGGGTTAACTTCAGTGGCGGCTGGTGTTCAATTTTTTTTAGGGGGAGTTAAAAAGGAAAAACAATCAAGTGCAGCCACTGTGCCCATCAATCACAGCCACTGTGCCCATCAATTGCTGATAGTGTGCCCTGCCCATCAATTGCCGCTACTGTGCACCATCAAATGCTGCCAGTGTGCTCATCAATTACTGCTACTCTACCCCATCAAATGCTGCCAGTGTGCATCACCCGGCACTTACCTGTCTTGCAGCGGGTCAGCGGCGATGTCCTGCACGCTGTCCTGTGATGTCCTGTCCTGCACGCTCTTCGAATTCTTCTTCCATCTTCTCTAACCAGTGGCGTCTCCAGCTTTCATATTTAGGGGGGGGGGCACATGGGGGGACAGGAACAAAAGTAGGGGGCCCTGGTGTTCTGCCACTTTGGGGTTCCCCAGCTGTCCTGTCCAGTCCCTGTCCTTCCCCAGGGGACATGTATCAATGCAAAAAAAAAGTTTTAAAAACTTCAATTTTTTTCGGGAACAGTGATTTTAATAATGCTTTAAAAGTGAAACAATCAAAGTATAAAATACAGGGCAGTGTTTGTTTTTAAAATGAAACTGATTGGTTCTGAGGGGTTTTAGACACACAGTAATCACACCTCCTTGATTAGAGACCACAGAGAGAAGCTCCAAGTACTTTTTTCATAAGGAAACAGACAACCAGGAAGTGTGCAGAACAGAGAAGGATTACAGCAAAAATGAACAATGAGGACATTAAACCAGGACTGCATTAGGGTAAAGGAAGCTATTTAGCAAAAAAAAAAAAATTCCTTTAGTGACCCTTTAAGGACTTGTCCCAAACTGTCATACCAGACCCAAAGGGACCGTGATTAGTTTTAAATTACTTTTTTTCCTTTAGAAATTACATTTTGTGCCGGGACAGTTCTAAACACGGGAAACATGCGCTACTTTACAAGCATACTATAGACACCTCCCAAGTACGAAATTTAAAGGAATATTTCACTTTTATTGTTTCACTTTAAGCATTATTAAAATCACTGCTCCCGAAAAAACTGCAGTTATTAAAACATTTTTTTGCATCGATACATGTCCCCCTGGGGCAGGGCCCAGGTCCCCAAACACTTTTTATGACAATGACTTTTTCGCTGTTTGCCGAATGGGCGAACAGCCAATGTTCGAGTCGAACATAAAGCTCATCCCTACTCTACATAAGACAAATAGATACAGACATGTAGTGCATAATTACCCCAGTGCAGCTCTACTGAGAATGAGTGGAAGGTGGTGTCCACTATTTCTAAGCAACAAGCTGGCTGGTGTGATAGTAATGGTGTTACGGGTGGATCAGCAGGACCTATCCTTTAGAAGGGATAGTTCCCTTGGGAGGCTTCTGCAGGAAACATGAGGGAGTTGTTTCCCCCACGGATCTCCAGACTTAGATGTCTGACAACTCAATATGTATTGATGTAAGTGCTAGGTCAGTGGAGTAGTGGTACTCTGTGATAGAGGGACAAGCTAAGAAAACAGGGTAAAAGTAAATAATGTGTTATATAGTTTTCACACACTATCTTTGACATAAGCCAAGAAAACGAGAAAAGGTCTGAAAACAAACAGGGCCAAATGCTACCTTTGTAACTAAGGGTAAATAAAAATCTTAATGCCGAAGCACAATTTTGCAACTTTGACATGTATTAGTAAAACCGTACATATTTTATCACAACTACTTTGTGCATCTAGGTGGATTATACCACATTTTTTCAGGATAAATTGGGCTTTCATTTGGTGGTAAATGATAATGAATATCTCCTGATTAATATTTTTTTTTATTATCAAAAAAAAACTGCCCCAAAATAGTATGCGTGTGTGTATATATATATATATATACAGTGCGGAAAATAAGTATTTGAACACCCTGCTATTTTGCAAGTTCTCCCACTTGGAAATCATGGAGGGGTCCGAAATTTATTTATTTGTATGATACAGCTGCAAAGAAGTATTTGAACACCTGTCTATCAGCTAGAATTCTGACCCTCAAAGACCTGTTAGTCTGCCTTTAAAATGTCCACCTCCACTCCATTTATTATCCTAAATTAGATGCACCTGTTTGAGGTCATTAGCTGCATAAAGACACCTGTCCATCCCATACAATCAGTAAGAATCCAACTACTAACATGGCCAAGACCAAAGAGCTGTCCAAAGACACTAGAGACAAAATTGTACATCTCCACAAGGCTGGAAAGGGCTACGGGGAAATTGCCAAGCAACTTGGTGAAAAAAGATTCACTGTTGGAGCAATCATTAGAAAATGGAAGAAGCTAAACATGACTGTCAATCTCCCTCGGACTGGGGCTCCATGCAAAATCTCACCTCGTGGGGTCTCAATGATCCTAAGAAAGGTGAGAAATCAGCCCAGGACTACACGGGAGGAGCTGGTCAATGACCTGAAAAGAGCTGGGACCACCGTTTCCAAGGTTACTGTTGGTAATACAGTACACTAAGACGTCATGGTTTGAAATCATGCATGGCACGGAAGGTTCCCCTGCCTAAACCAGCACATGTCAAGGCCCGTCTTAAGTTTGCCAATGACCATTTGGATGATCCAGAGGAGTCATGGGAGAAAGTCATGTGGTCAGATGAGACCAAAATAGAACTTTTTGGTCATAATTCCACTAACCGTGTTTGGAGGAAGAAGAATGATGAGTACCATCCCAAGAACACCATCCCTACTGTGAAGCATGGGGGTGGTAGCATCATGCTTTGGGGGTGTTTTTCTGCACATGGGACAGGACGACTGCACTGTATTAAGGAGAGGATGACCGGGGCCATGTATTGTGAGATTTTGGGCAACAACCTCCTTCCCTCAGTTAGAGCTTTAAAGATGGGTCGAGGCTGGGTCTTCCAACATGACAATGACCCGAAGCACACAGCCAGGATAACCAAGGAGTGGCT
Source organism: Rana kukunoris (assembly GCA_029574335.1). Classification (NCBI taxonomy): domain Eukaryota; kingdom Metazoa; phylum Chordata; class Amphibia; order Anura; family Ranidae; genus Rana; species Rana kukunoris. Next base: position 700,650,524 of record CM056049.1, read on the forward strand.
CTGTAAGAAGCATATCAAGGTTCTGGCGTGGCCTAGCCAGTCTCCAGACCTAAACCCAATAGAGAATCTTTGGAGGGAGCTCAAACTCTGTGTTTCTCAGCGACAGCCCAGAAACCTGACTGATCTAGAGAAGATCTGTGTGGAGGAGTGGGCCAAAATCCCTCCTCCAGTGTGTGCAAACCTGGTGAAAAACTACAAGAAATGTTTGACCTCTGTAATTGCAAACAAAGGCTACTGTACCAAATATTAACATTGATTTTCTCAGGTGTTCAAATACTTCTTTGCAGCTGTATCATACAAATAAATAGTTAAAAAAATCATACATTGTGATTTCTGGAATTTTTTTTTTGATTATGTCTCTCACAGTGGACATGCACCTACGATGACAATTTCAGACCCCTCCATGATTTCCAAGTGGGAGAACTTGCAAAATAGCAGGGTGTTCAAATACTTATTTTCCGCACTGTATATATATATATATATATATATATACAGTACAGACCAAAAGTTTGGACAAACCTTCTCATTCAAAGAGTTTTCTTTATTTTCATGACTATGAGAATTGTAGTCACACTGAAGGCATCAAAACTATGAATTAACACATGTGGAATTATATACATAACAAAAAAGTGTGAAACAACTGAAAATATGTCATATTCTAGGTTCTTCAAAGTAGCCACCTTTTGCAGCAGACACATCTCTAGAACAACTGATAAGAGGAGACTGTGTGAATCCGGCCTTCAAGGCAACAAGCAGAAGAGACTTGTTTGGGCTAAAGAACACAAGGAATGGACATTAGACCAGTGGAAATCTGTGCTTTTGTCTGATGAATCCAAATTTGAGATCTTTGGTTCCAACCACCGCGTCTTTGTGTGACGCAGAAAAGGTGAACGGATGGACTCTACATGCCTGGTTCCCACCGTGAAGCATGGAGGAGGAGGTGTGATGGTGTGGGGGTGCTTTGCTGGTGACACTGTTGGGGATTTATTCAAAATTGAAGGCATACAGAACCAGCATGGCTACCACAGAATCTTGCAGCAGCATGCTATTCCATCCGGTTTGCGTTTAGTTGGACCATCATTTATTTTTTAACAGGACAATGACCCCATACACACCTCCAGGCTGTGTAAGGGCTATTTGACCAAGAAGGAGAGTGATGGGGTGCTACACCAGATGACCTGGCCTCCACAGTCACCGGACCTGAACCCAATCAAGATGGTTTGGGGTGAGCTGGACCGCAGAGTGAAGGCAAAAGGGCCAACAAGTGCTAAGCATCTCTGGGAACTCCTTCAAGACTGTTGGAAGACCATTTCAGGTGACTACCTCTTGAAGCTCATCAAGAGAATGCCAAGAGTGTGCAAAGCAGTAATCAAAGCAAAAGGTGGCTACTTTGAAGAACCTAGAATATGACATATTTTCAGTGGTTTCACACTTTTTTGTTATGTATATAATTCCACATGTGTTAATTCATAGTTTTGATGCCTTCAGTGTGAATCTACAATTTTCATAGTCATGAAAATATAGAAAACTATATACTATATTTAGCTGTATATTTCTTTTTACAACCATAACCTACCACCAAAAAACAACCCAATTCAATTCTTCTGCTCTGTACTGACGATTGTAGCGATACCACATACAGTGCCTTGAAAAAGTATTCATACCTCCACACCCCTTGAAATTTTACACATTTTTTCATGTTACAACCAAAAACATTAATTTTTTTTATTGGGATTTTATGTGATAGACCAACACAAAGTGGCACATAATTGTGAGGTGGAAGAAAAATGATAAATCATTTTCAATTTTTTAAATAAATATCTAAAACGTGTGACATGCATTTGTATTCAGCCCCCCTGAGTCAATACTTTGTAGAACCCCCCTTCTCTGCAATAACAGCTGCAAGTATTTTTTGGGATGTCTCTACTAGCTTTGCACATCTAGAAAGTGATATTTTTGCCCATTCTTCTTTGCAAAATCGCTCAAGCTCTGTCAGATTGGATGGAGAGCGTCTGTGAACAACAATTTTCAAGTCTTGCCGCAGATTCTCAATTGGAGTTAGATCTGGACTTTGACTGGGCCATTCTAACACATGAATATGCTTTGATCTAAACATCCCATTGCAGCGCTGGCTGTATGTTTAGGATCGTTGTCCTGCTGGAAGATGACTTCTGAGGGCAGTTACTGTAGTTCCACTAGATTTTAGTTAGGGTATCGGAGTAAAGGGGGATAAATACGCCACACTTTTTAGATATTTATTTGTAAAATAAAAAATTAAAACCATTTATCATTTCCTTCCACTTCACAATTAAGTGCCACTTTGTTGGTCTATCACATAACATCCCAATAAAATACATTTATGTTGTTGGTTGTAACATGACAAAATATGCAAAATGTCAAGAGGTATGAATACTTTGTTCAAGGCACTGTATGTGTTTACTACTTGCTGTTTGTACCAGTAGTACAGCCTAATAGAGTGCACACACACTGACACTAATACTATTTTGAAAAAACATTAAAAACCCTGTCTGAAAAATACCTTTTTTATTATTATTTTTTATTATTAATATTAATGTATTTATTTTTTACTCTGCAAGGAGAGAGAGCGATACAGTGATTCTCTCTCCTCTATTCACAAATAACAAGCACAGGGGGGGGGGGGGGGCTCAAAGTTATTGATCACTGTGATAGCCAATCACAGCGCTCAGGTGACCAGGTCGTTAGTACGGGCCTCGGGGATCTCCATGAGACCCTGAACTCTGTGCTAGGAGTGCACCATGCGGCGTGCTCCCAGAACAAAGGAAGATACACAAATATTAAAAAAGCCCAGTCCAGTGAGGCTGCATATTTGTGTTCGATCTGTCGAAGGGGTTAAAAATACAACATACAGAATTATTGTACAAAAAGACTGCTTACCCTAGTCTTCACCAAGTTCCACCACCCCAAACTTGCTCATCCATGGATCTTTATGGATGTGCACTGGTACAAATCATTGGGTGGAGCGGGGATTATGGTGTGGGGTTGTTTTTCTGGGGATGGCTCCTTAGTTCTTAAAGGGGAGTTCCACCCACAATTTCACTTTTTAAATATAAATACCCCTGTAATACACAAGCTTAATGTATTCTAGTAAAGTTAGTCTGTAAACGAAGGTCCGTTTTGTTAGGTTGTTACAGCATTTAGTTTATAATCTAGAAATAGACCATGGCCATCTTAAGTGTGGGCATCATGAAGCCAGACTGTATGACTTCCTGGATTTCTGCTTTGCATATCTCGCACATGCTCAGTGCTGCACAAGCAATGTAATAGGTTTCAGTCAGGTTTGCAAGGACTACTGGGAAACATGATGCCTATCCCAGAAACCCTTGCAAATAGCCTTGTGACTTAATAGCCTAGGCTAATAAGGAGGAGGAAGTAATGAAGGACTACAAAATAAAGGTATTTACAAGCAACAAAATAAATAAAAATTGTCCATTCTGAACACTATGAGATTAGGGCATGCAGCACAGACAAACATAAAAAAATGGGTGGAACTCCACTTTAAGGCCGCGTACACACAATCGAATTTGTCCGCTGAAACTGGTCCGATGGACCAGTTCAGCGGACAAATCCGATCGTGTATATGGGCTAGCGGAAATGTCTGACCGGCGGACAAATTTTAAAGCATGCTTTAAAATTTGTCCGCCGGCGACATGTCCGTTGGATATGTCCGCTGGTTAGTATACTAACCAGCGGACATATCTGCCCGCACAAGCGTCGTATGGATGTGACGCATGCGTGAAAGTTTTTTACTTCCTGGTGTGGTAACGTGGCGGCGTCAGCCAGTGGAGTATTTAGGATTTGTGCTGCCCTAGGCCTAACTAAACTTGTGCAGCCCCTAATTTAAATATGACCACACCCCTTTCTGTTTAGGACCCACCCTGAAATTTTCGAGTGGGGACACTAGTTCCCAATGCCTGGATGGGGGGAATGGATTCCCTTAATTTGCATAGATTTCCTATCACTTCCTGTTTGGCTATGGGGCAGAAAGTGAAGGGAAATCCCTGCAATGGGACAGGGATGATAAAAAAAATAAACTGACAGGGGCTATAACCCTCCCTTACTCTATCCAAAATGACAAAAAAAAGTGTTGCCTATAATATAGTTCTACTTCAAGCACACATTTCTGATAATTTTATGGAGAGGACTAAGAAGATATAACCATGCCAATGGTGCAGCAGAAAACATAGCACAGTGAGGAAGGTTTGTGGTCCAGGATGATAGGACAGTCAAAATTAGAAACAGCTTGCATTACACCAACAGTGTAGCACAAGCCAGCGGGGACACTTTCCGTGTTGCCCCCTGCAAAGTGCTGCCCTAGGCCTGGGCCTTGTTGGCCTAGGCCAGGGTACAGCGTTGTCGTCAGCATACATTTTCATGTGCGTTTAAAGGCAGGTGTCCCAATACTTTTGGTAATAAAAGAGTATATTTGTAAAGCAGTTTATTTTTTAACATGTCTCCCCCTAAATTTGGGCAAATAAATGCATTTTGCAAAACTAAATGAAGCACAGTATGGCTCCCGTCCCACAGAGAGACCAATTTAATGCTTCATTTAAAATTAACTACATGAAAGTATAACAAAATATAACTTTCTACCCTGGGATCTGCGTTTGATATAAATATCTTCTCATATGTTGTGCATCCTGAGTCCTTGTAGTTTGCTTTGAAGAATTCCTTTAGAGATACAGGAGGAGGAGGAACTATCTGCATTTGTTTCTGGAAACATTTTGTTCTGCATGTGTAGTGTCGGCAGGGCCGGCCTTAGGTGTTCAGGCGCCCTGTGCGAGCTAATCCTGTGGAGCCCCCCCCCAGACTGCTACACACTGACCGCTACATAGTGTGGACTACAAGGTCCAGCATTTTAGTCCCACCTATGCCTCCTATAGTAAAATGCTGGGCCTTGTAGTCCACCAGGACTCCCTTTACCTTATATCGGTCCCCCCTTGATTAGATCAGGGAACCCACCCATCAGTGTCCCCTTCCCCATGAAAGACCCCCATTAGATTGTCTTACCGAGAGACGCTTTGAGCCAGAGTTTGTGGGTGGAGCTCCTCTACTGTAGTGTAATTTCCTTCCTTTAATTGTGGAGAGAGAGAGAGAGATGGTGGGGATGAGGAAGAGAGAGAGAGAGAGATGGTGGGGATGAGGAAGAGAGAGAGAGAGAGAGAGAGAGAGAGATGGTGGGGATGAGGAAGAGAGAGAGATGGTGGGGATGAGGAAGAGAGAGAGAGAGATGGTGGGGATGAGGAAGAGAGAGAGAGAGATGGTGGGGATGAGGAAGAGAGAGAGAGAGAGAGAGAGAGAGAGAGAGATGGTGGGGATGAGGAAGAGAGAGAGAGAGAGAGATGGTGGGGGTGAGGATGAGAGGGGGGATTTAAGAGTGGTGGGTGGGAGGGGAGGCATGAGAGAGAGAGAGAGAAAGGAGGTGAGAGAGAGAGAGAGAGAGAGAGGAGGTGAGGAAGAGAGAGAGAGAGAGGAGGTGAGGAAGAGAGATAGAGAGAGAGAGAGAGAGAGAGAGGAGGTGAGGAAGAGAGATAGAGAGAGAGAGAGAGAGAGAGAGGAGGTGAGGAAGAGAGAGAGAGAGAGGAGGTGAGGAAGAGAGAGAGAGAGGAGGTGAGGAAGAGAGATAGAGAGAGAGAGAGAGAGAGAGAGAGAGAGGAGGTGAGGAAGAGAGAGAGAGGAGGTGAGGAAGAGAGAGAGAGAGAGAGAGAGAGAGAGTGGTGGGTGGCAGAGGGGAGGAGGTGAGAGGGGGAGAAAGAGAGAGAGAGAGAGAGAGAGAGAGAGAGAGTGGTGGGTGGCAGAGGGGAGGAGGTGAGAGGGGGAGAAAGAGGGGGTCGGGTGAGTTGGTGGGGGATTAGAGAAAGAGTGGTGGGTGGGAGAGAGGAGGTGGAGAGGGGGGTGACACAACAGGGGGTGACACAACAGAGGAGATGGGGGGTGACACAACCGAGGAGATGGGGGGGGGAGTGACACAACAGAGGAGATGGGGGGGGGAGTGACACAACAGAGGAGATGGGGGGGGAGTGACACAACAGAGGAAATGGGGGGGGAGTGACACAACAGAGGAAATGGGGGGGGGGGGTGACACACAACAGAGGAGATGGGGGGGGGGGTGACACACAACAGAGGAGATGGGGGGGGGTGACACAACAGAGGAGATGGGGGGGGTGAAACAACAGAGGAGATGGGGGGGGTGGGGTGAAACAACAGAGGAGATGGGGGGGGTGAAACGAGAACAGAGGAGATGGGGGGGGGTGACACACAACAGAGGAGATGGGGGGGGTGACACAACAGAGAGGAGGTGGGGGGGTGACACAACAGAGGAGATGGGGGGGGAGTGACACAACAGAGGAAATGGGGGGGGTGACACACAACAGAGGAGATGGGGAGGGGTGACACACAACAGAGGAGATGGGGGGGGGGTGACACAACAGAGGAGATGGGGGGGGGTGACACAACAGAGGAGATGGGGGGGGGTGACACACAACAGAGGAGATGGGGGGGGGGTGACACAACAGAGGAGATGGGGGGGGTGACACAACAGTGACACAACAGAGATGGATGGGGGGTGACACAACAGAGGAGATGGGGGGGGGGTGACACAACAGAGGAGATGGGGGGGGGGGGTGAAACAACAGAGAGGATGGGGGGGTGACACAACAGAGGAGATGGGGGGGTGACACAACAGAGGAGATGGGGGGGGGTGAAACACAGAGGAGATGGAGGGGGGGTGAAAACAACAGAGGAGATGGGGGGGGTGACACAACAGAGGAGATGGGGGGGATGACACAACAGAGGAGATGGGGGGGTGACACAACAGAGGAGATGGGGGGGGGTGACACAACAGAGGAGATGGGGGGGGTGACACAACAGAGGAAATGGGGGGGGTGACACAACAGAGGAAATGGGGGGGTGACACAACAGAGGAGAGGGGGGGTGACACAGCAGAGGAGATGGGGGGGTGACACAGCAGAGGAGATGGGGGGGGGTGACACAGCAGAGGAGATGGGGGGGTGACACAGCAGAGGAGATGGGGATGACACAGCAGAGGAGATGGGGGGGGTGACACAGCAGAGGAGATGGGGGGGGTGACACAGCAGAGGAGATGGGGGGGTGACACAGCAGAGGAGATGGGGGGGGGGTGACACAACAGAGGAGATGGGGGGTGACACAGCAGAGGAGATGGGGGTGACACAGCAGAGGAGATGGGGGGTGACACAGCAGAGGAGATGGGGGGTGACACAGCAGAGGAGATGATGGGGGGTGACACAGCAGAGGAGAGGGGGGGGGTGACACAACAGAGGAGAGGGAGGGTGGTGACACAACAGAGGAGAGGGAGGGTGGTGACACAACAGAGGAGAGGGGGGGGTGACACAACAGAGGAGATGGGGGGGAGGGTGACACAACAGAGGAGATGGGGGGGTGACACAACAGAGGAGATGGGGGGGTGACACAACAGAGGAGATGGGGGGGGGTGACACAACAGAGGAGATGGGGGGGGGGTGACACAACAGAGGAGATGGGGGGGTGACACAACAGAGGAGATGGGGGGGTGACACAACAGAGGAGATGGGGGGTGACACAACAGAGGAGATGGGGGGTGACACAACAGAGGAGATGGGGGGTGACACAGCAGAGGAGATGGGGGGGTGACACAGCAGAGGAGATGGGGGGGTGACACAGCAGAGGAGATGGGGGGGGTGACACAGCAGAGGAGATGGGGGGGTGACACAGCAGAGGAGATGGGGGGGGGTGACACAGCAGAGGAGATGGCGGGGGGTGACACAGCAGAGGAGATGGGGGGGGTGACACAGCAGAGGAGATGGGGGGGTGACACAGCAGAGGAGATGGGGGGGGTGACACAGCAGAGGAGATGGGGATGACACAGCAGAGGAGATGGGGGGGGGTGACACAGCAGAGGAGATGGGGGGTGACACAACAGAGGAGATGGGAGGGTGACACAGCAGAGGAGATGGGGGGGTGACACAATAGAGGAGATGGGGGGGTGACACAGCAGAGGAGATGGGGGGGTGACACAACAGAGGAGAGGGAGGGTGACACAACAGAGGAGATGGGGGTGGGTGACACAACAGAGGAGATGGGGGTGGGTGACACAACAGAGGAGAAGGGGGTGGGTGACACAACAGAGGAGATGGGGGGGGGTGACACAACAGAGGAGATGGGGGGGTGACACAACAGAGGAGATGGGGGGGGGGTGACACAACAGAGGAGATGGGGGGTGACACAACAGAGGGGATGGGGGGTGACACAACAGAGGGGAGGGGGGGTGACACAACAGAGGGGATGGGGGGGTGACACAACAAGAGGGGATGGGGGGGTGACACAACAGAGGAGATGGGGGGGTGACACAACAGAGGAGATGGGGGGGTGACACAACAGAGGAGATGGGGGGGTGACACAACAGAGGGGATGGGGGGTGACACAACAGAGGGGATGGGGGGTGACACAACAGAGGGGATGGGGGGGGTGACACAACAGAGGAGATGGGGGGGTGACACAACAGAGGAGAGGGACGGTGACACAAAGAGGAGGAGGGACGGTGACACAACAGAGGAGATGGGGGGGGGGGTGACACAGAGGTGGGAGGTAAGCTGACAGCAGATGAGCAGGACTCACATCGTGAGGCAGGACTCCGGGAGCAAGCAGGCACGATGATCCTCGTATCCACAGTGCAGCCCCGCACCACGCCTCCACACATGACCAGCACAGCCATTCATAGACCCTCATATCTGCTTCCCGGCCCGCCTCGCACATTGCACATGGCCCGTTCGGCCAATCACAGGGCACCAGCGCAGCGCAGAGGAGATGGGGGGGGGGGTGACACAGCAGAGGAGATGGGGGGGGTGACACAACAGAGGAGATGGGAGGGTGACACAGCAGAGGAGATGGGGGGGGTGACACAATAGAGGAGATGGGGGGGGGGTGACACAGCAGAGGAGATGGGGGGGGTGACACAACAGAGGAGAGGGAGGGTGACACAACAGAGGAGATGGGGGTGGGTGACACAACAGAGGAGATGGGGGTGGGTGACACAACAGAGGAGATGGGGGTGGGTGACACAACAGAGGAGATGGGGGGGGTGACACAACAGAGGAGATGGGGGGTGACACAACAGAGGAGATGGGGGGGGTGACACAAAAGAGGAGAGATGGGGGGTGACACAACAGAGGGGTGGGGGGTGACACAACAGAGGGGGGGGGGGGGTGACACAACAGAGGGGATGAGGGGGTGACACAACAGAGGGGATGGGGGGGTGACACAACAGAGGGGATGGGGGGGTGACACAACAGAGGAGATGGGGGGGTGACACAACAGAGGAGATGGGGGGGTGACACAACAGAGGAGATGGGGGGGTGACACAACAGAGGAGATGGGGGGGTGACACAACAGAGGAGAGGGACGGTGACACAACAGAGGAGATGGGGGGGGGGGTGACACAGAGGTGGGAGGTAAGCTGACAGCAGATGAGCAGGACTCACATCGTGAGGCAGGACTCCGGGAGCAAGCAGGCACGATGATCCTCGTATCCACAGTGCAGCCCCGCCCACGCCTCCACACATGACCAGCACAGCCATTCATAGACCCTCATATCTGCTTCCCGGCCCGCCTCGCACATTGCACATGGCCCGTTCGGCCAATCACAGGGCACCAGCGCAGCGCAGAGTACGGGATCATTCACGCCGCCCGAGACAGAAATCCGGTGTAGTACTGCTACAGGTACAAGCCACAGGACGGTGGAATGTGTACCCGCGCAAAATAGGTGGCAACCCTATGCACGGCGCCCGTGTTCCCATGGCGCCTTGTGCGGGCGCACAACCCACACAACGCAAAGGCCGGCCCTGAGTGTCGGTGTAAAGTTTATTATTCGCGGCTTTACAGAACATCCTTAAAAGTGTTACGTCTTTGCCCGCCTCTTCGTTATGTTATTATTACCAGGAATACGAATGGCCAAAAGACTGAAAACATTGCACCATTGTATAACATTCGTAGATATGAAGAGTGGAGGAGGAATTGCTATAAAAAATAAATATTCAAACTAGGGTTGTCCCGATACCACTTTTTTAGGACCGAGTACCGATACTTTTTTTCAAGTAGTCGCCGATACCGAATACCGATATTTTTTTTTAAACGTGTCCCCAAATGCAGCCATGTCCCCCACATATTGCAGCCATGTCCGCCCACATATATTGCAGCCATGTCCCCCACATATTGCAGCCATGACCGCCCACATATATTGCAGCCATGTCCCCCACATATTGCAGCCATGTCCGCCCACATATATTGCAGCCATGTCCCCCACATATTGCAGCCATGTCCACCCACATATATTGCAGCCATGTCCCCCACATATTGCAGCCATGTCCGCCCACATATATTGCAGCCATGTCCCCCACATATTGCAGTCATGTCCCCCACATATTGCAGCCATGTCCCCCACATATTGCAGCCATGTCCCCCATATACAGCCATGTCCCCCATATACAGCCATGTCCCCCACATATTGCAGCCATGTCCCCCACATATTGCAGCCATGTCCCCCACATATTGCAGCCATGTCCCCCACATATTGCAGCCATGTCCCCCGCATATTGCAGCCATGTCCGCCCACATATATTGCAGCCATGTCCGCCCACATATATTGCAGCCATGTCCGCCCACATATATTGCAGCCATGTCCCCCACATATTGCAGTCATGTCCCCCACATATTGCAGTCATGTCCCCCACATATTGCAGCCATGTCCCCCACATACAGCCATGTCCTCCACATATTGCAGCCATGTCCCCCATATACAGCCATGTCCCCCATATACAGCCATGTCCCCCACATATTGCAGCCATGTCCCCCACATACAGCCATGTCCCCCACATACAGCCATGTCCCCCACATATTGCAGCCATGTCCCCCACATATTGCAGCCATGTCCCCCATATACAGCCATGTCCCCCACATATTGCAGCCATGTCCCCCACATATTGCAGCCATGTCCCCCCCATATACGCAGCCATGGCCCCTCCCATATACGCAGCCATGGCCCCTCCCATATACGCAGCCATGTCCCCCACATATTGCAGCCATGTCCCCCACATACAGCCATGTCTTCCACATATTGCAGCAATGCCCCCCATATACAGCAATGTCCCCCATATACAGCCATGTCCTCCACATATTGCAGCCATGTCCCCAACATATTGCAGCCATGTCCCCCATATACAGCCATGTCCCCCATATACAGCCATGTCCCCCATATACAGCCATGTCCCCACATATTGCAGCCATGTCCCCCGCATATTGCAGCCATGTCCCCCATATACAGCCATGTCCCCCACATATTGCAGCCATCTCCCCTCCATATTGCAGCCATGTCCCCCCCCTATTGCAGCCATGTCCCCCATATACAGCCATGTCCCCCATATACAGCCATGTCCCCCACATATTGCAGCCATGTCCCCCACATTATGCAGCCAAGTCCCCGCCATATTGCAGTCATGTCCCCCCCATATTGCAGCCATGCCCCCCCTCTACCTGATGATGATGCCGCTGCCGCCGTATATACAAAGCCGCCACCGCCGCGAACATTATAGGCACCTTTCGTTTCAATGGCTCTTTTCCCTGCCGCGCGCCATGTAAAGGACACTCCCTCTTGCTCGGGATTGGACCCGATACCCAAATAGAAGTATACTGGTATCGGTACAACCCTAATTCAAACCATTCTGCATGTGATGGCTCCATTTACATTGCTGTGAATGCACCAATATACCTTTTAATGGGTGGGTGTCAGTCTGGAGGAGTGGGCATTCCTAGGCAGGCTTCATTTGTATGCATGCTGCCCTAGATAACATGTGCATGTGATGCCAAGTCTCCATGATTGAAAGAAATGAAATCCAATGAAAGAAAGGGGACGGGCCAGGAAAGGGTTAGATGATTCTGGGTGTCCTCCAGCACAGAAATGAGGCAGGTTCTGTTGGACTTGCTGCAGCTTCTAATGCACATTGTACAGGCTTTTGTTAAAGCGCTCTGAATGTCAGACAAAGCACCCATCACTAAATAAAATGGCTACCTTACAGTCCTTTTCACACTGTTGTGTTTGCTTTGCTTCAAAAATGATACCCCGTGTCACTTTCTTGGTGCTTCAAATCGTCTCCAAAGCCTCCATAGAAGTCTATGACAATGCTCACTTACAACCCCTGTGACTTTGGATTGTAGTCAGGGCCGATCTGCCCTATAGGCTCACTATGCAAGCTGCTTAGGGCCCCACAAAGCTTCGGAGGGCCCCCCAAGTTACTAGAGGCCCCGTCTGGTGAGAAGTCATTATCTTCTCAAATCATTGGCTGCATGGGAGAAGAGGTAAGAAGTCATCACCCCCCCACTTCTCACTTTAATACAAGGTGTAATATCTGACAGCAGAACACCCCCTCCCCCTGCTTCTGAACATTAATCTTTAAAGTGGTTGTATACCCCACTTTTTCATTTTTACCTACAGGTAAGCCTATAATAAGGCTTACCTTTAGGTATAGAGAATATCTCCTAAACCTGTACGGTTTAGGAGATATTCCCCTCGCAATGCGCTGCTGATTGCAGCGGCGCATGTGCAGGGGGGATCCTCGGCTAAAGGACCGGCAGCCGCCAGACCTTGCCGAATTAAAAACTCCCGCGCGCATGTGCGGGAGTGACGACATCGCCTCTCCAGCCAATCACAGCGCTGGAGCAGCGATACCCGGAAGACACGCCAGGCAAGAGGACATCGCGCTCGGCGTGGACCAGGTAAGTTCCTCTCACCTCGTTCCGAGGTAAGTATTTCATAATGAGCTAATAAAAAAAAAATGTATATGCGGGTATACAACCGCTTTAATGTGACATGTTATTTTCGGGAGCCCCCCCTGCTTCTCAACTTTATTTGACATGTCATTTTGCTTAGGGCCTCAGAGAGGTCAGGATCAGGACAGACTACAGTAGAGTCAGGACGCTCTCTAAGGCCGCTTACACACGATCAAATCTATCTGCTGGAAACGGTCGGCCCGACCGTCCCGGCAGACAGATTCGATCATGTGTACGGGCGAGCCGATGGATTTGGCCAGCCGACAGATTTCAAAGCATGCTTTGAAATCTGTCGGCTGGGAACCCGTCCGCCTGACATGTCTGCTGGTTAGTACGCTAACCAGCAGACATGTCTTCTCGCACACGCGTCGAATGGATTCGACGCATGCACGGAAGTGATTTACTTCCTGGTGCGGTGACGTGGCGGCGTCAACGTCACCGCCACGTCACCGCGCCGTCGCCGGCGGGGATTTTGCTTTGATCGTGTGTACAGCGATCAAACCAATACGTCCCCAGCAGACAGATTTGTTCAAATCGGTCTGCCTGACCGATTTGAACAAATCTGTCTGCTCGTGTGTATGGGGCCTAAGTTGGGGATAGAGAAAGGAGCTGTGTGTTAGTGGGCGTCCTGACTCTCTTGTAGTCCAAGGAAGGGGGTGAGCATGACACTCCACACCACAGAGAAAGCCTTGCATTACGGTGGTGAGTTACAGACAGAAGAACAGGAAGTGAGGATTTATCAGAAGAAATAAGGACATTTAAAAGCAAAATGGAAGGATGAGGTAAGGGAAGGAGGACTGCACTAAGGTAAAGGAAGCTACAGTATTTAGGAAATAAATGTTTTACCTTTACACCCCTTTAAGCTTTAACCACTTAAGGACCGCCTACTGCACATTTACGTCGGCAGAATGGCACGGCTGGGCACATCAACGTATATATACGTTGGTTTTAGTACCCAGCCGTGGGTCGCGGGCGCGCACCCGCGACCCGGTCCGAAGCTCCAGGACCGGGACCGCGGGATTCGCGGACCCGATCGCCGCTGCAGTGCGGCGATCCGTCCCTGGAGCGGAAGAACGGGGAGAGCCGTGTGTACACACGGCTTCCCCGTGCTTCTCTGTGGCCGGAGCATCGTTCGCGTCATCCCTGTAATAGGGGGACGCGATCGATGACGTCACACCTACAGCCACACCCCCCTACAGTTGTAAACACACACATTAGGGCACACATTCCCTACAGCGCCACCTGTGGTTAACTCCCAAACTGCAACTGTCATTTCCACAGTAAACAATGCAATTTAAATGCATTTTTTGCTGTGAAAATGACAATTGTCCCAAAAATGTGTCAAAATTGTCCGAAGTGTCCGCCATATTGTCGCAGTCACGAAAAAAATCGCTGATCGCCGCTATTAGTAGTAAAAAAAAAATAATTAACAAAAATGCAATAAAACTATCCCTTATTTTGTAAACGCTATACATTTTGCGAAAACCAACCGATAAACGCTTATTGCGATTTTTTTTTACCAAAAATATGTAGAAGTATACGTATCGGCCTAAACTGAGGAAAAAAAATGTTTTTTTATATATTTTTGGGGGATATTTATTATAGCAAAAAGTAAAAAATATTGCATTTTTTTTTAAATTGTCGCTCTATTTTTGTTTATAGCGCAAAAAATAAAAACCGCAGAGGTGATCAAATACCACCAAAAGAAAGCTCTATTTGTGGGAAAAAAAGGACGCAAATTTTGTTTGGGAGCCACGTCGCACGACCGCGCAATTGTCTGTTAAATTGACGCAGTGCCGAATCGCAAAAACCCCTTGGGTCATTTGCCAGCGTATTGGTCCGGGTCTTAAGTGGTTAATAAGGTTTTTTCTTTAAAGGGTCACTAAAGGAAAAATCATTTTTTGCTGAAATGACTGTTTACAGGGTATAGAGACATAAAAGTTAAGTGATTCCTTTTAAAAATGATTAAAAATAGATAAAAAACAATAATATAATGTGCCTGCAGTTTAGTTTCACTTTTAAACTGGTTTCATGTTTCTGTGAAGTAGAGAGACACACAGAACAAAACAAAAAAAACAAATTCAAGGCAGTGTTTTGTTTTTAAAAGGAATCTGATTGGTTCTGAGGAGTTTTAGACACACAGTAATGACAGCTTGGACAGCCGTGAAAAGCTGCTATGAGATTTTTCATAAGGAGCCAGACAAGCAGGAAGTGTGGAGATCACAGCAGAATTACAGCAACTTCAAAGCAAAAATGGACAATGAGGACATGAAACCAGGACTGCAGTAAGGTAAAGGAAGCTATTTAGCTAAAAAAATAAAATTCCTTTAGTGATCCTTTAAGACTTTTAAGCATGTACAGCATGTTAAAAAAAAAGCCAGTCGTCTGATTCAGATGCATTAACAACATTTGTCACTGGGTAATTAGTAACAACAGTTTGCTGTCCTCCAGCCAACCAAACAGAAGCTGTCATTTTTCAAGTACAGATTAGTAAATAAAAGACTCTGATTGGTGGCCACGTGCAATATAGATGTTTTTTTTCTCTCTTTCTATAAATCAGCCCTGCGGTGATAAAATTATAATAACAAGTGAATTGGGTAAGTATTCGGCACACCTGTCATTACTTAAACACCGGCGATGAATGATTAACATGGCCGCTGTCTCGCCTTCCTCGGATTCCCATTATGGCAAGTGTTTGGCCTCTCGTTAATATTTATTGATATTTTAGAATGCATCAGATTAATTTCCAAGGCACTTCCAAACATGAAGTATTGCCATGCAGCTTTCAGAGCGCATTCACGTGTCTCCGGCAGCTGAGAATGAATCTTTTATGACGGAGGGATTGCGGAGGGCGGCCAAGGCTTTCCACAAGGGATAATCAAGCCTTTTTACCTCTGTATTATTTTTCTTGGTTGTACATATGCCCTCCATCCTGGAGACACAGCGGCTTTATTACAGCGATGACAGGTGTAATGTTCGCCTGCCTGTGATTTATTACTTTCTACTCTGACGCCAGCAAAACTTCTGTATCAAGAAAGGAATTTTTATTTATTTCATCACCAAATTCTAATGTATACCTTACCAACTGAACCTGACAGGGAGGGGCTCCGAAGGAACTAAAATACTAAAAAACGCTCTTTTACACCAGCACCGTAACACACTGCATAAACTTCAATTAAAGTGGATGTAAACCCGATTTTTTTATTTTTTTTTTAATAAAGGCTTGCACCTTGTACAGTGTAGTATTTCATATCATCTGTGCCCAGTCTTGCCACGAAGAGTTAATCCAGCTCTGAGCAATCATCTTATATTTTTTCAGTGAGATAAAAACAGACACACAGAGAAATAGTACAGTAACACGGTTAATGAGTGTTTCGCAATACGAGCATTGGGCCAGAGGTGCGGGGGCGCCGGAGCCGTTCGGAAATACTCTGTTCCCAAGCCTTTCCGAGTTCAGTCGAGCTGTCCCTAAGTATTTCCGAGGCTCTCCAGCACCCCCCAACTCTGGCCACATGCGGCATTGCATGTCATAGAAGTCTATGGGGAAACTCGCTTTAATATGCGAGTGCTTTGGATCCAAGGTTCCACTGTAGTCAGTTCTTCCCCTTGCTGTGAGTGACCGGTGATTTACGTATGTAACACTACCCCGAAGGAGCTGCTGGTTTGTTTTTGAGTCTACGCTCTGGCTATCAACCCCTAAAACTGGCTCGAACCCTCCCTTGGCACAACTGGTATCAGAGGGGACTGTGGACCCCAATGGCTGTTGGGGAGCACAATACCTTGGCACACCACAGGAAATGATGTAAACAAATGGTTACCTTGAGTTGTATTGATCCCGTAGGATGACAGATGGACTGCACACAAATTCAGCTTAACCAATGTAACTCTTTACTTAGTAAGACAAAAGCAAAAGAACAAAGGTAAAACAGTAGTGGACCTCTTACAGAGCCCTGCAAGAGGCGTGAGGCGGCGTACACACGTACGAGAACCTCGACGGGCGGAACACATCGTTCCGTCCGTCAAGGTTCTCGGCTGGCCGTCAGAATCGGCGACCATCCCGTCGGGAAAGGTGACCAGCTATTAATCCCGACGGGCCGCCGAGAAATTAGAGAACCTGCTCTCTATTTTCTCTCGGCGGCTTTCCCGACGGGATGCTCGCCGAGAGTGTACACACAGCCGAGGTTCTCGGCAGAATGAGGATTCCAGCGAGCTTCTCGCTGGTTTCTGCCGAGAACCTCGGCCGTGTGTACGGGGCCTCAGAATAAGTGAACACAGATAAATACAAATTAAATTATAATAACTATGTGGACCTGTGTAAGTACACAGCAAAGGGATTCCTTCTGTAAGATACCCACACTGAAGCACCTCCTTGCCAAGCCTCACCCAGCTCTCCCATATAATAGTACTGTACAGTCTAATAAAACCAATGACCCAGTTAAAGGGTATGTAGATAAATATCAACGGCTTACTATACTTAACAGACAGTCTTTAGATAATATACTTCACTAATATGGTTTGGTGGGCCAGACCAAACCTCAATACAAATTCTTTCAACAGTTAGTGCACTTCCACGTTGGCATGCGTTGGCGCGCAACAAAAGTTATTTGTAATCTGAAAAGGGAATAAGAAAACTGGCGGAAGATTCCTGAACAGTCAAATCACAGTGGTGAGTGTAAACGATCTACCCTCCTGCAACGCAGTTAGTATCAGTTAGTATGCTTGGGCAGGTGCCCGTCTCACCCAATCAAATCAGGCCTTGTCCTTCCAGAACACTCCATCTGTGAACTCCAACACACCGTCCTTCAGGATGACAGTCTCTGCTTCTCCCACAGGTCACCGCTGCACTGGGACACCGTCCGATCACTCCGTCAGAATCTTTTCTCTGTCTTTGGATGGCGATCCACCCAGGCGTGGATAGGCCTCAACCTCTGGCCTAGGTTTCTGGAAAGACACTTTAAACAGGTGTCCTCCTGGGTTGAAGAGGAGGTCCAGTGAGAGCGTGCGCAAACACGTCCTCTTCCTTAAATTACCTCCCCCAGCAGGCTGTGCGGGGAGCAAAGCATTCTGGGGTTGTACAGTTGCTCTCTGGGTTTTGTAGTTTATAAATAAACCAGGGCAATGGAGTCTCTTTCTCCCTGTACTCACTTTCCCAACATTCCTTGCTGTACCAGTGTCAAAGTAAATAGAAGGTGGCTATAACACAACTTAGGCACCGGAGGGGGCTGAGATCCTTCTTGATCAGCAGATGGTAGTCTTTTAATAATGTGAGAAAGGTGATCCCTTGCTACACATATCTCATGCACGAGCCTAAGAGAGACATTCTATTACTTCAGATCCCCTCCTCCTTTCTTCTCCGGCTCTCCCAGGATTGGCTGCTCCACACCTCAGCAAGATTGGGCATTCTAAAGTCATTTGGTTACTTTTCTGGGTTTTGACTGGATGTTGGTGATCATAGCAGAAGTTCAGTGTAAGAAAATACAAAGGAGAAAATGCATGTTGAGTGTAGAGGTGGGCGGGGAGTTTACTGACATCACAACTCCACCCACCCATCTCCAGACAACAGACCCACCCACAGAATGTAGTTTTTCGGGTCTCACAACAGAGGGGAGACATTTACAGGTAAGGATACATGCAGGAGGCATGTGTATCCTTACAGGTAACCACTATGGCAGTAGTTTAGAAAAGATGAGAGTGGGTTTACATCCACTTTAAAGTGTATCTATGCTAAAAATGTAAAACCATATATTAATTTCCACATTATATTCCAATTATTTCTCCTATCACTCAGAATGATCTTGAAGTTTGTAAAGTTACTTTGTAAAGATGCCCACAAATTTCCTTCCTTGAACTCTATGATACGTGGTCACTATGCCCTGTGGGTAGGCACTGCAGTGTCACACATTAAACAGACTCAGAACCTGCCTTCTGAACTACAGAGGTGCTGAGAGGAGAAGTTTCAGGAGGCGGAGTCAGGACAGGAGTCACTGCTTTGCCAACAGACAGACAGACCTTACAACTTACTGGGCACTTATATCTCCTTCCTTTCCAGGCCAATTTTCAGAGCTGTCACTCTTTGAATGACAATTGTGCTGTCATAGAACACTGTACCCATATAACATTTTTTTTTTTTTTTTCACACAAATAGAGATTTCTTTTTGTGGTATTTATTTAATTATGTGTTTTTATTTTTTGCAAAAAAAAAAAATGAAAAAAGACAGGAAATGTTGAGGCTGCACTGGTGGGTACTGATCAGGTGGCACTGGTGGGTACTGATGAGGTGGGCACTGAGAGGTGGCACTGATGGGTGGCAATGATGGGTGGCACAGAAGGGTATTGATAGGTGGCACTGATAGGCACTGCTAGGTGAAACGGAGATGCAGCACCAATTGGCAGCACTGATGGGAACTGATTGGCAGCACTGATGGGCATTGGTAGGTGGCACAGGTGGGCAAGGATAGGTGGCACAGGGGGGCACTGGTAGGTGGCACTGGTGGGCACTAACTGGTGGCATTGCTATGCACTGCCTTGTGGCACTGGTGGGCGCTTGCAGGTGGCACTGGTGGGCACACATACTTAGGTGATGTCTCACCTCTTCGGGACCGTTGTCCCTCTGACACAAGCTTATGATCGGCTTTTTATTTTTATTTTTTGCTCTTGCTGTCAATGTGAGCAGAAAAAAAGCCGGTCACTGATCTTTTGTTTACATCACATGATCAGCTATCATTGGCTGACAGCTGATCCCATGGTAAGGAACCAGGATCGGCTGCTTACTCCAATCTGTGATCAGCCGAGTCTCATTGACTCAGTGATCACAGAGCACACCTCGTGCGCCCCTGCAGGGGGCGTGCAGCCAGCTCATGCACAGGAGGATGTCTATTGACGGCCTCCCCCTAATTAAATGAGAAGTCCTGCCTAAGCTTTTTTGGCTGGACTTCTCCACTGGGTCACAGGTGTGCAATTTATTTTGCACTCCTGTGACAAATTTTCAGGAGAGATCGGTCCAGTCAGCCGAGGCAGCACGTCATTCAGACTTCCCAAGTCTGGATCCGCCAGCTGCCCTGATTGATGGCAGTTTTAGTGAGCCGCTGAGACGCTAATACTGACTTTCCCAGTTCCTCCACAGCTCAGCGATCCAGTGAGCGTGGAGGAGCAGATAAGGGAGACACTGGCTGAAAAGATGTTATATTTTACTGCTCTGTGCAATGATATTGCATAGACCTGTCCTTACCGCCTCTTCTAGGGTCCCCCACCAGCACTCTTTGTGCTTATTCTCCTGTTAGTGCCCCCATAGCAAGCTGGCTGCTGTGAGGGGCACTCGTGTGAGCACACTACTGAGCCGGGCTGTGTGTGTCCACAGATAAACACTTCATGGCTCTGCCCCACCTCCCCTCTCCCTTTCTCACATTTTTGATTGACAGTAGCCAATTGCTTCCACTACTGCCTCTGCGTCCTCTGAGAAGAGGAAAATGGAAGAGCACTGCTGCAGACAGGCTGAGCGTTGGATCGAGAGAGGTCCCAGATAAGTGTTTACAGGGGGGCGATACAACTACTTGGACATTTTTTACCTTAATGCAGGAAATGCATTACAGTAAACAATGTCTAGACTATAGATCCACTTTAATGACACACAAAGATCATCATAACCTGTAAATAAATATAAGTAAATGAAGCCCAATGCACTATAGCAAGGCTTATATCATTTGGCTTGGGTGCCCCTGTACACACGATTGGTCCATCCAATGAGAACCGTCCGACGGACCGTTTTCATCGGTTCACTAATGAAGCTGACTGATGGACTGATGTGCCTACACACCATCGGTTCATGAACCAATCGTGTCAGAACGCGGTGATGTAAAACACAACGACGTGATGAAAAAAACGAAGTTGAATGCTTCCAAGCATGCGTCAACTTGATTCTGAGCATGCGTGGATTTTTAACCGATGCTCGTGCGTACTAACGATTGGTTTTGGCCTATCGGTTAGCCGCCCATCGGTTGAATTTTAAAGCAAACCCTCTGTTTTTAGACCGAAGGATAACGGACCGATGGGGCCTACACACGATCGGTTTGGACCGATGGAAACCGAACTTCAGTCCGTTTTCATCGGTTTGAACCGATCGTGTGTACGCGGCTTAACAGTTTTCAGAGACACAGCACAGGTCTTGATGACTCTCAGTGGTCTTAAAGCAGATCTTCAGCTTCCCATCCCCTTTTTTTTTTACCCCTGCTTACCTTGTGTCGGGTTCCCCACAGTTTGGATACTCACCTACCCAGCAGATCCAGTGTTCTCCTGCCAAGACCCTCCTATTATGCCGCGTACACACGGTCGTTTTTTGTGATGAAATAAAACGACGTTTTAAAAAACGTCATTTAAATTGATGGTGTGTGGGCAAAACGTCGTTTTTTGTCTTCAAAAAAACGACCAAAAAAAAATTCCAACATGCTTGAATTTTTTGTGTCGTTTTTCAAAACGTCGTTTTTTGTTTCACAAAAAGTCACCGTGTGTGGCAAAATTGTCGTTTAAAACGACGTTTTTCAACCCGCGCATGCCCAGAAGCTAGTTATGAAGCGAGCTTCAATGGAAAAGTGTGGTGAACGTAACCTCGCTTTTTGTGAAAAAAACGATGGTGTGTATGCAACATTGTCTTTGAAAGTGACTTTTCAAAAACGTCGTTTTTTACTTCACAAAAAACGTCGTTTTTTTTCATCGCAAAAAACGACCGTGTGTATGCGGCATTAGCAGCCGCCTCTCAAGTCCCGCGTCATCATTATTGTGTATGACATCATCGAGAATCCCTCCAGCTTTTCTAGGTATACCTGGTAGGCCTCCCAATAATGCCCTCCTCACTCCTCCTCTATGAATGAGACACTAATGCAGCGTACGCATGCTCGTTTTTCATCATTTAAAAAAATACGTTTAAAAAAAATGTAATTTAAAATGATCGTGTGTGGGCTTCACGTGATTTTTAGGGTTCTGAAAAACGTAAAAACATTTTTTTTTAACATGCTGCATTTCCTAACAACGTTTTAAACTATGTAGTTTTTCGGGTTGTAAAAAGTGGTCGTGTGTGGGCTAAAACGACGTGAAAAACCTGCGCATGCTCAGAAGCAAGTTATGAGACGGGAGCGCTCGTTCTGGTAAAACTACCGTTCATAATGGAGTAAGCACATTTATCACGCTGTAACAGACAGAAAATTACTAACACAAAATCAGTTAAAGCAGCCCAAAGGGTGGCGTCATCCGCATGGAACTTCCCATGCAAAAATACAAAAGAAGAAGCTTGGACAGCCGCACTCCAAAAATGTTCCTTTAATTAAAATCGATCCCAAAATAAACACGCCACAGCAAAAATTGGGACAAGCTAACACTTCGCAATGTAGCTTCAGTGCTTAGTCCTAGCTAGTACATGGAACTTCCCCTTTATAGTGCCGTCGTACGTGTTGTACGTCACCACGCTTTGCTAGAGCATTTTTTTTAACGATCGTGTGTGGGCAACATCATTTTAATGATGAAGTTGGAAAAAGCGTATTTTTCTTTAGAGGCTGAAAACCGTTGTTTTTTACATGCCGAAAATCGATCGTGTGTACGCAGCATAATGATTCCTGGGATATGTGATGTACATATCCCAGGAGGCACAGTGGGCACAAGTACACATTATTCTCCTAGGCGACTGACATGTATTGGAAGCGGGGCATCATGTCTACATTTTGTGTGTGGGGAACATGTCTACATTTTGTATGTGGGGAACATATCTACATTTTGTGTGTAGGCATCATGTCTACATTTTGTGTTAGCAAATTGAAGGACGAAAACTGGACAGCCGCACTCCGAAATCACTTAAAATAAGTTGTCTTTTTATTTTTCAATTGTACACACAGTCACTGCAACCAACAAAATACAGTATGGCCGACGCGTTTCGCACTTACAATCAGTGCTTAGTCATGGTTGGTTGCAGTGACTGTGTGTACAGTTGAAAAATAAAAGACAACTTATTTTAAGTGATTTCGGAGTGCGGCTGTCCAGTTTTCGTCCTTCAATTTGCTATCATTAGCATTGCCAGCACCTTGGTGGTTCAACAACCCTTGATTGCACACGGGGCTCACCTGGAGCGGTGAGAAATTTGTCTGTCTGTCTACATTTTGTGTGTGGGCATCATGTCTACATGTTGTGTGTGGGCATCATGTCTACATTTTGTGTGTGGTTATTATGTCCACATTTTGTGTGGGGGAAACGAGTCTACATTTTGTGTGTGGGCATCATGTCTACATTTTGTGTGTGGGCATCATGTCTACATTTTGTGTGTGGGCATCATGTCTACATTTTGTGTGTGGGCATCATGTTTACATTTTGTGTGTGGGGAACATGTCTACATTTTGTGTGTGGGGAACATGTCTGGATTTTGTGTGTGGGGAACATGTCTACATTTTGTGTGTGGGCATCATGTCTACATTTTGTGTGTGGGGAACATGTCTGGATTTTGTGTGTGGGGAACAGGTCTGGATTTTGTGTCTGGGGAACAGGTCTGGATTTTGTGTGTGGGGAACAGGTCTGGATTTTGTGTGTGGGGAACAGGTCTGGATTTTGTGTGTGGGGAACAGGTCTGGATTTTGTGTGTGGGGAACAGGTCTACATTTTGTGTGTGGGGAACAGGTCTGGATTGTGTGTGTGAGGAACAAGTCTGGATTTTGTGTGTGGGCATCATGTCTACATTTTGTGTGTGGGCATCATGTCTACATTTTGTGAGTGGGCATCATGTCTACATTTTGTGTGTGGGGAACATGTCTACATTTTGTGTGTGGGGAACAGGTCTGGATTTTGTGTGTGGGGAACAGGTCTGGATTTTGTGTGTGAGGAACAGGTCTGGATTTTGTGTGTGGGCATCAGGTCTACATTTTGTGTGTGGGCATCATGTCTACATTTTGTGTGTGGGCATCATGTTTACATTTTGTGTGTGGGGAACATGTCTACATTTTGTGTGTAGAGAACATGTCTACATTTTGTGTCTGGGCAGCATGTTTACATTTTGTGTGTGGAGAACATGTCTACATTTTGTGTGTGAGGAACATGTCTACATTTTGTGTGTGGGGACTAGTGATGAGCGCAATAGGCCATATTCGATTTCGCGATATTTCGCGAATATATAGAAGAATATTTGCGAATATTCGTTAATATCGAATATTCGTGATATTTTATCAAAAAAAAAAAAAAAATTGCGAAATTTCGCTAGTGCGAATGCGAAATTGATTGCGAAATTCTCGTCAACATGCGAAAACGGAGATCATTTCCTGGATTACTAAACTAATATGCACTAAACACTAACTCTACTTACACAAACTTATATGACTAAACTAAAGCTAATTATTATTTTTTCTTTTATACACAAAACACAGAAGGGCAGAGAATGCATTCGCGAATATTCGTAATACGAGTATTCGCATTGCGAATATTCGGCAACATAAAAGGATCGCCTCAGCTACTCGGCCCAGGGTCTCTAATCATTAGACATGTGCATTCGTTTTTGTTAGAATGCATTTTCGTCCGAAAATCGGGTATTTTCGTTATCGTTTTAACGAACGAAAACGAAAGCGCAAGAAACGAAAACCGAAAGATCCGACATAAAAAATGCTTTATTTTCGTTTTCGTTCAGATCCGACGATTTTCGATGCTTTGTCGAATTTCCGTCTTTCCATTTCACAAAGTCATCGAAAATCGTCGTTCCAAATACAGGGATATTCCCTGTATTCAGAACGACGATTTTCGATGCTTTGTCGAATTCCCGTCGTTTAATTCGACAAAGTCATCGAAAATCGTCATTTTCGGACGAAAACTTTCCCAATGAAAACGAAATAAATCAAAACGATTTTCGGGAGTAACTAAATAAATTTATTTTCTGGATGGAAACGAAAAAACGAAACAAAATATTCCAGTCTGCACATGTCTACTAATCATACCAGCAATGCTTTTAGACGTCGATGGAGATCACTAGGATGTGATCTGTTTTAAAAATAAATTTGAAAAAATACGAATATTCGCGATAGCGAATATTCACCGCGATATTCGATTTATTCGCGAATACTCGAATATGCAATATTCGTAACGAATATTCGCAATGCGAATATATGTGAGCAACACTAGTGGGGACATGTCTACATTTTGTGTGTGGGGAACATGTCTACATTTTGTGTGTAGGCATCATGTTTACATTTTGTGTGTTTGGAACATGTTTACATTTTGTGTGTGGGGAACATGTCTACATTTTGTGTGTGGGGAACATGTTTACATTTTGTGTGTGGGGAACATGTCTACATTTTGTGTGTGGGGAACATGTCTACATTTTGTGTGTGGGAAACATGTCTACATTTTGTGTGTGGGGAACATGTCTACATTTTGTGTGTGGGGAACATGTCTACATTTTGTGTGTGGGGAACATGTCTACATTTTGTGTGTGGGGAACAGGTCTACATTTTGTGTGTGGGGAACAGGTCTACATTTTGTGTGTGGGGAACAGGTCTACATGTTGTGTGTGGGGAACAGGTCTGGATTTTGTGTGTGAGGAACAGGTCTGGATTTTGTGTGTGGGCATCAGGTCTACATTTTGTGTGTGGGGAACAGGTCTGGATTTTGTGTGTGAGGAACAGGTCTGGATTTTGTGTGTGGGCATCAGGTCTACATTTAGTGTGTGGGCATCATGTCTACACTTTGTGTGTGGGCATCATGTCTACATTTTGTGTGTGGGCATCATGTCTACATTTTGTGTCTGGGCAGCATGTTTGCATGTTGTGTGTGGGCATCATGTTTACATTTTGTGTGTGGGGAACATGTCTACATTTTGTGTGTGGGGAACAGTTCTACATTTTGTGTGTGGGCATCATGTTTACATTTTGTGTGTGGGAACATGTCTACATTTTGTGTGGGGGGGGGGACATGTTTACATTTTGTGTGTTTGGAACATGTTTACATTTTGTGTGTGGGGAACATGTCTACATTTTGTGTGTGGGGAACATGTCTACATTTTGTGTGTGGGGAACATGTTTACATTTTGTGTGTGGGAAACATGTTTACATTTTGTGTGTGGGGAACATGTCTACATTGTGTGTGTGGGGAACATGTCTACATGTTGTGTGTGGGGAACATGTCTACATTTTGTGTGTGGGGAACATGTCTACATTTTGTGTGTGGGGAACATGTTTACATTTTGTGTGTGGGGAACATGTTTACATTTTGTGTGTGGGGAACATGTCTACATTTTGTGTGTGGGGAACATGTCTACATTTTGTGTGTGGGGAACCTGTCTACATTTTGTGTGTGGGGAACCTGTCTACATTTTGTGTGTGGGGAACAGGTCTACATTTTGTGTGTGGGGAACAGGTCTGGATTTTGTGTGTGGGCATCAGGTCTACATTTTGTGTGTGGGGAATAGGTCTACATTTTGTGTGTGGGCATCATGTCTACATTTTGTGTGTGGGCATCATGTCTACATTTTGTGTGTGGGCATCATGTCTACATTTTGTGTGTAGAGAACATGTCTACATTTTGTGTCTGGGCAGCATGTTTACATGTTGTGTGTGGGCATCATGTTTACATTTTGTGTGTGGGGAACATGTCTACATTTTGTGTGTGGGAACAGTTCTACATTTTGTGTGTGGGCATCATGTTTACATTTTGTGTGTGGGAACATGTCTACATTTTGTGTGTTTGGAACATGTTTACATTTTGTGTGTGGGGAACATGTTTACATTTTGTGTGTGGGGAACATGTCTACATTTTGTGTGTTTGGAACATGTTTACATTTTGTGTGTGGGGAACCTGTCTACATTTTGTGTGTGGGGAACATGTTTACATTTTGTGTGTGGGGAACATGTCTACATTTTGTGTGTGGGGAACATGTCTACATGTTGTGTGTGGGGAACATGTTTACATTTTGTGTGTGGGGAACATGTGTACATTTTGTGTGTGGGGAACATGTTTACATTTTGTGTGTGGGACCCGAACGTAAATGTTTACATTTTGTGTGTGGGGAACATGTTTACATTTTGTGTGCGCCGGCCATGGGGAACATGTCTACATTTTGTGTGTGGGGAACATTTCAAATACATTTTGTGTGCAAAACATCAATGAAAACGGGAACGTAATTACCCAAATCTACTCGCATTTTGTGCAAACATGTGAACGGGAACACGCTGGCCCGACGTCTACATTTTGTGTGTGGGCATCGGTCCAGATCCACGAAGCCCGGCGTAAGTATCTGCTGGGCGTAGCATATATCATTTACGCTACTTGCGTCCTAAGTTACGGCGGCGTAGCGTAAATGGGCCGGTGTAAGCCCACGCAATTCAAATGGGGAAGAGGTGGGCGTGTTTTATCTAAATGAATCGTGACCCGACGTAAATGACTTTTTTTAACTGCGCATGCGCCGGCCATGGACGTATCCCAGTGCGCATGCTCCAAATCACGTTGCAAAACATCAATGAAAACGACGTGAACGTAATTTACCCAAATCCCTACTCGCGAATGGTTTACGCAAACATCGTGAACGACGGAAAATTCGACGCTGGCCCGACGTCCATACATAACATTACGTACGCCTCCATACAGCAGGGGTAACTTTACGCCGGACATACGCTTACGCAAACCACGTAAAAACACTGCACCGGGCGTACGTACGTTCGTGGATCGGCGTATCTAGCTCATTTGCATATTCAACGTGGAAGCGCCCCTTGCGTCCAGCGCAAAAAAACGGCGTATCTTGTTTTGTGGATACAAAAGAATGATATGCGGGCGCAGATTTGAAATTACGGCGGGGGATCTGGAGATACGCGCCATAATTGTTTGTGGATCTGGCCCTTCCTGTCTACATTTTGTGTGTTGCAGTGCTAAATTGAATTATTTGTAATTTTGTGGCGCTTCAAAAAAGTTTAAACAGAAAAGAAACATGGTAACAACACATCACACTGACTCTACACAAGGCACCCCCACGCCTGAGTTTTTCCTGTGCATGGTGCTGTGGATGAGCCCTAATAATTTTAAAAATTGAAAACCAGCAAACATAAAATTTCAGTTCTCCTCTCTCTTCAGCTCCCATTTATGTCCTTCAAGCGACTTTCATAGGCTGTACTCTCATCTCCATAATGAACGCTCGTTACCTCATTTGACTGTTTTTTTTTAAATGTAAAATGTCATTATGCATTCTTTATTTTGCATATTATATTTGTTTTCTTAAATTAAAGATTACTGGTAGTTGGCACAACAGGGAGAGGAGGGAGAGGTATGTGAGATGCTGTCACTGCTAATTACACACAAAGTGGCCTAGTGGTGATCTCAGATCTACGCCAATACAGTTAGCAGGTCTACTAGTACAAGATGATGATAGTGAGGAGGACACTTCTGCCATCTAGTGGGTGAATATTATATAACAAATTACAATTATTTTGCATACATAGCCAGTGGAAATGCAAGAAACTAAAAAAATAATACACAGCAAAAAGTTTCTGGGAGAGTCTAAAGGAAAAAAGATAGGATATTTAAAAATATATCAATCCTGTTGGTGCAACATTGATATGTGAACAGTGACACTGAGTGGACCATCTCTTTATGTTGTTGGTCTGCTATTTTATATTCTCTGAAAATGTAATAAAATATATATAGGAGGTTTAGGTGGTCCGCAGTAAAAAATAAATATATATATATAATTCATTTTAATTTTTTTTACTGCAGACCACCTAGATCAGTGGTCATTAATCCTGTCCTCAGGGCCCACTAACAGGCCAGGTTTGCAAGATAACTGAAATACATTGCAGGTGATTTAAATTATCACTAAAGGATTTTTTTTAAGCTAAAAAGCTTCATTTACCTTACTGTGCAGTCCTGGTTTCATGTCCTCATTGTTCGTTTTTGCTTTGAAGTTGCTGTAATTCCGCTCTGATATCCACACTTCCTGCTTGTCTGGCTCCTTATGAAAAATCTCATGGCAGCTTTTCACTGTGGTCCAAGCTGTCATTACTGTGTGTCTAAAACTCCTCAGAACCAATCAGATTAATTTTAAAAACAAAACACTGCCCTGTATTTGTTTGTTTTTGTTCTGTGTGTCTCTTTACTTCACAGAAACATGAAACCAGTTTAAAAACTAGGTACATTATATGATTGATTTGTATCTATGTTTAATCATTTTTAAAAGGAATCAGTTAACTGTTATGTCTCTATACACTATAAACAGTCATTTCAGCATATATTTTTTTCCTTTAGTGACCCTTTAATTTGCTGCTCAGTGATTGCAGTATTCTAGTCTGCATCTCCCCAAGGTAATACATAAAAACTGGCCTGTTAGTGTGCCCTGGAGACAGGGTTGATGACCACTGACCTAGAGGATTTCATTCTTTTGGAGAGATTTCCTCTAATTTGTAATAATCGTTAATATGCTAGGTGTTTTAGTCCTTTTCTAAAGCTAAAAAAAAAAAAAAAAGTTTTGGTTTTGGCTTTAGATATACAGTGGGATCTTGGATTATGAGCATAATCCGTTCCAGGAGAATGCTCGTAATCCAAAGCACTTGCATATCAAAGCGAGTTTCCCCATAGAAGTGAATGGAAAACAAAATTATTTGTTCCGCATTGACTTCAATGGCATGTAATACTGCATGTGGCCAGAGGAGAGCACCGGAAAGCCTCAGAAACACTCAGACCCGAGGACATCTCGACTGAACTCAGAAAACCTTGCAAAGACTCGGGAACAGAGTATTTTTGAGGTTTTCCGAACGGCTCCAATCCACTTCACTCGGCTCCAGCGCCCCCCACATCAGGCCAAATGCAGTACTGCACACCACTTTGGCTTAAATCATGCTCGTTTTGCGAGACAACACTTGCAAACCGAGTCAGGATTTAAAAACAAAACAAAAAAAACATTGCTTGTATTGCGAAACGCTTGTTAACTGTGTTACTAGCAATCCGAGGTTCCACTTTTCTTTAAATAACACCTACAGGTTACCTTATGTGACAGGCAAATGGCATAAAGCTAAAAAATCTAGTCCTCATAAATGAAAAAAATAAAGCTCAAAAATAAGGAAAAATAAACAACTAACCCTTGCATTGTCTCTGAGCCAACCTCACGTTGCAAGGGTTAAATGCTCATTACGTATAAGGATGAAGAGAAATGCAGGAAATACTTACCTTAGTCCTAACTCCAGGACTGGTACCAGTCTCCCGCAGCCTTTTCTGTAAGCTATGGCGCTTTCTGGTCACACTGCAGCCTCCTCAACATGCTATATACAGGGTTAATGTTCCTGTATTGTATGTAATTATGCCAAGGCTCTGCCCACAGTCTAGAGCTTTTGGCAGAGGAGGAGGGGGTAGGGTATAAGGTAAGTGATAGAGCCTCTTCAATTCACCCCTAGACATAGTTGGGCTTTAAACTGGATGTAAACCCTCACATATTCCCAGTGAAGTTTTACATGTATATCTGCTGTCTTCAGCTTTGTATATTCTTTAGAAAGTGAACATTGTGTTAGAAATTGTTCTTCCGTTTTCAGCTGTGGGAGGGGAGTCTGGGCTTACACTATGTGTGAGCTGATTGGAGGAAAGACACCTCCCCCCTCCACATAGTCAGAAGAAGTAAAAATACTTTCAGAGCTGTGCTCTGAATAGACAAGCTATCTGCGTATCTGTCTCTAAGCTCCCTCCTCGACACAAATTTCCAGCTGCTTTTATCTGAGAAATTGCCACTTTTAAACTTTGGGACAAGCCTATGGAGAGCAGATGCAGGTACAGTTTAGCTTGGCTGTGAAGCCTCAAAATGTGCATATTGGAGCCTGAGCCACTAACTCTTATGCAAGATGACCAGGCAAAGATTTCAACCAATGGTAACACTCAAAAAATGCAGCAGTGCTTTCATCATGACCAGTGGTCTCCAAACTGTGGCCCAGGGGCCAGGTGTCTCTATTTGCTTGTTTTTATCTCGGCCTTGTGGCACTATTTCCTTCATTGACACCAACGAAAAGGCATAATTTCTCTAAATGACACTAACTAAGGGGCACACATCGTCCTAATGACATCAATTGTGGGACACAATGCCTGCCAAATGATGCCAACAACGGGGCATAGTTCCCCCAAATGGTACCAACAATGGGATGCAATGGCACCAATGATGGGGGATGATTTCTACCAATGACACCAATTATGGGGCACTGTTCATCCCAATGATACCAACAATGGGGCAAAATTCCTCTCAACGACACAAATGATGCAGAATTCCTACCAATGACACTAACAATGGGGCACAATTCCTACTAATGACACCAATGATGGGGCACAGTTCTTCCCAATGACACCAACAGTGGGGCCTAATGACATCAACAGTAGGGCCCAATAACACCGACAATGAGGCACAATTCCTCTCAATAACACCAAAAATGAGGCCCAATGACATTAATGAAATGGTACAATTCCACTTAAAGTGGTTGTAAAGGTTATTTAAAAAAAAAAAAAAACTTACCTCCACTGTGCAATATGTTTTGAGTGGCCCAGATCCTCCTGTTCTGGGGTCCCTTAGAGGCTCACACGGCTCCTCCCCACAATAGCTTACCCCCTTTGGGAAGCTCTCTCCCAAGGGGGTTACCTTGCGGCCGCGCTCCCGTGTTATACACTCGGTGTCCATAGCCGTCGAGTGTATGACTCGGCCCCTCTCCCCGGTGGCCGCGTCATTGGATTTGATTGACAGCAGCGGAAGCCAATGACTGCACTGCTATCAATCTATCCAATCAACGCTGAGACTCCATGAAGAAGAGGATGCCGGGTATGAGCCTAATAGGTGAACAGGCTCAGGTAAGTAAAACGGGGGGCTGGGGACCCGTGATTGCCAGCTGTTTTTTCACCTTAATGCATAGGATGCATTAAGGTGAAAAAACACAAACCTTTACAACCCCTTTAATGACACAAACGATGGGGCACATTCATCTCTCTGAAACTAAAGATGAGACATTGTTTACTCCAACTGATGCCGGGGCATTTTCTACTCCTGATGACCACAGGCTGCCCCCCTAAAGCTCTGATCTTGATGATTGGTCACAGATGATGGTGATTAGCAGTTGCCCATGTTGTCTGAACCTCAGAGCAGCCAATCAGAATATTAGCGTGTTGCCAGGATCAGTGCCTACTCTTCCTTGTCCAGCATCATGCTCACCCCATGGTGAAAGGTCCTCTTGAACACCAGTATGCTTTGTTTTAACATTATAAAAAAACTACACAAACTGGTCTTTTCCTCTTTTCCTCTGACAAAGAGAAGGCTGGATGGACCCAGAGGAGAGCATTCAGTCAAGTTAAGGATACATAAATGAAATCTGTCAGATAAAAAAAACAGACATTACAGGAATGAGCTGGGCGCTTCACAGGGGGAAATCGCACATTCAGTTTTGTGTGTGATGCAGATATTTATGCGTTCTTATGAAGTGAGGAACAGAGCGTGAACTTCAGGTCATTGAGTGCAAATGTTTGTACTGCAAGATAAAAAGTCAGAGTACAATCAAAGAGTCTCTAAAAATACTGATGATAAAGTCTGAAAATACTAAACGGGAACTCCAGCCAAAACTTTTGTCTGTTTGGGATAGACTGAACCTATTTTAAGTGTAGCACTACCCCAGAAGGAACTGCTGGTTTGTTTTGGGCGGCATGTTACCTCTATTTTTTTCACCTTCTAAGGTATATGAGGAGAGTTGAGAAAACTTCAATGTCCACACGTTGCGTTTCTTTTTCTTTGCTTTATTTACCTAACGTGGTAAAAGAATAAAGGTAGTATTTGAAAAGGTGGAAGGGTAATAGGTAGTAGGTTCAGGCGTATAACTTTGTTCGGAAACACTCCTGCTTCCAGCAATGTACCGTATTTATCACGGTATAACGCGCTCCCGCGTATACCACGCACCCCTAAAGTGACCCCCAATCCTGTGGAAATAAAGTTATTTTTGTACTTACAGTTTTGGTGTCTTGCGCGGCGTCCATCGGCGGCCTCGGCGGGTCCGGTGTCCTCCTGCGGCAGGTCCGGTGTCCTTCTGCGGCGGGTCCGGTGTCCTTCTGCGGCGGGTGCGCTGTCCTCTGTTCGGCGGGTGCGGTGTCCTCTTCGGCGGGTGCGGTGTCCTCTTTGGCGGGTGCGGCATCCTCCCCGCTCGTTTCCCGCGCCGAGTTTTGAATACTCCGCCAGCATATAGCCAGCACAGTACACTCGGGCAGGCTCGGCAACTGTCGCGCTCACGTCCTGTACGTCCAGGACATGACCGCAGAAGAAGCCGAGACTGGCCGAATATACCCGAGTGTACTGCGCTCGGTATATGTCGGCGAAGTATTCAAAACTCGGCGCGGGTATCGGCGTATATCGCGCACCCACGATTTTGCCCTGATTTTCAGGGCAAAAAAGTGTGCGATATACGCCGATAAATACGGTAACTTTCGTCATCACTCCAGCCAGAGTGGGTATTGTGCACCTGGATAGGCCTCTCTCACCAGCCTAGCAGCCAGGATGTCACACGGAAACTTCAGCAAAGTCTCTGCCACAGACCTTCCCAAAGGTGGAGATATATTCGGTCCAGAATCCTCTCAGCCTAGGATTAAGCACCCGGATCTCTCTTGAATAAACTATTGCAAACTCAGAAGTGACAGGCGACCATCACTAGTAATAGTGCATCCTTCAATGAAGTTCAAGGCCTCTCCTGAGCATACCAGCCTTCTGATCGGTGCTCTCCAAGACAGGTTCTTCATCAAGTTGATTCCTCCCTCTAGGACGGACAGCACAGGACCACTCTGCATTCGTAGACCCAGCCTAACTACCGGGCCTACTTGGTAGATCACTCAACATGGTCCCGGAGCCAGGAACACTTGAACACTCACCCCCGGCCATGAGGGCCACACACAGGCGGTGGTGGGACGACTGACCAGGAACGGAGCAGGACGACCCATAACTAATGACGTCTGTCCCTAAAGTACTCTGCCCCAGCATGCATAGCGAGTCGATCAACCCCCACTGATTGGCTGCCGAGGAAAAACACCCAATACGCCCTGACCCGACTGCTGCCACCCTTGGCCTGGGGTGGTACCAACACCCCAGACAACAATAATGGTCACTCACCATACAGCCACGGCTGAAACAGAGGCCCAAATTTGGCAAAACAATACAGTCAGAGGTAGTTAAATTTCTGACTACCCTAAAATTTTAAGGCAGCGGCAGCTAAAAAAAGTAGCAGGCCGCTACATAAGAAAAATATAAAGAGATTGAAATGGGACTTTTCAGGTGCATAAACGACACAAAAAATATCAAAAATAAATGTTATTTATACATAATTAAATAAATAGAATATAAAACCCATCATGCAGTACAATGTGGTTTCAGGTATGCATACAGACAAATTTCTCTACATGTTTCGCCATTCGATTTGGCTTTCTCAGGAGTTTTTTTTGTCAAGCACTACTGTAGATATAGATGGAAGCGCCTAAAAATACAATTTAAAGGCCGCATCAGGAGGAATACCTCAAAGATAGTCATATGGTGTAACATAGAGGGGAGGATACTTTTAACAAGCGCAAATACAGAGAATGCACATTCGGGAGATGTTGGCAATGGGCAGAGGACCGTCTGGCCCCAGATACTTCAAATTCATGGGCAGTAACTAAAGACAAAAATTCCTCAAAATTTCCATATAATGTGTCCACTGATGAGTGCAGGTGGAATATTAATGGGTCCAAATTAGGGGGACATCCAGAGCCGTAAAGACAGCAATCATCTGTCATGTAATCTTTCTACTTGTTTGGTGAGAAAAACCTCTCCTCAAAACGCCGGCCGTCTAGGGCGTATCTAGGGTATAGCAGCCATGGCAAGTGCCATGGGCGCCATATGAAGGGGGCGCTGTTGAGTGGCTGGGCAGCAAGGCACTTACCAGGGTCTGAGGGTCTCTTCTTCCCTCCTCCCGAGCATAGGCAGGATCTCCTATTCAGCACCTTTGCTAATGGACAATGGCAGCGCTATCCCTTCTGCATTGAGCCACAGCCCTCCCCTGTTCTCCCATTCCATCTGGTCGGATTGGCAACGTACAAAGAAGAAGGAGGAACATAAGATTCTCCCTCTCCTTTGTGAAAACTGAGACCTTAAGTGATGAAGATTTGATGAAGTGATTAAGTGATGGAGATTTAATCACTTCCAGTATTGGTTCTGCATTTACCTGGCCTTGGAGGGCAGAGGAGGGATCAGGGGTCTAATAAACCCCAGATTTCTCCATAGAGGATATGTCACTACCCAAGGTGTCACAAGGGATGATAAATATCACTAGTTTTGTTAGCTGTTATTTTTTTTTTGTTAAGGTTATCTGAAAGATGGGTTTCAAATGTTTCGACAGGGGCGCAGTTTCAGTGCTTGCCATAGGCGATATTTTCACTAGATACGCCTCTGCCAGCCGTATGTTTTCTATGGAAATTTTGAGGCATTTTTGTCTTTAGTTACTGTTAAATTTTATTTTTAGGCATTTCCATCTATATCTACAGTAGTGCTTGACAAGAAACTCCAGAGGAAGCCAAATCGAATGGCGAAACATGTAAAGAAATGTTTCTGTATGCATATCTGAAACCGCATTGTACTGCATGATGGATTTTATATTCTATCTATCTATTCAATTATGTATGAATATATATTTTTTATATTTTTTTGTGTCGTTTATGCACCTGAAAAGTCCAATTTCTCTTTATATTAAGGGATGTGGTGCCTATGATGTACGGGTGACAGGTAATATTGAAAATTCTCCTTTTATACCTATTATAAATGTTTTGCTATAATAAATATCCCCCAAAAATATATATACATTTTTTTTCCCTCAGTTTAGGCCAATACATATTCTTCTACATATTTTTGGTAAACAAAAATTGCAATAAGCGTAAATTGATTGGTTTGTGCAAAAGTTATAGGCCCAGATTCAGAGAGCGATTACGCCTGTCTAACTGGTGTTAGACAGGAGTAATTTCAAATTTTGCGCGCCGTATCACTAGTTTGAATCCTCAAACCATGATACGGCGGCTTCGGGCTTCGATCCGAGAGGCTTACGTCTTCGTAAGCCTTCGGATCTACGTTGCGATATTTTTGCGGCCGCTGGGTGGAGTCCGCGACGTTTTCACCCTCGGGGTATGCAAATGAGTTTTTACGGCGATCCACGAAGGTACGAGTGTCCTTCGCAATCGCCTACGTCATTTTTTGGCTACGTAATGTTAGAGCAGCTTTTTGCTGGTCTAACAGTGCGTAACCCATGTTAAGTATGGCCGTCGTTCCCGCGTCAAATTTAATTCCTTTTTTTTTTTTAACGTTACTCGTTCGGGAATAGGAATGTACGTAAACGACGCTACTACGACGTAACGACGTGATTTCGCGCAATGCACGGCGGGAAATTTAGGAACGGAGCATGCGCAGTTCGATCGCCGCGGGAACGCGCCTATTTTAAATGCTTCACGCCCCCTACTCGCGTAGATGGATTGCGCCGGAAGAAATACAATACGCCGCCGTCGTTTACTGGACAAAATCTACCTGGATTCCACGTAGAGCCAGGTAAAATACGGCGGCGTAGTGTATTTCGGAAACGCTACGATAATCTAATTCTCTGTGAATCTGGCCCATAGCGTCTACAAAATAGGGGATAGTTTTATGGCATTAATTCTTTTTTTTTTTTTTTTTACTAATGACGGCGATTTGCAATTTTTATCATGACTGTGACATTATGGCGGACACATCAGACACTTTTGACACTATTTTGGAACCATTGTCATTTATACAGTGATCTGCGCTATTAAAATGCACTGATTACTGTGTTAATGACACTGGGAGGGAAGGAGTTAACCACTTGGGGGCGAGGAAGAGGTTAAGTGTGTCCTAGCGAGTGATTCTAACTGTGTGGGGGCTGGGCGACCAGTAACATGACACTGATCACTGCTCCCCGTCACAGGGATCAGTAGATCACTGTCCTGTCCCAAGGCACTGAAGGCAGAACAGGAAAATGCCTTGTTTACACAGGCATCCCCCCGTTCTGCAGTTCCGTGACACGATCGTGGGACACCAGCGGACATCGAGTCCGCGGGTCCCACGGGAACTATCATGGAGCGATTTTCAAAGCGACGTAGCTGTAGAGCCACAGGAGCCATTCTGCCGACGTATATCTACTGACAGCGGTCG
The DNA here is from genome assembly GCA_029574335.1 of Rana kukunoris. Classification (NCBI taxonomy): domain Eukaryota; kingdom Metazoa; phylum Chordata; class Amphibia; order Anura; family Ranidae; genus Rana; species Rana kukunoris. The sequence continues at coordinate 700,687,575 of CM056049.1, forward strand.
GCAAGTGGTTAAAGCTGAAGTTTAGTTATGGCTATTCTTACATTTGTGTGTTTAAAAATACCAAACATGTATAATTAACCCTGTGCTGGAAAGAAAATATAATTTCCTCAAAACTTTTTTAGTTCAAGCTTCCCATCTCACCGCCAAATAATATAAGAAAATTCATGCCCATCAACCAACAAAAAAAAAACAGATCATCAGATTTGACCATGCAGTATGACGAGAGAATATAGCGTCTCACCTGGGCCCCGATCGTGTAATTTCCTGGTTGGCATCTGATGTCACTTCTGGTTGCTGTACAGCCACAGCTAATGCGTTTCGTCCTTACAATTTTGTCAAAAGGTCAGGCAGCAAGGCATGGAAACCAGGAATTTAAGGGAACCTGTCAGATCAACATAACCTCTTCACTACAAGCAACAATAATATCACCATAGATTGCACTATACAAAATACGGCTCGAGGAGCCCAGTCCGTCCAGGGACATGCCCCACCAAAAAATTCCTTACATTGAGATCAAGATTGACATCTCACATTGGACAAGATACAGGCAGAAGTTAGAAGCTGATTGGCTTCCATACAGTCACAGCAGTGTAACCCAGGTCTTATAACGGGCCAAGCAATGGGAGTAAAGGGCAATGGGGCGGATGAAAAGATCTACAGGACCGATAGATAGAGCCCCAGAAGGGGGGCCCTTCATGATTTCTTTTCACCAGGACCCTGAAAGTTCTAGTTACACCTCTGACCATAGCATATGTAGATGATTTTTCATGGTTTTACTGGTAAACTGCCATACAATGGTTTCTTTGGGGCAAGATTGTGTGGTAAGGGCCCCAAGATCAATGGAAAGAGCCCCAGCGGTCAGGGAAGCCCTTCATGGTTTCCTCCACTGGGACCCTGAAGGTTCTAATTACGCCTCTGTCCTTAAAATATGTAGACTATTTTTCATGTTTTTACTCATAAACTGTTATACGGGGGGCTTCTTTGGGGCAAGATCGTGGGGTAAGGGTCCCGAGACTGATGGAGAGGGCCCCAGGACCGCTTAATAGAGTCCTGGCTGTCAGGGAGGCCCTTCCTGGTTTCTTTCACTGGGGCCCTGAAGGTTCTAGCTACACTTCTGACCATAGCATATGTAGATTTTTTTTCATGTTTTTACTTGTGAACTTCCATTCGAGGGGGTTCTTTGGGGCAAGATTGTGGGGGAAGGTCTCTGGGACCAATGGAAAGGCCCCCAAGACCGATGGGTAGATACCCTGTGGTCAAGGGGGCCCTTCATGGTTTCCTTCACTAAGCCCTGAAGGTTCTAGTAACACCTCTGACCATAGCATATATGGACAATTTTTTCATGTTATTACTCGTGGACTGCCATTCGAGGGGGTTATTTGGGGCAAGATTGTGAGTGAAGGCCCTGAGACTGATGGAAAGGCCCCTGAGACTGATGGGTAGAGATCCTGCGGTCAAGGGGGCCCTTCATGGTTTCCTCCACCGGGCCCTGAAAGTTCTAGTTACACTTTTGACCATAGCATATATGGACAATTTGTTCCTGTTTTTACTCGTGGACTGCCATACAGGGGCTTTTTTGGGGCAAGATTGCATGCTTTTAACCAGACTTTTATTATGAGATTACGTGAAAAAAATCAGTTTTGGGCTTGTGTACCTTTTCAATCTTCAGGCGTTTAGATTGAATGCTCAGATGTGAAGAGGGGCAATGGTAAACCAGTCAATATCAGATGTTAAATGATTTGGAGCTTGGAGACCCAGAAGGCCCAGGTGTAGATTGTGGGGGAAGGCCCCTGAGACCGATTGGTATATACCCTGCGGTCAAGGGGGCTCTTCATGGTTTCCTCCACCGGGCCCTGAAGGTTCTGGTTACACCTCTGATGGGGGGAATGAAGGCAAAGGCTCTGAACTAGGATTACATGGGACATTCCATGACAATACAGATCACAAATTTACCACTTTATAGTGGGTAAAATCTATACATTATTAACTTACAAATCTACTAATTCATATGACCAGATAAAAGGTGACAAAATGAAAAAATTGATTTGCTGTAATTCAAGTAAGTTGCTTGTCATAATATGTGTCATCAAAGCGATTTTTCTTTGGTGAGCCATCTAATAACATTGCATATCATTCTTTTTCTCCTAGGTGGAGGAAGCTCTTGAAGCTGTGAAATGTGCCACCAATGAACAAGATTTGGCTCACCGCTTCAAAGAGTTTGGCAAAGAAATGGTCAAACTCAACTATGTGGCTGCAAGGAGGCAACAGGTAAACTGTCAAATATCTGTAACACTGCTAGGTTTGAAGAGAACCAGTCATGATTTGGATTATGGAAGGATATTATACTCATCATGGGTCATAGTCAGAGGTGTATTTACGTTTTGTGCTGTCCTAGGCCTGACTAAACTTGCGCACCCTCTAATTTAAATATGACCCACCCCTTCCTGTCAAAGCCACATCCCTGTCATATTCATGGGAAAAGGACAGAGGGACGCCCTGGGAGAAGGACAGAGGGACGCCCTGGGAGAAGGACAGAGGGACGCCCTGGGAGAAGGACAGAGGGACGCCCTGGGAGAAGAACAGAGGGACGCCCTGGGAGAAGAACAGAGGGACGCCCTGGGAGAAGGACAGAGGGACGCCCTGGGAGAAGGACAGAGGGACGCCCTGGGAGAAGGACAGAGGGACGCCCTGGGAGAAGGACAGAGGGACGCCCTGGGAGAAGAACAGAGGGACGCCCTGGGAGAAGAACAGAGGGACGCCCTGGGAGAAGAACAGAGGAACGCCCTGGGAGAAGGACAGAGGGACGCCCTGGGAGAAGGACAGAGGGAAGCCCTGGGAGAAGGACAGAGGGAAGCCCTGGGAAGAGGAGAGAGGGATGCCGTGGGAAGAGGACAGAGGGACGCCCCCCACAAAGTGCCGCCCTAGGCCTGGGCCTTGTTGACCTAGGCCAGAATACATCCCTGGTCATAGTGGAGCAGTATAGCATATATAATGCACATCACAGTGTTCAGAGTGGATCAGTATGAAGTAAATAATGTACAGTGCCTTGAAAAAGTATTCATACCGCCTAAAATTATTCACATTGTATCATGTTACAACCAAAATGTAAATGTATTTTATTGGCATTTTATGTGATCGACCAACACAAAGTGGCACATAGATGTGAAGTGGAAGGAAAATGATAAATGGTTTTCAACATTTTTTACAACTAAATATGTGAAAAGTGTGGGGGGCATTTGTATTCAGCCCCCCTAAGGTAATACCCCTTTCAAGTAGAACCCCCTGCAAAATATCTCAAGCTCTGTCAGATTGGATGGAGAGTGTCTGTGAACAGCAAGTTTCAAGTCTGGCCACAGATTCTCAATTGGATTTAGGTCTGGACTTTGACTGGGCCATTCTAACACATGAATATGCTTTGATCTAAACCATTCCACTGTAGCTCTGGATGTATGTTTAGGTTTGTTGTACTTATAAAAGGTGAACCTCCACCCCAGTCTCAAGTCTTTTGCAGACTCCAACAGATTTTCTTCTAAGATTGTCCAGTATTTGGCTCCATACATCTTTCTGTCAACTCTGACCAGCTTCCCTGTCCCTGCTGAAGAAAAACATCCCCACAACATGATGCTGCCACAACCATGTTTCACGGTGGGGATGGTGTGATCAGGGTGATGTGCAGTGTTAGTTTTCTGCCACACATAGCGTTTTGCTTTTAGGCCAATTTTTTTTTAATTTGGTCTTATCTGACCAGAGCACCTTCGTCCACATGTTTGCTGTGTCCCCCACATGGCTTCTCACAAACTGCAAACAGGAGTTCTCATTTCTTTCTTTCAACAATGGCTTTCTTCTTGCCACTCTTCCATAAAGGCCAGATTTGTGGAGGGTCCGACTGATAGTTGTCCTGTGGACAGATTCTCCCACCTGAGCAGTTGGATCTCTGCAGCTCCTCCAGAGTTACCATGGGCCTCTTGGCTGCTTCTCTGATGAATGCTCTCCTTTCCCGGCCTGTCAGTTTAGGTGGACGGCCATGTCTTGGTAGGTTTGCAGTTGTGCCATACTATTTCCATTTTCAGATGATGGATTGAACAGAGCTCCGTGAGATGTTCAAAGGTTGGGATGTTTTTTATAACCTAACCCTGCTTTATACTTCTCCACGACTTTACCCCTGACCTGCCTGATGGTTACTTGGCCTTCATGATGATGTTTGTTCACTAAGGTTCCCTAACAAACCTCTGAGGGCTTCACAGAACAGTTGTATTTATACTGAGATAAAATTACACATAGGTGGACTTTATTTACAAATTATTGACTTCTGAAGGCAATTGGTTCCACTAGATTTTAGTTAGGGGTATCAGAGTAAAGAGGGGCTGAATACAAGTGCACAACACACTTTTCACATATTTATTTGTAAAAAGTTTTGAAAACCATTTATCATTTTCCTTCCACTTCACAATGATGTGCCACTTTGTGTTGGTCTATCACTCACAATCCAGAGTTGTGTTGCTCTAATACACAAGATGTGTTACTGGCCAGATCACCAGACTACAGAGAGGAAAAATAAAAACAAATCTAATGATTCGAATCTAATGATTGGTAAGAGGCAATATATTGCATCTTTGGTCTTGGATTTATTACAGTTTTAATCTATATAAAATTACAACTCAACTTCACTGGCTCAGCGCTGGTCCTATAGAAGTGGATGTGCAGCTCAGAGCATGCAGGTAGCAGGTGAAGGGTTTCTGGATTCGGTCACCTATGCTGATAACTTGGTACGTAATACAGCACCACACTTTAGAGTGGTATTAAACCCAAAACCCAACATTTAAATGTAATAAATAGCAGATCTAGTTCATTCTTTCATTCTGATGTTTCTTTGCAGTAAAACGTCCTCCTTGATCTTCTGTTGCAGGAACTCAAAGACCCCCATTGTAGGGATGAGATGGCAGCTGCTCGAGGAGCTCTGAAGAAGAACGCCACCATGCTGTACACAGCCTCACAAGCTTTCCTCCGCCACGCGGATGTGGCAGCCACCAGAGCCAACCGGGACTATGTATTCAAACAAGTGCAGGAGGCTATTGCAGGGATCTCCAACGCTGCCCAGGCCACCTCGCCCACTGATGAGAAGCAGGGCCACACAGGCATTGGGGAGCTGGCCGCTGCCCTCAATGAGTTTGATGTGAGTATCTCAGATGTCATGTCGGTATGTTTATATGAATTGCTGTACCAGGAGTCATTTAAAAAAAAAGTACAAAAAGCCCCCTGAGGAGTCAAACTGATCACTTCCCAGGTCCGCGTGAAGGCAACGGTCTCAGTGCACCAACAGTGATAATTTGGTCACCAAAAACGTTTTCTTTACATCATATTTTCATCCAATGACAAAAACTATGATGAAAAAATCAATTCCGTTTTCGTTAAGGAACAAAAATAAAATGAAAATGTGAAGGAGAAATGTTTACCCTCGGGAACTTCTGCTTTCCACGGAGCTCCGCCGGCTTTCTCTGGATGGAGTCCAGCATTTGTAGATACAAGGTTTTCTGCGGAAGTTTAGACCATCAATGGCCGTTATCTGCAGCCTAAAGGGGGATGTTCTATTTTGATGGTGGGGGCTTGGCTGTGTAGTTAAAGAGGCAGTAAACCACCCCCTAAAAAAAGGGGGGGGAACCTGCAAAATAAAGGCATAATGAGCTAGTATGCATAGCATACTAGCTCATTATGTGGCACTTACCTGAAATCATTTAGTTTTATGGCATTTTAATAATATTTTTTTTTTTACTAGTAATGGCGGCGATCAGCAATTTTTTTTTTCGTGACTGTGACATTATGGTGGACACATCAGACACTTTTGACACATTTTTGGGACCATTGTCATTTTCCCAGCGAAAAGTGCCATAAAAATGCACGGATTACTGTGAAAATTACAATGGCAGTAAAAGGGTTAACCACTAGGGGATGCTAAGGGGTTAAGTGTGCCCTGTGATTCTTACTGTTGGGAGTCGTGGCTGGGATTGTGATGTCACTAAACGTTGTTCCCTATAACAGGGAACAGACGATCAGTGTCACTGCCACACAGAAGAACGGGGAAGGCGTGTTTACACTCACCTCTCCCCGTTCTTCAGCTCCTGTGACCGATCGCGGGACACCAGCGGTAATCGGATACGTGGGTCCCGCGGGCGCATTTACGGAGCTTCGGACCGCGGCACGCTCGCGACCCACGGCTGTATATATACGTCTATGTGCCCAGCCTGCCATTCTGCCAACGTATATCTGCGCTAGGCGGTCCTTAAGTGGTTAAAGAGGGGGTCCAGCACCATTTATTAATATTTTTTTTTAACGTCAGCAGCTACAAATACTGCAGCTGCTGACTTATTAATATCAACTAATATCTATTAATATCAACTCCCGGGCACTTACCTGTCTTCTGATCAACTCCCGGGTGCTGATGCCGCCATTCCTGATAAGGAAACCCGGCAGTGAAGCCGAAAGGCGCTTTCTAACTGGCCCAGAGGCGGAGGAAGGAAGAGGGGGGCCGAACTTGCAGGACATTGGACCATGAAAGTGGGAGGGGGACCTGTCATAAACGGGTTTCCCCTCCCCCTGAAAGGTGCCAAATGTGTCACCGAAGAGGGGAAAGCATACAAGCGGAAGTTTCACTTTTGGGAGGAACTACGCTTTAAGACCATAAACAACAACATATTATTCGATTTTTCACTCCAGGAGTATATATGGAGTTTGGAAATCGTAGAGAAATGCTTAAATAATGTATTACAATGTAACTTAACCATTCGATTTTAGTCAACTAAAATGTCCCGAAGAGTTAGTCGACTAAATACGACTAAAACAATTGCAGAAGACTAAAATGGCATTTTAGTCAAAAGACTACAACTAAATCATAATTTGCTGCCCAAATTAACACCGTACTCCAAGACCTGTCATGGCACCACTACATTAAAATATATATATACAGTATATATTAAAAAAAAATACTCCTGCCCTCTAGTGTCCTTCAGTGCCTATCAGTGCCTCCCTATCAGTGCCGCCTCATTAGTGCCACCTATCAGTGCCAGTCAGTGCCGCATAGCGGTGCCTTCTCATCACTGTCCATCAGGGCAGACTCAGCATTACCGCCTACCAGTATCAATCAGTGCTGTCTCATCAGTGCCACTTGTCAGTGTCCATTGGTGCCTCTTCATCAGTGCCTCATCAGTGCTGTCTCATCAGTGCCACATATCAGTGCCCATCAGTGAAGGAGAAACAATTACCGTATTTATCTGGGTATTGCGCGCTCCGGCGTATAGCACGCACCCCTAAAGTGGACCCTGTTCCTGTGGAAAAAAAGATTTTTGTACTTACAGTTTTGGTGTCTTGCGCGGCGTCCATCGGCGGCCTCGTCGGGTCCGGCGTCCGTCTGCGGCTTAGGGTGTCCTCTTCGTCGGGTCCGGCGTCAGTCTGCGGCTTCGGGTGTCCTCTTCGTCGGGTCCGGCTACTTCTGCGGCTTCCTGCGCCGAGTTTGAATACTGCGCCGACATATACCGAGCACAGTACACTCGTTTATAGTCGGGCAGGCTCGGCTACTCTCGCGCTCACGTTCTGTACGTCCAGGACGTGAGCACGAGAGGAGTTGAGCCTGCCCAACTATAGCGGGTAAGCGGGTATCGGCGTATATCGCGCACCCACGATTTTGCCCTGATTTTCAGGGCAAAAAAGTGTGCGGTATACGCTGATAAATACGGTACTTATTTACCAAATTTTATAACAGAAACTACATATTTTTTTTTTACTTTTTTTTTTTTTTTTTTTATTTGTTTAGCAAAGAAAAAAAAATCTGTGTAGTTTAAATACCACCAAAATAAATCTCTACCTGTCTCAAAAAAATGATAAACATGTCATATGTGTACAGTTTTTCATGACCGCACAATTGTCATTCAAAGTGCAACCACGCTGAAAGCTAAAAAATTGGGGGTGAAAGTGCCCAGTAGTGAAGTCATTAAAAATTACCTTTCATTTCTAATCTCCAGCACTGTAATTTGTTTTGTAAAATGCAATATGGCTACCTGGAGGTGTTCAGTGTACAGAACGGCCCCCAGAAATGAATTTTTCCTGCTTGTCTGATTGGTTCACTGATTTTCCCCAGAAGGAGCAATAACTCTTGCAGATATGTGGACAACCCCCAGGCTGCTGCCTCTGCAGTTAAAGGGGAAGTGGCTTGCGGGGGTGGTAATAAAAATGTGGCTCGACCACGCAGCCAGGAGACTTGGCAAGAGTGTAGAGTTATGTGTGGCATCTATGCAGCGTAGAGATCAGAAGGAGAACTGCCAGTGTTCTGTTCATGTAGAAGAGGCGAGGGATGACCTCATTTAGCCGTTATCCTCATTTAAGGTTTAAGTGGTCTTCAGAGGTTCTGCATAACACATGTGCAGCGTACGTCACTGGAGGTACATTAAGATTCTTATCAGCCTTTAATTTCTAGATTCATAAATTTGCTCCAGTAAACACTATTCCCCAGATTCATTAAGTTTTTGCAAAGCATTAAGGGATAAGTGTTCATCTGTGTGCGTTTAATTCTTTTTTATATTAATCTTCAATAATCCAGAGAATACAGTATAGTGCTACCCAATGATGAAGATAGAAGGTACACCTGGCCTCCTTCTACATCGGGGTGTTGTCCCTTGTACCAGTGGCGGCTAGTGCTCAATACAAACTGAACAAAAAAAAAAAACATCAATTGCAGCCACTGTGCCCATCAATTGCAGCCACTGTGCCCATCAATTGCAGCCACTGTGCCCATCAATTGCAGCCACTGTGCCGATCAAACGCAGCCACTGTGCCTATCAATTTCCGCTACTGTGCCTATCAATTGCCGCTACTGTGCCCATCAATTGCTGCTACTGTGCCCATTAATTGCCGCTACTGTGCCCATTAATTGCCGCTACTGTGTCCATCAATTCCTGACACTATGTCTATCAATTGCTGACACTTTGTCCATCAATTGCCGCCAGTGTGCCCATAAATTGTGCTACTGTGCTCATCAATTGCTCCCAGTGTGCCCATCAATTGCCGCTACTGTGCCCATCAATTGCCGCTACTGTGTCCATCAATTGCTGACACTATGTCCATCAATTGCTGACACTTTGTCCATCAATTGCTGACACTTTGTCCATCAATTGCCGCCAGTGTGCCCATAAATTGTGCTACTGTGCTCATCAATTGCTCCCAGTGAGCCCATCAATTGCCGCTACGTGCCCCATCAAATGCTGCCAGTGTGCATCGCCCGGCACTAACCTGTCCCGGTGGGGCAGGGTGTCACGGCGGCGATGTCCTCCACACTCCTCGATGTGTTCTCTCGTCCTCTCTTCCCTTCCTCTGCTATGATTGGACGCCTGATAGGCGTCCAATCACAGCGCCTGTCGTTTCAGCCAATCAGGTCACATATAACAGACCCAAGCAGCTGATTGGTTGAGAGGCAGTTCAGTGTTAGGAAAACGAATGTTTATTCGCTTTCCGAACACAGCGCTGAGTGAACTGCAAGAGCCCAGCATGGCGCCCGCTGTTCACTTTTTTGGACATCTATTAGAGCCTATGCCTATGGCTCTGATCAGGTGCTTCCAAAAAATACCCCACCGCTGTAATTCAGGGCTGTTTGACAAATGACACATATCGGGTACATTTTGACATTAAGCAATGTGACGCAACCATATGGACAGCTCTGGGCGCTACAATGCGCACCGTTTTTAATTGGTAAAACGGCTGTTTTTGAAGGTAATGTAAACTTAGCGCTAGTCACTCACCAAAGACAATTATTCAGATTTGGACTCAGTATGGCAATTTTTACCTATCATAGTATCATTGGTCCAGCTTGGATCAATGTAAGTACTGTATGTATGTGACATACCTGTGGGATCCCTGTGGAAGCTGATTATCCCTGTAGTAGGCACCAATGATCTTCACTTGCTTCCAGGTCTTGTGCTGAGCTGCTGCATCGTGAGTACAGGAGGTCACACACTTGACATAGGCGCCATTGAGGTTGCGTACACACGATCGGTCCAACCCGACGGACCGTTTTCATCGGGTCACCGCTCAAGTGGCCTGATTGTCTGATGTGCGTACACACCATCAGTTCAAAAACTGATGGTGTCAGAACGTGGTGACGTAAAACACAACAACGTGCTGAAAAAACGAAGTTCAATGCTTCCAAGCATGCGTCGACTTGATTCTGAGCATGCGCAGGTTTTTGAACCGATGCTTTTGCGTACTAACCATCGGTTTGGACCGATGGTCAGGCGTCCATCAGTCTGATTTTAAAGCAAGTTTTAAAACTTTTGGTCCGAAGGACGACGGACCGATGGGCCGTACACACGGTCGGTTTTAGCGATGAAACTGAACTTCAGTCCATTTTCATCGGTTTGGACCGATCGTGTGTACGCGGCCTCAGAGAACAGCTCTTTTCCGTTCTCTCTCTCTCTCTCTCTCTCTCTTCTCACAGGAGATTCAGCAGCAATCCCACTGCTGCCAATCAAAGGCTGTAAGAAGGGAGCAGGGGCAGAGTCAAGCCACTCTGTGCGTGTCTATGGATGTACACAGCGCAGGGTGACCAAATTACCAAACTACCATTCAGGGACACCCTCCCTTCCCAAAAATCAGCTTGTGCTGTAACGGATCACAGCAGAGTGATTGGACACAAGAGGCGGGATTTATGATTTATGATTTCTCCAATCACAAGCAGGGGGCGGAGATTTTTCTCCTCCAGGCATTCCTGGCCAGGATAAGTACTGTCAGTGAGTAAAGACGTGATGTGGCGCCCTTTTTTGTGGGCATCAGATTGGCCAGGGGGAGTGACTGTGTCAGTTCCATTCCAAGACATGGTGCCTGGGACAGAACTGCAAAATGCAGGACTGTCCCGGGCAATCCGGGACACGTGGTCACCCTAACACAGAAAAGGTGCTTAATCAAGTCTGTATGAGTGCCCCCCATAGAGAGCCGTTTGCTATGGAGGTAATCGGAGAAGAGGAGGAGTCAAGAACACTGGTGGGGGATCCTAAAACAGGAGGATTGGGGCTGCTCTGTGCAAAACCAGTACACGGAGCAGGTAAGTATATAACATGTTTGTTATTAACTGCTTGCCGACCGCCTGCCGTCATATTACTGCGGGACGATGGCACTCCTGAGCCCGTAGCTATACGTCCGCTTTAAAGCGGCCGCTAGGGGGCGCGCACGTCCCCGCTCTCCCCCGAGTCCTGCAGACTTGGCCGGCGGGTACGATCGCCGCCAGGCACCCGCGATTGCTCGTTACAGAGCGGGGAACGGGAGGTATGTGTGTAAACACATAGCTCTCGTTCCTGTCAGCAGGGGAAACGCTGATTTTCTGCTCATACAATGTATGAACAGAAGATCAGTGATTTCCCCTAGTGAGGCCACCCCCCCATACAGTTAGAACACACCCAGGAACACACTTAACCCCTTCCCTGCCCCCTAGTGTTAACCCCTTCACTGCCAATGGCATTTTTATAGTAATACAATGCATTTTTATAGCACTGATCGCTATAAAAATGCCAATGGCCCCAAAAATTTGTAAAAAAGTGTCCGAAGTGTCCGCCATAATGTCGCAGTACTGAAATAGCTGATCGCCGCCATTACTAGTAAAAAAAAAAATATTAATAAAAATGCCATAAAACGACCCCCTATTTTGTAAACGCTATAACTTTTGCGCAAACCAATCAATAAACGCTTATTGCGATTTATTATATCAAAAAGTAAAAAATATTGCATTTTTTTCAAAATTGTCGCTCTATTTTTGTTTATAGCGCAAAAAATAAAAACCGCAGAGATGATCAAATACCACCAAAAGAAAGCTCTATTTGTGGGGAAAAAAAGGACGCCAATTTTGTTTGGGAGCCACGTCGCACGACCGCGCAATTGTCAGTTAAAGCGACGCAGTGCCGAATCACAAAAAGTGCTCTGGTCATTGGACAGCAATATGGTCCGGGGCTAAAGTGGTTAAAAAATAAAAAGGTTTTACAGTCACTATAAGTCATACAATGAGTCATAGAAAAATCAGCTTGAAAATTTGTACCCGTGTCTGTTTCAATACTATAACTGATTGCCATATTGAACATTTCTAACCCCACTAAGCATTTTCATGCAATAGCAGTAGGAACTACCAAGCTCTGAGCAATGTAATACTGAGACATGATATGGTGTTATCTTTTGTCTAATGGTGCCACCTTGTGTACAACCGGAGTATTACAACACTGTGTTCTCCGCTCACCAAAACTTCAATAAGTGTTAATAAGTGTTTTATTAGAATTTCTGTAGACAAATATTTTTGTTTACACCAAAATCAGTATGTGTTTCCCTTTCTTTCTTTCTTTCTATCTATCTATCTATCTATCTATCTATCTATCTATCTATCTATCTATCTATCTATCTATCTATCTATCTATCTATCTATCTATCTATCTATCTATCTATCTATTTATCTATCTATCTATCTATCTATCTACACACACAGTGGGGGTTATTTACGAAAGGCAAATCCACTTTGCACTACAAGTGCAAACTACAAGTGCTAAGTGCACTTAAAAATTGCTCTGAAAGTGCACTTGGAAGTGCAGTCGCTGTAAATCTGAGGGGTAGATATGAAATGAGAGGAATTTCTGCTGATTTTATTATCCAATCATGTGCAAGCTAAAATGCTTTTTTTTTTTTTTTTTTCTTGCATGTCCCCTTCAGATCTACAGCAACTGCACTTCCAAGTGCACTTTGCACAAATAGTTTGCACTTGTAGTGCAAAGTGGATTTGCCTTTTGTACACCCCTCACATTTTTGTAAATATTTTATTCTACCTTTTCATGTGACAACACTGAAGAAATGACACTTTGCTACAATGTTGTGTAGTGAGTGTACAGCTTGTATAACAGTGTAAATGTGCTGTCCCCTCAAAATAACTCAACACACAGCCATTAATGTCTAAACTGTTGGCAACAAAAGTGAGTACACCCCTAAGTGAAAATGTCTAAATAGCCAATTAGCCATTTTCCCTCCCCAGTGTCAAGGTCTCAGGTGTGAATGGGGAGCAGGTGTGTTCAATTCGATGTTATCACTCTCAATCTCTCATACTGGTTACTGGAAGTTAAACATGACATGGCCCTTCATGGCAAAGAACTCTCTGAGGATCTGAAAAAAAAGAATTGTTGCTCTACATAAAGATGGCCTAGGCTATAAGAAGATTGCCAAGACCCTGAAACTGAGCTGCAGCACGATGGCCAAGGCCATACAGCGGTTTAACAGGACAGGTTTTACTCAGAACAGTCCTCGCCATGGTCGACCAAAGAAATTGAGTGCACGTGCTCAGCGTCATATCCAGAGGTTGTATTTAGGAAATAGACGTATGAGTGCTGCCAGCATTGCTGCAGAGGTTGAAGAGTTGGGGGGTCAGCCTGTCAGTGCTCAGACCCTACGCCTCACACTGCATCAAATTGGTCTGCATGGCTGTTGTCCCAGGAGGAATACTCTTCTAAAGATGATGCACAAGAAAGCCTGCAAACAGTTTGCTGAAGACAAGAAGACTAAGGACCGGGATTACTAGAACCATGTCCTGTGGTCTGATGAGACCAAGATAAACGTATTTGGTTCAGATGGTGTCAAGCGTGTGTGACAGCAACCAGGTGAGGAGTACAGTGATAAGTGTGTCTTGCCTACAGTCAAGCATGGTGGTGGGAATGTCATGGTCTGGGGCTGCATGAGTGCTGCCGGCACTGGGGAGCAACAGATCATTGAGGGAACCATGAATGCCAACATGTACTGTGACATACTGAAGCAGATAATGAATCCCCTGCCTTCCGAGACTGGACTGCAGGGCAGTATTCCAATATGATAAGGACCCCGAAATGACTACTGCCTTGCTAAAGAAGCTGAGGGTAAAGGTGATGGACTGGCCAAGCATGTCTCCAGACCTGAACCCTATTGAGCATCTGTGGGGCATCCCCAAATGGAAGGTGGAGGAGTGCAAGGTCTCCAACACCCACCAGCTCTGTGATGCCATCATGGAGGAGTGGAAGAGGACTCCAGTGGCAACCTGTGAAGCTCTGGTGAACTTTATGCCCAAGAGAGTTAAAGCAGTGCTGGAAAATAATGGTGGCCACACAAAATATTAACAATTTGGACATTTTTACTTAGGGGTGTACTCACTTTTGTTGCCAGCAGTTTAGACATTAATGACTGTGTGTTGAGTTATTTTGAGGGGAACAGCAAATGTACACCGTTATACAAGCTGTACACTCTCTCTACTTTACATTGTAGCAAAGTGTCATTTCTTCAGTGTTGTCACATGAAAAGATAGAATAAAATATTTACAAAAATGTGAGGGGTGTACTAACTTTTGTGAAATATTGTATATATCCAGGTGAGGAAAAGAGAACTCGTCTGTCTTCAGGGCACATGCAACCAGGCCCTCCCACAGGCCACATATAAGAAAAAAAGTCTGGGATTGCTGCACTCAAATGTATTGAAAAAATATATACAAATATAGTTATAAGGTCGTTCCATCCTGATGAACCAATGTCTTGCATTATAGCTATTATAGTAGAAAAAATAAAAATAAATAAAAGGTAGAGAGAGAGAGAGAGAGAGAGAGAGATAGAGAGAGATAGATAGAGAGATAGATAGAGAGATAGATCGGTAGGTAGATAGGTAGGTAGATAGATTGATAGATGCAGCACCCTGGAACCCTGTTGCTCTTCAAAAATGTACCTGTCAGATATAGTTGCCTTGGCTAATTGATAGGAGATCAATTAATTTCTTCCAAAGTTTGGCCTTGTTGCAATTTTCTCTTCTACCACTAGGTGGCCGGGTACTTGGTGGTACTAGATACGAGAAGGGCAACCCAAGGTAGGATTATGGGCATATGTGGTATCTCAGTCAATGGGCAGGGGTTTTCTTGAATCCCTTGGCCTGCTGGTTGAACCTATATATTTGGGTGGAGTCAGGTGATCTGTGTTCTGTGCCACCCAGACGTCTGTCTGGGTGGATGTGTGTCGTATGCCTGGGCTGCTAGCAGAGAAGTCTCTTTAATTAGGCAAATTAGGCGGTCGCCCCAGGCCTCACGGCCGCCTAACTTACCCAGTGCATTACACCAGTTTTGAGGGACAGGGGACCTTAACGTTGCTGTGCTTAACAGACCTGACTCAGGAGCGGGGCCACCAGTGTCCCTAACAACCAGTGAATATCGGTAAAACCACCCCTTGTGAATGACCCAGAGTGTCCTCAGTAAATGACATTACAAGGGGGCGGGTTTAGCAGGTGACATCAGCAGGATCTGGGGGCCACCCTATTTTTCGATAAGTCCCCTGCCCGCAGAACCCCCCACAACCACCAGCCAGGGTTGTGGGGAAGAGGCTCTTGTTCATAATTCAATGCTTCATCAGAAATATTTATTGCAATATGAAACCTTTCTTCTTGAAAATTCCATTATACCTAAAACCAGATATGTTGCTTTATGAGAAAGAGCTGCTAATTATATTTACCAATAAAGCATGCAAACTTGGAGACATAGGCTGACAGTCCATAGAAAAGGCTGCTGTATTTATGAGCATCTTTTTGTTACAATCCATCGTACAACTGCTTATCTTTCACAGTTTGCACAAAACGTGCCCCCCCCCCCCTCTCTCTCTCTCTCTCTCTCTTTAACATCCTTTCCCTGTTTAGTTCAAGCATTCTATAAAAAAGTGTGTCAGTTCCATCTTCTGGCAGGTTTGTAGTACTACAGTTCGGCTAAACTGCAAGCCTACACTTCTCTTCACTTACAAGAGTATATGCAGTATCTCACAAAAGTGAGTACACCCCTCACATTTTTGTAAATATTTTCTTCTATCTTTTCATGTGACAACACTGAAGAAATTACACTTTGCTACAATGTAAAGTAGTGAGTGCACAGCTTATATAACAGTGTACATTTGCTGTCCCCTCAAAATAACTCAACACACAGCCATTAATGTCTAAACCTCTGCCAACAAATGTAAATACACCCCTAAGTGAAAATGTCCAAATTGGGGCCAATTAGCCATTTTCCCATCCCGGTGTAAAGTAACTCGTTAGTGTTACGAGGTCTCAGGTGTGAATTGGAAGCAGGTGTGTTAAATTTGGTGTTATCGCTCTCACTCTCTCATACTGGCTTCAACATGACACCTCATAGCAAAGAACTCTCTGAGGATGTGAAAAAAAGAATTGTTGCTCTACATAAAGTTGGCATAGGCCAGGGATATGCAATTAGCGGACATCTAGCTGTTGCAGAACTACAAGTACCATGAGGCATAGCAAGACTCTGACATCCACAAGCATGACACCCAGAGGCATGATGGGACTTGTACTTTTGTAACAGCTGGAGGTCCGCTTATTGCATATCCCTGGCCTAGGCTATAAGAAGATTGCCAAGACCCTGAAACGAAGCTGTAGCACGGTGCCCAAGACCAAACAGAGGTTTAACAGGACAGGTTACCCTCAGAACAGGCCTCGCCATGGTCAACCAAAGAAGTTGAGGTCACGTGCTCAGTGAAAAAATGGGGGTACCAGAAGTTGCGCAAAAATGTGAAAAAAGTATTAATAATAATAACTGGATGAAAGCTGCTAAACACCACAAATTGACATAATTTGTAAACGAGCATAAAGAAAAATAAAGTGTAGCGCTACAGTAAATATTGTAACATTTACCTCATACCATAAAGTCATATCGTTTACCATATATATAGCACAACAGTGTATGGCAATCAAATAGTGATCAGTAACACACGTTGAAACACAAAACAGGAGAAATAAACCCCTAAGTGAAATATATATATATATATATATATATATATATATATATATATATATATATATATATATATATGTAAGTCTCACTCAGTGTATCATGAGTGATGAGTGAAAAAATAATTGGATGTGAATGTCCGATTAGTTAGAAGTCCATGTGAGGATAGAATCCAAAATTGGAAGCTGGTGTGTCATCCAAATAGATGCAAATATTCAATCCACAATAACGATATGAGTTATGTGATCTCTTGATTTGGTGTGATATTGTTGTGTCACCCGGGAGTGCCTTCACCAGTGGATGGGGAAAGATTGAACATTCTTTCCGTGTCATGTGGATCCAGGTCAAAATACGGTGGTGGATCTATAGAGCTAAATCACACCAATGGCATCGATGAGTTGTATACACAGGAACCAGAAATCTTCCACACAAGAATCCACCAATTGCGACTGTGAATCCAGATAAGGGTCTACTGGCCGTGGGTGGTGCTCACAAGGGGGCCAAAAAAAAAAAAGAAAGAGGCTCCACATAGTGTAGTATATAAAAGATTGGCAAAATTTAATAAAAATTAAATGCCATACAAATGTTAAAATCAAAATCACACAGTGAGTCGATCATGTAAAAAATGCTCAAACTGCACAAACTGGCTCAAGAGCATAGGCAAACTGGTGAAAATCAAAAAACAAACAATAAAAAATCAAGCGAATAAAATTCCAAATAGGAGCAGAGAAATAAATACAGAGCAGCGTGGTTGGATAGCTGGAGCTAATACCCTACGCGTTTCAACTTAAAAGTCTTCAACTGGTGTGCACGTGCTCAGCGTCATATGCAGAGGTTGTCTTTGGGAAATAGATGTATGAGTGCTGCCAGCATTGCTGCAGAAGTTGAAGGGGTGGGGGGTCAGCCTGTTAGTGCTCAGACCATACACCGCACACTGCATCAAATTGGTCTGCATGGCTGTTGTCCCAGAGAGGAAAGTTTCTTCTAAAGATGATGCACAAGAAAGCCCGCAAAAGGTTTCCTCAAGACAAGCAGAATAAGAACATGGATTACTGGAACCTGGTCTGATGAGACCAAGATAACCTTATTTGGTTCAGATGGTATTAATCGTGTGTGGCAGCAACCAGGTGAGGAGTACAAAGACAAGTGTGTCTTGCCTACAGTCAAGCATGGTGGTGGGAGTGTCATGGTCATACATGCTGCCGGCACTGGGGATCTATAGTTCATTGAGGGAACCATGAATACCAACATATACTGTGACATACTGAAGCAGAGCATGATCCCCTTCCTTCAGAGACTGGGCTGCAGGGCAGTATTCCAACATGGTAACGACCCCAAACTCACCTCCAAGACGACCACTGCCTTTGCTAAAGAAGCTGAGGGTAAAGGTGATGGACTGACCTAGGATGTCTCCAGACCTAAACCCTATTGGTGAGATACTCTGTGTATATATATATATATATATATATATATATATATATATATATATATATATTTAATTTGCTGTCTGTGTCTCATTAGGGACATTTCCCTCCCCTTGCCATGTAGAAGCAACTAGAAGCAAGAGCGGATCTCCGCACATTCCTTTGCAGACAGTCATCACTGTAAGAGGTGTCTGCATTGCAAGATTTAAAAATTGCTAAACGCTAATGCCCTGTACACACGATCAGTTCATCCAATGAAAACGGTCTGATGGATTTTTCCATCAGATATCCGATGAAGCTGAGGTTCATCAGTCGTGCCTACACACCATCAGTTAAAAATCGGATTGTGTCCAACGCGGTGACGTAAAACACAACGATGTGCAGAGAAAAATGAAGTTCAATGCTTCCGAGCATGCGTCGACTTGATTCTGAGCATGCGTGGATTTTTGACCGATGGATTTCCACACACACGATCGTTTTTTTCTATCGTTTTTTTAACCATCAGAACATTTTAAAACAGGTTCTACGTTTTTTCACCGATGGGAAAAAAAACGATGGGGCCCACACACGATGGGTTCGTTCGATGAAAACGCTCTATTGGACCGTATTCATCAGACGAACCGATCGTGTGTATAGGGCATAAGGGATTGTTTGGACTTGTGGCTGAAGGGGCATTAAAAACACATGGTTGTTTGTGCCCCTCAGCTGCCCCCCCCCCCCTTAAGCTGCAACGCCAGTGAACAGAGGCATTCTCATGCCATGTTCATGATGCTGCATGATGTGCGAATGGCAAAAATGATCCAACATGCTCAGCAAGCAGATAACAAAAAAACCTGGGGAATGCCCAGGGAAAAACCAAGCCTACTTACCGACCAGCTTGCAGAACAACCAAATTAACCTGTCTAACAGTATGCTTTAAAAACGGGTTTTGTCCCCACGCATTTGCAAACGCATGCGTGAGCCACAGAGCCGCACCAAGGCACCCTGTAATCTGTGGTCCTAACACTAAACAATAAGTGTTCCCACAATGGAGGCACATGCATTCTGATGGATAGATAGGGGCAGGTGGACTGAAGGGGAGCCACCTCTTCTTAAAGAGCTAGCCAGTGAGGCAGACGGATTAGCTACAGGAGCTACAGCGGCGCACGTCTCCTAGGAGTAGGAGCGTGTGAGTCATAGCTCCAGGCAGGCGTAGGAGGCAGACAAGCAGAGTCCCTCCCAGCCCTGCTAGCCCGGTCTTCTCTCCAGCTCCAGCCTGGAAAATCCTGTACCCCAGTCCGAGCACTCCTCTAGCCCAGCTCCTTGGCTCTCCTGAAGGTAAGAGCCCTCCACTGAAGCTGCTGACGGCCGTCCTTTTCAGGATAAAGCCGCAGCAATCACGGATCCCCCTTGCTCCTTTTGGCTCCTTTCTCGGTGCCCCGCACTCCCACACCTCCATCCTCACTAGGGGCCCCCTCCTGTAACCTCCCCGCGGCAATTCCGACGTTCGGGGGCATTTTTTTGAAAGCACCGCGCCAAGCCGACCTGAATCGCGGGGCCGCGGTTTAGGAAAGACCGCGGCTTCACTTGCGGCCTAACGGCGCGCGGCTCCCCACGCCCTGCAAACTTCACCCAGCCTCTGGGAAACCCCCCCCTCACCCCAGAAGGACAGCCATCTGTCCTTGTTTTCGCCCTCTCAGCCCCTAGATCATTCGGAATACACCCTATCTGTTCAGCCCTCATCCCACAGCCATCCTACCAGACCAGCAACACGTTCCCCCTCTCATCCCCAGCCCCCCCCTTGTCTCGTGAACGAATAGAAGCTTGATCCAGGGGTTAACCGATCGCCTTTTATAGGGGTCAGGAAGGAATTTTTTTCCCTACCGGAGCATATTGGCCTAGCACCGCCAGGGTTTTTTTTGCCTTCCTCTGGACCAAGCCAATTTCCCCCCCCCCCCCCCACGGTGTATTGGCGATTATGGCAGGTCGGCAATATTCGGCCGAAACCATTTGGAGTTTGAGGCAATTCGCCGCAATACTGCCAGCCATCACCAAAAATGCCCTAAGAACTGAGCGACTTTTGAGAATCGATCATCGATCGACTGTCAGACGTTTCAGCCATTTACCCCAGCTCAAGCACATATCATGTGCTCTGATTAACACAAGATCGGCAGTAAAACATCGACTAGAAATCCGCGACTTCATTCAACAAAATGATTTAGACTGTCTCTTTATTACAGAAAGCTGGCTCACAGCCGACTGTAACACCATTCTAGGAGAACTGGTGCCAGAAAATTACCGTATTATAACGGAAAACAGAATAGGGCAAAGAGGAGGCGGCCTGGCGGTGATCCACAAGACTCACCTTACGATCACCAAACCAGTCCGCCAAAACCCTCTTCCATTCATGGAAACCCTTACTCTGCAACTGCAAGCAAATTCAAAGGAGACCGTCCACATTCTGCTCTGCTATAGGCCTCCCGGCCCAAAATCGCAGCTGCTATCATCTTGGACGGATTTCTTCTCCACTTATACCCTCAACAGCAAACAACTTTTGCTGCTAGGGGATTTCAATCTCTGGGCTAACTCCTCACAAGACCCCATTGCTGACGCCTGTATTGACCACCTGGAAGGATTAGGATTGCAGCAACTAGTATGTGGGCCCACACATGCTTCAGGTCACACACTCGATCTTATTTTCAGACTAGCGCTGGAAATAAAAATTTGGGAAAATGAAAAATTGCCATGGACAGACCACCATGCAATTATATTCAGTATTTCCACCATCCCCCCTGCAACAAAAACATCAAATCCAGTGACAACACACTGGACTAGATGTCAGAAGAAGCTCCACTCGGAACTCTTCAAAACGACTTTAAGGAAAAAAATAGAAACAACTCAGCCGCATCAAACGGCCGTTGAAACATTGGAAGCCATAAATTCGGCCATGCTACAGTCAGCCGACTTGGTAGCGCCGAAACGAATAACCCGCATTCGGAAAAACAACAGCAGCTGGTTTAACAACCAGCTGTCGTTACTGAAGCAAGAACGCAGAAGGGCAGAATCTGCCTGGAAAAAATGTTCTTCAGAGCTAAACCTATCCATCTACAAGGCGGCGACAAGAAAATACCACAAAGGAATTTTCCAAGCCAAGAAAAATTATTTTTCGGAGGCTATCAACGGTGCCCTAAACCGCCCCCGCGAACTCTTCAAGATGGTCACCCAGACCATGAAGCCAGGATGCATTGAAGCCCCCAGTTCGGACACACAAGAATTTTGCAATGAGCTATCGGATTGCTTCATTAATAAAATTGAGGCAATCCGTGAAAGCATTCAGCAAAACAATTCTCCCCCCAGCCCCCCCCGCAGCCTCTCACACAGCACCCATAATAATTCTCCGATATCAGGTAAGTTCACCCTGGAACCCATCTCCATCGAGACCACTAAGAATGTCATTTGTACTCTGCGCAATGGCGCAGCGCCAAATGACATTATCCCCACAAAACTGCTGAAGGAATGCGCCTACATCCTGGCTCCTCCCATCACGCAGCTTATCAACCAGTCTTTCTTGGAGGGCATAGTGCCCTCACAGTTGAAAGAGGGTATAATCCAACCCATCCTGAAGAAACCCTCCCTGGACCCTAAGGACCCACTCCATCGCCGTCCCATAACAAGCCTCAACGTACTATCTAAGATAATGGAAAAAGTAGTGGTACAACAGCTGCAACTGCATCTAGATACCTATAAGCTACTTGACCCATTGCAATCAGGCTTCCGTCCCGGACATGGGACGGAAACAGCATTGCTGAAAGTATGGGACGATGTTCTCAAGGCCGCAGACGAAGGAGAATCTTGTCTCCTGGTTCTGTTGGACCTAAGTGCAGCTTTCGACACTGTAGACCACAATCTGTTACTGACTCGGCTTGCTGAAGTAGCCAGAGTCGCAGAAAGCGATTTATCTTGGTTCTCCTCTTTTTTGGAAAACCGATCGCAAACAGTGAAGTTAGGACCTTTTACGTCTGAAAAACGCACAGTAACATGCGGAGTCCCTCAAGGATCGCCTCTGTCACCAGTGCTGTTTAACATATATCTCCGTCCTCTTTTTGAGATTATCAGCAGCCAAAAACTGCTCTATCACTCATACGCAGACGACACACAACTCTATTTCCGCATCTGCAACAGGCAGGATCACCACCTCAATCTAGAGACATGTCTCTCTTTGATAGAGGACTGGATGACAAAGAGTTATCTTAAACTCAACGGAGCGAAAACAGAACTTCTTCTGTTTCACGCCAAGCGCAGGAATCAACTTTCAACAGCGTGGACCCCCCCGCCTATTTTGGGCAAATTCATCACCCCTAGCGCCAAAGTCAAAAGCCTAGGGGTCATTTTTGACTCCTTTATGACAATGGACGCACAAATAGGGTCAGTAGTCAGCGGATCTCACCATCTACTGCGCCTACTACGTAGACTCACTCCGTTCATCCCCAAAGAAGACTTAGCGGTCGTGGTGGGAGCTATTGTAAACTCCAGGCTGGATTATGCAAATGCCCTTTACCTCGGCCTCCCCAAGTACCAAATCGCCCGTCTGCAAGTTGTTCAGAATACGGCCGCCAGACTGGTGACTGGGAAAAAACCCTGGGAATCCATCTCACCTTCACTGAGAGCCCTTCATTGGCTGCCAGTTAAAGACAGAATTGCTTTTAAAGCTCTCTGTCTTACGCATAGATGTGTCCATGGGAATGCCCCCATTTATTGATGCGAAATAATAAAAGCGCATAATCCCAATCGCGTTTTGCGATCCACGAATCAGAACCTGCTCCAGGTTCCGAAAGCCAACTTCAAATCCAAAGGAGAAAGAAGATTCGCGATCCAAGGTCCCAGACTATGGAACGCTTTACCAACCAGCATTCGGTTGGAGGAGAACCACCTAGCATTCAGGAGAAAGGTCAAGACTTTTCTCTTTTGATATCAAAGGAGACAGGAACAACAAGCGCCCAGAGGCGATTCAGTTTGCATGTGCCGCGCTATACAAGTTTTCATTCATTCATTCATTCATTCATTCAAAGGTGCAGGAGCACACCAAAAGCCCACTGAACATGACCCATTGAAGCAAATGAACAAATTCCGCAAATGCCCCAAAATACGCATTTATGCAGCAATTATGAGGTTAAAATAGGTGGTGAGGAGACATCACATCACCTCCTCACTGCCTGGAAAGCCGTTCCAAAGGGGATTACTTTTCAGAGGAGCCGCAGTTTAGATGCAGGCCGACACCTTTTTTTTCTGTAAGGCCGGGTTCACACCTATGCGAATTGGTTGCGGCTTAAACCGCATCTAATACGCAGAACATTTTTAAATACATTGTTTTCAATGAGGCTGGTTCACATATGTGCGATGCATTCGCACTGCGCATTGCCGGAAATCCGTATGCGTTGTGGAGGCCTTGCGGTGCGGTTCAGGTGCGAATTCAGTCCCATTATCTTCTATGGGTACGCAGCTGATACGCAGATGTGTTCCGTTCTCTTCAGGAATTTCTCTTATTCAGCTCAATACACTTCTCCCCCACTCTCCTCTCACTCAGAACTTCCCCCAGGTCTCCAAATTCGCAGCAAAAACAGAGCTAATCTGCTGAACACTTCTCTTATCTATCTGCAGAGATAAAAGAGCTGAAATTCACACCACACAAGTGTGAACCCAGCCTAAAGGTGGCCATACATTTTTGAGTTTGATCATATCAAGATTGATTACAAACTCAAATAAGTGATTCATCATCAATCAAAATATTGAACCACACACACCGTATCCTTGAATAAATTAAATCAGAAACAATACATTGAAGATGGTCATTTAATTGATCTGTATTATGAGTGATTGTCTGACACCTATGCAGATGTTCATTCGATCCATCAAAAAACGATTGATAGAATTCTATTGGCTACTTGCCTATAATGCAGATGAAGTTTTACTGAATCACTTGAATGCAGAGTCTTTTATTTATGATTTTTATTCCATTCAATCAATTTAGCTGCATCAGTGAAATGATCCAATGGATCAGTGGCGGCTGGTGCTCAATTTTTTTTGGGGGGGGGGGCGCAAACAAATGAAAAATGTCACTACTGTGCCATGCCAAACGCAGCCACTGTGCCATGCCATCAATTGTTACAACTATGCCCACATCAATTGTTGCCACTGTGCCCACATCAATTGCCACTGTGCCCACATCAATTGTTGCCACTGTGCCCACATCCATTGTCCCCCACTGGTGCCCACATCAATTGTACCCACATCAATTGTCCCCACATCAATTGTACCCACATCAATTGTCCCCACATCAATTGTACCCACATCAATTGTCCCCACTGTTCCCTGTAAAATGCTGCCAGTCAGATTGCCCCCCCCCCCCGCCTAAAACTTACCTTTCTGGGGTTCGCCATCCTCCTTCCACTGTCCCTCGATGTCTTCTGCCGCCCTCGATGACGCTCCAGCCAATCAGGTTACGGATAAACAGAATCACTGAAACCTGATTGGCTGAGACGGCGTCAGTCTTATTCAAGGGACGTAGCCCACTACGTTCCGTGATAAGACATCCGGGAGCTGAAGGACTGTACTGGGAAAGCCTATCAGAGCCACTGGTTCGGACAGGCACTTCCCCACAGCCAACCAGCTGTCCTTAGTCAGATAATCGGCGCCCTATGTCCGGTTATCTGACTAGGCTGGCCACAATAACATACACTCAGGCAATGCGTGAGTGTATGTTATTTGCGCAGTGCTGCAAAACAAATTTTTAAATGCCTTAAAGGGCCCGGTTTTTTTTTCGTCTTTTTTTTACAACAGGAGGGGGGCGGCTCCCGGGCACCCCCTATGGACGGGCCGCCACTGCTATGGATAGGTGTGTAACCAGCTTTGGGCACAATCAGGGCTGTCTTAATGAGAGGGCACACCTGGGCACTGCCCAGGGGCCCCAGCTGCATGGGGGGCCCCTGCACTTTCCCCACAGCAGCTGGTCCTTAAGCCCACTCTGCCCTGAAATTGGGGGCCCCATGATGGCACTGGGAGTTATAGATACACAGGGTAGGCAGACTGCCTCCTACCTACTTGATGTCTGTTTACCTGCATTGTCATCATTGTAGGGGCCCCAAAGCATTACTTTGCCCAGGGGCCCACGATGCTATTAAGATGGCCCTGGGCACAATTGGTGATAGATGTACAGATGGCACGTTCGCTTCCTCTTCCTGGATGGAAGCTGCAGGAATGATGAAAGGTTGATACAATCATTGTTTCCTAAATGTACATAATATAACTAAGTACTAACATTTATAGGTAAAGTTCATCCAGGGAAAATCCGATTGCCTCTCGGGGGATCAGGAAGGAATTTTTCCCTTGCTGTAGCAAATTCGATCATGCTCTGCTGGGGGGTTTCACCTTCCTCTGGATCAACTGTGAGTGAAGGATTGTGTATATGGGTTTGTACAGTAAAACCTTGGTTTGAGAGTAACTTGGTTTAAGAGCGTTTTGCAAGACAAGCAAAATGTCTTAATACATTTCTGCCTTGATATACAAGCGATGTCTTGATATACGAGTAGCGTCATGTCACAACAGTATAAAAGAGAAGAGAGGCGCCTCTAAGGCCGCGTACACACGATCAGTCCATCCGATGAGAACGGTCCGAAGGACCGTTTTCATCGGTTAACTGATGAAGCTGACTGATGGTCTGATGTGCCTACACACCATCAGTTAAAAAAACGATTGTGTCAGAATGCGGTGACGTTTGCGTGTTTTAACACAACGGCGTGCTGCAAAAAACAAAGTTTAATGCTTCCAAGCATGCGTCGACTTGATTCTGAGCATGCGCGGCCTTTTAACCAATGCTTTTGCATACTAACGATCGGTTTTGACCCATCGGTCAGGGGTCCATCGGTCAAATTTTAAAGCAAGTTCTCTTTTTTTGGACCGAAGGATAACTGACCGATGGGGCCCACACACGATCAGTTTGGACCGATGAAACTGAACTTCAGTCTGTTTTCATCGGTTTTGACCGATCGTGTGTACGCAGCCTTAGTGTAGTAATATGGTTACATTTAATGAAGTTACAACATTTAGCAACTTATTGCTACACTTATGCTGCGTACACATGATAGGTTAGTCTGATGAAAACGGTCTGATGGACCGTTTTCATCAGACCAAACCGATCGTGTGTGGGCCCCATCGGTTATTTATCCATTGGTTAAAAAAATAGGAACTTGTTTTAAAATTATCTGATGGATAAAAAACCTATAGAAAAAAACGATCGTCTGTAGGCACATCCATCGGTTAAAAATCCACGCATGCTCAGAATCAAGTCGACACATGCTTGGAAGCATTGAACTTTTTTCAGCACGTCGTTGTGTTTTACGTCACCGTGTTCTGACACGATCGATTTTTTAACTAATGGTGTGATCATCAGTCAGCTTCATCGCATAACTGATGGAAAAATCCATCAGACCGTTTTCATCAGACTAACCGATCGTGTGTACGTGGCATTAGAGGTGCCTCTCTTCTCTTTTATACCCTGTAAAAAAAATGTTTTGATATACAAGTGCTTTGGATTACAAGCATGTTTCTGGAACAAAATATGCGCGCAATACAAGGTTTTACTGTATTTATTTATTTTTTGGTTGAACTTGATAGACTTGTGTCTTTTTTCAACCTGACTAACGATGTAACTTGGCTTCAGTTACACACGGCTGATATTCAGCACCACGGACAGCGACAGGCAATACTCTATTACCAGACCTTGTCTGGAACTTTTGTTAAAGCGGGAGTTCACCCAAAAATCAACTTTCTGCAGTTAGATCCAGCATACTGCTGACATCTGCAATATGCTGGTCTTTTTTTTTTTTTTTTTTTGGTACTTATCGTTTTAGCCGTCTTTCTTCTATGGCTCCGAGCGGCGATTACTTCCTGGTATAGGCGTTCCTGAAGACAAGCAAGTTGATTGACGGCCTTCGATAGCGCGTCACGGCTTCCAAAAATAGCCGAAGTGACGCTCAGCAATTTACGGCGCCTGCGCATTCAGCTCTACACGGCAGGCGCAGGCGCCGTAAACAGCCGAGCGTCACCTTGGCTATTTTCGGAAGCCGTGACGCGCTATCGAAGGCCGTCAATCAACTTGCTTGCCTTCGGGAATGCCCATTCCCCCGCAGGATTCCCCGCTCAGAGCCATAGAAGAAAGACGGCTAAAACGATAGGTACCAAAAAAAAAGACCAGCATACTGCAGATGTCAGCAGTATGCTGGATCTAACTGCAGAAAGTTGATTTTGTGGTGAACTCCCGCTTTAAGGAGTTTAAATCTGTATTTTTAGCTATAAAATTACTTAGAACCCCCAAACATTATATATATTTTTAGCAGAGACTCTAGAGAATAAAATAACAATTGTTGCAATTATTTATGTCACACAGTATTTGCGCAGCAGTGTTTCCAATTTTTTTTTTTAAATACACTTTAACCACTTAAGACCGGTTCCATTATGCAGGTAATGGACCTGGCCAGTTTTTGCGATTCGGCACTGCGTTGTTTTAACTGACAATTGCGCGGTTGTACGACGTGGCTCCCAAACAAAATTGGCGTCCTTTTTTTCCCACAAATAGAGCTTTCTTTTTGTGGTATTTGATCACCTCTGCGTTTTTTATTTTTTGCGCTATAAACAAAGATAGAGCGACAATTTTGAACAAAAAAAAACAATATTTTTTACTTTTTGCTATAATAAATATCCCCAAATAAGATATAAAAAATAATTTTTTCCCTCGGTTTAGGTGTATTCTTCTACATATTTTTGGTAAAAAAAAAGCGTTTATTTATTGGTTTGCGCAAAAGTTATAGCGTTTACAAAATAGGGGATAGTTTTATGGCATTTTTATAAAAAAACATTTTTTACTAGTAATGGAAGCGATCAGCGATTTTGTTCGTGACTGCGACATTATGGAGGTCACATCGGACACTTTTGACATGTTTTTGGACCATTGTCATTTTCACAGCGAGAAGTGCTGTAAAAATGCACTGACTACTGTGAAAATAACAATGGCAGAGAAGTGGTTAACCACTAGGTGGCGCTAAGGGGTTATGTGTGCCCTAAGGCTGCATTTTCACACCTGAGCGTTTTGTCGCCTGAAGCATGAAGCTCCAAAACGCTAGAGGGGAAAAAATACATTATTCTCAATGGAGATGGTTCACATCTCCACTCCAAAACGCTTGACGCCGAACGCCTGAAGCTCAAACAAGTCCAGGACCCTTTTTTGACCCTCGAATTGAGCGTATTTGGGCGTTTTTCTGTTTTTACATTGGTGACCCTAGACCTGTCCAAAATCGGGGTAAAAAACCGCTGCGACAAATCGTGGCAAATCACAGTAAAAAACTCTGCAAAATCGCGTCAAAACGCTACGCTCAGGTGTGAATGTAGCCTTAGGGAGTGATTCTTAGGCTGCATTCAAACCTGCGCGTTTTGTCGCTTGAAGCTCCAAAACGCTAGAGGGGAAAAAAACATTATTCTCTATGGAGATGGTTCACATCTCCACTCCAAAATGCTTGACGCAGAACAGCTGAAGCTCAAACAAGTTCTGAACCCTTTTTTGTTGCTCGAATTGAGCGTATCCGATTGCCTTTCGGGGGATCAGGAAGGAATTTTTTCCCCTCCGGTAGCAAATTGGATCATCGCTCTGCTGGGGTTTTTTGCCTTCCTCTGGATCAACTGTGGGTATGGAGTTGGGTGTATGGGAGGATGTACTGTGTTTTACTTTGTTTTATTTTTATTTATTTTTATGGTTGAACTGGATGGACTTGTGTCTTTTTTCAACCTGACTAACTATGTAACTATGTAACTATTTGGGCATTTTTTCTACTTTTAACATTGGTGACCTTAGACCTGTCCAAAATCGCTGTAAAAAACGCTGCGACAAATCGCGGTATAAAACGCTGCAATAACGTGGCAAAATGCTACACTCAGGTGTGATTGCAGTCTTACTGTAGGGGGGTGTGGCTGTAGGCGTGATGTCACTGTTCGTCATTCCCTATATCAGGGAACAGACGATCAGTGTCACTGCCACAGTGAAGAACGGGGAAGGTGTGTTTACACACACCTCTCCCTGTTCCTCAGCTTCTGAGACCAAATCGCGGGACACCAGCGGCGATAGGGTCCGGAGGTGCCGTGGGCGTGGTCACGGAGCTTCGGACCTGGTCACGTGCGCGCGCCCACGACCCATGGCTGGGCTTCTAAAGGAGAAGTACCTGTACGTACCCATGCCCAGCTGCGCCATTCTGCCGACGTATATATTCAGTAGGCGGTCCTTTAGTGGTTAATACATTTTAATGCAAATAAACAGTATAAACAACCTTTTTTTTTCTTAAAATTTTGAAAATTTTACACTGAGTAAATGGATACCTAACATATAGTGCTTTAAAATTGTGCACACTTGTGGAATGGCAACAAACTACACAGCTTTCCATTATTATTTTTTACAGCTTTCCAGTTTAGAGTTACAGAGGAGGTCTTGTGCTACAATTACAATATAGCGCATGTCTGGTTTGTGTATACGTTCCCTTCTGAGCTCGAGCACTGGGGGATGGGGTGCTTAAATTATAATTTTTTGCTCTTTATTTAACTTTTTTTTTTTTTTTACTTTTGTTTTAACAAAAACAAATATTTAATATGGCTAGATAGTTGCTACTATAACCCAGTATATAAAGTCAAATCCCCTGTGCCCAGTGTCATTTTGCTCTCTCTCTCTCCTAGACACTTTTCCCCTTGGGAGGAAATACCTGTGACGCTTACATTTTTTCTTTGCTCTTAGTTATTTAACTTTTTATTTTTACACTGTCTGTTTATATATATTTTTTAATCACCGTTATTCCTATTACAAGGAATGTAAACGTATTTGCCACAGGAATAAGTTTGACAGGTTCTTTTTATTGGAAGATCAGGGGTCCAAAAGATCCCACATCTCTCATTTATCATTTTTTTTTTTTGCTCTTATTTATTTTATTTTTTATTTTTACACTGTCTGTTTATTTATATATTTTTTAACCACTTGAGGACCGCCTAACGTCGATATACGTCGGCAGAATGGCACGGCTGTTCACAAGCACGTACAGGTACCACTTTAGAAGTCTTTCTCACTGCTCTCCTTAACTCAAAAAGCCTCAGGATGCAGCAATCAGTGCCCAGCTGCGATCGGGTCACAGGAGCTGAAGAACGGGGAGAGGTGAGTGTAAACAAACCTTCCCGTTCTTCTCTGTGGCTTGTCACTGATTGTCTGTTCCCTGTCATAGAGAACGATGATCAGTGACGTCACACATACAGCCACGCCCCCCTACAGTAAGAATCACTCCCTTAGGGCACACTTAACCCTTTAGTGCCCCCTAATGGTTAACCCCTTCACTGCCATTGTAATTTTTAAAGTAATCAGTGCATTTTTAAAGCACTTTTCGCTGTGAAAATGACAATGGTCCCAAAAATGTGTCAAAAGTGTCCGATGTGTCCGCCATAATGTCGCAATCACGAAAAATATCTCTGATTGCTGCCTCTACTAGTAAAAAAAATAAAAAATATTAATAAAAATGCCTTCAAACTATCCCCTATTTTGTAAACGCTATAACTTTTGCGCAAGCCAATCAATAAATGCTTATTGTGATTTTTTTTTACCAAAAATATGTAGAAGAATACGTATCGGTCTAAACTGAGGAAAAAATATGTTTTTCTATATATTTTTGGGGGATATTTATTATAGCAAAAATTATTGCATTTTTTTTCAAAATTGTCTCTCTCATTTTGTTTATAGCGCAAAAAATAAAAACCGCAGAGGTGATCAAATACCACCAAAAGAAAGCTCTATTTGTGGGGGGAAAAAGTACGCCAATTGTGTTTGGGAGCCACGTCGCACGACCGCGCAATTGTCAGTTCAAGCGACGCAGTGTCGAATCGCAAAAAGGGGCAAGGTCCCTAACCTGCATAATGGTCCGGGTCTTAAGTGGTTAATCACCGTTATTCCTATTACAAGAAATTTAAATGTATTTGCAATAGAAATTAGTATGACAGGTTCTCTTTATTGAAAGATCAGGGGTCAAAAAGACCCCAAATCTCTCATTTACCTTTTTAAAAGCAAACGTTTTTTTTTTTTTTAGTTTTGCTTTAGCAAAAACAAATATTTACTATGGCTAGATAGCTTCTACCATAACCCGGTATATAAAGTCAAATACCCTGTGCACACTGGGCATTTTGCTCTCTCTCTCTCCTAGGCGCCTTTCCCCCTGGCAGTAGCATTTTGGCAGAAAAAAAAAATGATTGACGCTTGTAAACGAGTGTACTGCTTTTTGGCATGTTTAGCGATTGGGCATTAATTAATTTCATTGGCTAATTTATTCTGGCCATTAAAATGATGTACAGCTCAAGCACTAAAAACGTCTAGGGTTAATGCACGTGTACATGCGTCAAGTGTTTTTTCTGCCAAAACGCTGATTCCCCTAAATGCCAAAGTGTGGAAATCCCTGCTTTTCACCAGAACTAGTGTCCTTATTGGAAGATTTGCCCTTTATCCCTCTACTGGTGACAATCCAACGTTTGGAATTTCCTTTTACTTTTCAAAGATGATGGCAAACAGGACAAAAAAAACTGTGAATTTCCCAAATGGGGGCACAGACAGCAATAAAAACCTGACAAGGTGGCTTACAACCTCTGGCATGTTTTTTGGGTAGTTTATGCCACTTTCTGTCCTAGATACATCAAAGGAGACCAAAAACTAAAAGTGTTGGGGAAAATCTGAGGCTCTCTCATGCTTTTATTATTGCCTATGGCATCCTATTTTGGGCACCCGGTTCCTATTATCCAGGTGTCACAGGCACATAAAGGGAAAACAAATATCACTCTAATAGGGTCACAGATGGCATTCAAAATCACCCAAAATCTTACTCCTTCACCACTCCATTGGAGTTTGACCACCTGGCCTTCAGGAGAAGGATTAAAACCCATCTCTTCTGAGGTCACAGGGTCTCACTCACAGAATGGACACAGCGCCCAGAGGCGATTTAGTTCGCATGTGCTGCGCTATATAAGTTTTTCACTCACTCTTTACAAAAGTGAAAAAAAAAAAAGTTTTGTCTGGAGATGGGGGTGAAGGGTTGGAGTTCAGTGTTATGCGCTTACACACGATCGGTCTGATGGACCGTTTTCATCAGACGAAACGATTGTGTGTGGGCCCTATCATTTTTTTATCCATCGGTGAAAAAACTAGGAACTTGTTTTAAAATTATCTGATGGTTAAACAAACTATAGAAAAAAAACGATCGTCGGCACGTCCATCGGTTAAAAATCCACGCATTCTCAGAATCAAGTCAGAAGGTGGAAATGTGATCTGTGATTTGGGATCATAAGTTAAGATTGTTTATGAATCAAAATTTACTTTCCGGTGTGTGACATTATCAATCGAATCGGTTATCAATAATAGGCTGATTATTTTTTATCAGAAGAGATTGAATGGAACATAAATTGATAATTTATTAAAACGCATATGGCTGCTATTGCTTCAAAGCACCAATGTGATTGTCATCATTATTGAATATTATTATTATCATTATTTGTTATATCATTCATTATCATTGATATGATTACTATTATTATTATTATAATTAATATTATTAATCATTGATTCTCATTCATAGATTTTGTACTATTATTCATCATTGATTATTATTGATGGACTATCATTTATGGTCATTCAGAGAATTATTATTATTATTATTATTATTATTATTATTTATCATTGATTAACATTATTATTATTTTTGATACATTATTAAAGAGCGTTAGCTACCATTACTTCAAAGCGTCATTAGAATTGTCATTGATTATGATTATCATTGATTGCCATTATTATTGAATATGAATATTGGTTATTACTATTATTATTATTATTATTATTATTTTTATTATTTATACCATTGGTTATCATTGGTAGGATTACTATTAATTATTATTATTATTATTATTATTATTATTATTATTATTATTATTAATATTATTATTATTTATCATTGATATGATTATCATTGATTGGATGATGATTATTATAACATTATTATTATTATTCGTATTATTATTATTATTATTTAAATAATGGATTATCATTGATAGGATTATCATTGATTGTCATTAATAAGATTATTATTATTATTATTATTATTATTAATTATTATTTTATCTTTGATTATTATTAATGAAGTATCACTGACTGTCATTAATATGATTTTTATTATTATTATTATTATTATTATTTATCATTTATTATCATTAATAAGATAATAATTGATTAATTGTCTTAAAGATGATGATGATTATTATTATTATTATTATTATTATTTTATCATTGATGGATTATCATTGATTGTCTTTGATAGGATTATTATTTATCATTGATTATCATTGATAGGATTATTATTATTGATCATTTATTAAAGCACGTATGGCCACCATTACTTCAAAGCGCATTAGGATTTTCATTAATTATCATTGATTAATTACATTTGTATTATTTATATTATTGATTTTATTATTATTGATTGTGATTGATAGAATTACTATTATTATTATTTAATGGGATTATTATTGATTTTTATTAATAGAATTGTGAATGAATGCATGTTTTCATTTGATAGTGGAATACACTGCAGAAGAAAAAATTTAATTTTTATATGGAATGATTTACTACTTCAATCAAATATTTCCTGTAATACAGTATATGTACTGTATACTATCAATTTTCTTGCAATACTAATATAAATGTGTTTAATGTAAATTTTAAATGGAAGACCCATAAACATCCAGCGGGTACCCTCAGCAGATTGGTTAAATGAGAACTATTTTCATGCATAATTTACATAACGCACCACAGTTTGTAAGATCATTAATGATGGCGCGATAAAACTATGCGCCATTATTTTTCCCCGGCTTTTATGAAACTTTCTCTCATCTCCTTGATTAAAAAATAATTGGTAAAGTCTCATCTAGCTGTGCCCTAATTGATTTTCCACTAATTGCCTGGATTTTTATCACGGTAGGTGGAGACAGCTCTACTTAGCTTTGCGTTTTGTTTAGCGAGCAAACATCTTGGCGGTTATGTCATCTCGTAAAAAATTAAACGTACGGTTGCGGTTTTTATGTGTGTGGTTTATTGGACGTCACAGAGAAATACAAGCAGCAGGATGTCGACTTGGTTCGGAGTATCGGTTTTTATCGCCTCTCTCACAGATTTGATGAGACGTCTGTTCTGTGTTGTTTGGGACGCAACCGGTTGACGAGAAGGCAGGTAATGGAATCAGTTTACTAAATGCCGAAATTCGCAAAATCATCAACTTTCCACACCGTTTCCTCTTCTGTGGAAAATGTAATTTATACTTGGAAGATATACCAGTGGAAGGTTAACAGAGCATTGGATGGGAAGATCTAACCAAAAAACAATTCTAAAGTCCGGTTGGGCAGAGTGGGTGGGCTGAACTCTGTGTTGGCCACATAATTATGTATGGATAAAACTTGACAATTAACATGACCCCTTGTCAAGCATTTGCTCCACCCACCTAATTACTGCTAATTTGGTCCAAACACAGTTCTATTCTTGGGGGGCCTTGCATCGATTGAGCCGGGTGGAAAATTATCAGCTGAACACTGATTGCATCCTATCAGGAGCCATGGTTGCCTGAACGCAATGAAGATGCTGTCTTCCATCCATGATATTAAAATGAATTGTAGAATCAAGTCCTTTCTTCCCACTCTCTCATGGGCTGAATGCCCGAAATTCAAGTTGCCCATGCCTGTCTTAAAAGGGAGAAGCTCTAAAATGTATGTAGTGCTACCCTGGCAGAGCCACTGGTATTAACTGGTTTATCCCAAAGAGTACCCAGGTCCATCCCCACAGGCACCAGTCCATGCACACTGGCTCCAACAACTCAGTCTAGGGCAGACTTTCTCAGCCTTTTTAACACTGAGGAAACCTTGAAATAATTTTCTGGGTTCAGGGAACTCCTGGTAATAATTACTATAGCTACAGCTTACAGTATATTGGTGTGATTAGTTAAAAAGATCATTGTTGGGGTAACCCTGCCTGGGATAACCCTGTGTTTCCAAAAAACCCTTGTTGAGAAAGTTTGGTCTATGGCAGGGGTGCCCAACCAGTGA
This sequence comes from Rana kukunoris, assembly GCA_029574335.1. NCBI lineage: Eukaryota > Metazoa > Chordata > Amphibia > Anura > Ranidae > Rana > Rana kukunoris. The sequence continues at coordinate 700,722,972 of CM056049.1, forward strand.
CCCAAGGCAGAGCCCTCTGATGTGGCCCGCAACCTCCTGCTCTGGGATGGTTTAGAATAGAATACTGTTATTAAAGGTCAGTTTATTACTAAAATCACAGTGTATATATATGGGTATATCTGTCCTGCAGTGGTTACTGGGCTGCTTTCAAACTGACCCGCAGAGGCAGAGCAGTGTGCCTGCACGTTGCCTGCACTGAGCCATAGACTTCTGTTATTACCTACAAGTTTGGTGAGCTTTCTAAAAATGCACCAAGCCTGCAGAATATAATAGAAGTCTATTGCAAAGTGCAGGAAAGCAAACGGTACACTGTGCTGGTAAACCGCAGCGCATCAGTGTAAAAGCAGCCTTGGGCCCCTTTCACATGGTCAGTCCGACCCAATTGGACCGTCTATTTACCTCTAAGGAGTGGCAGATGTAAACCGACTTGTGTCCTACCTCCAATCCAATCAAATAAAAAATAAAAAAGGAGTATAGTGGGCTGTGTCCTTGTCCACTCTGCAGAGCATGGACCTGCCATTTACCCGCTCCATTTATTGTGGCCCACAACTTGTTACCAAGTCGCTTCAGTGGCCCTCGCGCTTCGAAAGGTTGGGCACCCCTGGTCTATGGGATGTCTTTTGAGATTTATTGCTTGAAGAACTTTAAACAAGAGCGCGGTTAGGGCATGGGATACTCCTAAACACTTGTATGATGATAGGAGGACAATCTTCTCACACACATGTATTCTGTGTACACAGGGGGGTGGCAAGTACTCTGTAACCCTATGAGCACCTTCTCAGTCCACAGCTACCTCTTACATCCCAAAGCATAAATTACCAAGGATAACAATTCCGAGTCAGTACTCCATATCCCAGGACAGGTGCACACCTTCCTCCAGACACGGCCCAATGAGGGAGAAAATCGTTCTCCAGATCAGATCCCATAAGGTAAAGTCCCACAGCCAGCTCCACAAAAAGATTGCTTCAGGCTCTCAGCTTTGCCACAGCTGTGGCCTCAAAACCAGCTATACAGTTCTCAGGCTTCCTCAGGGGACATCACCCCCAGAGGCTCTAGAACTCTGTTGGGGGTTATACAAGTTAGCTTCACTCACAGACATAGTGGGTTATTTATGAAAGGCAAATCCACGTTGCACTACAAGTGCAAACTACAAGTGCAAAGTGCACTTGAAATTCCACTGAAAGTGCACTTGGAAGTGCAGTCACTGTAAATCTGAGGGGTAGATCTGAAATGAGGGGAAGCTCTGCTGATTTTATTATCCAAGCATCTGCAAGCTAAAATGCTGTTTTTCATTTTCCTTGCATGTCCCCCTCAGATCTACAGCGACTGCACTTCCAAGTGTACTTTCAGTGCAATTTCAAGTGCACTTTGCACAAGTAGTTTGCACTTGCAGTGCAAAGTGGATTTGCCTTTAGTAAATAACCCCCCAAGTGCTATGAAGAAAGCTACCACTCACTGGAAGGATCGCTATCCACATTCACTGGGAAGGATAACCACAAGCTTGACATTGACAGCCCTCCTTTAGGGCTTCCCTACTAATGTGTTTCACCCATAGGGCTTAGTTGTAGAGGGCTTGTCAACAGTACCGGGACAAGGACATCTAGAGCCTAAGGCAAACATGCCAAACTGTGCCCCCCCCCCCCATGATATATGAGCATTATGTGTCAACAAAAATCCCCCCCTAAAAAAAATTGAGCAGGATTACCCCTAAGCATATATATCCCCTCCTCCCAAATCTGCCACCCTGCTGAAATACCCTTCTGCCCAGCACAAATCATTAACTTCCCATCACCCAAATCCCCCCGCACAACCCTCCAAAGGAAAAAAAATCACCCCCCCCTACTTTCCCTCCTGGCACAAATACCAAATACCCCCCAATTATCCCTAGTAGCACAAATCCCCCACCCAAAAAAAAAACCCTCCTCCAGTTACAATTCCCCTCCCACCTCTACCATATCTCCCCTTCAAACACTTCTTCCCCCATCCTCCCATCCAATACAAATCCCTCTAAACATGCACTCCTAGCACCCCCCCCCCCAAATTTCTTCTCCTAGAAGAATTCTTGCCCCATGCCACGCTCCAAATTCTCCCTCCCAACATGAATACTCTTCTCCCCAATCTATTTACAGCGCCTTCTCACCTCACATGATACCGCAGTGCCCAGGGCAGCCGTCCCTCCTGCCCACTCCCTGCTAGTCAATGTCAAGCTTGTGGATAACCTTACTAATAAATGTGAATACCAATGATCCTTCAAGTGTGCAGAACTTTATTTTTTCATGAAATACTGACAGGATCTTTGCTATAAGGCAGTATGGTACCACTATGGGTATTACATATGCTTGCAGCCTGACATTTGAAAGAATACAAGTAAATAATCAAACAAGTAATCCCTGTCAATAAAGGCTGCAGTATTATGAAGATTGGATTGCATAGGTGTGCGCAGCCCATTGCATTAGGGTGTGCACCCCAAAGCTCAAACACATGTTTGTGTGTACAGTATGTGTATATATACTGACTGTGTCTTTAGAGCAGTAGATGGTGTCAGTAGGGTAGAATTAGTGTCAGTAGGGTAGTGGATAGTGTCAGTAGTTTTTTTTTTTTATTATTTTATTTTGTATTCTTTTTTCAATTCAATTTGTTTTGAAAATAGGGGGAATGTGTGGCACATGGGGTGATTAGGGTGTGCGCATACACTGTGTGCATGCCTATGTTGGATTGTATAGATTTATATTATTATAACCCCCCCCCCCCCGGTAAATGTCTCTCTTAAAAAAGGACTTGCCACTTGCTATGTTAGCATAAGAATGACGGTAAATAAAAAGACTATATAACTGACTGCAGTGGCGAGGCTCTGATTTTTCTGCTGCCAAACTCTCTGTTTATAAGATACAAGAAGAGATAAACTTCATCTAACCTCTGTGTAAGATAATATTAGCTCTGGAAAGGTTACCTGCTTTCTAATGGAACCTTTCAATAAATGCAATCTGACCTTTTACAACATGTAAGTCAGTGTGAAGCGCTCAGAGTGTTTGCATTAGGTCAGGAGGGAGAGTGTCGCTAATCTCAATGTTTCATGTTCCCGTCTCCATAACATGACCTGGGGCACCATTCTATCAGACCTGAGGAACGTGTTAACTTGCAAACTGGATTACAGGCCCTTGGCTGTCATCTCCGACAGAAGCTAGTCTCCGTCTGCCCAAATGCTTGATGACAGAAGCGTCAATTGCAGATTTGAGTATTACAGTACGAGAGACTGAAAGAGACTATTGTTCCCCACAGGTAGATTTCCTTATATAACCTTTGTGATGATGATTTAGCCAAACAGACTTAAAGGGTCTGTCCTCCCAGTGCTCATATTTTTGGTTACGAATAGAAGTTGACAGATTGGATTTCCCACTGGCTTCTCAGAGCTTTCCAGAAATCGAGTAGTGAGATCACCCCTTCGAGATTTTGACTCTGGTGGCCATGGAGTCTTAAAGTGGAAGGCAAGTCAAAACCTAACTAAGATTCAAGCCTCGTACACACGCTCAGTTTACTCGGCAAGAACCAGCAAGAAAACAGCTGGCAGAGCTTTCTTGCCGAGTATACCGAGTGTGTGTACGAGGCTTTCAGGTTTCTCTACAAGAAAACTGCCCAGAAACTAGACGAGAAAAATAGAGAACATGTTCTCTACTTTCTTGTCGTGAGATTCTCTGCAGTTTTCTTGCTGAGAAACCCGAGAGTATGTAGACTTGGTCGCCGTGGAAACCCGGATATGCCCCAAATAACTTTGACGCATGCGCGGTAGCTTCCTAGGCATAGGTACGGTGCAGCAAGAATGCGGCGACGGCATCGAATGTGGCGAGCGCATCCTCCTCGTATGTGATGATGTCACTGCGTTCTTGCCTTCCAAATGAACCGTGGTTGTTTTGAAAGGAGTTTCTGTACACTCGGGCGGGAAGAGATTCTTGCCAAAAATCTCGTCAGGAAAAACAATGTTTTTTTCCTGACGAGATTATTGCCCGTGTGTACAGGGCTTCACTCTACTCCCACCCCTATTTTAAATCTATTCCATCTACCCTATAATAGGAAAAATGTTTATACTTACCTATTCTGAAGTTTTTTTGGTCTGGTAACATGATCGAGTCCCAGGACCATCTTTGGTGTAGAGGAGAGATTGCCGACAATGGCTGCAGAGCCCTGGTAGTGACATCACCCATAGGCTTATTGTGGGGCATCCGTTGTTGTTTGTCCCTCTTTTAGACTAAAGCTGGTGCTGGAAGCCAGTCATGTGAGCAGACTGGAGCAACTTCAGATTCGGTTAGTATAGACATCTTTCCTTTTACAGAGTCAACAGATTAGGTTTAAAATGGGTGTGGAAGTAGATTTAAGTTTAGTTAGGTTTTACCTTCCAGTTTAAGCTGGCCATACACTGATTGAAATTTGGCCAATCCAACAGGGACTGGGTCAGAGGCATTACTAGAACCTTCAGGGCCCTGGTGCAAGAAATTATAAAGGGTTCCCCTGACCCCATCCCAGATACCCTGTCCATCAGACCCAGGGCCTTTGCCACTGATCCTGGGGCCCTTCCCACTGTTCCCGGAGCCCTTTTCATCAGTCCCGGGGATCTTCCCACTGACCTGGGTACCTGATCACTTCTGTTGAGGGACCCTTTGTTATGGTCCGACAGCGGTACTCTTCCTGCTGTCTCGGGGCCCCCCATGGTGGGGGAACACCAGGGCCCGTCGCAAGTGCAACTTTTGGGACCCTGGTAGGTTCGCCACTGACACCTTACTATTACTGGGGAGCATTCTGGCGGATGTAAGGGGGCACACTGGAGGATAAAAGGGGGAAATCTAGAGGTACTAAAATAGTACCTTCAGAGTGTCCCCTTAGGCTGGATTCACCCCTCTGCATTTTTAGTGCTTTTTGCATTTTGCAGATTTGAACTACGAAACATGCTTCATAGGAAACCATGGTAAATGGACTGTAGTGCAAATCTACAAAATGCAAAAGAGCACCAAAAAATGCATTGGTGTGAATCCAGCCTTATATCCTGCTCCAGAGTGCCTCCTTAAGGCCTCCAGAGTGCCCCCCTAGTACCCCCATGGTACCTCCACAGTGTTTCTTACATCCTTCAGAGTGCCCCCCATAGTGCCTCCAGATTGCCCCCTTCGTACCGTAGTACTTGGGGGGCACTCTGGAAGAGGATGTAAAGGGGCACTCTGGAGGTACTAAGAGAATACTTCAGAGCTCAAAAAGAGAATCTGGGATTTTTGCTGCTGGTAAAAGGAATTTAGCCAAAAGTCCAGGCACTCACCTATCGCCTAATTTTTTCAGTTTCATTGTGGGCTTTGGCTTTCAAAAAGGGCAGAAATTGTGTATGGTGGGCTTTTTTTTTATAGGGGCTGACTATGGTTCAGGTCTCCACCCTCCAGAGGAGACCGTTGTGCTACCAGGACTCAGCAGGTGCATGTCTGCACTGGCAGGCCAATACCTGGCTGAGGATAGGCAACGAACCTGGAAGCTACTGGAGATCAGTGGAGTAGTGGTGCCCACTGCAGTGATTTTCAGGTTCCACAAAAAATCCCACAGGTATAACACAAGCTGGACCAAGTGCCTTGAAAATGTTTTTATACCCCTTGAAATTTTCCATTTTTTTTCATGTTACAACCAAAAACATTAATGTATTTTAGTGGGATTTTATGTGATGGACCAACACAAAGTGGCACATAATTGTGAAGTGGAAGGAAAATGATAAATGGATTTCAACATCTTTTACAAATAAATATGTGAAAAGTGTTGCCTGCATTTGTATTCAGCCCCCCTGAGTCAATAATTTGTCGAACCACCTTTCGTTGCAATTACAGCTGCAAGTCTTTTTGGTTATATCTCTATCAACTTTGGACAACTAGAGAGTGACATTTTTGCCCATTTTTCTTTACAACCTCTGTTAGGTTGGATGGAAAGTGTCTGTAAACAGCATTTTTGAAGTCTTGCCACAGATTCTCAATTGGCTTTAGGTCTGGGCTTTGACTGAGCCATTTTAACATGTGAATATGCTTTTATTGAAACCATTCCATTGTAGCTCTGGCTGTATGTTTAGGTTCGTTGTCCTGCTAGAAGGTGAACATCTGCCCCAGTCTCAAGTCTTGTGCAGACTCTGATGCCGCGTACACACGATCATTTTTCAGCATGGGAAAAAAAACAACGTTTTTAAAAACGTCATTTAAAATGATCGTGTGTGAGCTTCACATCGTGTTTCATCTTCTGAAAAACGTAAAAAAAAATTCGAGCATGCTGCATGTTTTAACATCGTTTTAGAAAATGTCGTCTTTTGGCTTGTAAAAAATGATTGTGTGTGGGCTAAAACGATGTTAAAAACAACGTTTTAAACCCACGCATGCTCAGAAGCAAGTTATGAGACAGGAGCTTGAATGGAACTTCCCCTTTAGAGTGCCGTCGTACGTGTTGTACGTCACCACGCTTTGCTCATAATTTTTTTTAAAACGATGGTGTGTGGGCAACATCGTTTTTAATGATGAAGTTGGAAAAACTTCGTTTTTTCTACATGCTGAAAAATGCCCTGTATTTGGCTTCATCCATCTTGCCATCAACTCTGACCAGCTTTCCTGTCCTTGCTAAAGAAAAGCATCCCCACAACATGATGCTGCCACCACCATGTTTCACGGTGGGGATGGTGTGTTCAGAGTGATGTGCAGTGTTTGTTTTCCAACACACACAGGCCCGGATTCACAAAGCACTTACGCCGACGTATCTCGAGATACGCCGCGTAACTGTAAATATGCGCCGTCGTATATGTGCGTCGTGCCCACAGAACTAAGATACGCCTAAAAAATGACTTCATCTAACCGGCGTAACTTGCCTACGCCGGCGTATAGTGGACGCATAGTTACGCTGGATGCATTTGACACTCCCATTGATTTACGATGCAAATATGCAAATGAGGGAGATACACCGATTCACGAACGTAATTGCGCCCGGCGCATGCTTTAAGCGATTTGCGTCCATCGTAAAGTTATTCCCCATATTGGGGGTCGCAACTCATGCAAAGGTATGGACCAGGGAACGAACGCCGTCTAATTTTACGTAGTTTACGTTGTACGTGAATAGGGCTGGGCGTAGGTTACGTTCGCGTTGTAGGCAGTGATTCGGCGTATCTTAGGCAATTGTTTCGACGTGATTGTGAGAATGCGCACTGGGATGCGTCCAAGGCACGACACATTCGCAGTTCATTTTAAGTACTTGTCTGAAGCTCAGCCTATCATTTGCATGGGGTCACTTCTACCTACTTTTACGCTGACTTACACCTACGACTATACGCTACACCGGCGCAACGTTGGGACCATTTGCTTTGTGAATTCCATGCTTCCCTCTCTGCGTTGCGCCGACTTGGCATAAAGAAGATACGCTACGGCGGCATAAATATGCGCCGATGTATGTGAATCCGGGCCATAGCAATTTGCTTTTAGGCCAAAAAGTTAAATTTTGGTCTCATCTGACCAGAGCCCCTTCTTCTACATGTTTACTGTGTCCCCCACCTGGCTTCTCGCAAACTACAAACGGGACTTCTTAACCTATGAGGGCTTCACAGAACAGCTGTATTTATACTGAGCTAAAATTACACAGAGGTGGAAGCTATTTACTAATTAGGTGACTTCTGAAAAAATAGTTTTTTACTAGATTTTCAGTTAGGGGTGTCGGAGTAAAGCACGCCACACTTTTCAGATATTTATTTGTAAAAAAGTTTGAAAACCATTTATCATTTTCCTTCCACTTCACAATTATGTGCCACTTTGTGTTGGTCTATTACAGAAAATCCCCAAAAAAAACAAATATGTTTTTGGTTGTAACATGGCAAAATGTGGAAAATTTCAAGGGGTATGAATAATGCCGCGTACACACGATCATTTTTTGTGATGAAAAAAAACAATGTTTTCTGTGAAGTAAAAAACAACGTTTTTGAAACGTCACTTTTCAAAGACGATGTTGCATACACACCATCGTTTTTTCACAAAAAGCGAGGTTACGTTCACCACTCTTTTCCATTGAAGCTCGCTTCATAACTAGCTTCTGGGCATGCGCGGGTTAAAAAACGTTGTTTTAAACAACGTTTTTGCTACACACGGTGACTTTTTGTGAAACAAAAAACAACGTTTTGAAAAACGACACAAAAAATTCAAGCATGTTGGAATTTTTTTTGGTCGTTTTTTTTTAAGACAAAAAACAACGTTTTGCCCACACACGATCAATTTAAATGACGTTTTAAAAAACGACGTTTTTTTTCATCGCAAAAAACGACCGTGTGTACGCGGCATAAGAAGCAATAAGCTGCAGGAAAATGTTCTGGGCATTCCATCACACTAGTCAAAGCAACTTCTGCTAGTTCACTGAAGCTGGAAGGGGAGTGTATAACCAGCCCACCACTCCCAGGGCCAGATTCCAGACAAGGCCAACAAGGCCAGGCTTAGGGGCGGCAGTGGGTGCAAGGGCGGCACTGCAGCTCAGAGGAGAGGACACTTTCACTTTCATTTCCGTAGTTCCCCCTGTCATGTCACGGAGGGTGAGAGGAGAGAAAACAGAGGAAAGGGGAGGTGAGATGTCTCTTAATGTAATTTTTGGCAGCAGCAACAACCCCCCCCCCCCCCCGGGTCTCAATGACATTTTGTCCGTTTTGGCGGCGGATAATGTCACCCCTGTACTCTGCAGGCGGAGGCGGCATTGAAGGACTCGGCCTTGAGGCGGCAAAGGGAGTAAATCCGGGCCAGACCGCTCCTTCGTGCTCCCTCCTCCTACATGGAGACATGTGCTGACTAAGAGTAATGTCCCTAACTCACTCACACAGCGGGGATGCATCGCTGGATCCAGGGACAAGGTAAGCCAGCGCGCGCTGCAGGCTCTGCATAGCTACCCCGAGCGTGACTCGGGGATACCGTTTCTAGCAAAAAAAAAAAAAAAAACCCGAGTCACGCTCGGGGATACCACTAGGTGGGTTAATGGTTAACCCCTTGCCTGCCAGTGTCATTTACACAGTAATTAGTGCATTTTTATAGCACTGATCACTGTATAAATCACAATGGTCCCAAAATACCGCCAAGTGTCCAATGTGTCCGCCGCCAAATCGCAGTCACAATAAAAATCGCTGATTGCCTCCATTACTAGGAAAAAAAGAAATCATCAATAAAAATGCCATAAAACTACCCCCTATTTTGTAGACGCTATAACTTTTGTGCAAACCAATCAATATACTTTTTTTTTTTTTTTTTACCAAAAATATGTAGAATACGTATCGGCCTAAACTGAGAAAAAAAATGTTTTTTTTTTTAGTTTTTGTGGATTTTTTATAGCAAAATGTAAAAAATATATATTTTTTTAAAATTGTCGCTCTTTATTTGTGTATAGCCCAAAAAAAAACAAAAAAAAACGTAGAGGTGATCAAATACCACCAAAAGAAAGCTCTATTTGTGGGAAAAAAAGGACGTCAATTTTGTTTGGGTGCAACGTCGCACGACCGGGCAATTGTCAGTTAAAACGACGCAGTGACGAATCGCAAAAATTGCCCCGTCATTGGGCAGCCAATTCTTCCGGGGCTGAAGTGGTTAAAGCAGAAAGTTTGCAGAAATAATTTATTATAGGAAAAGTTTTATTTTCAATTTCCCCCAGATCGAGCCAAGCTAATCTAAGAGATGAAAACAGAAGCATATTTGAGATGAGAGGTGGAATATATAATGTGATGTAAACAGTTGGTGGGGTTGAGAAAGGACTTTATTTCATCATCCTCTACATAGCAGCTTCTGAGTCCTGAGGGTTTTCTGCAACATATTACATACTATTAAAAGAATAAATAACAGCTGAAGAAAAAATGCCTATGCCCCCCCATTAGGCAGGCCATAGGTCCATCCATCCAGCATTGTCTCCGTACAGTCTACTGAAGGATGGAAATGCTATCATATGGCTGGTAGTAGCAGTCCTCTATTTCATGCATGTCCGGCTTAACCACTTAAGACCCGGACCAAAATGCAGGTAAAGGACTATGCCCCTTTTTGAGATTCAGCACTGCGTCGCTTTAACTGACAATTGCGTGGCCGTGCGACGTGGCTCCCAAACAAAATTGGCTTCCTTTTTTTCCCCACAAATAGAGCTTTTTTTTGGTGGTATTTGATCACCTCTGCGGTTTTTATTTTTTGTGCTATAAACAAAAATAGAGCGGCTATTTTGAAGAAAATTCAATATTTTTTACTTTTTGCTATAATATCCCCCCAAAAATATATAAAAAAACTTTTTTTTTTTTACTCAGTTTAGGCCGATACGTATTCTTCTACATATTTTTGGTAAAAAAGATCGCAATTAGCATTTATCGATTGGTTTGCGCAAAATTTATAGCGTTTACAAAATAGGGGATAGTTTTATTGCATTATTATTTTTTTTTACTACTAATGGTGGCGATCAGCGATTTTTTTTCGTGATGGCGACAATATGGCGGACACATCAGACAATTTTGACACATTTGTCATTTTGTCATTGTTTACACACACCTCTCCCTGTTCTTCAGCTCCGGGAACCGCTCGCGGGACTCTGACAGCGGTCGGGTCCGCAGTCCCGTGGCCGCAGTCACGGAGCTTTGGACCGGTTCGCAGGCGCACGCACAGCCAGCGTTCGCCCGTGACCCACGTCTTGGCATTTAACAATCACGTACAGGTATGTGATTGTGCCCAGCCGTGCCATTCTGCCGACGTATATCGGCGTTAGGCGGTCCTTAAGTGGTTAAAGGCTCTCATTTCTGTATTGATTGTCGCTAGCACAGGCTTGTTTTTTGGGGTATCTTGTACCCTAAACCCTTTCTCCTTGAGTTTATTGTACTTAACCACTTCCATGCCACACGAAATCTGACACTTCTCTCCTACATGTGAAAAACATAATTTTTTTGCTTGAAAACTATTCACAAACCCCCAAACATTATATATATCGATGGAAGTGTAAGCCGTGTACTGAGGTGGGCTCTCCAGGATACAGCGAAGTCACGAACGAGGAAAACAACTTTGACACCAGCTTTTGTGTAATAGGTCTATTCTTTTACTGTAGAAAATGTTAAACCAACGACCCCACAATGAACACAAAATATAAGGTACATACACCCAGCCGTAGCTGGGAACCCCTGTGCTGTACAGCAAGATGCTCCCGGGTTGGATACCAAGGAATTTGCCTATTGGCGGACACAAAGGACTGTCCACCCGTACCTGTTATTACCCTATAAGAAACGATTGAGAAATACTTAGTTTAGGGGTCCTCTGCGGTACAGCACAGCAGCTCACAACCTTATCACCTCTATACAATATGTACCCCCTTTCTCAGTATTAGTAAATGATAGTAGTACTGCAAGGCCTTGCAACAAGAATAGTCTATCTTTGATCTTCTTTCTTCTGCTAGTAATTGATTAAGTAAAGATTATAATCCAGGGGTTCTTCTGGTTAAACAAATAGAGTGAGGCACCATAAACTGTTGTTTCCTTTTATAACTGGTGTCTGTGCACTCTTTCCTATCAGCACACCTTCCACTGGCAGTCACTACGCAACCGCTTAGGCTTGAGGCCTAAGCACATGTAGCTCTATCAGATGAACTGTTTCGTGGGACTACAGGTCCCAGTAACTCTCTAGAGGCAGTCTAGTAAGTAACAATCACTACAAAGTTCCGGGCAAAAAGCCCTCTCACCACACCAGGCCTGGGAACTTGTGGATCTCTGCTCCGGCGATCTCGGTCCTGCTTCCAAGTAGTACAGCCGCACTGCTACGTTCTCCTTCTTCCAGCACACTGTGGTAAGTCGAACACCGATGGTTGTTCTGCTCTGCACGAGGTAGGCCTTGCTCTGTGCACACCTCCACGGATCTCTACAGTCAGATCATGCACCCAGCATCAGAGAGGCCTAGAAAATGGCTGCTCAGCCTTTTATACCCTCACCCAGCATGCAGTTCGGCCCTGAGAGTTCAAGGGTAACTTGTTAAGATAACACCTCCCATTAATCTTAAATTGACAGCAATAAACAAGTCCATTCCACATTTCAACCACTAGATGGTGCCAAAAACACATATTTACAACAGCAGTGATAGAACAACATTATTCTGGCTTCACAATCTCACAGAAGCACCACCTAGCGGCCAGTGTAAATATGCAACTAAGATACGACGACGTAGGAGTAGCAAGATTTAAGCGTATCTCGTTTTGAGAATATGCTTAACCACTTGCCTACTGTGCACCTACACCCCCTTCCTGCCCAGACAAAATTTAAGCTTCCGGCACTGCATCGCTTTAACTGACAATTGCGCGGTCGTGCGACGTGGCTCCCAAACAAAATCGGTGTCCTTTTTTTGCCACAAATAGAGCTTTCTTTTGGTGGTATTTGATCACCTTTGCGGTTTTTATTTTTTGCGCTATAAACAAAAATAGAGCGTCAATTTTTAAAAAAATGCAATATTTTTTACTTTTTGCTGTAATAAATTACCCAAAAAATATATAAAAAATATATTTTTTTCCTCAGTTTAGGCCGATACGTATTCTTTTACATATTTTTGGTAAAAAAAAAATGCAATAAGCGTTTATCGATTGGTTTGCGCAAAATTTATAGTGTTTACAAAATAGGGGATAGTTTATGGCATTTTTTTTATTTTATTTTTTTACTATTAATGGCGGCGATCTGCGATTTTTTTATTGGGACTGCGACGTTATGGCGGACATTTCGGACACTTTTCTGACATTTTTGGGACCATTTACATTTATACAGTGAACAATGCTATAAATATGCATTGATTACTGTATAAATGTGACTGGCAGTGAAGGGGTTAACCACTAGGGGGCGGGGAAGGGGTTAAATGTGTGTCCTATGAGTGTTCTAAGTGTGGGGGGAGGGGGGTGACTGGGGGAGGTGACCGATTGTGTCCCTATGTACAAGGGACACAGCAACGGTCTCCTCTCTCCCTGACAGGACGTGGAGCTCTGTGTTTACATACAGAGCTCCACGTCCCCGCTCAGTTGCTGAGCAATCGCGTGTGCCCGGCGGCGATCGTTGCCGCCGGGCACTCGCACGGGATCACAGCAGAGCGGCGGGTGCGCGCCCGCCCGCGGCTTTAAAAGGACATCACGTCATATGACGTGATGTCAGGATAATGGAGTCCTCCGCCCGTCGTCATTTGACGGTGGGCAGAGGACAAGTGGTTAAAGGTACAACGGCGCGGATTCAGAGTTACGCCGGCGTATCTACTGATACGCCGGCGTAACTCTACGTAAATCTGGCCCCATCTGTGTACACAACGCCTCCAGGTAGCCATATTGCATTATATTTTACAGAAAATTACAGCACTGCAAATTGAAAAGGAAAGATACATTTTAAATTAGATTACATTACAATATGACTGTTGCAATTGTATACGGTATATAAATTTTTTTATTTATTTTTTGCTAATCTTTTTTCCCACAAAAGGGGGGTTACCCTTTAAAGTTTCTAAAGTGACTGGTGCTCAATTTCTTTCACCCCACAAAGAGTCAAGAGTTCCGGCCTGAAGTTTGAGGTGCTCACTTACAGAGCTGTCCGAGGGACCCAATAACCTCCCGAGGAAACAAATTTGCCATAAATGTGATCTGATCCTCATCTAAGCCATAACAATAGACAAACACAGTGGGCTAGATTCACATAGCCCGTCTTATCTTTGTGCGGGCGTAACGTTTGTCATGTACGTTACGCCGGCGCAACTTTTTCAGGCAAGTGCTTTATTCACAAAGCACTTGCCTGAAAAGTTGAGGTGGCGTAGCGTAAATGACCCGGCGGAATTCAAATTTGGCGGGTAGGGGGCATGTAGTATTTAAATCAAGCGCGTCCCCGCGCCGAACGAACTGCGCATGCGCCGACGGTGACTGAATCCCAGTGCGCATGCTCCAAATCATGTCGCTAATTCTCAGTGAAAGCGTCGTGAGCGTAACTAACGCACAGCTCTATTGTGAATCGACTATGCAAATGACGTAAATTACGTCTGTCCCGACGTCCATACTTAACATTGGCTGCGCCTCACTATAGCAGGGGTAACGTTAAGCCGGGCGTAAGTCTTAGGTAAACGACGTAAACAGATACGCCGGCCTGGTGTACGTTCGGGAATCAGCGTATTTTCTCATTTGCATATTTTACGATGGGAACGCCACCTAGCGGCCAGAGTAAATATGCAACTAAGCTACGACGGTGTAAGTGCCTTACGCCGCTCGTATTTTAGCAACCTTTAAGCGTATCTCATTATGAGCATACGCTTAAATTTCCGTGGGTTCAGATTAGGACTTATGACAGTGTATCTAATGACTCTGATGCTGCCACCCTTGGCCTGGAGTGGTAATAACACCCCCAAGCGAACATTGGTGGTTACTCCCAGCACAGCCAACGCTGAAACAGAGGCTAAATTTAGTCAAAATAACACATGTCCGAGTCATCTTACACTCAGACCCCCTCTAAATTTAAAGCGGTGCCTGCCCAACAGAAGCAGTCCGCTACACAGGACAGCCAGGGGAGCCAGAATGTGGTGAATTTGCTCATCGTTAAATGCGTTTTGGCAAAGAGAAATTCCATGTGGCAATGTTTGTTAATAGATGAGATAACAGTAGAAAGTGGTGTATAAACATTAGGGATGAGCCCAACACCCCCGCGTTTGGTTCGCACCAGAACCTTCGAGCGGACCAAACGTTTGCGCGAACATTTAGAACCCCATCGACGTCTATGGGACTCGAACGTTCGAATTCAAAAGTGTTAATTTTAAAGCCCAATGTATTAATGGAAAAAAAAAGTTTTAAAAATGGTAGTTTCTTCTGGAGCAGCGATTTTAATGATGCTTAAAGTGAAAAAATAAACAATAAAAAATTCCTTTAAATATCGTACCTGCTGGGTGTCTATAGTATGCCTGTGAGGTGGCACATGTTTATAACTGTCCCTGCACAAAATTAGATTACTATAAGAAAAAAGTAATTTAATACTGCTTGCGGCTTTAATGTAATGCTTGGTCCCTACAATATAGATGAAAATCACTGAAAAAAATAGCATGGGTTTCCCCGCCACCACTCCCCCAGGAGTAATGCGCAAACTTGCAGTATACAGCAAGCTGGTTTAGGTGCACTGAGCACACGGGCAATACAACACGTGAGAACACTGCAGCTAGCACAATCAACTGCCTGACAGATTAGGAAGAACTAATCTAACTAAACTATACAGTGTATAAATATATGTACAACTCCTGGGATGTATATATATTCTCTACACACTGTAAATTTAACTGACTAGCCTGCCTGCTCTATCTAGCTAGAAAAAAGACAATCTCTCTCTCTCTCTCTCTCTCTCTCTCTCTCTGTCTCTGTCTGATCTGTAACCAGCGCTGGAACACACTACCCGAGGCCGCCCAGCAGGCGGCCTTTTATAGTGTGGGGCGTGTGCTAAAGCCCTGACCAATAATTGGCCAAAGCCACCCTGCAAACTCCCTTTACCTCGTACTCACAAAATACCAGGTTGCCCGTCTACAAGTTGTCCAGAACATGGCGGCACGACTTGTAACAAGAAAAAAACCCTGGGAATCAATCACTCCCTCCCTGTGGTCCCTCCATTGGCTGGCCATAAGGGATGGAGTCACATTTAAGGGCATCTGCCTGAGGCACAAATGTGTACAAGGAACCGCCCCCCAATATTTATGTGAGAAAATAAAATGCCACAACCCCAATCGCATTCTTTGATCCACTAACCAAAATCTACTACAAATCCCTAAGGCCCAGTACAAGACCAAAGGAGAACGAAGATTTGCAGTGCAAGGGCCTCGACTATGGAACGCATTACCAACTAATATACGAACGGAAGTGAATCACCTGGCCTTCAGAAAAAAACTCAAGACCCACCTATTCTGAAGGATAAATAGAAGGAAATGGATACCAAGCGCCTTGAGGCGATTCAGTTCGCATTTCTAGCGCTATACAAGTTTTTCACTCACTCACCACCAAACTCGTTGGAGTAACTAGTCTTAGAATTCACTTACTTTTTCCTCCAGTACTGTGAATGTTCCATGGCTGTGTTAGATAAAAACATGAACAATGATAATTGTTTGTGTGTTGTCAGCTTAAGCACATTTGGGGTTGATTTACTAAAACTGCAGAGTGCAGAATCTGGTGCAGCTCTATATGGTAACCAATACCCGCAATGCGTTTGTTGACACCCGCCGACATCCAATGTGATCCTATCCCCCAAAAATAGATTGATGGGAAATGTGTTTCCCATCTGTCTGGTGGATCGGAGCGGATGGCAATGAGGTGTAAACATGTGTGTGTCTGCATAAGCGGAGCAGACACAGACAAGCCACCTGCCTGCTCAGTGGGGATCAGCAGACATATTCCCTGCTGAGCTGAGTCCATCCCAGTTTTCTTGTAAAATTGTATTTAGATTTACCCTTTAGTTATGTAGTACAAGGGCCTGCCTGATTGCATACACATTGAAAGTGTTTAGGTTTGACCTCATATTATATGGTTTTGGTAAATGTAAAGGAAAATTGTACTAGAAATTTGTATAATGTATGGCCAGCCTAAGATAGAGATCTGTTCTGTGGGTATACAAAGGGCTGGGGAAGCAAATCTAACCAAGAGCTCCCCTTTCTCCCTCAAGTCTCCAACAACCCTCATAGCCACCCCTTTTCTCTCATAGCCCCTCTTCCCTCCCTCCCCTAGAGTCATCCAGGCTCTCTTAGTTCAATGCACCTCTCAGAGCCACTCAACCTCCCAGTTCCCCTCCGCACCTCCTCTGATGCAGAGGCTGACACCGATGCAACAGAATATTTTTTTCCTCATGAATAATAATGCAGTGGCTATTTTTTCTTCTGTTGACACCACTGATGCAGGAGCATGTATCCCTTCCAGTGATCCCATCGATGCAGGGGCATTTTTTCCACCCAGTGACCCCATTGATGCAGGGGCATTTATCCCTTCCAGTGATCCCATCGATGCAGGGGCATTTTTTCCACCCAGTGATCCCATCGATGCAGGGGCATTTTTTCCTCCCCGTGATCCCATCGATGCAGGGGCATTTTTTCCACCCAGTGATCCCATCGATGCAGGGGCATTTTTTCCACCCAGTGATCCCATCGATGCAGGGGCATTTTTTCCTCCCAGTGATCCCATCGATGCAGGGGCATTTTTTCCACCCAGTGATCCCATCGATGCAGGGGCATTTTTTCCTCCCAGTGATCCCATCGATGCAGGGGCATTTTTTCCACCCAGTGATCCCATCGATGCAGGGGCATTTTTTCCTCCCAGTGATCCCATTGATGCAGGGGCATTTATCCCTTCCAGTGATCCCATCGATGCAGGGGCATTTTTTCCTCCCAGTGATCCCATCGATGCAGGGGAAATTTTTCCTCCCAGTGATCCCATCGATGTAGGGGCATTTTTTCCTTTCAGTGATGCCATCGATGCAGGGGCATTTTTTCCTTCCAGTGATCCCATCGATGCAGGGGAAATTTTTCCTTCCAGTGATTCCATCGATGCAGGGGAAATTTTTCCTTCCAGTGATTCCATCGATGCAGGGGCATTTTTTCCTCCCAGTGATGCCATCGATGCAGGGGCATTTTTTCCTTCCAGTGAGGCCATCGATGCAGGGGCATTTTTTCCTTCCAATGATCCCATTAATACAGGGGCATCTTTTTTCTTCCAGTGATCCCATCAATACAGGGGCATTTTTTCCTTCCAGTGATGCCATCAATACAGGGGCATCTTTTTTTTCTTCCAGTGATGCCATCAATACAGGGGCATTTTTTCCTTCCAACGATCCCATTAATACAAGGGCATCTTTTTTCTTCCAGTGATCCCATCAATACAGGGGCATTTTTTCCTTCCAGTGATCCCATCAATACAGGGGCATTTTTTCCTTCCAGTGATCCCATCAATACAGGGGCATTTTTTCCTTCCAGTGATCCCATCAATACAGGGGCATTTTTTCCTTCCAGTGATGCCATCGATGCAGGGGCATTTTTTTCCTTCCAGTGACACTATTGACGCAGGGGCATTTTTTGCCTCTGTAGCCCCATATTTTACTGGGAAACAGTATACAGTGTATGCACTGCTAATAAAAACAACAATTTTGCACAATTTCAGTGCTTTACATTTTGGTTTGGCAAGGCTGCAGCATGTGTCACTACTGACCTTGCCCTTTGTCCCATCGCCGTTCCCAGGTCCACTGATTTGCAAATGTTCCCAGGTATGGAAATCAGCATACTGTATCTCAGAGGGCTTTATCTTTATATCCTGCTTTGGGAATGGGCATAATATTCACCTTTTTAAAAACCAAAGACAAATCTCTGAAGTGGAAACCCAGCTACATTGTAACATTAACTCTGTAATAGGCTGCCATTAACATATAATTGAGCAAGCCTCCCCAAGAATCTAAAGAGGAAAAAAAAGGTGACTTAATCCTCCTGAATTATTGAAGCGTGACTATCTAATTCAGTTTTAACTTTCCAAAACCCATAAATCATCCCTTAAACAGGCTGACAGCGCCTCTAATTTGTGAACTCCAATATTTGCTTGAATTATCATGAATTGTAAATTAAACCAGCATGACTACGTAGGAAAATTGCCTCTCTCCAACCTCAGGAAATACAAGTGGCCATTTTTTCAAGTCTTGGAATAAGCCAGGCTTATATTGAAACTGATGTCTTGTAATCAGATTAGTGACATTTCCATCTTGAAAACTCTCTGAAACAAGCACATATTGGCTAATTGCCACTGTAGGCTCGCACGCTGGAGAACGCACATTTTTTTTCTGCATTTGTTGCTGACATTTTTAACAGAGATTTTCGAAAAATTCAACTATGTGTGAATTAATGTGGTAAAGAGAACCAGTCATAGCTGGGATTTTGCAACAACCTGCAATTCTTAAACTTGCCATCAAAACTGAGAATTAAACTCTAGTTGCAGCCATTTTTTAAAGCAAAGTTTTGGATAGACTCAGAAAAAAGAGAGGGGAGATTGTCCACTTCCTGTCCTTGTAATGCCCATACAGAAAATGAGGGGGGGGGGGGTGATTCAGTGCCCATACAGAACCCACGTCAACATTTCTAACCCTTTAATTGCCCACCTCTCCCACAGTCTTACACCCCTTTCACACAAGAACTTCTTCAGTTTGGTTTTGATCCATGATTAGAGGGGTCAAAAATAGACTGCAATGTATCATTATGGGTGACAGGAGGTAAGCAGATGTGCATCCATTTATATCAAGGTCCTTTCAGGTTTGTTGGACTAAATGCAATAAGTTTGCATCTACTGTAGGTCCACTTTTGAAGACCGGATGTGGGTGGATATTTGTGGCTGCGCGGTTACATCCATCTACCCATAGAGATTGCATAGGTCTGTTTTTTCTCTACTACAAGATGTAATAAAAAAACAGAACAGACACAGATGTCTGTTTAGATGTCTGGTTAGTGTACTAACCAGCGGACATATCCGACGGACATGTCTCCGGCGGACAAATTTCAAAGCATGCTTTGAAATTTGTCCGCTGGGAAAACATGTCCGTTAGCCCATACACACGATCCGTCGGACCAGTTTCAGCAGATACATTTGATCGTGTGTACGCGGCCTTAGAGACTTCAAGGAGGTGTAAATTACTGGGCGTGCCGCAATTCATACTGGGAAATGTAGTTGTTACATGAAGGAGCGCCGCAAACCAGGAAGTGAATGAGAGAACAGAAACTAGAACGTGAAAACTAGAGGTGATATAGATGAAGGAATTTAATAGGTATTAATTGTTTTTTAACAGAATCATTACACTATTCTGTCTGTCTACCTTGCAGGCATTAAAGGGCTTGTAAAGGTAAAAGTTTTTGTTTACCTTAATGCATTATATGCATTAAGGTAAAAAAACATCTCACAGCACCGCCCCCCCCCCCCCCCCCCCGAGTCCCTATTTTACTTACCTGACCGTTCGAAACTCCCGGGCGTGTCCACGTCATCCTCTTCGGTTCCCAGCCTGGCCGTTGATAGGCTAGGCTGGGCGGATTGATAACAGCGCAGCCATTGGCTGGCGCTGCTGTCAATCACAGCAGATGACGCGGCGCACCGGGGGGTAGGGCCTAGTGATACAGTCGGCGGCTATGGCCACCGCTGTATCACGGGAGCGCACTCGCAAAAGCTTTCCACCGTGCGAGCGCCCTCGCATGAAGATGGAAAGCTTTTGCGAGGAGGAGCCCAGACAGCCGCCGAGGGACCCCAGAAGACAGCTTTCCGGGCCACTCTGTGCAAAACTAACTGCACAGTGGAGGTAAGTATCACATGTTTGTTATTTAAAAAAAAAAAAAAAACCTGACTTTAGTGTCCCTTTAATTTTAGGCCAAAAAATATTTTCCTTTACAACTCCTTTAAGGATTAATTCACATGTGTATGTATAAAAAAAAGAAAGTCTAGAATAATTCACATGTATATTTCATATAAATTATATAAAGACTATGGGGCAGATTCACAAAACAATTACGCCTGTCTAACTGGTGTTAGACAGGAGTAATTTCAAATTTCCCGCGGCGTATCACTAGTTTGAATTCTCAAACCATGATACGCCGGCTTCGGGCTTCGATCCGAGAGGCTTACGTCTTCGTAAGCCTTCGGATCTACGCTGCCATCTATTTGCGGCGGCTGGGAGGAGTTCGCGTCGTTTTAATGCGTCGGGATATGCTAATGTGTTTTTACGGGGATTCACGAACAAACGAGCGAGCGGCGCAGTCGTTTTCGTCTATTTTTTTATACGTAAAGTTAGAGCAGCTTTTTGCTGCTCTAACTTTACGTAGCCCATGTTAAGTATGGCCGTCGTTCCCGCTTCGAATTTATTTAATTTTTTTTTTTATTTACGTAACTCGTCGGGACGTGGATCGCCCGTAAAGTACGCTACATAAACAACGAATGACGTCACGACGTGATTTCGCGCAATGCACGGCGGGAAATTTGCGAACGGAGCATGCGCAGATCGATCGCCGCGGGAACGCGCCTAATTTAAATGTTTCACGCCCCCTACTCGCGCAGATGGATTGCGACGGGAGAAATACACTACGCCGCCGTCGTTTACCGTAGAAAATCTACCTGAATTCCACGTAGAGCAAGGTAAAAAACGGCGGCGTAGCGTATTTCTGCTACGCTACGATAATCCATTTCTCTGTGAATCTGCCCCTATGCATTAATTTAAATATATACTGTATCTAATATAAACGTTATATAGATTACTAAACAATTCATATGTAAATATTATATAACGCTGGTGCTACTGTATATAAATCCTGTTTTATAATAATAATATTTAAAACTTTATAAAGACTTTAGATTAATTCACATGGATATCTAATATAAACTTTATAAAGACTATGGGCCAGATTCAGGATGGAGAGCGTATCTTTGTGCGGCTACGCCTCCGCAACTTATACAGGCAAGTGCTGTATTTACAAAGCATTTGCTCCGTAAGTTGCGGCAGCGTAGCGTAAATGGGCCGGCGTATCCGCGCGTAATTCAAATTGGACAGGTAGGGGGTGTGTTGTATTTAAATTAACCCTGACCCCATGTAAATGACGCACCGAATGAACTGCGCATGCACCGGCCGTGAACGTATCCCAGTGCGCATGCTCCAAATCACGTCGCAAATAGTCATTGAAAACTTTGTGAACGTAACTTACGCCCAGCCCCATTCTGAATCGGCTTACGCAAACAACGTAAACGACGTACAATACGACGCTGTCCCGACGTCCATACTTAACATTGGCTGCGCCTCATATAGCAGGGGTAACTTTATGCCGGTCCGACGCCTTGCGTAAACGACGCAAATAGATACGCTGCCCGCAACTACGTTCGTGAATCGGCGTATCTACCTAATTTACATATTTGACGCGTAAATCGACAGAAGCGCCACCTAGCGGCCAGCGTAAATATGCAACTAAGATACGACGGCGTAAGAGACTTACGCCGCTCGTATCTTAGCTATATCCCGGCGTATCTGATTCTTTGAATCAGGCGCCGACATACGACGGCGCTCATTCGGACTTACGACGGTGTATCTGGAGATAGGCCATCGTCAGTCTTTCTGAATCTGGCCCTATAGATTCATTTATATGTATCTCTAATATAAACTTAATAAGCACTATGGATGAATTCACATTGTATATTTAAAATAAACTTTATAAAGACTATAGATTATTTCACCTGCATCTTTAATTTACATTTTAAAAAGACTGAAATAATTCACATGTATCTAATATAAACTTTCCAATGACTATGGATTGATTCGCATGCATACATAATATACATTTTATAAGGAGTATGGATTTCCTTTAATTGTGGTGTTCAGCAACATTCACATTGTAACTATAATAGGTAGGGCAATGTTCTGCAGATCTCCAGAGGGGGTAGTAAAAGAATAATTTGCACCTTCTAGAGATTTATCTTCTTGAGCCCCATGTCATTGTATGGAGTCAGGTTTTTATAAGCCTGAGTTTATTTAGCAGTGTGATAAAACCTCTCCAGACCTCATCTACTTCTCTGAAGGTGATTTATTATTTAATGTATATGGCCTATGTGCATCAAGCAAGGCTAGATCATTAGTAAGGATGAACCTGGAATGGTGGAGTTGTTAATCATTTCCTTATATCTTAAAGGGGTTGTCTACCTTCACATGACATTCGAGAAGCATTGGGGGCAAAAAGAGAAAATTAAATCATAAATATGCAATGAGACTGGCTGCTGTCCCGTTTATCGATGGATAAAATAAAAATAATTATTTGTGTACTTCAGGTCTTGTGGTTGGAAATTAAAGGGACACTAAAGTCATGGATTTAAAAAAAAAAAAATAACAAACATGTGATACTTACCTCCACTGTGCAGTTCGTTTTGCACAGAGTGGCCCGGGAAAGCTGTCTTCTGGGGTCCCTCGGCGGCTGTCTGGGCTCCTCCTCGCAAAAGCTTTCCCTCTTCATGCGAGGGCGCTCGCATGGAGGAAAGCTTTTGCGAGCGCGCTCCTGTGATACAGCGGCGGCCATAGCCGCCGACTGTATCACTTGGCTCCGCCCCCCAGCGCGTCGCGTCATCCGCCCTGATTGACAGCAGCGCTAGCCAATGGCTGCGCTGCTATCAATCCGCCCAGCCTAGCCAATCAACGGCCAGGCTGGGAACCGAAGAGGACGACGTGGACGCGCCCGGGAGATTCGAACGGTCAGGTAAGTACAACGGGGGCTCGGGGGGGGGGGGCGGTGCTGCTAGATGTTTTTTTACCTTCATGCATAGGATGCATGAAGGTAAAAAAAACTTGTACCTTTACAACCCCTTTAAGTTTGCCTGGCCACATACATCATTATATAGCTGTGCAATCTTTATACAATCATCTTTTAATTTTCTGACGGTCATGGGGTGGAGGAACTTGACAGTCCTGACCTTAACCTGATAGAACACCTTTGGAAAGAATTAGAATGGAGACTGCGAGCCAGGCCTTCTCATCCACATCAGTGCCTGACCTCACAAATGCACTTCTGGAAGAATGGTCAAACATTCCCATAGACCAGTGTTTCTCAATTCCAGTCCTCACGCCCCCCCAACAGGTCATGTTTTCAGGACTTCCCTCAGATGAAAAGGCTGTGGGAATTACTAAGCCCTGGTTCACACTGTTGCGTTTTGACATGCGATTTGGCATGTCAAATCGCATGTCAAAACGGCGGATTTTGCCGCAAATTGCCGGCAATGGCAGTGTCCTAATCGGTGCGACGCTGCATCTGCGGCATTGCACCAATTTCAAAAAGTAGTCTCTGTACTACTTTTTGCGATTTCAGCCTGCGATTTACATTGACATCTGTGCAGAAACCTGCACAGATGTCTCTGAAATCGCGGCTGAAATCGGGACTGCCGGGCGGGAGTGAAATCGTGCGAGTTCAGCTGAACTCGCACTGCTTTACTCCCGCAGCCCAGTGTGAACCAGGGCTTAGGCAGTGAAACTGATCAAATCACCTGTGCAAAATAATGGAAATCCTGAAAACCTGACCTGTTGGGGGGGCGTGAGGACTGGAATTGAGAAACACTGCCATAGACGCACTCCTAAATCTTGTGGACGGCCTTCCCAGAAGAGTTGAAGCTGTTATAGCTGCAAAGGGTGGGCCAACTCAATATTGAACCCTACGGACCAAGACTAGGGTGACATTAAAGCTCATGTGCATGTAAAGGCAGTTGCACCAATACTTTTGACAATATAGTGGGCCAGATTCTCGTAGATCGGCGCATCTACGAGCGGGGCATAGCGTATCCTATTTACACTACGACGCCGCAACTTACAGGAGCAAGTGGCGTATTCTCCAAGCACTTTCTCCGTAATTTGCGGCGGCGTAGTGTAAATGGCCCGGCGTATCCCCGCGTAAATCAAAGGGGGCGGCTTGTATTTAAATTAAGCGCGCCCCCACGACGAACGAACTGCGCATGCGCCGGCCGTAAACGTAGCCCAGTGCGCATGCTCCGTAGTACACCGCAAATACATTGGTTGCGACGTGAACGTAATTAACGCACAGCCTTATTCGCGACAAGTTACGTAAACAACGGAAAAACCCGACGCTGTCCTGGCGGCCATACTTAACATGGTATACGGCGGACCGGCGTAAGGTTACCCATCATATAGCAGGAGTAACCTTACGCTTACGGAAAGGACGTAAACTACGGCAAAGCGGCACAAAAACGTTAGGGGAATCGGCGTATCGGCTCATTTGCATATTTGACGCTGAAATCGATGTAAACGCCACCTAGCGGCCGGCGTATTATTGCATTTAGGATATAACGATGTAAGTGACTTACGCCAGTCGGATCCTAGCCTAATTCCGGCGTATCTTGTTTTGAAAATACAAAACAATGATACGCCGGAGGGATATTCTAATTACGCCCGTGTATCTGTAGATACACCGGCGTAATTCTTTTGAGAATCTGGCCCAGTATTTATAAATATAAATAATATATATAGTGTTGGGCCCAAAGAAAATAAAGTTTTACAAAACGCATGGGTTTCTCAAGCAGGAGCTTGCAGCATTCATCAAAACAAACTCGGCTTCATGACTTGCATTTGCAATGCCGCTGTTCTGGCCTATAGGCTTACGTTTTTGCTTGTTTTTCCAGACAATATTAACATTTTAATGTGCACACATGTAACTCTGACTGCTCCCTTCGCAACCACACAGATGCCTGGGAAATGTGACGCCTTGAGCCACAGTCACTCTAAAACGAAAAGGGATTGTACATAGATGGACAGTCATTGTAAGTTGGTTGGTCATAAAATGTGGACCTAGGATTGGAGGCTTTATCCTACCCCAGTCTCTACAAAGCCTTGAGGCTCCATGACCCAGACCATGGCTCGCCATTCCCATAGAAAGCTGAATGTTATCTCTCAATGATGCATGCATACTAGAACCTCTCACCTTCTGTGGGAGAGAACCCTAGGTAAGACCAAACCTTTTACAGAGTCTGCAATTTCTCACTGGCAAAACTTTGGGCTAGATTCAGTTAGGAGCACGTAAAAATGTGCGGGCGTAGCGTATCCCGTTTACGCTACGCCTCCTCAACTTTTACGGGCAAGTGCTGTATTCACAAAGCACTTGCCTGTTAAGTTGTGGTGGCGTAGCGTAAATGGCCCGGCCTAATTCAAATTCGGCAGGTAGGGGGCGTGTACTATTTAAATCCAGCGTGTCCCTGCGCCGAACGTACTGCACATGCGCCAGCCGTGAATTGATCCCAGTGCGCATGCTCCAAATCACGACGTCATTACGTCGTGTAAACGGCGTGAACGTCACTTACGCAAAGCCCTATTCACTAACGTTTTACATAAACGATATGAAAAAAAAAAACGCAGGCACGCCGTCCATACTTAACATTGGCTGCGTCTCATACAGCAGGGTTAACATTCCGACGGACCTACGCTAACGCAAACAACGTAAAAAAATAGCGCCGGCCGGGCGTTTGTTCGGGAATCGGCGTATAGACTCATTTGCATATTTTAGACGGGAACGCCGGCATGCCGTCCATACTTAACATTGGCTGCGCCTCATACAGCAGGGTTAACATTACGACAGACCTACACTAACGCAAACAACGTAAAAAAATAGCGCCGGGCGTACGTTCGGGAATTGGCGTATAGGCTCATTTGCATATTTTAGATGGGAACGCCACCTAGCGTCCAGCCTGAAATATGAAAATAAGATACAGTGGCCTAAGAGACTTACGCCAGTTGGACCCAATGGAAATCTATGCGTTACTGATTCTATGAATCAGTTGCATAGATAGGAGGGCTCAGACGCAGAGATAAGATGGCTTATCTGGAGATAAGCCGTCTTATCTCTTTCCTGAATCTGGCCCTTTATCTCTTCCTGAGTGCCCCAGGTGCTGATGCAAAGGATAGTTTTTTTTGTTTGTTTTTTATGTTGTACATCCAGTGGTGCCTATTCACTGCAGCTTATGGTTTCTCACACTGACTGCCAGACCTTAGATGGAACAGCTGTAAATGGTCCAACAAAGCTAGTATGGAGCAGATTTAAGACCCTTTCTAGGTTCAGTTATGCCACGTACACACGATCGGTTCATCCGTTGGATTTTTTCATCAGATATCCGATGAAGCTGACTTTCATCACAACGATGTGCAGAGAAAAATTAAGTTCAATGTTTCCGAGCATGCGTCGACTTGATTCTGAGCATGCGTGGCTTTTTGACCGATGGATTTCCCCACAGACAATCATTTCTTTTCTATTTTTTTTTAATCATCAGAACATTTTAAAACAGGTTCTATTTTTTTCACTGATGGGGAAAAAATCCGATGGGGCCCACACACGATCGGTTCGTCTGATGAAAGCGGCCCATCGGCACGTTTTCATCAGACAAACCGATCATGTGTACAGGGCATAAGTGTTCTGTCACTTCTTATAAACCCAATGGCAGGGTGGGGAGCCGTAAACCCTATTCCACATTACTCCATTCTGTAGGTGGGTCCCTTCAGCTTCTATAAAGAAGGACCTACCTTGAAGGTCTTGAAACCAAACAGTTTTTGATGTTCAATTGCCAAGGTCTTTACTGATTTTTGCTGACCATGAGCAGTTATCATGCCACAAATGTAGACAGGTGGAGTTAAATTATTACTATCATGTTGCTGTGGTGCTCTTCCTCCTGGTGTGACTTCCTATTTGAGCTTTCAGGGAGCTATAAATACAGGTGGAAGGTGGCTGGATTGGGTTAAAAATCTACAGACTAGAGGATGTAACATGTTGAAGATCTACAATCTATATTCCCCTGGATGGGACCCTTCATTGGGATTATGGACTTGGACTGTTTTGTTAGATAGCCAGGAGACAGAAAGTCCTGTTGATGGTGTGGTCCAGATGAAATGGTGCACCCCCCTGGGCGGTTGGGCTACAATTACATGGTCCTGATGGGGGATGGTCTAGGGACCTGACCTGGAACCAGAGTACAGTAAAGCTTAAGTTTAATGGAGTGGAATCTACAGTAAGTTGGCTAATGGAAGATCTTTCGGGAGAGATGGTGCTCCACACTGCCACTTCCGAACAATCTCAGAGTCGTGCTGGGACAGGAGTCGCTGGCAGGGTATGTAGGATGGACATTTGCCTTCCTTTTGTGGGGCCCAAAAGATAAAATTACTCCTGGTCAACATGTATGTGCTTTGGGAAGCTTTTAATATAAGTGGGTTACTATACTATCCTATGTCTATATGGTTTTTATCCCTTTACTATACTTCCACATAAACATTTACATGTCAAAAAAAGTTCAGGTGCCTTTTTTCAGATTTCTATTTTGCTTTAGGACTTCAAGAGAGAGACATTTAGTTTGCTAAAGCACTGCATATTATAAACATTTGACATTGTTTTAATAAAGACAATTTTCATCATTTATTGCTTCCTGTCTATGTGAACTCTGTGTTGGCTGTATGGCATTTTTTAGGGCAAATTTTGTGATTACGACAACAGTGGACCATGCTGGTGTTATGTGGGTTGACATAGTTACTTGAAGAGTCCATTGAAGACCAGGTGACAACACAGTAGCACAATCTGGAGGTTCAGGCATAACGTTGTCACCTTACAACAGGAAGTGCCTAAAAAAGGAAAAGATCACTGTATATTACTCTAATAAAAGCTGCAGATTTCAAAATATTGACAATGACCTTTAAAATAAAATGAACATTTTAAAGTGTATTTAAGATTTTAATGATGGGTCAAAATATACTTTAACTGCTTTATAACTGCGGTGGCTGGACGGCTCTGCTGTGCTAAATCACGTAGCTATACGTCATCTTTCCCAGCAGCCAAAAGGGGCACTCTCGTGCCGTCAGAGGCACGCACGCACGCCCCCCCCCCGCTCGTCCCTGATCCCGGCACGTGTGCCCGGCGGGCGCGATCGCCGCCGGGCACCCGCAATCGCTCGTTACAGAGCAAGAACCGGGAGCTGTGTGTGTAAACTCCGGTCCTGCCAGGGGAGATATGCCTGATCTTCTGTTCATACAATGTATGAACAGCGATTTGTCATTTCCCTCAGTCAGTCCCACCCCCCCTACAGTTAGCACACACCTAGGGAACATACTTAACCCCTTCCTTGCCCCCTAGTGTTAACCCCTTCCCTGCCAGTGGCATTTTTATAGCACTGATCGCTAAAAAAATGCCAATGGTCCCAAAAATGTGTCAAAAGTGTCCAAAGTGTCCACCATAATGTCGCAGTACCGAAAAAAATCGCTGATCGCCACCATTACTAGTAAAAAAAAATGAATAAAAATGCCATAAAGCTATCCCCTATTTTGTAAACGCTATAACTTTCGCGCAAATAAATTAATATTTTTTTTTTACGAAAAATATGTAGAAAAATAACTATCGGCCTAAACTGAGGGAAAAAAAACGTTTTGTTTTTTTATATTTTTGGGGATATTTATTACAGCAAAAAGTAAAAAATATTCTTTTTTTTTTCAAAATTGTCACTCTATTTTTCTTTATATCGCAAAAAATAAAAAACGCAGAGGTGATCAAATACCACGAAAAGAAAGCTCTATTTGTGGGAAAAAAGGACACCAATTTTGTTTGTTAGCCACGTCGCACGACCGTGCAATTGTCAGTTAAAGTGACGCAGTGCCGAATCACAAAAAGTGGCCCGGTCATTGACCAGCAATATGGTCCAGGCCTGAAGTAGTTAAAATTCAGTTCAAGAAAGGCTTTTACAGCTCTCTTTGAGACAATGGCAGACATGAAATGCTTAAAGGGGTTGTAAAGGTACGATTTTTTTCCTAAATAGCTTCCTTTACCTTAGTGCAGTCCTCCTTCACTTACCTCATCCTTTAATTTTGCTTTAAAATGTCCTTATTTCTTCTGAGAAATCCTCACTACCTGTTCTTCAGAGAGTCAGGACACCCACTAACACACAGCTCCTTTCTCTATCTGCAACGTAGAGAGCGTTCTGACTCTCCTGTAGTCCAAGGGAGGGGGCAAGCACGACACTCCACACCAGGGAAAAAGCCTTGCATTACGGTGGTGAGTTACAGACAGAACAGGAAGTGAGGATTTCTCAGAAGAAATAAGGACATTTAAAAGGCAAAATGGAAGGATGAGGTAAGTGAAGGAGGACTGCACTGAGGTAAAGTAAGCTATTCAGGGAAAAAAATTGTACCTTTACAACCCATTTAAAAGCAATTTATATTACTTATTTTAGGGCCCATTCACACATCAGAGGTTAGCCATTGATTTCAATGGGGCTAGTTCACTTTTTTTTTTTTCAAAACAGTGAAAGAATAAAGTTCTCGCAAAGGAGACCAAAACAGACCAATATGGATGGTACAATGAACTATAAATCATAGAAAAACACACAGCAATAATTAATCAAAAAGGTGACAGATAGATAGATTGGTTGACATAAATAAATAAATAAATAAATAAGAAAACGTTGTCTAATTAGCTTGCCTTGATGTGCATTTTAAAAGAAAAAAATTGACATTTTTTAAATCATCGATATACCTCAAAGAACCCATAAAAGTCATATGACATGCTTTTTTTGTTGAGTTGAGTTGTCACTGCATAACCATGCAACCAAAAGCACATCATAATGTAAACCCATAAGGTTGGAGCCAGCTGTAATAGTTTGGGTTCTATCCATCCTATAACAAAACCCCAGTAGCTTTGCAGGGAGCCTTGCAACATTTTTTAGTGTTTTTGCAATAGCTTTAACCACTCCCAGACCGCCTTACGACTTTATACGGCGGCACTTTAAAGATGGATATCTCGGTAACAGCAGCAGCTGCTGCCACAACCGAGATATCCATCTTTAGTGTAAGCGGTCCTGTAAAAGATAACGGAGGGACCCCCCTCCCGCCGCTCTCCCGCGCCCTCCGCCGCTTACCAGAGCCGTCGGTAGCGGCGGAGGCGAATGGGTCTGCTCGGCTGCTGTGTGGGGATGCGAGTGAGGGAAATATGTCTCTCACCCATCCCCATAGCTCTGCTGGGCGGAAGTGACGTCAAAAGAAACATTTTTTTTTTTTTAGCATCTTAGTCTAAATATGAGATCTGATATGTAAGAGGACCTGTCATGCTTTTTTCTATTACAAGGGATGTTTACATTCCTTGTAATAGGAATAAAAGTGATCAATTTTTTTTTTCAGTGTAAAAAATAATAAAATATATAAAAATAAATAAGATTATATATATATATATATATATATATATATATATATATATATAAATAAGCATACGTGAGTAGCGCCTGCATATGAAAACGGTGTTCAAACCACACAAGTGAGGTATCGCCGCGATCGTTAGAGCGAGAGCAATAATTCTAGCCCTAGACCTCCTCTGTATCTCAAAAAATGCAACCTGTAGAATTTTTTAAACGTCGCCCATCGAGATTTATAAAAGTTTGACGCCATGCCACAAGCGGGCGCAATTTGTAAGCGTGACATG
The DNA here is from genome assembly GCA_029574335.1 of Rana kukunoris. NCBI lineage: Eukaryota > Metazoa > Chordata > Amphibia > Anura > Ranidae > Rana > Rana kukunoris. Next base: position 700,753,949 of record CM056049.1, read on the forward strand.
TTGGGTATCATTTTACTCGGCGTAACATTATCTTTCACAATAAATAAAAAAATTGGGCCAAATTTATTGCTGTCTTATTTTTTAATTCAAAAAAGTGATTTTTTTTCCAAAAAAAGTGCTGTCGTAGGACCGCTGCGCTGCGCAGAATATGGTGTGACAAAAAGTATTGCAATGATCGCCATTTTATTCTCTAGGGTGTTAAAAATATATAATGTTTGGGGGTTTTAAGTAATTTTCTAGTCTTGTAAACACCAAATCTGAAAAACACCCACGGTACTGAAGTGGTTAATCAGCGTTTATCAGTGTAGCTTTTATCAGCTTTTTTTTTTTTTTTTTTTACTTTTTTTTTCAATGGATAAAAAAAACGGTAAAAAAACGCTGGCGCGTTTTTCATCGCTTTGCGTTTTTTAGCGTTTTTCCCCCACCAAAAAAACGGCACTTTGAACGCAAATTTCAGGCGTTCAGAAAAAAGCCAATAAACTCCAAAGCTCATTAACACTGAAAAACACCCAGGTGTGCATGGGCACATAGGCTAACATAGAGTTCAGTTCATGGGCTTTAAAAAAAAAAAAGCCAAAACGCCAATAAACTGCAGTTTATCAGCTTCAGTGTGCTTGAAGCTTAAAGGAAGCAAAGACCCTAGGAACAAAGGGGTAAAGTTTTAGGCCGTGTACACACGATCGAATTTGTCCGCTGAAAACGGTCCGATGGACCGTTTCAGCAGACATCTCCGATCGTGTGTATGGGCTAGCGGACAGATTTGTCCACCCGACAGATTTCAAAGCATGCTTTGAAATCTATCGGGTGGGAATCTGTCCGCCCAACATGTCTGCTGGTTAGTACACTTACAAGCAGACATGTCGTCCCGCACCGCCGCCGCACCGCCGCCAAATGGATTCGGCGCATGCGCGGAAGTGTTTTACTTCCTGGTGCGGTGACGTGGCGGCGTCAACGTCACCGCCACGTCACCGACACGTCAGCGCGCCGTCTGCTGGCGGGGATTTTGGTTTGCTCGTGTGTACACGCGAGCAAACCAAAATCCCAGCAGACAGATTTGAACAAATCTGTCCGCTCGTGTGTACGAGGCCTAAGAGAAATGCACAAAGAATGAATTTTCATTAAGAGCAGGCATCTTGTTAGTTCTTAGGTCTTGGGCAGCGCTTTTTATTTTTTAAATAATAAAAAGGGTTGACAGGTTCAGTTTTCAAGCCGATCGTATTTGATCCCAAAAAAAGTAAAACTCTTGAAAAACGAAAGAAAAAAACAAAAACATTTTAACGTAACGTGTACATGGAAACTTGAGTTGATGCTACATTGGTGATTGAGGTAGGTCAAATCCTGCTTTTTTGTGACAATACACAGGCTGTTCCAGCGTAAGAGAACTGTAAAAGCGCCATAAAAGTCACTAAAAGTGTAATTGATACACGTTAACAGGCGTAGGGGTCACCTTGTCGTTTCTCTTTCAGACTGGAGAACCTCATTCAGCAAACCATCTGTTAAGTGATTTCTTGCCAAACATAAAACAAGCCTTTTCTGACAATTTTATATTGCCCGTTCAATCAGTAAAAAATAAGACGGTTTTGTAGAGAGTTTTGATGCGCAGGCAATTTGCTTTCATTTTCAGTAATTGGTAGATGAGGCTTTGAACTGATTATTTTAAGATGTTAGAAGAGAAAACCGAGGGTATAAAAGTCAGATAATTATCAAATCGAATCCATTTCATTCTTCTAGTGTGTTGGGGGGAGGGGGGGGGGGGGTGGAAGGCTATGGCTCTCAATTATCTACAACATCACTTAAGGGTGATAGAGAAGATCACTGTAAGTTCAATCAAAATCCTGCAAGAGTTCACACAAGATTCACCAAACTTTCACCCAGAATTCACACTTTTTTTTCCCATTGAATCCGATTAGAAAACATTAGATTCTTGGGTGAAAGTTGATTGTAGCCAACATTTTTAACATGGGGAAAACCCCGGAAATAACTTCTTGGGGCTCAGGAAACCCTTGCTAATAATTACTGTATCTAGATCAAAGTTTCTCAAACTTTTTTTTAGTCCCCATCCAGGGCCGATCCGCCCTATGGGCTCACTATGCAAGCCGCTTAGGGCCCCGCAAAGCTGCGGAGAGCCCCCAAATTACTAGAGGCCCCACCTGGTGAGAAGTCATATTCGGCCCCTCACCCCGCTTCTCGACTCGCAGTGTGGAGTACCGCATTTGGCCAGAGGTGCGGGATTAGCGGAGCACAGTGGAGCTGATTGGAGCCGATCTGAGCAGTTCAGAAATACTCTGGAATACTCAAATACTCAGTTCCTGAGCTTTTCCAAGGGTTTCCGAGTTCATCCGAGCTGTCCAGAGTATTTCCAAGGCTCTCCTGCTCGCCCCCCCACTTCTGGCCAAATGCGGTATTGCATGCCATAGAAGTCAATGCGGAACAAATTATTTTAGTTTCCATTGACTTCTATGGTGAAACTCACATTGATATACAAGTGCTTTGGATTACGAGTATTCTCCTGGAACGGATTAGGCTAAGGTTCCACTGTATTGGGAACTTCCTGTTACAGGATGACAACTCTGTATCAAACATGCTCCTGTGTTGTCACCCTGTCAATGAGCTTCTAATACACACTTCAATTGGCCATGCATGTGACGGTTATGCAAATGTATGTCACTGTTGTCTTCTGAGAAATGCCACGCAGTCAAAGCTGGAGTGCATGCAGAAATTGAATAGTTTTCTTGTAATGTCTGATTTAAATTATTTTCTGCTTTATTGGCCCTACAGAACAAGATCATTCTTGACCCAATGACCTTCAGTGAGGCCCGCTTCCGCCCGTCTCTAGAAGAGCGGCTGGAGAGTATCATCAGTGGCGCGGCTCTGATGGCAGACTCCTCGTGCACGCGGGACGACAGGAGGGAGAGAATCGTGGCCGAGTGCAACGCCGTGCGTCAAGCTCTTCAAGACCTGTTGAGCGAGTACATGAACAATGTAAGTCAGCTTTGTCTTTTTAGTACATTGGATGACGCAGGGTGACTCAAATTGTGGTCACATCAATAAAATGCAGCTTATGTAGACGGTTGTGTGATGGAAAAGCTAACAAATCAATTCAGTTCATCAAGAATTACCTAAAGTAACCTAGTCGTTCAATATAATAAAAACATTTAGACAAAAAGAACTCTGTAAAAGAAGATGTTCTGTACTTACCTTACTGGCGGTGGGTGACAAAACAAATCTTCACTTACTTAAAAATCTATGAATATCTTGGCTATTCTAGACTTCTTGGTCTGTCCAATAACCTATCACCGCCACACTCTGTGGTTCCTCCTGCCAACTTCTATGTCAGTACAGGACACAGTGGTGAAGTAGCAGTTCACAAAAGGAACCAGAGTCCAATAAAATGTGTTATTTGTTAAAACTTTATTGATTCCAAACAAAACACACTGCAGCCCCACATAGTACCACCTCACTTTGACACATTCTACCCTTGTACAGTTTTTTTTTTCATAGAGATTAAGGGATTGGTTTCTTAACCACTTCCTGGCGGCTGTACGACTTTGTATGGCCGCAGTGTGGATCTAAATTCCTGGGAGGCCGTCTATATGCGGCCTTCAGCCACTGGGGGGTGCACGGGCACTGCCGACGGCGGCGCTCGCGTGCCCGCTGCATCACTGAGATGCCGATGTGGATCTGTGTGTGTAAGATCCACGTCCTGTCAGGGAGAGAGGAGACCGATCTGTGTGCCTTGTACATTGGGACACAGATCGGTTACCTCCCCCAGTCAGTCCCCTTCCCCCACAGTTAGAACACTATGCAGGGTACACATTTAACCCCTTCCTCACCCCCTAGTGTTAACCCCTTCAATGTCAGTCACATTTATACAGTAATTAGTGCATTTGTATAGCACCGATCGCAGTATAAATATGAATGGTGCCAAAAATGTGTCAAAAGTGTCCGATGTGTCTGCCATAATGTCGCAGTCCCAATAAAAATCGCAGATCGGCGACATTACTAGTAAATAAAAAAAATAATAATAATTCTGTCCCATATTTTGTAGGCGCTATAACTTTTGCACAAACCAGTTGCTTATTTCCATTTTTTTTCATTTATTTTTTACCAAAAATATGTGGAAGAATACGTATCGGCCTAGACTGAGAATTTTTATATATTTTTTTAATTGGGCTATATATTATTATATTCAAAATTGTCGCTCTTTTTCGTTTAAAGCGCAAAAAATAAAAACCGCAGAGGTGATCAAATACCACCAAAAGAAAACTCTACTTGTGGGGAAAAAAGGACGTCAATTTTGTTTGAGAGCCACGTCGCACAACTGCGCAATTTTCAGTTAAAGCGACGCAGTGCCGGAAGCTGAAATTTCACCTGGGCAGGAGGGGGGGTATATGTGCCCAGTAAGCAAGTGGTTAAAGGCAAGGAGGCTGCTCACTTTGCAAGAGAATTTTCACTTTGCAGGGATTTTCCTCTAGCTTAGTGAATGAAGAAAAGTTCTGCTGGCGTCCATCATCCAATCCGGGGCAAACTGTCTTTCTTGTGATTAAGGTATTTTTTGCAATGTGAGTTTTTTGCCAAGTCCAGTAAGCTAAGGGTTATCTCCCTATCAAGATGTACAGGTTATTTGCCTTTAGTAAATCAACCCCTACACAAGGCTGAAAATAATTAGCTGGGGAGGTACCAAGCAGGGCTGCAGTGTGATTTGCCAGCAATCATTAAAGGGGTTGTAACGTTTTTTTGTTTTTTGTTTTCTTAATAACAAACATGTCATAGTTGCCTCCACTGTGCAGTTCGTTTTGCTCAGAGAGGCCCCCGATCTTTGTCTTCTGGGGTCTTCTGGTGTCCCTCGGCAGCTGTCTCAGCTCCTCCCAGCAAGAGCTAACCACCCTCTGGGAAGCGCTCTCCCAAGGGGGTTAGCTTAAGGGACCGCTCCTGTGTGATACAGTTGGCCCCTTTGGCGGGCCGCATCATTGATTTGATTGACAGCAGTGGGAGCCAATGGCTGCACTGCTATCAATAGTCCAATGAAGAGCTACCTCAAGCTGGAGGAAACCATTGTGGGATCGCGCCCATAGAGTTTCATGGCTCAGGTACATAAAAACGGGGGGGGGGGGGGGGGGCTGGGGGGCCCAAGAGTGCAAGGTGTTTTTACACCTTAATGCATAGGATGCATTAAGGTGAAAAAACACAAAGCTTTACAACCCATTTAAAGTTTTACGACAGAACTGACGTCATAGGTGTGGTGCCAACTTGGCACCACTGAGGCTGCGCGCTGCCCCTCAGCCCCTCTTTTTATACAGTAAAAGAAAAGAAGAAGGGTACCTGAGGACCCCAGGGACTATTAGAATGGTGCTAGTAGAAATATAATAGACAACAAAGAAATGTAGAAAAATTGAAAATGATTTTATTTTTAACAGAGAATAAATATATATAGAAAACCATCAATAGAGATGAAAGAGTATATGATCTCCAAAGGTATAACAGGAAGACCAATTTAAGCATTGACTTTTGTACTTGCTCAACATGTTCACTCTACGGAGAGCTTCCTCAGGAGCTTTTGGACAGGCAATGCTAGACATTAAAGAAAACAAAATAATTAAATTATATAAATGAGTACATTATATAGCAATATAAATGCAGTAGATAGCTGCATGAATAATATGTTCAGTTATATGGGAATACATGATTTAAGTTTATGCAAAAAAAATGCTGTTGTAAACTGAATCTGGGGGTGCAAAAAAACAGACACCTTGGAGTAGGCATCTGTGGTGTAGGGAAGGTCACCAGTCAAACACTTGGTGCTCTGGATACAGTAGTGTGAGAAAGACCACAAGGTGGCTGGGCCTAGTAAAGCATCCTGGGAGAATATCTCAGAAAAATTCAGATGCTTAAAGTGGTTGTAAAGGTTCAATTTTTTTTTTTTAAATAACAAACATGTTATAATTACCTCCACTGTGCAGCACGTTTTGCACAGAGTGGCCCTGAACAGCCTTTTCCGGGATCCCGTGGCGGCTGCCCTGGCTCCTAACCGCCTCAGATAACCCCCTCTGTGAAGCGCTCTCCCAAGGGGGTTACCTTGCGGGCACGCTCCCGAGTCCTGTATTCGGCGTCCATAGCCACCAATTGCAAGACTCAGCCGGCGCCTGCGTCATTGGATTTGATTGACAGCAGTGCGAGCCAATGGCTGCACTGCTATCAATCTATCCAATGAAGAGCCGGGAAGAACGGGCAGAGGAAGATCGCATTGCGACGCAGGACTTTCAGGGCTCAAGTACATAAAACAAGGGGGGCGCAAATCGTAAGATGTTTTTTTACCTTAATGCATAGGATACATTAAAGGGGTTGTAAAGGTTCGTGTTTTTTCACCTTAATGCATCCTTTGCAATAAGGTGAAAAAACACCTGGCAATGATGGCCCCCCAGCCCCCCGTTTTAATTACCTGAGCCTGTTAACCTGCTGTGCACATCCCCCGGCTTCCTCTTCTCCGCGGAGTCTGGTTGTTGATTGGCTAGATTGGATAGATTGATGGCAGAGCAGCCTTTGGCTCGCGCTGCTGTCAATCACATCAAATGATGCGGCACGCAGGGGGCTGGGCCAAGTGATACTATAGCTGCCGGCTGTATCACGGGAGCGTGCCCACAAGCTAACCCACATTGGAGAGCACTTCCCATGAAGGGGGTTAGCTCTTGCAGGGAGGACCTGAGACAGCCGCTGAGGGACCCCAGAAGACCAGGATCGGGGCCACTCTATGCAAAATGAGCTGCACAGTGGAGATAAGTATAACATTTTTGTTATTAAAAAAAAAAAAAAAAACCTTTAAGGTGAAAAAACATGAACCATTACAAACCCCTTTAAGGATGGATGCCTCAAGCAAACTCCTGTATGTAAGCCCTGCATTATTGCTCCTAATGTTGCCATTATATGTGTATTGTTGTTCAAAAGTGCATAAAGAGAAGAATACTATGTTGTTGCAATTGCAGATTACTATTTTATAAATGCTTAAACTTGTGCCAACACCAGCAGAATTTGCCATTTAGGAGAGTTCTATTGATGATGTTGTCATGTCGGCACAAAAGAAGTGGGAAGAGGCCTTTACCAAGGGAGGGAAAGCACCTTGTAGACAGTCATCTGAATAAATAACAACATCAAAAGATTTTCACTCCATTCCTGTTCTGGTTGAAACTCAATTTGTTTTGATGTTCTAGAGATAGAGGTCATCAGGACAACGAGAGGATAGCTCCCTAATGGAGATACAGGAGTTCTCCATTGTATCATTGTAATTACTGTTTTCCCATGTAGTTCGCAACCAAGTTGTTATGCCATCATCAGTAGAACTCTTGTCATCTCCTATCAGCTTTTTACACATCGGTACACTATTCAAAGCCAATTTATGAACAGTAAAACAATAAAAACATATATATATATATTTTAAACTTTGGTAATCCTAGCAGAGGTGTGCTGCCTTGAACACTAAAGGTTGTGTGTTATAGGCTCCAACAATGGACATTCAGCCCTGCAGACAGGGATAGTTTAGGGTAGACATGTGCATTCCCGTTCGTAACAAATGGATTTTCGTACAAAATTTGTTAGTATTCGTACATTCGGATCAATTCGAACATCCGAAAAGCTGAAAGAACCAAAATACGAAAATTACGGAATTACGAATAAGCAAAATAACTCTCAAGCGAAAATACGAACGTATGATTGGACAATCTTACTAAAATACGAAACACCGAAAGGGCAAAAGAACGAAAATTACATCTATAACAAACTAATTTGCATTCCGTATTTTAAATCCTTTGTCTGTTCGTATTTTCATTCGTATGTTTTGTAAATCCGTTTCTTTGTATGCTCATAAATTTGTGTACTTGTAACGTTCTTTCAAATGGGCACTGGGCAGTGTAGTTAGTGAGTGATGTATCTTACTTAATATCTTAGCCAATCAGCTTATCTATTTTGTGCTGAGTCACATTGGACAGTGTAAACCCTTGTACACACGATCGGACTTCAAACAAACTTTTCCGTGGATTTTTGGCCAGACTTTTGTAACCGAAAAAGTTTGCCCGATGGAGCATTTACACGGTTGGATTTTTTGGAAAACGCAAATTTTGAAGTTTGTTGGCAAAAAGTCTGACCGTGTGTATGGGGCTTAAGAGAAAGTCTATCTTACAGTTTTTTGTTCATTGTTTTGGCTCATTTCTTGAAACAGAAATTACATTCTCAAAACAACATGGACAAATCTCCAAACCACTTGGCAATTGTTCACAACTGAATTGCATTTCTCATTCATTTCATCAAATTGCAAATGTCTCAGTACATGTCTGAATGTTTTAGTACATTTTTCAAATTATTTAGTACAAGTAACCTACATTTAGCACAATTTTCAATTGAATAGATCTTGTTGATCTAAACTGATTTGTCAATTCTCAGTCTAATGGTCGTTCTCTCCAAAACGTGTCAGCGTCATTTCATTGTTTAAGTCATCACATGCACAATAGTCTGTTCAATTGTCGAAATTATTAAGGAACATAATACCATAATTACCATATATGAATCTCTTGCAAAATTTGATAAAATGATTACAGCAATTGACAGTCAGGTACAACTAGAACTTGACTAACGAAGGAGGAGTTGGGGTTGGACTCAGGTGACCAATCAAACAGTAAGTTTCGTTTAGTTACCTGAGGCCCTGTACACACGATCAGACATGTCCGAGGAAACATGTCCGATGGACCGTTTTCATTGGACAAGGCTGAATTATCTGTTGGTCTGATGTGCGTACACACCATCGGACCAAAATCCCCTCGGACCAGAACGCGGTGACGTAGAACACAACGACGTGAAGAAAAAACTAAGTTCAATGCTTCCAAGCATGCGTCGACTTGATTCTGCGCATGCGGGGGATTTTGGTCCGATGGTTTGTGTACTAACCATCGAACCTGTCCGACGGACAGGTTTGCAGCGGACAGATTTCAAAGCAAGCTTGAAAACTATTGTCCGCTGGAAAACGGTCCGATAGGCCGTACACACGATCGAACATGTCCGCTGAAACTGGTCTGCGGACATGTTCGATCGTGTGTACGCAGCCTGAGGCCTCGTACACACGAGGGGATATGTCCGCTGAAAACGGTCCGATGGACCGTTTCAGCAGACATCTCCGCTCGTGTGTATGGGCTAGCGGACAGATTTCTCCACCCGACAGATTTCAAAGCAAGCTTTGAAATCTATCCGGTGGGAATCTGCCCGCCCGACATGTCTGCTGGTTAGTACACTTACCAGCAGACATGTCGGCCCCCACCGCCGCCGCGCCGCTGCCGAATGGATTCGGCGCATGCGCGGAAGTGTTTTACTTCCTGGTGCGGTGACGTGGCGGTGACGCGGCGGCGTCAACGTCACCGCCGCGTCACCACTACGTCACCGCGCCGTCCGGCGGCGGGGAATTTGATCCGATGGTGTGTACACGCCATCGGATCAAACTCCCGATCGGACATATCCGATGGAAATGGTCCGCGGACCGTTTTCATCGGATATATCCGATCGTGTGTACGCCGCCTGAGAGGTGCTGTCCATGACTGTAAATGCTGTCAAAGAGAGAGAGAGAGAGAGAGCTTGACCATGCAGGACCAGTAGAATTTCTGAACATGGATGCACCTGGCGAAGTAAATGAACAAGGGCAACTGCCTGCTGGAGGAAGAGGAAGAAGAGGAGGAGGGTATGTGGTGGTGGAATAGGGGTAAGAGGCCGAGGAGCACGAAGACACCATGTTGTCCCTGATGAAATTCGGGCCACAATTATAGACCATGTCATCAACCATGGCCTCACAATCAATGGTGGAATTATATAATGCATAGGACAGGACACTGTGCATAGAGCAACAAATATGTTTATGTATTCATTTACGTATTCATTTAGTGTGTGTGTGTGATAGGCCTACAGTATTACAGTATCTTACTTCAGTGGGATGTTACGTATGATACTAACCATGACAAGAAAAATATTGTAGAAAATAAACTATGGAATAGTTTATTTTCTACAATATTGATGATACAGTTTACAGTAGTATTCCAGTATTACAGTAAAAACTGCAGCTTACTGTATGATGCAATTATCATTATAATCCTTATTTTATATATAACATGCAATAAAGTAAGTAAAAGGGTCAAAGAGCTGCAATTACAGTAGTGCCTCCCATGTAAATCTATCTAATAATGTTACTGTAACATTTCAGTAGGTCTAGTAGTTGATCATTTTTCCCCTCCCCTTTCTGTCAAATACCCCCTGTAGTACCTCTACATAGGGTACATGTACCCCAGGTTTTGATCCACTGGAATACTGGCCAGTAGTATATTGAACTTGTGCAGAACATAGAATATTCCTATTTAGCTGTCTGTAACTGTAGTGTATGACTCTTCTCTATGACTGATTTGATGTTTTCTTTATTTGCTCTATTGTAGAGAATAATGGCATTGGAAGGAAACGAGACCTGTCACATACTCATGTATGGGGATGAGGCTGGCTTCAACCTGGCCAAGGGCCGAAGACGTGGCCGTAATTTTATTGGCCACTGGGCCACGGTGGATGTCCCAGGCCAGCGAGGGGGCAATATAACTATGTGTGCTGCCATTTCTGAGAATGGTGTGGCCACTCACATGCCCAGTCTTGTCCCATACAATACACAGAAGCTCCTCATCTTCTTGGACCGCCTTCATTTGGATTTGATCCCTGAAAATGAGAGAGGTCCCATAGGGCCTCACCTACCACAATATATAATTGTATGGGACAATGTGAATTTCCACGGTGGCCCGCTTATCAGGACCTGGTTCACTGCTCATCCAAGGATGGATATTATGTTCCTGCCACCTTACTCTCCTTTCCTCAATCCTATTAAGGAGTTTTTCTGCGCTTGGAGGTGGAGGGTGTATAAGCATCAGGCTCAAGATTAGTGTTGCTCACGAATATTCGCATTGCGAATATTCGCTACGAATATTGCTTATTCGAGTATTCGCGAATATCTCGAATATCGCGGCAAATATTCGCTATTTCGAATATTCGCATTTTTCAAATTTCGCAATAAATTTCACAAAAAAATCGCAATCGCGAAATTTCGCAATAGCGAAAATTCGCATTGGCGAAAATTCGCATTGGCGAAAATTCGCAATTTTTATTTTATTTTTATAAAATATCACGTATATTCGATATTAACGAATATTCGCGACCGCATATGTGAAATCTCGCTTTTTTTTTAATAAAATATACCGAATATTCGTAAATATCGAATATTCGTGATATTTTATAAAAAAAAAAATCGCAAACTTTCGCATTAGCGAAAATTCGCAATTTTTTTTTTTTTTTATAAAATATCACGAATATTCGATATTAACGAATATTCGCGAATATTCTTCGAAATATTCGCGAAATATCGCGAAATCGAATATGGCGTATTCCGCTCATCACTACTCAAGATCAGAGGTCCCTGCTCCATGCAATAGACGCTGCCTGTGAGAATATTACAGGAGATCAGTGTAGGCGATGGTTGCGACATCTCCCTCCTTTCTTCTCTCGTTGCATCGCAAGGGAGGATATACGCTGCAATGTTGATGGGAATCTGTGGCCAGACAGTCAGCAGCGTGTGGATGGGCAGGAGGGTGAGGGCAGTACCCAGGAGAGGGAGGGTGAGGACAGCGACCAGATGAAGAGATGTTAGGGCTCTTTCACACGGGTGGCCTGTTCAGGTCCGCCTGCCAGTTTTTTACTCTTACTCTTACCCTAAAATCTTTTCTTTTTTTTTTACTTTTATACACAATTGTATTCAGTTAGCTAGACAAAAACTGTACAGTAACCGTTGTCAATGAAGGACTGTGCTAAGACTGAAAGGTGGACATGAGGGATATTTCAATGGTCCTCTGCCATAGAGATAAAACGTCTAAACATTTTGACTTGTAGTGCTTACACAATGCCAAAGGGATGATGCATTTTGGGGGCACTGACTATTTGAATAAAAAAGAAATTTAGTTTTGACACATGAGTGAACTGTTTTGGGAAAGATATGAACTTTTGAAGGTGAACCATGGTGTTGTGCCGAACCATCCAGGTTATTTTGGCAAAAGCACCAAGAGAGCTGAGAATGTCTGGTCTGTTTCAAGAAATGAGCCAAAGCAATTGAGAAGAATCTTTGCCATTTTGGAGGCATTTATATGGGAAAGGAATATGGGTCCAGATTCACAGAGCGATCACTCCTGTCTATCTCGCGTTAGACTGGAGTACTTTCGAATTACGCGCGTTTTTTCACTACTCTGAAACCTCAAACCATGAAATTATGGCTGCGGGCTTCAATCCGACTGGTTTACGTGTTCGTACGCCTTCGGATCTACTCTGCAATAAAATTGCGGCCGCTGGGTGGAGTTCCCGTAGTTTTCCGCGTCGGGGTATGCAAATGAGCTTTTGCCGACTATCCACGAAATTACGAACGTCTATCGCAATCTCTTACGGCATCTTTAGTCATCTTTTTGCTGCGTAAAACTATACCAGATTTTTGCTGGTCTAATATTAGACAGCCCATGTTAAGTATGGCCGTCGTTCCCGCATCGAATATCAACGTTTTTCGACATCTTTTTTTATTTTTCACGTAAAACGTCCGGGAATAGGAATGTCCGTAAAACAACGCTACTCAAACAACGAATGACGTATCGACGTTATTTCGCGCAATGCACGGCGGCAAATTTCTGAACGGAGCATGCGCAGTTCGATCGCCGCGGGGACGCGCCTAATTTAAATGCTTCACGCCCCCTAATCGCGTATTTCGATTACGCGGCAAGAAATACACTACGCCGCCGTACCGTAAGGGACAAAATCTACCAGGATTCGTCGTACAGCCTGGTAAAATACGGCAGCGTAGTGTATCTCTGATACTCTGCGCCAATGTAATTGTATCTGAATCTGGCCCATGGTTTTGAAGCATGAGTGAACAGTTTTGGGAAAGATATGAGCTTTTGCAAGTGAATTATAGTGTTGTGCTGAACTGTAAGACTGTTTTGCCAAATGATCTTAGAGTTTTGAGAATTTCGGTTTCAAGAAATGAGCCAAAACAATAGAGAAAAACTGTAATATGGATTAGCCGCGTGTTGAAAATGAAACGAAATCCCCAAAGCCAACGGTGGGCTGGGTTACCCCGACATCACTAATTATTACAGAGCAGCACAACTAGCAACCTTGGTGAACTATCACATTACTCAAGAACCCCCCCTATGGGTTTCGATCGAAGCTGTAGAATGCGATCCCACCCCAATATCCAATGTACTATGGGTCCCCCCCAAGTCACGTAAGCACATAAACAACCCTATCACAAAACATTCGCTCTCCTTATGGGACAGAATAAAGACCAAAAGCTCTCTACAATCCCCACACATCCCACTGCTGTCGTTCCTTAAAAACACGGCATTTTACCCGGCATGGGTATACCCTAACTCTTTCAAGGAGTGGTCGCTAAGAAACTGCACATGTATACACAAATTTATTGATTCCACCTCCTTCCTGTCCTTTCCAACAATCCACGATAGATATGGTATACCACTCTCAGAACTGTTCAGGTACTTACAAATTAAAAACTTTTTCAAACCATTCATTGATGCCTCACCTTCACCATTCCGTATATCTAGCTTTGAGAACTTTTGCAAAAACGAGCCACACGCCAGGGGGAAAATCTCCGCAATATATACCCATTTGCTCTCCTCCTCTAATACCGGGAAATTACCGTATGTTCGTAAATGGGAAGAAGACTTGGGACTAGTGTTGGAAACCTCCGACTGGAAACAAATCTGGAATAACACCAGGACTGCTTCCAGGAACGAACTAGCAGTCGAGACAAACTATAAGGTACTCACCAGATGGTACTTAGTGCCGGCTAGGATAGCTAAGTTTGCTAAAGACCATCCTGGAGACTGTTTCAGGGGTTGCTCTTCTCCAGGGACATATCTTCACATTTGGTGGACATGCCCAAAAGCACAGTCATTCTGGATGGAAATCTTCCACATAATAAATACGCTCACAAAAAAGAACATCCCCCCAGACCCTAAAATAGCATTACTGAATCTAAAGCCGGTCAATTTGTCATACACACAATTTAAGCTAATAATTCAGCTCCTCACAGCCGCAAAGCAGACCTTAGCAAAGGCCTGGAAATCCCCCAATCTCGCACTAAGCGAAGTGGAAAAGAGGATGAACTGTGCGATGACCCATGCCAAAATGATGGCACTGGATATGGACACCACCACCAAATTCGAGAAGATATGGAAGCCCTGGTTTACCTACGCAATCCCTGTTGACTACAATAATGATGTATTATTACTAGTGTTGAGCAGAATATGCCATATTCGATTTTGCGATATATCACGAATATATAGTCGAATATTCGAGATATATTCGCTAAATACGAATATTCGTGATATATTTTGGAAATGAAATCATTGCGAATTTTCGCTATCGCGAATGCGAATTGCGAATTGCGAATGCGAATGCGAATATTCGAGAAATGCGGAATGGAGCACTCTGATTGGCTCAGAATATTCGTGATATATTACAATATAAAATAATTGCGAATATTCGAGAAATGCGGAATGGAGCACTCTGATTGGCTCAGAATATTCGTGATATATTACAATACACAATAATTGCGAATATTCGGCAAATGCGGAAGGAGCACTCTGATTGGCTCAGAATATCTGTGATATATTACAATACACAATAATTGCGAATATTCGAGAAATGCGGAAGGAGCACTCTGATTGGCTCAGAATATTCGTGATATATTACAATATAAAATAATTGCGAATATTCGAGAAATGCGGAATGGAGCACTCTGATTGGCTCAGAATATTCGTGATATATTACAATATAAAATAATTGCGAAATTTCGAGAAATGCGGAATGGAGCACTCTGATTGGCTCAGAATATTCGTGATATATTACAATACAAAATAATCGCGCGATATCGCTATTGCCGAATAATCGCATTGCGATTTTTCGGGAATATAAAATGAGCGCTGCAGCTACTCGGCCCAAGGTCTCTAATCATACCAGCAATGCTTTTAGACGTCGATGGGGATCTCTAGGATGTAATCTGTTCTAAAAAAATTTTGAAAAAATACGAATATTCGAAATAGCGAATATTCGCCGCGATATTCGCGTTAATCGCGAATACTCGAATATGCAATATTCGTAGCGAATATTCGCAATGCGAATATTCGTGAGCAACACTAATTATTACCATGGTAGCCCAGCCAATGTAATACTCCGCTCCAAGTAATACCTTTTCGACGAGGAATCTCCGACTATTCCTGCAGACTCCCTGCCCCCAACCCCCCCCCCTCCTCATTCCCCTCCCCTCCCCCGTTTGATTTTTGTTTCTAAATATGTTATTATATATGTATGTATATACCTATACAACACTGTAAATAGTTGAAGTTCCGGACTTCCTTGTGACTCTGTCCCATTCCAAGTTATCTTTCCGAATATTGTTTGATGTACGTCAATTATCAGGAAAGCATTCTAAACCTCTCGGTTTTTCAACTAAACTGCCACACTCCTGAGCACATAATCGACACATGTGTAAGGTGTCCCTCTTGGGAGAGTCAACTTTCCTGCTTATATGTAAAGGAACTTCCGATGTCTCTTTTTTCTGTAAACTTTTCCATTTATTGCACCTGTACAACTCTTTTGTGTATCCAAATAAAGATATTTTGACAAGGAAAATGAAACTAAAATACGAGATTGCGAATGACCGCCCCACTAAAGTACAAAATTATGAATCCATTAAAGGAAAATTATTATCTAACAAAATTACGAATTTCGAATCAACGAAAATAAATTAGACAGAATTACGAATCATTCAGTATAAACGAAAATAAAACTGTTACGAAAATACAAACGGGTCCGAATAGGAAAACTTGCGTCTTACAAAATTACAAATCTTTACAAATCTACTCAACGAGACGAAACGAAACAAAAAAAAATAAAAAATTCTGTTCTTCACATGTCTAGTTTGGGGTAGAAATCCTCTTTAAATGATTGTTTCATTAACTTTTTCTTTACATCCCGCCTGAAAATGAGAGAGAAAGCTGTAAATACATCCCGATCCTCTTCACCAAGCTTGATCTGCACCCAGGATGAACACTAATATTAATAACCCTCTGATGGAAATATGTGCCAATTATTATCTCTGATGCATCTGTTGTGTTTTAAATTCCTGTGAATTTTTAGCCTGTGTGTGGGGGGCTGTTGAATTAAACACTTAATTCTACCTCTGGAAATGTCATCTGTACTTATTTCATAAATTCTTAATTTTAGAGGTTAACCTAATGGTTTCCAGAACAAAATATCTGTATATAGATATATGGATACTGAATAGATAGATAGATAGATAGATAGATAGATAGATAGATAGATAGATAGATAGATAGATAGATAGATAGATAGAGACTAGATGGATGGATAGATACTAGGCAAGTGGAAAGATACAAGGTATCAACCCAAACTTTTGCCCATTTGGCCCCATGTTTGGCGAGATTTGTACCGCACATATACACTATGTTGCCAAAAGTATTGGGACACCTGCCTTTACACACACATGAACTTTAACCCCCCCCCCCTTTTGCAGCTTCAACTCTTCTGGGAAGGCTGTCCACAAGGTTTAGGAGTGTGTCTATGGGAATGTTTGACCATTCTTCCAGTGAGGTCAGGCACTGATGTGGACGAGAAGGCCTGGCCCACAGTCTCCATTCAAATTCATCCCAAAGGTGTTCTATAGGGTTGAGGTCAGGACTCTGTGCAGGCCAGTCAAGTTCCTCCACCCCAAACTCACTCATCAATGTGTTTATGGACCTTGCTTTCTGCACTGGTGCGCAGTCATGTTGGAACAGGAATGGGCCATCCCCAAACTGTTCCCACAAAGTTGGGAGCATGAAATTGTCCAAGATGTATGCTGGCACCTTAAGAGTTCCCTTCACTGGAAGTAAGGGGCCAAGTCCAGCCCCTGAATAACAACCCCACACAATAATCCCCCCTCCACCAAATGATTTGGACCAGTGCACAAGGCAAGGTTCATAAAGACATGGATGAGCAAGTTTGGGGTGGAGGAACTCGTATGTCCTGACCTCAACCCGATAGAACACCTTTGGGATAAATTAGAGCAGAGACTGCGAGCCAGGACTTCTCGTCCAACTTTAGAGCCTGACCTCACAAATGCGCTTCTGGAAGAATGGTCAAACATTCCCATAGACACATTCCTAAACATTGTGGACAGCCTTCCCATAAGAGATGAAGCTGTTATATCTGCAAAGGGTGGGCCAACTCAATAATGAACCCTACTGACTAAGACTGGGATGCCATTAATGTTCATGTGCATGTGAAGGCAAGTGTCCCAATACTTTTGACAATATAGTGTATACAACAGCATCCTGCTGTCACTGATTGCTAAGGAAGCAGCAGGTGCATGTACCCACTGTCCCACTGCTGACATCACTAGTAATCCCTGGTCATGTTACCAAAGCGGCAGGGACAGTAGTGTCATGGCCATATATGGTCAATGATATCGCCGCTATCCCCTCCCATTACTGTATGTAGTTTGGGGAGGTGCCATTCGGCTATGAGTACTGTTAGGATTAGTCATGTGCATCATGAATAAAGGACTTGTCAAATATTTGGGTGTCTTTATTTCTATGTGACAGACGCTAAGGTTAGCTGTGAGGTTTGACAGGACACCCTTCCTCTCTCCACAGCCATCCGACAATGCAGATAGTAAGGAGACAATTGCTTTGACAGATGGCACTTTTCTCCGTCTCCTGGCATTTTCCGAGGCAATGCATGGAAAGAGGGGCTTGTCACGAGGAATGTTAGGGATGGGGGACCAAAATGTTTCAGGCAAGTGATTGGACATGAAGAAAAATATTTGAGGCAGCCATCTCCTTGCAACCTGCATTGTCAGATGTTCATAGAAGGAGGAGGGGGTGCCCTATCCAACCTCTCACAACTTGCTGTAGGGCATAGGAAGATGGGACAAAGTACTTCATATACCTTGTCCCCTGGAGAACAGAATGCAATTAAAAAAATGGAAGTGACAGACTCTTAGTATTTTTTCTAAAACAAAAAAAATTCAGGCTTAAAGTGGATGTAAACGCTCCATACACCCAGGGAAGTGAACAGCCTCAGATGAAACAGAGTGATGAACCAAATCTCCCTACATTGGTTTTAGATCCATATCTGCTGTCTTCACATTTATATACTGTTTAGAAAGTTTAGATCGTGTTAGGAAATTTTCTCTTCCTGTTTAACACTGAGTGTGATGTCTGGGCATACAGCCAAGATAGCTAACATTGCTGATTGGAGGAAAGGCACACACCCCCTCTCATCATAGGCAGAGACTCTCAGAGGTGTTTTGTAATAGAGCCTGCTCCCTGCTAATCTATTTACAGCAACCTCCCCTGACAGAAATTTCAGGCTGCTTTTATCTAATGTGTCCCAGAATTTGTCAGGAGTTCTCAGACTGATAACAGAGGAACGGGTCAGGAGAGAGCTATGGGACTTAGCTCTTTGAAGAGAGATAACAAAACACTGCAGATATATGTGCCCAGCTCAAATATCATGAATTGGGTTTACATCCACTTTAACGTGCTGATATTTTAGGCACCATTAGTGTTTAAACTTCCTGTGTGAGAAAATTGTAATGATAATTCCACAGTATGCAGTCATTGTATGTGCCCAATGCCATTTCTCTGGCAGAGAACGCAAAGGCCTTGCCATCATGCCTGTGAGTATTTGATACTGGAAAATAGAATTGTTTTTTTCAATTCATCTGTAAATGAATGTTGCAAAATTGAAACATTGAGGATTGCAGAATGTAAACGTGTCTTGTACAATGTTCTGACCATGTCTACCACAACATAATTACTAATTGCCTTGGGAATTTCCCATCATGCTTTGCTGCCATTATTTGTATTTGTTTGTGCTTCCATTGTAGATGTCACTTGTTGCAGTTTGTGTTTGTACTCTATTGTTTCTTATAAACACTTAACTTTTTGAATGACAGACGGAAACCTTGGCAAATGACAAATCAATATTACAGTTTTCTGTATACATATTCTTCATTATGCAAAAAGTCAGACTTACAGTTGTGTTCAAAATAATAGCAGTCCAACATCACTAACCAGATCAGTCACTGTTTTTGGTATATACATAGGCGTGTGCACAGGGTGTGCCATGTGTGCCCAGGCACACCCTAATAACCCTATGCAGCACACAATCCCCCTACTGCCCTTGCTCCCCCCCCATAGCGCTGCCGACTTCCCTTCTCTTCCACCAACTGTTGCTAAGGGGAGGTATTAGGACGAGTGGTGGAAGGGGCAGTAAATGTGTAATATATCTGTCTCTTCCCTTTGTGAATGAACACTGTGTGTGATCGCTAGTGTATGTTTGAGCTTTGGGGTGCATACCCTAATGTAATAGACCTATGGGTATACATTATATTTTTACATAGCAAATAATTTTCTAGTAGGTGTAGTGGAGTAATAGAAAATCAACAGACCCAACAGTCATGACTAGGCCCACTATTTATCACATACCAAGGATCATGGATCAGTTTACATCAAAATACTTGAAGAGGTCATGTTGCCTTATGCCGAAGATGAAATGCCCTTGAAATGGGTGTTTCAACAAGACAATGTCCCAAAACACACCAGTAAGCAAGCAGCATATTTTTTCATCGAATATTCCAATGAATTTCATTGGAGTTTAGATATTGAACATGTTCTATTTTACTCCGATGGAATTTTGTCTGAATTTCCGATGTGATTTAGCCGGGCAAAAGCCTGATCGTGTGTACGGGGCATTAGGCCTCATGTACACCATACCTCCCAACATTTTGAGATGGGAATGAGGGACACCTACTAACAAACGTATGTAGGCATAGGACACGCCCCCTGTCACACCCCCTTAAAGGAGAATTAACCAAAAAAAGGTTAATTAAATCCACAAGGGATTTTTTTTACCACTACTAGTCCTTTATATTGGCTTTAACATTTACAAACGCAGCAATTTAGAAATTGGGTGAAAGGTTTAGCACTGGGAAACACTTACTGATAGATAAAAAGTGCATTTTATATACAACTATATAGAGATCAAACCAAAATGAGGGACAAATGAGGGGGACAGAGGGACATTTCTCTAAATCAGGGACAGTCCCTCCAAATCAGGGACAGTTGGGAGCTATGTGTACACTGGCGCAGCGGGGGGGGCTGTCGCACCGGGCGAAAAATTGAGGGGGGCGAAATCCTGGCGTCCGTGTCACAGATTGTGATCCGCAAAACGCACCACCGCCGCCGCCTTAGGAAAGGCCGCGGCTTTGGCCTAGCTCCGGAGCAGTCGGCCATCTTGGTACAACCGGCGGCGGTGCGCGATGACGTCATCACTACTCTGCTCGTGGATCTCTTCCTACCAGAGCGCGCGCTGATGCCATAGCTGCCAACCAGTGTACGGGCCGATGATGTGTTTCCCGCGGATGCCGGCTCAGTCATGTGACTTTCTGGTTCACCCTCACCTCTCACCAACTGCGGGCTCTTCACCGGCATCGTCTCCACACCGGCATTCAGGGTGAGTGACTGTGCGGGGATAGAGAGAGAGGGGGGGGCTCTACGTCAGCATGCAGCTTTTTTCAGGCTCCTGTACTGTAGCTAGGTGATCAGAGGCAGTGTAGCTGTAAGTGTATCTGGTTGTTGATCACACTGTGTAATGTACATGTAGAATTTCATGCCAAATGTTCAGGGGGACTACAAGTCTCAGCATGCTGCTTTCCAGGATCCTGTAGTTAGGTGATCAGAGGCAGTATCTGGGTATTGATCACATATGATGTAGAATGCCACTATTGGGGATATCAGCAGATTCCTCTCATACTGCAGTGATCAGGTCACTCTCTATGCCAGGAGGCCAGACTGCATCCATACTGATGTGATGCACAAGCTGCTGCTTAGGGACTGCTGGATCATGCTATATTACTAATGTCATGTGGGGGCAATGTTATACTACTGGCTAGCCTATTATTACTAATGTCATAAACAAAAACACGTATGTTTGTCTTGTTTTTTTTTCTTTTCTTTTGCTGATCCGAAAATGATCCGATCCGTGACTCCTGATCCGAGGATCGATCAGATCCATGAGTTTTTTGATCCGTTGCACCCCTACTGTACTGTGTCCCGAGCGAGTACGGTACGCGGCCACCATTTTGCGGCAGATGGCGCCCTGTGATTGGGCGTATGTGGTCATGGGCTGGGGGGGGGCGAAAAAAAAATTCTGCCTTGGGCGCCCATAACTCTGGTTACGCCACTGTACACTGCTGCTGGTAAACGAACATTTAGGAGCAGTTGGTCATTTTTTTCAGCTGCCCCTGAACTCTCCTCTATGTTATCGTATGAGTACATATACACTGGGCCGTTTATAGTCGTTTCTAGGCAGTTGAGTTTAGAGGCTTTTTCTGGAAAGCAAAAAAAAATTAGTTCAGACGCTGAGTTTAGAGGCATTTCAGGAGCCAAACGCGTCTAAATGTCGTAATCTGCACCTGCGTTTAGCCGTGTTTTGTTTACAGGCATTTTTAGTTGTTTGACCAAACGCACCATGTAAATGCGGCAAAACTGAGATTTTAAACGTGGGTTATTATCTGTCAAGTTAAATCGTTCAGGAGAGGTTGTAAAAATGTCCCGTGTACATTAAAGGGGTTGTAAAGGTTTGTTTTTTATTTTCGAAATAGTTTACTTTAAGCTAGTGCAGTGGTTTTCAACCTGGGGGTCGGGACCCCCTCGGGGGTCAAATGATGATTTGCCAGGGGTCACCGAATCATGGGCTGTTCCTGAATCCTGTACTGCTCTCCCAGCCTTTTTGCAGCCACCCAGCAGGGCTGTTCCCATACTGCTCTCCCAGCCTTTTTGCAGCCACCCAGCAGGGCAGTTTCAGTTTGCAGAATGACTGGGGGGCAGAGACTAGAGATCAGATGACCGGTGAGGAATGTGAACTAGAAGGGGCTGGAAGAGACCCTATCTCCTAATTTTGACATAGATGTCACTGCTAGGAGATGCCAGAAAGTCGGAGACACAATGAAGCCGGAGACAAAGTGAGTAACACTACCTGTGATTATAGATGCTATTAAAAGTCCCCACTACAGTTCTCAGATCAGCAGATGACCTTGATCAAGAGCACCTACGTTGGCTGATCAGAACTCCCCCCAACATTGCCACTCATCCCATTCCCCCCACCAGCCTACCAAGGAGTAAGAGAAGAAATAGAAATAGATAATACATGGAAGGGAAAAGTAAAGAGGGGGAGGAACAAAGAAAAAGGGAGAGAAAGAATTAGAGAAAGAACAAGAAATGTGGCTAGAGAGAGGGATGGGGGAAAAACAAGAAATTAGCATAGAGATAAAAGGGAAAGAAAGGAGAACAAAGAACGAGTAGTACATCCTGAAATGTACCCTAAGGGGTTTTAATACTGTACAAGTGGAAGGGACCCAGGGAGTGCTAAATGGCCAAATTACTGTACTTGTCTTGCCTTGGGTGCTGACAACCCACGCTACAAAAATAATTTTACTGTTAGGGGTCACTACAACTTGGGAAAATGTATCAAGGGGTCACAGCACTAGAAGGTTGAGAACCGCTGAGCTAGTGCATTGTTGGTTCACTTCCCTTTTCCTTCAATTTTCCTTCTAAATGTTTTTTTTTTCTTTGTTTTGTTTGTCTGAATTTCTCACGTCCTGTTCCTCCTCAGTAAGGTGTTCAGTTCAGTAAGCTGCTCAGATGATGGTGGAAAGCTTACTGAGGAAAAACAGGAAGTGAGAAATTCAAACAAAGAAAAAAAATAACATTTAGAAGGGAAATCTAAGGAAAAGGTAAGTGAACCAACAATGCATTAGCTTAACCACTTCCATACTGGGCATTTTCACTCCCTTCCTGCCCAGACCAATTTTTAGTTTTCAGCACTGTCACACTTTGAATGACAATTGCGCGGTCTTGCGACATGACTCCCAAACAAAATTGGCGTCCTTTTTTCCCTCACAAATAGAGCTTTCTTTTGGTGGTATTTGATCACCTCTGCGGTTTTTATTTTTTGCGCTATAAACAAAAGAAAGTGACAATTTTGACAAAAAAAAACAATATTTTTTACTTTTTGATTTAATAAATATCATATTTTTTTTTAAAAAAACTTTTTCCCCTCAGTTTAGACCAATACGTATTCTTCTACATATTTTTGATGAAAAAAATCGCAATGAGCGTATAAGATCGCTTTGCGCAAATGTTCTAGCGTCTACAAAATAGGAAATAGAATTATGGATTTTTTTTTCTTTTACTAGTAATGGCGGCGATCTGTGCTTTTTTTTTCTATTGTGACCGTGACATTGCGGCGGACACATCGAACACTTTTGACACATTTTTGGGGCCATTCACATTTACACAGCGATTAGTGCTATAAAACTGCACTAATTACTCTGTAAAAGTGACTGGCAGGAAAGGGGTTAACACTAGGGGGCGCTGAAGGGGTTAAATATGTTCCCTAAAGTGTGTTCTAACTGTTAGGGAGAGGGGAGGGGAGGGGAGAAGATCGATGTGTGTTCCTCTGTACTGGGTACACACATCAGTCTCCTCACCGCTGACAGGACATGGATCTGTGTGTTTAAAAAAGCTTGTCCCAAAAAAATTGTATGTTAGTGCAAATAAAAAAAGTATCATGGCCAGTACTCAACTTTCTTTGTAAAGTGATAACAAATTTGAAACATTTTTCTTCATGTTTTGATTTGGAAATTGGAATAGACTGTGCGGTGTTCCCAATGCATTTGTGTGTGTGGAAATAAAAGCTATTATGAGGATTTTGAGCTTTGCTCACTTTTTAA
The DNA here is from genome assembly GCA_029574335.1 of Rana kukunoris. Taxonomy (NCBI): domain Eukaryota; kingdom Metazoa; phylum Chordata; class Amphibia; order Anura; family Ranidae; genus Rana; species Rana kukunoris. The sequence goes on from CM056049.1 coordinate 700,777,866, forward strand.
ACACACTGCTATTATTTTTAACACAACTGTATCTAATAGGTGGTTCTAATATCAGTGAGCATAGCATGACTGCATAAAAACTGTTTGAGTTTTGTTTACAGGGGTTGTAAAGGAAAACATTTTTTTCATAATAAGCATCCTTTACCTGCAGACATTCCTCTTTTCACTTCCTCATTGTTCGTTTTTGCTCAGAAGTTGCTCTATTTCTTCTCTGTTCTGTTCACTTCCTGCTTGTCTGATTGTTACTCACCACTGTGAAGGGAGGCTTTACTGCGGTGGTCAGTGACGCTCTCTACTTGTTAGAGACTTCAAGGAGGTGTGAATTACTGGGCGTGCCACAATGCATACTGGGAAATGGAGTTCTTACATGAACGAGCGCCACAAACAAGGAAGTGAATGAGAGAACAGAAACTAGAACGCTGGAGGTGATATAGATGAAAGAATTTAATAGGTATTTACTCGTTTTTTAATAGAATCATTACATTATTCTGTCTGTCTACCTCGCAGACATTAATTTTAGACAAAACATTTTTTTCCTTTACAACTCCTTTAAGTTAAAACTTCAACTTTTTTTTTTGGATGCAAGGATAAATGACCAAAAGCAACCATGTTCCTATTAGTGGCTGCTGGTGCTGTATATTTGGGGGGGGGGGCAGCAAGACACCCTTCGCCACCCATCCCCCCGGTTAGTCCTCCTTCAGCCCCGCACTTACCCCATCTAGCACCTTCTGCTCCTGCGTCTCCGGCTTCATGGCTCTTCCCTCCTCCTTCCCTCTGCGGCCAATAAAATTGCTTCTCCTCTAGGATATTGACCCGCTTCCTGATTGGCCGGGAGGAGAATCAGGAAGACAATATTAATGTTCTATTGTCAAACAACTGGGTAGGCTCAGGGCGCAGTAGCTCCACCTACTACAGCAGGGGTTAGAAACCAGTAGATCACGGCCTGGTGACTGGTAGAGTGCGGTTTGGGCTTGCTGACCCACCATTCCAGAGCATCAAAGTGCAATGCAGAGGGACTACTTGTAAAGTTATATCTGTAGTAGGGAGCAAGTGCTGCATAAACCGATGTCTCCTCTGTAGTCCATGTGGAGTGATACCAACTGCACTCCACCTCTTATCCCGGCTAGCGGTTGCCAGAGTGGTGCGAGTAGCAGGATAGAAGAGATCTTCAGGTCAGTGTGAAGCAATACATCGAGCGTAATAGGATAAGGCTGCAATTAGCCATAGACCTCTATTATATGGTTTGGTGCACTTTCTGAATGCAGAAGTTTCACCACACCTGCACCACACCTGCAGGATATAATATAAGTCTGTGGCCGGTGGTTGTGGGGGTCTGCGGGTGGGGGGCTTTTTTGGAATCTGGAATGTGTATGGGGTCATAATGGGGGTTAATATCACAGACAGTTTTTGATAATTCCTTTAACCTTTATTCCTTTGTACCCGGACCAATTCTGACACTTCACTCCTACATTTAAAAACCTACTTTTTTTGCTAGAAATTACTTGGAACAGAAATACACACCTTTAGCTCCTCCCAGTGCAAGACCCGGCCCTTCAGCTCCTCTCTGTGCACCATAGAATAAAATGGTGGATATTGCAATTTTTTTATGTCACACAGTATTTGCGCAGCGTTTTTTCAAACTTAATTTTTGTTTGAAAAAAAAAACTTTCATGAATTAATAAAAAACAAAACATTAACGTTAGCCCAATTTTTTTGTATAATGTGAAAGATGATGTTACGCCGAGTAAATAGATACCTAATATGTCACTCTTTACAATTGCGACTGCATGTGGAATGGCGGCAAACTGTGTTGCCTAAAATTCTCCATAGGCGACACTTTAAACGCCTTTACAGGTTACCAGTTTAGAGTTACACAGGAGGTCTGGTTATTAATTATTGATCTCGCTCTGATGTGCACAACAATACCTCACGTGTGGTGAGATCGCTGTTTACATATGTGTGTAGGAGTCACGTATGCGTTCGCATTTGGGTGAAAGCACGATGGGACGGTGCGTATACAATTTTTTTATACTCAATTTATTTTCATTTTTTTTTAAATGTTCTTGGTACTAACTTTATTGCTATTACAAAGTAGGAAAAACAACATCAGCATGACCCCAAATTTCTACTCTGGCCCCCATCCAGCTGATTAGACAGAGATCGGTCTGATTGGCTGCTTTCCTGGCCGCCGTTGGCCAGGTAAACAAAGGGGCGGAGCCGGAAGTGGCAAACTACTCATTACTCTCGATATCCAGGGTTGCAGAGATAGTCAGTTTCTCTCTCTGTACGGGGCAGCCATCGCCACTGACCGCACCGCTCCCGCCCTCCGTGATGGGACCATAGAGCCCAGGAGAGGCAGTGGTGGCAGGAGGGGAAATAGGACCCCCTTCTGTCACCTGCAGAAGTGATCAAGTGACTAATTAGCCGCTTGGATCACTTCAGCCTGAAAGACAATTGCCGGCTGAAATGAATGATACCGGGATGATGGCTTTCGGTGCAGGCATCACCCCGGTATAACCACTGAAACCCAACAATTTACAAATATCAAAAACAAAAACAATGTCCCTCAAAGTAATTCCAGCGTCAATCACTATGAACAGCGCTGGCCATTAACTCATAGTGTGCCTCACACCAGTAGCAGCTGGTGCCTTAAAATCTTTGGGGGGCGCAAATCAATTGCCACCACTGTGCCCATTAAATGCAGCCACTGTGCCCATCAAATGCAGCCACTGTGCCATCAAATGCAGCCACTGCGCCCATCAAACCCAGCCACTGTACCGATAAATTGCCACCACTGTGCCATCAAACGCAGCTACTGTACCCATCAATTGCTGACACCGTGCCCATGAATTGCTGACACTGTGCCCATCACTTGCCACCACTGTGCCATCAAACTCAGCTACTGTACCCATCAACTGCTGACACTGTACCCATCAATTGCTGACACTGTGCCCATCAATTGCTGACACTGTGCTCAACAATTGCCGCTACTGTGCCCATCAATTGCTGCCAGTGTGCCCATCAACTGGCACTGCTGTGCTCATAAACTGCCGCTACTGTGACAGGTCACAGAGGCTGTCCCTCCATGGGCCTCGATCTCTTCTCCCGCCCTCTCTTCCCATCCTCTGCTATGATTGGACGCCTGATAGGTGCCGTCCAATCACAGTGCCTGTTGTTTTAGCCAATCAGGTGACAGATCCGAGCACGTGATTGGCTGAGAGGCGGTTTAGTGTTAGGAAAGTGAGTCATTCACTTTCCTAACACACAGCTGAGTGAACAGCGAACGCCCAGCATGGCTCCCGCTGTTCACTGTTTTGGATGTCTTTTAGAGCCTATGGCTGTAACACCCCGCCGCTGTAATTCAAGTGCCCGGTGCCCGAGAAGGGGCCGGGCACCTGAATAGGGGGTTGCAACGGCGACCATATATAGATTCATGAAATACATGAGTCTATCAATTGGTGATGGAGGGACAGCAGGAGAGGGGGGGGGGGCAGCGCCCATGCGCCCTTTATGGATGCACCACCACTGCCTCACACAAATTTACCTTATTCAGCACCTTCCTTATACCCCCCCCCCCCCAGTCTTCTTTACTATTTTTGTAGATATGCTTTAAATCTTAAAGCAAATCTTAAACAGGAAAAGTCATTGCATATTGCAGTCTGTTGGCTGTCTCTGCTAATAGTAGGGTTTCAGTGTTTTTACGCAGTTTGATGCAGAACTATGGAATGAAAATCATTTTCAATGCATTTATGAGTCCCAACAGACACAAAAACCATCAAGAGGTAAATTTCAAGTAGTGCTGCAATTTGTGCAGAGACTATGGAGATGTGCATCCACAGGTAGAGTTTTTGTGATGAAGTTAATTTTCCGTATTGCTTTCTGATTCTTGCTGAGAATTTTCCGTGCCTGTATTCTGCTGCCTAGGCAATGCAGAGCGCCGGAACCTCCTGACCTTCATATTTGTCAGTAAAACGCCTCGTATGTCACCTCCAACGCATAACAGCAAACATAATCTCTATGTAATATCTCAATTTTGCACACTCAGCCGAAGCACCTTGGAGAAAATTGAGGAAAATTAAGAATCCACAGAACGCGGCTATAATTTATTTCATTTTTTACAGAAGATTCTTCTTTTCTTTTTTTTTTTTTTCATTTATGAAATATATCAATTTTCTTTTAAATAGCCCCAGGAGCTTTGGAAGACAATCAGTGGAAGGATGCTGCAGAGATCAAAACACATAAAACACCCCACGATATGCATATTTAACGGCCCCCTGAGTCTACCGTACCTTTAACTACTCTGGGGCCATGAAATGCGTTGTGCCTTCAGTGAAACTATTATTTATTAAAGAACCCAGTAGGAGGGATGTACTATATGTAATTTATGGAATATTCTTTGAAAGGTTTATAAAAAAAAGATTTATGGGGACTGATTTTCAGGGAAAACATGCCAAAGTTAACATTGCTTGCTACTAAATGTCTATAGATAAAAGTGAAATTTCTTTAGGTATTCTGCTAGATAGCATTGGTCAAATTAGGGTTTAAGTATTCAGTACGCCTAAAAGTGATATTTTACTCATTGGTTGAGCTTAGTGGAGTTTGTCAGTCCCTAGCTTTTATATGCCTTGGATACTTCAACAGCAAGAACTCCCAGTTGCAATTCTTGATCCTGTTGCGGTCCACCTGGGAATTGTGGGTGCTCTTATATAGGGATGAGCCGAACACCCCCGTGTTCGGTTTGCACCAGAACCTTCGAACGGACCGAATGTTCGCACGAACATTTAGAACCCCATTGATGCCAATGGGACTCGAACGTTCAAATTCAAAAGTGCTAATTTTAAAGCCCCATATGCAAGTTATTGTCGGAAAACATCTTTGAGAACCCGGGTCTTGCCCCAGGGAACATGTATCAATGGAAAAAAGTTTTAAAAACGGTTGTTTTTTCTGGAGCAGTGATTTTAATGATGCAGCATCATTAAAATCACTGCTCCAGAAAAAACAACCATTTTTAAAATAAAAATTCTCAAAGAGGTTTTCACAGGCATACTATAGACACCCAGCAGATACAATATTTAAAGGAATTTTTCATTTTTGCTTAAATTAAAAAAAAAATATGAAACATTCCTTTAAATATTGTACCTGCTGGGTGTCTATAGTATGCCTGTGTAGCTTTATGGTGCACACTGCAGAGGACATAGGCAATACACCACGTGAGAATACTGCAGCTAGCACAATCAACTACCTGCCAGTAAATTAGGAAGAACTGATCTAGCTAATCTATACAGTGTATAAATACATGTAAAACACCTGGGATGCATATATATCCTCTACACACTGCACATTTAACTGACTAGCCTGCCTGCTCTATCTAGCTAGAAAAAAAAAGACACACTCTCTCTCTCTGTAACTGATATCTAGGCCTTTTATAGTGTGGGGCGTGTACTAAAGCCCTGAGCCATAATTGGCCAAAGCCACCCTGGCTTTGGCCAATTACGGCTCTCTGTACTGATGACACTGTGATTGGCCAAGCATGCAGGTCATAGTGCATGCTTGTCCAATCATCAGCGCCCAATGCCGCAGTGAATTATGGGCCGTGGCGCGTCACTCAAATTTGTCGCAAACGACCCGTTTTGTTCGTATTTCGATGAACGATCGAACATACGTTCGACTCGAACACGAAGCTCATCCCTACTCTTATCCACCTTTTTGTGTCCCGGCTTCTTCTATTGTAACGTAAAGTCTCCCTGTAGCCACACGTCTAAAGAATCCCATCAATCGGTGAAGTATGGCAAGCTAAGCCCAGGCCATGGCCGCACGGTTAAGCTCCAAGGGGTAGAGCAAAAAATGTTAGGGGCATCACCTGGTTGAAGCGCCAGGGAATTGAAGCGCCACACTGAATTGGATGAGTCTGAAATTAAGTTTTATTACAAACATAATTTGGATAGGATTAAATGATTCACATAGCTACACATGTCATAGTGCCACTATCTCTTAAATAGTATGTAGAATAAACCTCAGATATTGTGGGATTTTGTAGGCAATCAAAGAAAATTATGTTGATTTTGTAAAATGTTATATTTATTGTATCAAATTACATTCAAAAATTCCCACATGGGAAAAAGAAAATATTGCAGCAATGTAGTATCTATTTTACACAAATCCCTGTTTTATAGGTAGATATGCAAAGGAATATAGTAGACATGTGCATTCGTTTTCGTCCGAATGCATTTTCGTCTGAATTCCTGTGATTTTCGCATTTGTACACCCAAAGATAGCGAACGCGCAGAATCCGAAATCCAAAAGATCTGACATAAAAAATGCTTTTTTTTTTATTTTTTTGCGACAACAGTTCGATTTAGATAGAATATTCAACATGACGGTAACAATAGCGATCTGTGTCGAATCTTCGGTTGAATGTGCCTAACCTTAACTCTATTAGCCCACGATTATTTGACATAGAGAGAAAAGATTTGACATTATAGAGACCTGAAGATTTGACAAAGCAGCTAAAAACATACGATCGTCGCGAGCGGACATTTCCGGGTCAAATGCTCTGCCCATAGGCTATAGAAGAATTCTAATGTTGGTTGACTATTAATAATAATTAATAAATACAATTATTACTACATTAGAATTCTACTAAAGCTTGTGGGCGGAGCATTCGACCGAAAATGTACAATTGCGGCGTCGTACAGTTTAGCTGCTCCGTCGAATTTTCTTAGAACATTCGACAAACACCATGAGCCTTCAATGACAGATTCCACATTCATTCGGATGAATGCATTTTTTAACAAAACGAAAAAAAATAAAAAATTCGGGAGTAACTAAACAAATGTATTTTTCGGATGAGAACGAAAATCAGAAACAAAATATTTCAGTGTGCACATGTCCAAAATATAGTAGAAGACAAATCTTCTTCAGGATAAATACCATTTCTTAAAAAAACGCTTACAATTAGTACATAACAATGTATGGAAATGCGTATACAGTGCAAATAAAAAATGGAGCATCAATCATGTACACTTACAATGTAGAGACTTATTTAGCAGGAGCACGCCTCTAGATGGGCAAGAAAAATCACACATCAATATATTAAGAGCTTCCACCACAATAAACCCATCCATTGGCTGCAGGTTTGGGCCTTCCCAGAAAAAAGATGGAAAGATTGCACTCTGGGACAAGGGGAACAAGATCATTAGTATCTATTCCAAGGGATACGGGGACAACCCGAGCCGAGGTTGTCCCTGTATCCCTTGGAATAGATACCGATTATCTTCCTTGGGGTTTTCCACCATTTATTTTTGTCTTGTTGCCCTTGTCCCACAGTGCAATCTTTCCATTTTTTTATGGGAAGTCCCAAACCTGCAGCCAATTGATGTGTTTTTTCTAGTGGTGGAAGCTCTTAATATATCGATGTGTGGTGTTTCTTGCCCATCTAGAGGAGTTCTCCTGCTAAATAAGTCTCTACATTGTAAGTGTACATGAATGATGCTCCAATTTTTTATATGGACTGTATAGACATTTCCATACATGGTTATGTACTAATTGTTTGTTAATTGTAAAAAAAAATTCAGAAGTGGTATTATACCCTGAAGAAGATTTGTCTATAACCGTACATTTTGAAATGCGTTGGGAATCTCCTTCTACTATATTCCTCTGCATATTTACTTATGAAAGGAACAGCAAATAGATGGCGACTACCACTTTATGTTGAACAGAGATCTGTGTGTAGCGCTACCCCCGAAAGAGCCGCTTGTTAGATTTGGGATATTTTCTCGCTAATCTATCCACCCCCTTAAAAAAGCTCAAACCCTTCCTTGGCACACCAGGCAAGACTGCGAATATATTGTGAGTCCCACATATAGCTATGAGATCCCAATAACACGCAGCTAGTATATCTAGGAAGACATGTAATATTAGGCCTTGTACACACGAGGGGATATTTCCGCTGAACATGGTCCGACGGACCATTTCAGCCGAAAAATCCCCTCGTCTGTAGGGGCAAACGGACGCTTTTTGCCGGATTCATCCGGCGGAAAAATTTCAAAGCATGCTTTGAAATAATTCCGCCGGATAGCTGGCCGTCAGATATGTCCGCTGGTTAGTACGGCAAACCAGCGGACATATCTTGCCGCACATGCGTCGTATCCTGTGAATGGATCCGACGCATGCGCGCGGAAGTGTTTACTTCCTGGTGCGGTGACGTGGCGGTCACGTGGCGGCGTCAACGTCACCGCCGCGTCACCGCGCTGTCCGCCGGCGGGGAATTTGATCCGATGGTGTGTACAGCCATCGGATCAAAACATCCCGGCGCAAATATACGCTGTAAACGGTCCGGGGACCGTTTACAGCGGATATTTCCCGTCGTGTGTACAAGGCCTAATTGTTACCTTTCTTTTGTATGCAGGCTTCTGGAGTTAACACACCTCACAATATATGCAGTTGAATCAAAAAGAGCTTTACTTGTCATATATTATTTAACCACTTCCATACCAGGCACTTACGCACCTTCCCGCCCAAGCCAATTTTCAGCTTTCAGCGCTGTGACACTTTGAATGACAATTGCGCGGTCATGGAACATTGCACCCAAACAAACTTGGCGTCCTTTTTTCCCCGCAAATAGAGTTTTCTTTTGGTGGTATTTGATCACCTCTGCAATTTTTATTTTTTGCACAACAACTAATACAATTCTGGAAATTTTGAAAAAAAAATATGTTTTTATTTTTTTCTGTTCATTTTTTTGTAAATCAGTAAGTTCTCTTTCAATCATGGGCACTGATATGGCCGCACTGATGGGCACCAATAAGGTGGCACTGATGGACACCGATGAGGTAGTACTGATGGGCACTGATGAGGTGGCACTGATGGACACTGATAGGCGGCGCTGGTATGCGGCACTGATGGGCACTCATAGGCGGCACCGATGGCACTCATGGGTGGCACTGATGGACACTCATAGGCGGCATTGGACACTCATAGGCGGCACAGATGGGCACTCATGGGTGGCACTTATGGGTGGCACAGATGGCCACTGATAGGTGGGCACTGGGCATGGATTGGCACTGAGGGGTGGCACTGATGGACACTGTGGGGTGGCACTGATGGACACTGAGGGGTGGCACTGATGGATCCATGTTGCCAGTCAGTGCCCAAGTGTGGGCACTGACTGGCATCTTTTTTTTTTACTGGCCTTTTTTTTACTGCCTTTTTTTTTATTGCCCCTTTTTTTTGCCCTTCCCTGGTGGTCCAGTGTGGGCTTCCCTGATGGTCTAGTGTGGGCATCCGAGGGGGGGCTGTGCTGATAAACAATCAGCGCAAACCCCCCCTGTCAGGAAAGCCGCCGATCGGCTCTCATTTACTCGCGTCTGTCAGACGCGAGTGAGGAAGAGCCATCAACGGCTCTTCCTGTTTACATCGTGATCAGCCGTGATTGGACACGGCTGAAACTTGGGCAAGTGCCCTCTCACCCGAACAGGCCTAGGTTGCCTGAGCCTCTCGTAAAGTTGAGATGCTTCGCAGCACGCTGCAACACCAGGCCTCCGATATCCTGTCTTCAGCAGCTCCGGTCAGCAATTGATCCACCCGTCTGATCTCCTGGAACGTGGGATAGACATCATTGGGCTTGTTCCTTGCCGATGGATATAGGCCCAGGCTTCAGGCCTAGCAACTGGGCCGTGACGCTCTCCACAGCTCCGCAGAGGAAGACGTGCAGGTCCCGAGAGAGTTCTATCCCGCCCTTCCTTTAACCACATGCCGATCGCCTACCGGCGTTATACGGCGGCAGGTCGGCACTGCTGGGCGAGAGCACATAGCTCTACGTCCTCCCTTTAGCGGCCGCTAGGGGGCGCGCGCACGGCCAGTGGTCCACGCGCGCCCACGCTCGTCCCCCGAGTCCCACGCACGTGCCCGATCGCCGCCGGGCACGCGCTCGTTCGTTACAGAGCGGGGATCGGGAGCTTTGTGTGTAAACACAAAGCTCTCGGTCCTGTCAGCGGGGGAAACGCTGATCTCCTGTTCATACAATGTATGAACAGAAGATCAGTGATTTCCCCTAGTGAGTCAACCCCCCCATACAGTTAGAACACACCCAGGAACACACTTAACCCCTTCCCTGCCCCCTAGTGTTAACCCCTTCACAGTCAATGGCATTTTTATAGTAATCCAAAGCATTTTTATAGCATTGATCGCTATAAAAATGCCAATGGTCCCAAAAATTTGTCAAAATTGGCCGATGTGTCCGCCATAAGGTCTCGGTACTGAAAAAAAACGCTGATCGCCGCCATTACTAGTAAAAAAATATATAATAATATTAATAAAAATGCCATAAAACTACCCCCTTTTTTGTAAACGCTATACATCTTGCGCAAACCAATCAATAAACACTAATTGAGATTTTTTTTTACGAAAAATATGTAGAAGAATACGTGTCGGCCTAAACTGAGGAAAATAAAAAAAAATTATATATTTTTTGGGGATATTTATTATAGCAAAATGTAAAAAATATTGCATTTTTTTTCAAAATAGTTGCTCTATTTTTGTTTATAGCGCAAAAAATAAAAACCGCAGAGATGATCAAATACCACCAAAAGAAAGCTTTATTTGTGGGGAAAAAAAGGACGCCAATTTTGTTTGGGAGCCACATCGCACGGCCACGCAATTGTCAGTTAAAGCGACGCAGTGCCGAATCACAAAAAGTGCTCTGGTCTTTGACCAGCAATATGGTCCGGGGGTTAAGTAACCTCCCCCATAAGTCTGTACGGAGGTGTCACGTGCCCAGAAGAGGGTGAGGCATTGTGGGAAGCGTAGTCTGTCTCTACCAATTGTTAATGGAGTCCGTGTCTCCTAATTCTTACAATCCCAAAATGCACTGTTCCAACAGATATAAACCTATGTACAGCATAACTTGAACGATGGCAGGGATTCAGTTCTGCATCGCTATTAATAATAGTCCATAATGGCAGAACCCTGCTACATGTGTAAAAGTGATACTATATAGCTGCAATATTTTCTATTTGGGATTTTTTTAAATGTAATTTGATACAATAAATATACAATTTTATAAAATCAATATCATTTTCTTTGATTGCCTACAAAATCCCACAATATCTGAGGTTTATTCTACAACATAATTTGGATAACAGAGCCAAAGTGTTTCAGGGGCCCAGACATTACAGCCTTCATCAGGGCTTATAAAGACTTGGATTCAGAATCTGAGCACTCACATTCTGATGAAGGGGCAATGTCTTCTTCCCTAAATGAATTGGACCTTGTATCGAATTTATGTTCAGAATAGAATTTAATTTAGACCCATTTTGACGTGGCAGTTCAATTACCTGATTTCAACTACTTACCTAGCGGACACTTTCACCACCTTCCTGTCTAGGCCAATTTTCAGCTTTCAGTGCTGTCACTCTTTAAATACCAAACTACACAGTCATGCAATGCTGTACCCAAATTAAAATGTTATAATTTTTTGGAGACAGATGGAGCTTTCTTTTGTTAGTATTTAATCACCACTATTTTTATTAATTTATTTTGCTAATAAAAGGGAAAAAGACCAAAAATGTTGTATTTTTTTTTTAGTTTCTGTTATAACATGTTGTAAATAAGTAATTTTTCTTCTTCACTGATGGGCACTGATGAGCACTGCTGAGATGGCACTGATGAGATGCCACTGATGAGATGCCACTGATGAGGCGGCATTGATGATGTGGCACTAAGGCCGCGTACACATGATGAGACATGTCCGCTTTAACATGTCCGACGGACCATTTGCAGCGGACATGTCTCACCGGATTTTGGTCCGATGGCGTGTACACACCATCGGACGAAAATCCCCTCGGGCTGAGGACGCGGTGACGTGGCGGTGACGTTGACGCCGCCACGTCACCTCTCCAGGAAGTAAAATACTTCCTCGCATGCGTCAAATCCATTCGACGCATGCGCGGACAGTTCTGTCCGCTGGTTAGTGTACTAACCAGCGGACAGATCCGACGGACATGTCTCCGGCGGACAAATTTCAAAGCATGCTTTGAAATTTGTCCGCTGGGAAAACATGTCCGATAGCCGTACACACGATTGGAGATGTCTGCTGAAACGGTCCGTCGGACCAGTTTCAGCAGATACATTCGATCATGTGTACGCGGCCTCATATGCAACATCGATGGGCACTGTTTGGCACCACTGATGGGCAGCACTGCTGAGCACTGTTGGGGCTGCACTGATAATCAGGGCAATAATACTTTTGGCAATATAGTGCAAAATAACAAAAGTGCAAACCACGGCAGGGTACAGGTTATTTATGGCCACGTACACACGATCGGTCCAGCCTGATGAGAATGGTCCGACGGACCGTTTTCATCGGGTCACCGCTGAAGTGGCCTGATGGTCTGGTGTGCGTACACACCATCAGTCCAAAATCCAATCGGGTCAGAACGCGGTGACGTAGAACACAACGATGTGCTGAAAAAACGAAGTTCAATGCTTCCAAGCATGCATCGACTTGATTCTGAGCATGCGCAGGTTTTTGGTCCGATGCTTTCGCGTACTAACCATCGTTTTGGTCTGATGGTCAGGCGTCCATCGGACCGATTTTAAAGCAAGTTTTAAAACTTTGGTCCGATGGACGACGGTCGGATGGGCTGTACACACGCTCGGTTTGGATCGATGAAACTGGCCTTAAGGCCAGTTTTATCGGACCAAACCAGTCATGTGTACGCGGCCTAACTGTGAAGGCTCTCTATTCAAAGATTACTATTTCTCCTTGTTGCTTTACTTATGCCTTGTACACATGATCGGAATTTCCGATGAAAAAATCCAGACGTAACGTGTGTGTACCCCATCAGCGTTTTTCCTTCAGAAATTCCGAAGGACTTAGAAAGAGAACATGTTATCTTTTTTTCCATCGGAAATTCCGTCTGTCTGTATGGAACACCGGGGGAGAAAAAAACATGCATGCTCAGAATCAAGTCGACGCATGCTCAGAAGCATTGAAACTCAATCTTTCTCGGCTCGTCGTAGTGTTGTATGTCACCGTGTTCTTGAGGTCGGAATTTGGTGTGACAGTGTGTATGCAAGACAGCTTGAACGGAATTCCGTCAGAGTTTATCCCGACAGAAATTCCAATTGTGTGTACGGGGCATAAGAGTTTGATTTCAGTTTGAGAATCGGAGGTCAGAGGTCATATAAAGGGGCTGTAAAAGCGGATATGTAATTATCATGATTTTCTGTGTAGTAAGTGTTCAGAGCTTCACTTTTGTACTCTCCCTGGACAAAAAAAAAAAAAAGGTTTATTTTCTCCCGCACAGAATGTTCTTGTTGTGTTCGTTCTGGTTTCCCAGGGCTAACCTAGTGTTGCTGTTTTTTTTTTCAAAATGCATTAACCGCTCAGATCATACATACTGTTCATATTGTTTAGTAGGTATTTCAGGGCCGTGTTATGTTAATCATTTCTACTGTGGCTGTGTACAAGTGGGAGATGTAACTTTGTTAGCACTACGTGTTATAAAATAAAACATTATCTGGACAACAAAAAACCTGTGAGGATCGTCTATATCAGGGCTCCTCAAACTACGGCCCGCCGAGCACCTTTATCCGGCCCACTGCATGCAGGGCCGGTAGACTGCTGTGTCAGAAGCTCATTGAAAAGTTCGGGCACGCTGTGTGATAGTAGTCCCGCCCTCCTCTTAGACCGGCTCGTGTGATAGACGCAGTGTTCCGTCTATCACATGAGCTAGTCCAGGAGGAGGGCGGGACTACTATCACACAGCGTGCCCGAACTTTTCAATGAGCTTCTGACACAGCAGGAGCAGGAGATCCTGATACACACACACACACACACAGACGGGTCAGACATCGTTTGGCACAGTAAGGCTGCAATGGGCTTGTAATAATGGTGGGGGGCTTCAATGGTGAGGGGGGCTTGTATGGTGGGGGGGGGGCTTGTAATGATGGTGGGGGCTGCAATGGTGAGGGGGGCTTGTAATGATGGTGGGGAGCTGCAATGGTGAGGGGGCTTGTAATGATGGTGGGGGAGCTGCAATGGTGAGGGGGCTTGTGATAATAGTGAGGGGGGGCTGCAATATTGAGGGGGGCTTGTAATGATGGTGGGGGGCTTGTGATAATGGTGGGGGCTGCAATAGTGTGGGGAGCTTGTAATGATGGTGGGGTGCTGCAATGTTGAGGGGGGCTTGTAATGATGGCGGGGTGCTGCAATGGTGAGGGGGCTTGTGATAATGGTGAGGGGGGGCTGCAATGGTGAGGGGGGCTTGTATTGATGGTGGGGGCTGCAATGGTGAGGGGGGCTTGTAATAATGGTGAGGGGGGCTTGTAATAATGGTGAGGGGGGCTTGTAATAATGGTGAGGGGGGCTTGTAATGATTGTGAGGGGGGTTTGTAATGATGGTGAGGGGGCTGCAATGAGGGCAGAGTAAGGAGGCATTGAAAGTGAGGCTGCAGTGATGGGCATGGGTTGGGGGACTTTCAGTTTTTTAAGGGGGGGCGGCGGCGGCAGTGAAGGACCCGGCCCTCTAACGGTCTGAGGGACAGTGAACTGGCCCCCTGTTTAAAAAGTTTGAGGACCCCTGGTCTATATAGTATGTTGTTTTGCTTCATCCAGCACTTCAAAGCAATACATTTTTTGATTTTTTGGGCGGTGTATTTAACTACATGCCGACCAGCCTGCCGCAGTTATACTGCAGCAGAATGTGTCATCTGTGCAAATCGCCGTACCGGTATGGCCGTCCCTTTCAAGGCTATAGCATGCGCCCGCGCCGCCGGAGCCGATGCGTGTGGCTGGCCTGGCGCAATTTTAAGACTAAGCACTGTTGAGAGTGTGAAACGCGACAGTTTTTTTAACCTGTACCCTGCCGTGGTTTTGCTTTTGTTATTTTAATAAAGGCGTTTTTATTGAAGTGTGTCTGTACAGACCTTCCCTCTTCTAACTGCCACCCACGATAACGCCACAGAGAGCCAGGACGGGGATCTGTCAATGTAAACAAACAGATCCCCGTTTTGACAGGGGATCAGAGAGACATCTGCTGTTCCTAGTGATCAGAAACAGACATTTCTCTCCTCCTCCAGTCAGTCCCATCCCTTCACAGTTAGTACCACCTCCCTAGGGAACATTTAACCCCTTGATCGCCCCCTAGTGTTAACCCCTTCCCTGTCAATGACATTTATACAGTAATCAGTGCCTATTTTTAGCACTGATCGCTATATGAATGTCACTGGTCCCAAAAAAGTGTCAAAAGTGTCAGATCTGTCCGCCGGAATGTCGCAGTCCCACGAAAAATCACTAATCACCGCCATTACTAATAAAAAAAAATACTAATAAAAATGCCACAAAGCTATCCCCTATTTTGTAATGTGCTATAAATTTTGCGCAAACCAATCAATATAAAAGGATGCCAGGGTTGGGTCCTGGAGGGACGCTACATAGCACCAATTTTTGGAGTCTGGTCCCTTTAAAACACTGGTTCAAGAGGTCACCCAGAGGGGGTGAGAGATTCCGGGAATTAAAAAGTGGATCCAGAGAGGATGGGCTTACAGTCCTCTCTGTCTTTCTCAATGTTATTTGGGGGCCCGGAATTTCGGAGGCTCTTAAGCGACATTCGGGAGGGAATAGAGCCTCCCCTTCTGACCCCTGGCTTTCAGGCACACAGGGGGTTAACAACTCCCAGGAAGTCAGCTAAAAGGAGAGGAAGTGCTGACAAAGGGTGGAGAAGTGTGGAAGTGAAGGTGTGTCTGCAGAGGCTGTGCACTGCTGGGAAGGACTGGAATACTTACTAAACCGTATGTGCCTTTGTTTTGTTTTGTTTGCTGTGCTGAAGACAGACTTTTTAATTTATGCTGGAGACAAGCAGGACTTTTGTTTTGGTGATTTTCCTTGTGCTGAAGAAAGCATTGTTTTTGTTTGGTTTGATCGCAAATAAAAACCCTTTTTGTTTACTACTACGGTTTAAGAACTTATTAGACATGTGCAGACTGGAATATTTTGTTTCGTATTTTCGTTTTTCGTTTGGAAAATAAATTTATTTAGTTACTCCCGAAAATCGTTTTGATTTATTTTGTTTTTCGTTGGGGAATAGCTTTCGTCCGAAAATCCAATACTACTTGGTTTCTGTCGAATGGTCAAAAGAATATTCGACAGAGCGTCGAATGTCGAATCGTACATTTCCGTTATAATATTCCGCCTACAAGAATTCTAATGTTGTATGACTAGTAATAATGTCGAATCTATTTTCTCATAAATCAAAATCTATTCTCTGTAATGTCGAATCTATTATTTCTAAAGTGTCGAATCTTTTCCCTATAATGTCGAATCTTTTCCCTATAATGTCGAATCTTTTCCCTATAATGTCAAATCTCTCTATTTCGAATTTTTACCGCAACGAAAATGAAAATAAAGCATTTTTTATGTCGGATCTTTCGGTCTTCATCTCTTGCGATTTTCGTTATCGTTTGTTAAAACGATAACAAAAAAAAAGATTTTAGGACGAAAATGCATTCTAACGAAAACGAATGCACATGTCTAGAACTTATCTTGCGGAGCTAAAGAACCCCAAAGTTCACAACTTATTATGTTTTTTGTAGAAGAATACATAGTGGCCTAAACTAATAGACATTTTTTCAAAATGGTCGCTTTTTTTGTTTATAGCGCAAAAAATAATTACCGCAGAGATGATCAAATACAATCAAAAGAAAGCTCTATTTGTGGAAAAATGGCCTGTTTATTAGGGTGGCAAGATTGGCTGCAGTGCTTAAAAAAAAACCTGGAAGACAGGAAAGCAGATGTTACCCACAACAACCAATGCATGTTAGAAAACTGAAAGACAAGCTTATTGTTTGCTATGGGGCAACACAGGACCTTTAAGACCCTAAACTGTATGGATTGCTTTTGCGCTACAGGAATCTGTAATCTCTACATTGCACGCTCTGTAAACCCACAAAAAAATGTAAAATAAAAAAATAAATAAGTACCTGCCAGGAGATGCGTACGTTGGCGTTTTGCTTTTTTTTACCTGCTTTTTGTTATTTCTGATTGCACTTTTGTGAGTATATTGTTCAGTGAATGACTGTCTCCCCACGGCTTTTGGAACGCTGTTCTTTTACAACCTTGAATTTGCATCATTGAATTTCAAGTAACAGGCTTTCACTGCTAGATTGATGAATAAAAAATGAATTGTATTTTTTTTTTTTTGTAAGATGAAATATAAAAATAATGAGCATAATAATAATAATAAAGGTTAGCAATTTTGAAAAAGAGGCTCCCACCCTTCCATTGTATACAGAAATACGAACAAGTTTCTTCTAGTTTGTTGCTTTCTGGGACCTGATGGAAAGGTGACACAGACCTTTTCTTCCTATAAAATATAAATGATGCCAATTTGTAGTAAAAGCCAAGAAGGTGCGTGCTTGTATTATCTACTGTGCCAGACCAAGAATTGTCATAGATTCAGCGCTATCACCTATTAATTATTTACATATTATTAACATACACTATGCTGGCTTATTGGCTAGTCCGTGGCTTTGTATTTCTGGGGTGAGCCTGCTGGGGTAGAGAGATCTGTTAGGGCAAGGGGGGGGGGGTAGGATCGGGCAAGGAGACCCCCACCTGGCACAGCTAGATCCCCTTGGGGGTTCCGGGTACTAAAGGGGTCCCTCTGGGGTGGCCCTGCTCTGACCAGACCAGGTTGTAACCTTTGGTCTCCTGTTGCTCAACATTCCCTGTAAGATGTATATGGTTAATGCTATGGGCAAGGATGACAACTCTAGGGCTCTAAAATCTATTGTCTAAGTCAGGGGTGTCAAGCTCAATTCCATTGTGGACCGCATCAGCATTATGATTGCCCTCAAAAGGGCCGGTTGTATCTGTAAGATTAGATGTCCAGCGCATCCCCTTTCCCTTACATTAGATGTTAAAGACCACCCACTACCAGAAGTTGAGTCCCCCACTCTCCCTTACATCACTGTGCGCCCCCTTTCCTTATGCTGCTGCTGGGAAGAAGCTGGATGCATTGGTTAGAAGCAGAAAGTACACGGTCTTGAGGAGGACCAGAGGAAGGCTGGAGCTCTTCTGCAGCTCTAAAAGAGGTGCGAGGGCCACATGAAATGGAAACTCGAGGTAGATAGAGTAGATTGGTGAAAAAGAGTAACCTTGCAGATACAGGCTGTGGATAATAGAAGCAGTCCTGCCTCCAACGATTGTGTTTGTCTCGTCGCCACTCCAGCCGGAGTGGGTCTAGCGCCCCTGGACAGGTCCCTCTCGCAGGCCTGGCAGCCAGAAAGTCACTGAGAATGCTGAGAAGGAACACGTCTCTGCTACCGACTTGGCTCTAATAGAATTTGGTTTAGTAAAGGCTCTCTGCCACAGGCCCAGTACTCAGGAACATGAACGTAGAGCGAATCCTCTCAGTCAGTGATTTTGGGGCCACCGACTGACAGTTTGCAGCAGAAAACCTGTCAGTGTTCGGTACCCAGATCCCAGATGGTTCGTCTAAGACCTATTGGTTCACCTGCCTCCGGGCTCACCTCAGACTGACTCCCCACCGAACAGCACATCCAGCTTGGGAGCCTTGCTGCACTGCATGAATGGGGGGGAGAACTTCCAGTGGAATCACCTAGGTGATTCCAGCAGAAGAGTGGAGTGGCTACCTGTCAAAAGTGGGTACTTGTCAAAATTGGGTTCCACTTTTGGCTACCTGTAAATGTAATCGAGGATGAAATAAAGCAGAACAGAGAGGGGACCCTGTGAGAGGGGACCCTGAGAGAGGGGCCTGAGCCTTAGAATACGTTGCGGTTCTGGCGGCGTCCGGTGTTTGGCTTAAGTTCCACTTGGCTGGCTATACAGTACATGTTATGATTTCTTATGTTCAGCTACCGCCTTTCAATTCCCTCATCGACAGTGTGAAAAGTTGTATCTGCCATTTTGTCTATTGTATTCTGACAGCCGACACCTGCAACTGTCAGAATTCCAGAACAGTTTTTGCATTTGCATTGGATGCAGCTGCTGTTCAGATGAGGAATTTCTACCTGGGTTCTTTAGACCAATACCAATTTTTTTGTTGACTTTTGTCAAGCTAGGTGGTGCCAATAGGGCCACCCACAGACCGAATATTGCCTAATTCTAGCAAAATTTGACCCATGTATGGCCAGCTTAAAAGAGTTGTAAAGGAAAAAATTTTTTTTTGCTGAAATGACTGTTTACAGGGTATAGAGACATAATAGTTAACTGATTCCTTTTAAAAATGATTAAAAATAGATAAAAATCAATCATATAATGTGCCTGCAGTTTCAGTTTCGTTTTTGCATGCTGTTTCATGTTTCTGTGATGTACAGAGCCACAGAGCCAATACAGGGCAGTGCTGGTTTGTAAAATGAAACTGATTGGTTCTAAGGGGTTTTAGACACACAGTAATCACACCTCCTTGATTAGAGACCACAGAGAGAAAGCTCCCATGACTTTTTTCATCAGTAAACAGACAACCAGGAAGTGTCCAGAACAGAAAAGAATTACAGCAACATCATAGCACAAACGAACAATGAGGACATCCTTTTTTTTTAACAGAAACGTTTTTATTAGCCTCCAAAAGGAGAATTATACAGACATACAACAAACAACAAAATCAACAGATTGCAGCTACATGTTACATACTACATCAAATCTAGAACAGGGTTATAGACGGTTTCGTTGAGTACCTGACAGTTACACCAAATAATCATAGCGTTTCAACATGAGTGATGACTAGGACCACCTAGTAAACATCCATGGCGAGGACCCCAGTAGGGGCACCTAAGAGGAGGGAGGAATGGGACGGAGGGGGTGATGGCATGGGAGGGAAGAAAGGGGAGGGGGAGAGCAAGGAGAAGGAAGGGGAAGAGTAGGAGGCCACGCAGGGAAGGGGGGAGAGGCAAAGGGTCATGGGCAGGCAACACCCAAAGGTGACAATGGGCCCTCATCCAAGACCAGGGGGTCATTGCTTGGTCCAAGCGCCCCATATTTTCTCAAACTTTTGAGGACATTTACGGTTCATATATGTAAGCTTATATAGGGGTAGCGCGGCGTCCACAAGCGCTCTCCACTGGGAGACCGTCGGAGGCTCCGGCTGCTTCCACTTTAGCAGGATGGCCTTCCTAGCATAAAAGGAGGCATAAAACACAAACAGCCTTTTATGTGTATTGGTAATAATATTGTCACAAACACCTAGCAGCAATATAATTGGGTCCAGGCTTACATGCAGATCCCCCACCAAGTTAATGACACCCACCACCTCCGCCCAGAAGTGTTGAAGGACGGGGCAAGCCCAGACAACATGTAGGAAGGTGCCCAGGTCCGAGCCACATTTGGGACATCTATCGGATTGGGACGGGTAAATCCTAGAAAGTCTCACAGGTGTATAGTACGCCCTGTGCAGAAATTTAAGCTGGATGTACCTGTCCCTTGCCGAAACCACAAGAGGGATGAATTGCTGGATCCCCTCCTCCCAATCATCAGCAGCAAGGGACGGCAAGTCCTCTCTCCATTTATTGTACAATTTGGACCCACCCTCTCTCTCCTCGCAGGACAACCTAAGGTACAAAGAGGAAAGGATATGATCCACCCCCCTGTAAGTTAAGAACGTCTCTACACTATGTGCCCGTAACTCAATCCCCCCCGGGAACTGGGCCTGTATTGCATGTCTGAGTTGCAGGTAGCGAAAAAACATCTTGGGGGGCAATTGGAAGTTGCTCCTTAGCGTATCATACGGTAAAATCCTTCCCCCGGCCATAACCTGACGTATAGCCTTAATCTCATACCGAGCCCACAACGCCGGATCGGGGAATGTCTGAAGGTGAGGCAACCGAGGATTACCCCACAGCGGAGTGCGTGGGGAAATGGTACCGGGGCCACTGAGCTTAGCCGTGATCTGTTCCCAAACTCTGACCGTAGTGCGCATAGAGGTCGTCATCTGAGGGTGCGCCCTAGGTCCCCTAAACACCAGGTCACCTAGTGTCGAGTAGGAGCCAAGTATAGCCGCCTCCAGATTAACCGCAGGGTTGGTCCGCGGCTGGGAGAACCACCAGCGCACCGTCACAACCACCGCAGCCCAGTAGTACAGTTTAAAACGGGAGCGCAAGGCCCCCTAACGATAAAGGGAGCTGTAAGGTGGTTCGGGCAACC